>JAINUG010000100.1:2712500-3312500 GCA_029706075.1 Aldrovandia affinis
ATAATAATAAAATAATAATAACAATAAAGAGATAAATACGGGAAAAAGTCAGGAAACCTGAAGGGATTTGTATCTGGGGCCCAGAGTGATCAAAGTATGTGTGTGGGCGTGCGTGTTTGTGTGTGTGCATGTGTGAGAGAGAGAGTCTATGCTCATGTGTGTGTGTGTGTGTGTGTGCGTGCATGTCTATGTGCGTGTGTGTGCTTGCATGAGTGTGCGTGTGCGTGCGTTTGTGCGTGCATGTGTGCGTGTGCGGCAAATCTGTTAGCAACTGTTATGGCTTTTTGTGTAAGCAAAAACATGGCTGGTTTTGGACTGAACTTTGTTATTAAAGAGAAAGCGCACACACGCCAGTCATTGTGAAATTCCAGGGATCTCTTGGAAGCGGTTCTGGCGCCGGTCCACAGTGTTGGTTCCGTCTAGTGCTGAGACACTTGGCTCTCAGCACTGTCCCGGGCTTTAATCTGAAACCCAACACTGTACAGTCTGCTCTGCCAGTACAGTACGAGGCGTGCAACGCAGGCTGTGCACTGTGTGTGCGTGCGTGTTTGTGTGTGTGCGTGTGTGAGAGAGAGAGTCTATGCTCATGTGTGTGTGTGTGTGTGTGCGTGCATGTCTATGTGCGTGTGTGTGTTTGCATGAGTGTGCGTGCGTGTGCGTGCGTTTGTGCGTGCATGTGTGCGTTTGCGGCAAATCTGTTAGCAACTGTTATGGCTTTTGTGTAAGCAAAAACATGGCTGGTTTTGGACTGAACTTTGTTATTAAAGAGAAAGCGCACACACGCCAGTCATTGTGAAATTCCAGGGATCTCTTGGAAGCGGTTCTGGCGCCGGTCCACAGTGTTGGTTCCGTCTAGTGCTGAGACACTTGGCTCTCAGCACTGTCCCGGGCTTTAATCTGAAACCCAACACTGTACAGTCTGCTCTGCCAGTACAGTACGAGGCGTGCAACGCAGGCTGTGCACTGTGGAGGTCTATGACACTTCCATTATGATTATTATTGTTATTACAATTTTTCTTATTGTTGATATTATGCCCTGATTGATCCGTTTGTTCTGCATGGGGGACAGGATCCCGATCAGACTCGGAATGCGGTAAGGAGCGGCGGCTGCCAGCCAAGTTTTGCTTGCGTGTGTGCGTGTGTGTGCGTGCGTGCACACAAGTGCGCTCTGCCGTCTCGAACCTTTATTTCAGGTCAGAGAGCAAACGAGTCCATTCTGAGGAATGAAAGCTCATACCTCCCTCCCTCCCTCTCTCTCTCTCTCCCCACACACTGCCTCTCACCCTTACCCCCCACTCTGTACAAATGATCTTCTTTGGTTAAGTGCAGTTGGTTAAAGTGAAGGTTTCAAAAAGGCAAAGACTAGTGATGGGTGAATGACGTACCATGACACCAAAAATGGAGATACCATAATGGTAGCAATATATAATGCTATGCTTGTTAGTATTTATGTATGATGTGATACGTGTTTACGTTTTTGTAAAGTAGTGACACTGAGTCTAAGACAAGTTTCCCTACAGTGACAATAAAAGCATATCTTAGCTTATCTTATCTTACCAGTAGCTCACTGATTTGAACCAACCACTGTGATTTGTTGTGAAGAGCAAAACCTTTTGACTGTTTCAAAATTCAAAATAATTCTGTGATTGACAGCCAATTGTAGCTCCACAGCACTTCTGGTGTCATGGCACCTTGTTCTCCCATCAGTAGTAAAGCCCCAGGGACAGACGGTATCCTTCTAGAACTGTTCTAACATCTGCGGGACATACTCAGAGCCCCACCGCACTCTGTCGCTAATTCATCTATCAACTACCTCCTACATGTGCGCTCCCCTACCTCTGCCCCATGGGGTTGTAGATCTCGTTGCTCTGGCAGCCGCTGATGGTGATGGGGTCGAAATACTGGAAGGAACGCAGCCCCACCCCGGAGATGGCCACCAGGTGAGAGCGGAACTTGACCTGGATGGCCTTGGTGCGGTAGAAGGCTGTGCTGAGGTCGTGACTCACTGGGATCACCAGGGGGTTGTTCCTACAGCTCAGCCGCCAATCACCTGAGAGGGGCGGAGTTAGAGACGTCACTGAGCGTGCAGGTACATCCAAACAAATGCATACACCCACACACACACCCTCACACACAGACACACATACTCTCTCTCTCACACACACACACACACACCCTCACACACACACACACACACACACACACACACACATGCACACACCCTCACGCACACACAAACACACACACACACAAATACCTCATAGACACACACACACAAACCAGTCCCCACATTTCATCCACATACATCCACGCACAGACAAACACAATGAATGAAACCTCTGTGTTGATGAAACTGTTTCAGACAAACCTAAGCTGTGTATCTGCTCCTTGGTGTCCACCAGCTGGACGGTGATGTTGCACTGTGTCTGGTCCATGTAGCCAGTCCCGTCTGCCGCCAGGTGAATGATGACCGCCGCAGCCACCATGGGATGGGAGTAGTACGCCTGGCATGAGGAAAAACGGCAAAGGCGCCCTGTTGACCAAACCATTTACCTACCTTGCCTAAGCCAAACGCTTCATCAATGCTTCGTCAACTATAGAAAGCCCTCTTTCAAAGCTGATGATGTCACCTGCCCATCTGGGGTGGTCCCACCAGAGCCCCTCGGGGCCACCGCTGAGAAAGCAGATTAACTGCTACACCTGACACCTGTCCCAGACTGCCCCCCCTAGCCCCGCCCATGTCACACCACGTACCTTGAGCCAGTACTGGGGGTTCCAGGTATGCTGCTGTGCCTCTTGACAGGGGAACCAGGCGTACTGGGAGACACCGTTGGACAGGTCGAAGGCCTTGGACTGGCAGGTCTGGGGAGGAAGAGCAACACGGGCATGACGCGCCCACCAACGGGAGGAAATTCTGCACAAGTCGTCGGTGGCTCAACGGCCTTTCCCAGAAACGCTGTAACTGCAAAACGCTTTGCAGGGAAACTACAGCCAAGTCTTGCATTGCAGTATTTATGTCTTTGTCAGATGCCATTACGTTCATGGAGAGATGTAACTTGTTTGTTACCCATTATTGTGGCTGGATGTAAGCAGAAGCCTAAAGCCAGGACAACACACAAGAACGCTCTACTGAGGATAACAGGCTATTGTTATGTAATTCTGTGGAGAAGTTGCCGGGGAAACCAAACACATGGCAGGACACCATGGTGACACTGTGCCCCTACCCAATTGCCTGCGGCTCAACATGCAGGACGCTACCCACAAACCTTTGCGACAGCTGCATTCCAATTGATTCTGTTACCTCCTGGAAGAATCCAGATTGAGGCTGACACACTAAACATTTACAAATCCAAAGTGCCGAAGTAAACCTTTCACAATTATTATTATTATTTTTTATTATTTTATTTTTTTACATATAATCACAATCACAGCAATGAGTTATGTCTACTAACTTATTGCAAACCTTTTCTGTCAGATATCACAATGGTGTTCAGGACTCATCCATAGGCATGGCCGCTGGACCTACTTGTGGGCATTCCTGCGCAACGGGCATCTGATTACGGGGCGCGGTGATTAATGTTCTTCAATTACATCGAGATTTTAAACACACGACACGAGATCCATCATCGCCAGAGAGTTACAGAACCGCCAGCAGATTAGTATTTTTTATTTTATTGCCGTCTGTGGCGGGCTATTACCTTGGTAGCAACTTGAAAGTAGCAGTTGGGATGATTGCAGTCTTCCTATTGTGTAATGTCACTGGGGTAATTTTTCACTTAGGCCTCAACAGGCTTTCAAACACAGTACCTCATCCCTGCTGCTGCTCAACTGAAAATGTTTTAAAGTTAATTACAAGCAAATTACCTGAAGCGCTCACAACTGAAAACACTGTAATCGAGGCGGTGGGGGCAGTCTTACTATGGAGACGTAATTTAGACCATCTGGATATTCACAATTAGCCTCAGAAACGGCGCGGTTGATGCTGGCAAGAGAGCGTCTGTGAAACGGGCGTTTTGTTTGTGGAGTGCCACTCCAGATAAAACTAACAGAGCCAGATGCCAGCAGACTGGTCAGGCTGGGGAGCGGGGGGTTCCTGGTCCCTGGCTGATGCAATGCAGCCCCCCTCCCCGCCTCAGGTCTGCACGGCCCCTGCTACAGGAGACCCTGCTGTCTGTGAGGCTCCATTTAGGAGTCCTGAGACACGGCGCCCCTATCCAATGAAAGTTCAAACAGCAAACTCCCAATATGAGGGAGCCTGCCCCCCATGTACCGCTCTGCCCCCTTCCCCCAGCCATACCTCACGAATACACCTCTTCCCGACTCCATGCCCCACCCCCTTAAAATACATTAATAAATACAAATAAAAATAGAGAAAAAAGTCATAAAAATAATAATTGTCCTGTTTGTGTAATCGTCCGAACAGCAGCATTTCCTGCCTGCCCCCCACTGCCAAGGTTAAATCAAGTCTCTGACGCAGACGAAGGCAATGCAAAAAAACACACTGACAGAAACCAATTACACAGCTTTTCCCTGCAGGCCGAACAGACTGCCCCATCCACTGCCCCCCCCAACACTGTATACTCAACATCCTCCTCAAGCCCACATACTAACACACAAACACACACACACATACACACACTCAGTGCCCTCCTGAACCCACATACTCACACACACACACACACTCAACATTCTCCTCAAGCCTACATACCAACACATGCAAACACACACACACACTCACTACACTCCTCAAGGCCATATACTAACACACACACACACACACACATGCACACACACACACACGCACAAACACACACTCATACAAATACAAATACAAGCACCCTCCTCAAACTCACATACACACACACATACACACAAACACCCACACACACGCACACACACAGACACACACGCGCATAAATCTTGGTGTAAAATAAGATGAAAAATTATGACAAATAAAAACTAAAAAGCAAACGTATTAGCATTACATTAACATATCAAATTAAGCCATATTGAAAGCCCAGAGACCCAGACTGGAAGAGTTTAGAAAACTTTCATTAGTTTAATTTGAACTTTCGTTCTTGTTTTAATGTTAAGTAGTGAGAAGACACGCTGTCATGCAATTGTTCTGATTACCATGTTTCCCTGTGTAACACACTAATCAACGGTCTGAGCATGTACCAGTCATTTGACCTTTGACACGGTGTCACATGAGCTCCTGGAAAGAATAAGAGGAGCCAGCCAACCTCCAGTTTCTGATATTGGCAGTATTTATATATTTACAACCTCTCTTCGACAAACAGCTGTTTGTATTATTTATATATTTATTTATTTACTATTTAGTTTTTCCCAAAAAGTTCAAATGAATGAGAAATCCAGCAAAAAAAAAAAAAAAAAACTGCCAAAAAGGCTTTGCATCTGTAAGACATTTGCGGAGGTGAGGTCAACCAAGGGCGCTTCTGCGTGTGTGGTAGCGCCCTGTCAAAGCTAACTCCACCTCTCCGTCAATGAGCCAATTATGTTGGGGTCTGCGGTAGAGCGGCTCGCTCCCTGAAACGCGGGGCGCTAAAGGCTAAAGGCTGTCCTTTCACAGACGCCGGTCCTTGACCTCATTAGCGCGGGCGTTAGCGGCGGTTGGTTTAGCGGTTGCCGTCAGTGTGCCGCGTCCAAGCCTGCAGCTGCCTCCCCTTCCACACACAAACACAAACAAACCTACATCCAGCAGCAGCAGCTGGAGCAGCAGAGCGCAAGGTTTCTGAGTTCACACCTGCAAGCGATATCTGAGAGAGGGGAGAAAAAAACTGACGTGCTGTAAAAACAGCTGTTTTATGATACTTCACAGCCGATGTCAAGGTGAATCAAATTACAAACCATTTTTTTGTTCCACTTGAATGCTACTGCATGCTAACGTGGTGGAGGAGGAGGTGAAGGAGAAGGCTGTTAGGCTGAGAGGAAGGCAGTAATAGGCCTCTGTATATTCAGTCTGTGTACTGGGTGTGAGACAGTGTGTTATACTCAGTCTGTGTACTGAGGGTGACACAGTGTGTTAAGACTCAGTCTGTGTACTGAGGGTGACACAGTGTGTTATACTCAGTCTGTGTACTGGGTGTGAGACAGTGTGTTAAGACTCAGTCTGTGTACTGAGGGTGACACAATGTGTTAGACTCAGTCTGTGTACTGAGGGTGACAGTGTGTTATACTCAGTCTGTGTACTGGGGGGTGACAGTGTGTTATACTCAGTCTGTGTACTGGGGGTGACACAGTGTGTTAAGACTCAGTCTGTGTACTGAGGGTGACACAATGTGTTAGACTCAGTCTGTGTACTGAGGGTGACAGTGTGTTATACTCAGTCTGTGTACTGGGGGTGACACAGTGTGTTATACTCAGTCTGTGTACTGGGGGTGACACAATGTGTTAGACTCAGTCTGTGTACTGGGGGTGACACAGTGTGTTATACTCAGTCTGTGTACTGGGGGTGACACAGTGTATTAGACTCAGTGTGTGTACTGGGGGTGAGACAGTGTGTTATACTCAGTCTGTGTACTGGGGGTGACCCAGTGTGTTAGACTCAGTCTGTGTACTGGGGGTGACCCAGTGTGTTAGACTCAGTCTGTGTACTGGGGGTGACACAGTGTGTTAGACTCAGTCTGTGCACTGGGTGTGCGTGACAACTGGACTGCTGATTGTTAACATGTTTTCACCAGCTACATTTGTTTTGCAATGTGTTTTCACTGCCAGTGTTCTTTATTTCAGGCACCACAGTGTCTGAAATGTCACTTTTTTGGAAGGGAGGGGGAGGGATAATTTACTGCTCTGTGAACTTCCAAACAAAGTGTCTGCACATGTATTTATTTTATTTATTAAAGGTAAGAGTGCATCACATGCTAGTTATTATACACAGTGTGTTTGTGTGTGTTTGTGTGTGTGTGTGTGTGTGCGTTCATACGCATGTGAGAATGTTTGTGTGTGAATGGGCATGTGTGTGTGTGTGTGTGTGTGTGTGTGTGTGTGTGTGTGTGTGTGTGTGTGTGTGTGTGTTCATACGCATGTGAGAATGTTTGTGTGTGAATGGGCATGTGAATGTGTGTGTGTGTGTGTGTGTGTGTGTGTGTGTGTGTGTGTGTGTGTGTGTGTGTGTGTGTGTGTGTGCATAGGTGTGTGTATGTGTGTGTGTGTGTGTGTGTGTGTGTGTGTGTGTGTGTGTGTGTGTGTGTGTGTGTGTGTGTGCATAGGTGTGTGTGTGTGTGTGTGTGTGTGTGTGTGTGTGTGTGTGTGTGTGTGTGTGTGTGTGCATAGGTGTGTGTGTATGTGTGTGTGTGTGTGTGTGTGTGTGTGTGTGTGTGTGTGTGTGTGTGTGTGTGTGTGTGTGTGTGTGTGTGTGTGTGTGTGTGTGTGTGCTTCCCTGACTACCACTGCTGCATAATTAGTGCTTCCATATCTCCAGGGCAAGGTGCCCTGCTGAGTTTTTATTGGCTAAAGCTTAAATGGACTCTTTCCCTTTATGTACTGTTTGTGTTTGTTTTATACAGCTAATTCCCTTGCGCAATGAGCCCAAAATAAGCAAATCCATAATATTGCACTGCATGGGCCTCACTTGTACACATTATTTAGAGTATCTTCCCTGTTATCCCCGTGTGTTACATATTCCCTTGTACTCTTTGTATTCTGCATTCACATTCGCATTTTGTTCTAAACTTTCTGTAATTTGTGAGAGGGGAGGATTTCCTTCATTCTTTGGACTAATACTCTTCAAAAACCATCACAGGCCACTAAGTCTGACTTATGCAAATTGTTAAAATAATAAATAGAGATTATCTCGTGGTCACCTTGGTCTTCATGAAGCTCGGCGATTAAAAGCCCTGCTTCATTTTATTTAATTGTATTTATTTTACAAATCTTTAACCAGGCAAGTTCATTGAGAACGTTCATTCTCATTAACGATAACGGCCTGGCCAAGAGGCCAAACATAGAAAAACATTAATAAAATTGGACAAATGGGAATTTAGAAACACACATAGGCATTAAAGATAAACAAGACACAGTACTCATGCATCATATGGAAGTACTCATAGCCCCTTGAAATATATATATAATATATATATATACACACACATACATGGGTAACTGCAAAATAAAGGCAACCCCAACATAACATATCTTAATAGGACATTGGGCCACCACAAGCCACCAGAACAGCTTCAATGTGCCTTGGCATATATTCTATAAATATCTGGAACTCAACTGAAGGGATGCGACACCATTCTTCATGAGAAATTCATTAATTCTGTGTTTAGTTGGTGTCCAGAATCTCCTATAAGTGTTGTAATTGGATTGAGAACTGGTGACTGAGATGGCCATGGCATATGGTTTGCATAATTTTCATGCTCATCATTTTCATGCTTGATGGGGGCATTGTCATCCTGGAAGATGATTAAGGTGATCACTCAGAATGGCTTTGTATTTACTAGCATTTGCCTTGCCCTCTAAGGGGTTGAGTGAAACTAAACCATGCCAGAAAAATGGAAGCACCTGCTTTCAATATACTTTGTATCCCTCATTTACAAAAGTGTTGCCTTTGCTTTGGCAGTTACCTGTATTTACAGTATATGCATGCACTCACACACACATTTTTCATTAGCGAGATAATGAAGTGCAATGAAGGGTTTGAGTGACAGACCTGAGATGGGAAGAGTCAAACATAGTGAAAAAACTGTGTAAAACTAACTGGCGTTCAAGACCTGGAGCGGTCCTTTACGGTAAGCTCTCCACAAACAATGACATCACCCAACTCAAAGCCGCTGAAAACCTGCTGCCTGACTTTGACATCCAGCAACAAAATATTTAGGCCCCTGCGTCCTCTGTTGCAATACTTGGTTGCGTCATCCCCCGTACCGATGGCAAAAACCAGAGAGATGGATGATTATGATTTGGATTATTTTTTGGAAGGGATGCCAGTGCGTTAAAGCTGTGCGGCAGACTGGTGACTTTGACACAAGGCCGGGGGGTTGTGAGATCCAATCCTGGATTGGCACCTGCTGCCGTGCACTTGACCTGATGTGCTCCTGTGAAATCCCGCTTGTGTAAAGGGGCTCCAGATTACGTGCTTAGCTTTGGATATGTTACCATGTTTATTCGCTTGGCAGCTCATTTCCCCGGGTCACTGTCGTTGCTAACATTTTTAATATATTATCCAGATGGAATTTTTTTCCACTCTGTATGAAGCAACTCAAGTTATTTATTTTACAAGCAGGTTCAATGACAGCGCCCTACCTGGCAATCGAGCCCGTGGCCTACAGGCTGCGAGCCCAGCAATTCAAACCGCTTGATTTCGGTTCAGATTAAAATAAGTCTATCAATTCAGGAGGAAGGTGGTCAAATTTGGCGATTGTTTCTGCGAAGTGGTCCTATTTCAGCGGCTAAACCGGAGAGGTATCGTCAAAACCTATGGCTTTTCGAGTAAATGGTATTCATTTGCAGAAGATGACGAATGTTATCAGAGGCAGCCCGACTGACAAAACCACGTTTAGACGTCATGTATCAAATCCAAAACAACGTTTTCCCGTCTTTTAGCCAAAGCCCTTAGCATATATCTTCATGTCAGAATTTAGTAATGAGGGTCTTGGCCACTCTTAAGAAGCAACATAAGGAGTGCAGAATTCTGATCCCTGTGGAAATCACCAGTCTCTTGGGAATAAAGTACAGAGTTGAGCATCAACAGACCTATCAAGTCCCATGCCGCTACCAACAACTCAGGAGGCCCCAGGCCCCAGTTTACCACTCTGCATAGATGCAGCAGCGTCCCGCAGAGAAACTGGAGAACACAATTCTTTGCTTGATCAGTCAAGAGTAAAATAATAATTTACTCTTTCAGACCTGTACAATTCAGCATAAAAACTCTGAAAAACTTTATTGACTTGAGAAGGTTGAGAAAGAACTTCACCATTGCTGTCCTTGGCAATCTGTAGATGTTAGATGCTCTGACTGTTTGAGTTTAAGAGCCAAAAGCCTACTCTGACGATTTCCCTGTTCACAACATAATTGGCTAGTTCCAAGCGGCAGAAACTCGGCTCTAGCGCCGGTATTAAAGCTGTGTAAATTGAGCTCTAAGGGACTCCAGATGCTTAGACCCACCAACCTCGCAACCACGTTTCTGCATGGCCTCCAACTGGAGAATCTCGAGTTCCGAAAGTGCCACCTGCCTATTGTGCGTTCATTAAGGGTTTGAAGAAAAAGAGGTAGAAGAGCGTCAAATTAAACCCTTCAATACCTGCCAGAAAGTACGTGGATTAATACCATGGATGTCATTTATGTGCAAAAACTCCTTAATTACATTGCTAAGAAATTCTCAGAAAATCTTTATTCCGAAGGAGAAAACCATTAAAACGCCAGCTCTCTGACCGCGGTCCCACTGGTGCTAGACTACATGTAAGCAGTAGAGGACCATCATCAGATAAAAGCATAGGCATTTCTGTAGAAGTAACGTACTTCAAAATACAAAAATATTATATATACGAGAAGAGGGTTTATAGCATGTTGTCATGACGTGTAGTGCCTAGATTTCTAAGGCACCAAGCATTGGTATTCCATATTCATATTCCCTCGTACTCTTTCGCATTCAAAAAGGTTTTGAGATATATTGATGACAATGTGGCACCGAGCAGTGGACCTATCAATATTTTGATCTGTAAGCAAATTAAAATCGCCTCCTGGACAATAGGAGCATCAGCAAACTCCAACAGTTTGAGTTCAGTGTTATCAAAGAACAATTGGTCAAAAACAATTGCCGCAGACACAGAAGCAAGGCATAAATTCAGATGATTAAAGTTGACATGCAAGTAGCAGATCCTGCCTTCTGAGTCACTCCCCTCTGCGTGAATGATTATGTTACATTTCCCAGCAACCAAAATTAATACCACCTTAGTTTTGTTCAATGCACAGAATTTAGAGATGACCTTACAATGCTTATTTTGAAACCTTGGAACATCCCCATGTTTTAAATGAATCTCTTTAATAAAGGAAATTTGGACATCCTTATGATCACACCCTCTTCACAGGCCCCTTCCCACCATTAATGTACAAAACACTTCCCCGCAGTGACCGACAAAACAAAAACTTCTGTACTCCTTCGGTTTTGAGCTAAGGGGGTGCAAGGCACCTCCGTGACCAACCGCCACGCATAATGACATAACACAGAGTAAGCTGTATTATTATTTTTTCATAATAATAAAAAGGGGGGATCAAAGATGAACACAGGTATAAACCAATTTATCAATTAAAACTTGATAAAAAAGACTGCAATGCCAACGTAACTGGAGCCCAACCAGCATATATAACATAAATTTAACATTTTTGTTTAAAATTGTTTTTGAAAAATATGTCTGTCTGTCTGTGTGTTTGTGTGTGTGTGTTTATGAGTGTGAACATTTGTGTATGTGTGTGTGTGTGTGTGTGCATGTGTGTGTGTATTTCACAGTAAACCCCCCTCCCATAACACTGTCCTCTATGAAATGCAGAGAGCGCGCGTGTTAACTATACTGGGGTGGAATGTCTGTCTTGGCCGGCTAAATGCTGATTGCTTTCAGAGAGGGAAACCGCAACCACCTAAGCTGCTATGCACGGCGGTGGCGTGTATATTTTTGTTCCTAAGTACAAGGCTTGTACGCTGTGTTATATAATTTCTCACCCGATTTTGGGCTTGGCAGGTTCGGCAGCGTGCTTTTGCAGAGCATTTACGGACTGCTCGGACGGCCATGTTGCGAGGCGGGCGGGTGTCTGGGGTCACGGGGGTGACTGGCTTGGGCCCTCAGGCCTGGTGGAGAGGAGATATCCCACAAAGCCTTGCAGCCACGGAGAGAACGAGGAAGAGAAACAGCCCCAGGGCACATGCTGCGGGTAACATCTGGCACCAGCACCTCCCCAATAGGGTGTATAGAAGAGACCGGAGAAAGGGTGTCCATGGTTACTACTACCACTTTACACAAGGTCTGGCTCCTTTAAAATGGCAGTCAGTGCCCTGCACCCGGGCTCAACTCCACACACACAGGGTGGAATCGGATGGGGAAGAGAATGCCTGAAAAACTGCTGGTGTCCATCTAGGGTGACCAGATTCATGGACATCGTGTTCCTAGCGGTGTGTGCACATGCAGACCTGATCAGTTTTGCCCTCACACACCTGTCTTCTCTTTGATTCACTTGCACGCATGATGCAGACAAACGCAGCAAAGCAAAGCCCTCAGGTCCGATGGTCACCCATAACTCCGTCTCACACATTCTGAGTCACTGCATTTCCCCTCTTGTTCAATGGCTTTATAGATGCTATCACCTGCCAGTGTTCCGGACCAGGAAGATCTGATCGGAGGCCCTCGACAGGCCTCTTAATTCTGAAGCAGACAGGAAGACAACAACCATGCCGACAACAGCCTGGCAACCGGTCGCCAGCGTGCCCCCAATACACCTCTTGCCAAACGCACACCTGGACTATTCCATCAGTTTCACAGCCCCCACATCTTTTCACATGAATATAACATGCTATATATTTGTATTCATTGTTATTCTTTTTTATTTAAGACAATTTATGAGAAAAGACTGAATCACTGCAGTGAAAAATGGCAATACAAAATACATATTTTTTTTAAACCCAGATTTTTGAAAAACCCACCGTTGGGGTGGCTAATCCAGTCAGTCAATAAAATCAACAAACCGTTGGAAGCGCTTTTGCTGCGCTTGAGCAGTCAACACATGGCGCGTCCAGTTAGAGGAGAGGAGCCAGATAACGCGCCGGTGTTAAACACAGCAGCGTTTCATGGGAGAAGATCCTCATCGGCATCCTGTCACTGCAGATAATATCTTATGTCAGTCTGGTCCGGCCCAAAGCCTTTGAGCGCAGGGTCAAGCTCAGAGCTCCGGGATCGCCTTCACACAAAAAAAGGAAGAAAGAGAATGTGTCCTACCCGCCCTCCCCCTTCCCCTCGTTTCTGGGGTTCCGGGCATGGGCAGATTACGTTTTGTGTGTGATATCTCGGAAAGAATCCAGAAAAAAATTATGCGAATGCATCGCTTCGCAAGAGAATCCCTCCCTTTTTATTGATTCTAAAATCAAAACTCTGCTCTGTAAATACCTGCGGTTTTGCAATCCCAGGTGGGCACTCTGTTACACAATCGAGAGCTCTACAACGCCAGGACAACACGAAGGGGGAAAAGAAGACCTAGAATACAGCAAAAGTAGAACAGTCTCTTCCATTAAAAATAAAAAAATTGTTAGCTAAAGGCTAACTAGCCGTCACCATTCATCCACTTAGCCGCATTGTCACTGTGATTCTGTCCTTGGATCGACCTGTTGTGTATTTCGTAACTCTATCCTTGTTTGTATTGTAACTCTGTCCTTGTCATGGGTCTACTTGTTGTGTGTATCTTAACTCTATCCTTGTCTGTACTGTAACTCTGTCCTTGTCTGTATTGTAACTCTATCGTTGCCATGGGTCTGACCTGGTGTGTGTAAGGCAGTTGGGCTGGAGCTCTATCTAAACGTGTGTCTCTCTTCAGGTCACAAACAATTAAAAGGCAGGGAAACCGTGGCAGGCGGGCGGAGGGTTCGGCACAAGCGGCTGTTTCTCCTCAGTCCTCATTTCCATCCACATAAGCGATTCGTGTCACTCGATGTCACTCGCGGTCTAGCTGTAATCGCACATCTTGAACGAAGGCACGTCAGACCTTGCATCAATCAGCCAGAACTTAAAATGGCATTTAACATTTTAGCAGACTCTTATCCAGAGCGACTTTTGTAGACACAGTTTATACACATTGGTTATACACGCAATCACTTTATAAGGCTGGATATTTTACTGAAGCAATTCCGGATAAGTTCCTTGCTCAAGGTTACAATGGCAATGCCCCATCTGGGAATTGAACCTGCAACCTCTGAGTTTTGAGCCCAGTTCCATAACCGTTATGATTTAAAAATCAAAGACACAGCTCAGCGGCAATCAAAAAATGTCACCATTTTATGACTTTCACTTAATAAAGATTGATTTTCACTCTTCCTTTTTTGGTTTTACTGTGATAAATTATTCTCTCAAAACTAGATTTGCTAGTAGTAAAGACAGGCCCCTTCTGGAACATAGACTCACACAGAAATCAAAGATACAGGCATTCCTTGTACTTCCTGACATCTCATGCACCTGTACCCATCTTGACAAAAAGCACTAAGCCCTCTGCACTAAAGAATGAATCAAGACCAAATCAACACAGCACTGATCAATGTCACACGTTCAGCCAAAACCTGAATGCTGAAAAAGTAGTGGTGGCACGTGACCTTGTTTCGACTGATAAATGATCTTAGACACAACACCTTTTGCACCTGTCACATCTGCTGCATGGGTTTGCAGGGGGCAGATTATCGGGCGATATTAATTTGGCTGCAAGTGACATCACAACCTGGCACACACAGGTCATTAACGTGAACAAGTGCCGGCACACAAGACACACACACATACTGTACAGTACAGACATCCTTAAACCGGGGAGGAACACTCCATTCCTGGAAGGTTGGTGAGTATCCATGTTTTTGTTTCCACCAATTACCCTAGCTCAATTAGCTAATTAGCTGTATACACCAACACCAGTTCCCTCATAGATCAGACCACGGTAAAATGTTTCATATGGTGATTCGTGACCATTTATGATCTGATCAAGACATATGCAAGACATATGCACTGGCTCCCCATCGCAGCACGCATCAGATTCAAATCATTGGTGCTTGCTTTTCAAGCGCCTAGAGGTACTGCTCCCCCATACCTCCAGTCACTCATCACTCCCTACACCCTAGCCAGACCCCTCCGCTCTGCCTCCTCTGGCAAACTGACTGCCCCATCCCACCAGGCGCCTATCAGCCGCTCCTCGCGGTCCCACCTCTTCTCTGTCCTGAGCCCTCGCTGGTGGAACGACCTTCCGCAATTGGTCAGGACCGCGGAATCACTTGCGATCTTCCGCAAGAGACTCAAAACCCACCTTTTCAGACTCCACTACCACTGAATTCTGTACATCTAGCTAATTGTCATCACCACTGCTTACTTGCTCAACACTATATACCCCTGCTTACTCCATTTAATAAAAAAAAAATTAATAAAAATAACTTTACTAACCTTTTCCTTCCCAGTGTTACAGGTATGGTACGCAGCTGCCTGCAATGATGTATATCGCTGTATTACTGCACTGATCTCTTGCGCGAACTATGATTGTTCCTCCCATGTATTTATGCACATCTTGTAAGTAGCTCTGGATAAGAGCGTCTGCTAAATGCCTAAAATGTAAATGTAAATATAAGGTAAAACATCAGATCACTTCAGATTACTGTAACCCCTGCACTTGGCACCTGTAGTATGGAGCCGTCATGGCTGTCACTGTAGCCCCTGCACTTGACACCCATAGTACGGAGCCATCATGGCCGCCACCGTAACCTCTGCACGCTCCAGAAGCTCCAGCTATGAATGGGCCATGCGCTCCACGTCCCAGAGCAAGGATAAAAACACATGTGCTCAGCAGCGCATGAACGAGAGAGAGCTGCCGGCAACGTACGCGCGTCGCTCATCTCCACACGCATCAATTATACATGTAACTAACGGCACGTATATGGCACATATACAACTGCGGTCCTTGGGTGGAGGTGAGTGGGTGGGGACGGGGTATGAGACTCGCCCCCCAATCTCCCCTCACCCAGTGGGCCTGGGCAGGAACTGGGGCGAAAAGGGATTTATAACATCTTTTTTTCCTTTCTAAATATGTCATGAAAATTGAATGAAACTGGTTACAAAATTAGAAACGCAGGGTTGGAGAAGCCTGACGTAATGCCTCGGAGAGAGAGAGAGAGAGAGAGAGAGAGAGAGAGAGAGAGAGGGAGGGCGATGGAGAAAGGGATAGGGGGAAAAGACAGAGAGTGTGAAAGAGACAGACGGGAGGGAGAAAGGCAAAAGATAGGGAGAGGGGGGAGAGAAAGACAGGGAGGGAAAGAAAGAGTGAGGGAGCATGAGCAAATGAGAGAGAGGGGGGGTGAGAAAAAGAGGGAAAAGGGAAAGAGAGATAGAGAGGGGGTGTGAGGGAAAAAGAGTGTGAGAGAGAGAGAGAGAAAGAGAGAGAGAGAGAGGAGGAGAGAAAGAGAGAGAGGGAGAGCTGAAAGTTCCACGGACCCTGCGTTACTCCACAAGCTACGCTGCTTCACTCGGTGCCCCTGGACACCATGGCACCCCCCACAGTGCCCGCACCACCGACCACCGCGGGGGAAGGAAAAAGCATGGCGGTCAGTATCACAGCTTCAGAACTGGGAAACTATTCCGCTGCTGTAAACCAATCATCTCCTGCATCATTATGTGAGGTTTCTTTCTCTGTCTGTCTTCAGTTTAACTGGCAGATTGGGTTTAGCTTAGAGAGAGGAGTTGACCGAGCCAAGCTCTTTACCACTGCAGTTAAAGGTAATCAATGGGATGGGGTTTCCCCCATGAAACCCTGTAAGCACGGCATTATCATAAACTATAAACAAGCTCTTACACTAAGATTTCCTCCGCAAGCCTCGCCAGAGATCATTTGAATAATATGTTCAAGGTTCTGATCATCATATTACGTTTCCCCACAAAACGAAGAGCCACATCGGCTTGGAATCGATAGAGGCTCGACGGAGGGCCGTCGGAGAAAAACAAAAGCAACCCTTTCGGCGGGCCAGAGCATCGGAGGAGGCCTCCTTCAAATCAAGCCTGGCGACGGAGCCGCTCGGAAGAGCAAACGGAACAGCTCCTCATGCCACACGGCCCCTCCTGGTACAATATACAACCTCCACAGGTTTACCCGTGAAGCAGGATTTAACAATGACGGCGACCGTCCGGCATTCTGGCATCGTTTCTGTGGGGTTTGAAGACGCGGCACGTAAACGCTTTTAAAAAGTCAAAGAGTTTCGCATTTAAGTTTAAGGAGGCAACGTTTCAGGAGACAAAGGCAGCCCCCCTCTAACCCCTCTAACCTCGCAGGGGTTAGAGGGGGGCGAGCGCTAACACGGCCGGCCGACTCCCGTCTTAACGCCTTTGATCGGCGCTGTAAACCGTCCGTCTGCACGGCGCGGTACAGCAGTACGGTACCAGTACGGACATGATTCATTTAGCGCCATGCTCAATTTTGACAGCTTTCAGAGACCAAGCCAGCTAGACAGAGCCAGAGAGACAGAAAGAGACAGAGAGAGAACCAAGTACCACCAGAAATCGCATCGCAAAGTGTACCTCAGGTGTAACGAAAGCGTAGCGTGGACATACCCCTCCTGCTGGGATCCCTTTTAAAGTGCCCGAGCCCCCCGGCTGCCATGCGCTCAAACCTGCATGTGCAGCTCTCCCGCAGCCTCCACAACCAGCTGCCAGACACGCGCATCCCTGAGTGCCTAGCATGTCTTTCACACGAAACACCCGGCTTTTCCTTCGTCTTGTGGAAGTAAAAAACCTGCTAAGAAAGTACATCACTGGTGGCAAAATCAGAGTTTATTTTACAGCTGGCTCAACGGGGTAATATATGAAGGTGAAAATGTAGTAACATTAGTATGCAGTTACACCTGACCCACCCCCCCCAGACAGCGAGTGTACAGTATGTACACAGAACATGGTGTATCGCTAAATCATTTACAAGAAGCGCTACCAAAATGTAACATGGTTTGAACCCCCCGCGTGTGACCTCCATCACGGGAGAACACGCGCGGTTTCTCTTTCCCGTCTTATTCCCGGCAGGAAATCAAATACGAAATTTAAGACTGACAGTGACCGTGAGCGGTCCGATCACGTTTCCCGAGTGGCATGGATTTTGGGGTGAGGTTTAAGGGCGAAAAGACGCTACTTTCTTCAGGCGGCAGGAAAGCACCAGAGAGTGAGTCATCAAACAGAAACAGAATGATGCTGAAAATGAAGCGATACCACAATTTGCTCCCCAAAAGTGACATGATGAAACCCTCTATGCTCTAAAGTGAGTTACCACACAAGGTTTCTCTTTTGAGCCGGGCATCACCTTGGCAACTGCTGGGTATCCCACGGCAACCTCGCCCGGACAGTGCATGCTCTCCTCGTGGGACACGTCCACTGCCATAGCCCACTGGTCCAGGAACCCGCTGGGTGTGTAGAGGCCGCAGTCACGCACACTCGTCTCCCGCTCAAAATCCTCACACACGCCGTCCCCGTCGTAGAAGTAACACATGCTGGGCTCATCTGTAGAGGGAAGAGGAGTGGAGAGAGAGCAGAGGAGAGCAGAGGAGAGAAGAGCATACAGTCAGACAGAGAGAACAAACCTCCAGCATTTCTGTGCAGAATTCACTGATCTTAGATCAGTTATGTCTGACAGAGTAACCCTGGGAAGTACGCTGGTTCATGCTCTCAACTCTAGGATACATGACAAAGTGCTATACCTTTATAAAAAAGGTTATGACCATATAGCACTTCACAAACTCCACATTTGAGCAAACGTTTTAATATGATATGAAATATGAAGCCCGAGAAAATGTGTTAAACAATGAATTTTGTGAAGTCACTGAGTAAGAGAAGGAGCCTTCCCTCCCGCGGTAGAGCGGCTGGTGTGTCCTGTGCCAGGCGTGCAGTCGGCAGCCTCTGGGAGCGGCGCGCTACAGAACACAGCCCAGCCTTTCAACGCGCTTTTAAACACCTTTAAAGATTTTATCTGTAACATCTGCTCTTAAACGGCCGCGCTCGCTCGCGCACGCTGGCCCGCCTCTCCCCGCCTCGCGCACCGCTGGGCTCGGCAGAAGCGCAAGTCTGAGCGGGAACGCGGGGGGGGGGAGGGGGAGGGGGAAACGTGCCAGATCACTCTCACGTCCAGAGACAGGACAGTGCCAAAGGCCACAGAAACTACAGCAATAACACAAACATTCATAATTCAGCACTCGTCATATTCTGGCCAGTGACAGCCAACCCCCACCTCCTTCACTGGTACATAGAATGTGAAAAATGTGTGCTTTGAGCGAGAGGAGGGTGTGTTGTTAGGGTTTGTTCCGCCGTACCCAGCAGTGTCAGCTATATATGCACTGAGACCCATGAAAAGGCTGATGGCCTCAGCTCTGTTTTAACTGGATGCTGAGGTGTCACCTGTTCCTGTGCCTCTCTCAGCCAGTACACACAAGATAGGGGAGATTGGGTGTGGGGCGTGGAGAGAGGGGGGGGGAGGGGGATGCTGAACTTTGCAGGACGTCCAGGAAACATGTTTGCAGGATATCCACTTATCAATCTGTGCACACTCTCCCCCAAACACACACACAGGGCCTGTGAAAAAACAAGGGGGCATCCTCCAGCCTGCCAAGACTGGTAGACCCACCACAGAGGAAGAGCGACAGAGAGAGGGGCCTCCGACACCCCTGCCCCCCATCACCCCACCCCCACCCCATCCTGCTTTCCTGTTTTCAGACAGGTCCCGGTGATTGACACCCCGTTGCTACGTGCTTGACACGCACCGAGACAACAGCCTGTGACACCAAACTCTTAAAAAGTAAAAAGAAAATCTAAAAAAAGAAAATACACACAATGGTTGAAATATTTTAAATGTCTTCGCTCGAACTGCTCCCGCGTGTCAGACTGGGTTTCCGTCCAAGAATAACACAGCCTCCACAAAAACAAGTGCGATAAGAGACTGCCGTATGTTTGACCAAACAGGCTGGATGGTGAATCACGCCAGGGCTCTTCTTGCCAGTCGCATCCATCTCGCACACGTCGCTCTATCTCGCACAGTCCGAGCGACGGTGCTAATATCTGGGACTGACAAGGAACCTAAAGGCCAGCGCTGCCGGGAGCCCATCTACAAACTCCCCAGAAACTGGGATCTTGAGGTACTGAGGGTGTCCCGATCCCCAACTCCCCCTATCTGTCTCCCTGAAAACCTCCATCCAATCAGAGGAGGCCAGAGATAAGCGCCATCCAATCAGAGGAGGCCGTGGATAAGCTCCATCCAATAAGAAAAGGCTGGGGGATAGGCGGAGGCCTTAGTTATTGTAACAGTCCTTTTTTGGGGGGTGCTGTCACTTTAAGTGAGATGGGTATCGTTCATTATTGTGATGTCATAGTTTCACTCAGCATGTGTGTGCGGTTCTACCTCTAGTCACGCATGCATTAGCCGGTGGACCGTGAGAAGAGGCAAGCTGGCTGCGCTCTCACAAATTGACAGCGATGAGGCAGGCCTGGAAGTATGACTGCACATTCCAAAATCAGGGATAAATATTGATAAATAAAAAAAAGGAAAAGTGTCTACTCTAATAAGCGCTAACACTTGGCCTCACAGGAGCCTGTGCTTTACCGCAACCAGTGGCGGATTTAAGGAGTTTCATCTGTTTCAAATAAAACAGGGCCCCCCCACCCCGACCAAACTTTTTTTGAAATTTTTGGTAGTTCTTTTTTGGTAGTAGAAGTGGTACTTCACTCCTGGCTCTGGAAAATAATATTTGCTGGTAAAATAATCAACGGCAGCACGGCGGTGGTGCAGTGGATGGCACTGTCACCACTCAGCAAGAAGGTCCCAGGTTCAAATCCCGGCCGCGGCCTTTCTGTGTGGAGTTTGCATATTCTCCCTGTGTCCGCGTTTCCTCCGGGTACTCCGGTTTCCTCCCACAGTCCAAAGACATGCACGTTAGGTTAATTGGAGAGTCTAAATTGCCCATCGGTATGGGTGTGAGTGAATGGTGTATGTGCCCTGCAATGGATTGACGACCTGTCCAAGATGTATTCCTGTCTCTCGCCCCAATGCATGCTGGGATAGGCTCCAGCCCCCCCGACCCTTACGCAGGTTAGATAATGAATGAAAATAATCAACTTGAATGTATTTTTGATTATTTTACCACCAAATATTATTTTCCTGATAATATTATTATGTATTATTTTCCTTGATTTGTTCTTGGGGGGGGCTTCGCAACCCTATTTTGAAAAAGGCCTCAAGATCAATAAACCATTCACAAGGTGTAAATCTGCCTGGAACCAGTCGGCAGGCACAGCACAGGAAGGGGCAGTAAAAGCCCTCCGACCCCCACCGCTCACAGCACTCCTCGAACCCGCGCACCCAGTGTCTGCCCTCCTCGCCACACTGGCACACTCCACCGCTCTCCCTAGCACAAGCAATGTTCCTTTCATTTGCAATAGTGTGTTACACCGTTCAGCCCATCCAGTGTGTTACACTGCTCAGCCCATCCAGTGTGTTACACTGTTCAACCCACCCAGGCTGTAGGCACTGAAATGTCTTCCACCTGCATTCAATTTTAGCCTGCAATGTGTTCTGACACTACTGTACTGTGCTGAGAGCCAGAAGGAGGGGTGGAGCAAGGTGGGAGTTTCCACTCTGCGCTGTTTAATTATTTTCATTGATGGTGCCTGCAATGCCCCTGGTCTACTGTGGTGACACCAGTAGCGGCTGCACATTTCACTGACTTCAAAACCTGCTTACTAGAGGGAGCCAGCCACTGGCTAATTCAACTGGCATAAACTCTTGTTCAAAGGCTGTTCCTGGTGCAGTGGCATTTAACAGGCAACAACTCTTATTAAAAGACTGTTCCTGGTTCAGTGGCACTCTGCGCTGTTTAATTATTTTCATCTTCAGTGACTTTGTGTGGTGATACTGCCATTGCTCCCCTAATTCCTCTTAGTTTTTTTTCATTTCTTGTAATAAAGTTGTAATGCTAAAGATTTTTTTCGTAAAATAAGTCTCCTTAGCTGTGGCCCTGGACATGCTAAACGTGTGGTCACGGTCATGATTGCACTTATCCAATGTCATTGAGGGGATTTAAAGGCACAGTGCAGGGCAGATATGGGACTGTTTCTGTAGAGGGCCCACAGGTTCCTGCACAACAGCACCCACTCCACTCTGCCACACCACCCACTCACTCTGCCCACAGCACCCACTCCACTCTGCTACAGCACCCACTCACTCTGTTACAGCACCCACTCAACTCATGGAGAGCAGGGGGAGCCTCTCTATCTCTCTATATCCCTCCCTCTCTATCCCTCTCACTCTCTCTCTATCACTCTCTCTCCCTTCCTCCACCTCCCATGCTGCACCCACTGTTGGTTGTCTCCTAAAACTTGACGACTCGCTGGGGAGCCTTTGGGAATAAATAAGTCAATCCAGAGTGCCGACTCAGCGCTTTCAAACCGGCCCACTATGCCTGCGCTCACACTCTACTTTGTATTTACGCTGGCTGAAAAAAACACAGGAGGGGAAAAAAAAGATAATCCTCTCACAGAGAAAAGCTGGACCAAATTCATGAATTCGGTGCATCTGAAGTAGGGGGAGATTATTATCTATTTGGTGTATTTTGGGGGTAGGGGTGCATGGCCGGATGGGTTTTCCAGGCAATCTGCATGGATCTACAGTATGGAGGTTAAACGTGCCCCTGAGTTCCAGGAGAAACGGGTGGGGGGGGGGGGGGGGGGATTCAGTGCTCTCCCGCTCCTGTGACGTTTAAATGGGGGGCTGCTAAAGGGGGGCGTGCAGGATTCACTTGAGCAAGCCACGTGAGCGAGGGCAGCGGGGAGAGAGACAGCTGGGACGGTCACACTTTCAGTTTCATCCTACAGAGCCCCTTCTCTGGATCTGATCCCCATTCTGTTTTGATCTACAGCAAACCCCTGCTCCACCTCCTCGTCCACTGCCACTGGGCACACAGACAGAGAGACAGACAGAAAGACAGACACACACAGAACCACAGACAGACAGAAACACAGATAGACAGACAGATGCTTTGCTCATTACAGGGTCTATTTTCCTCAACAAAAAAAATGAAATATTTCAGAACAGTCACACATCCTTTGATGGGGAATGCCTATCCTGGTATTGGATGGCGATTAAAGCAATGGCAATGCCACTTTTCATTCCCATGGATCCAAAGGAAAAGAGAGGGAAGCACTCATTTATTCATTTATTTATTCATTAATTTTTCACAATTTGTTTTCTTCTTTTTAAATCTTTTCCTACCTCTCTCTACCTAAGAATCTGTCTCATTCAGACCCCTATTCCTTTAAGACCCTTTCTTTCAGGCCCTACCACTTTAAGACGTTAAAGTGGTAGGGTGGTTCTGTGTGGCTCAGTTGGTAGAGCACAGCGTTGGCAACGCTTAGGTTGTGGGTTCAATTCCCACTTGGACCACATATACTGAAAAAAAAAATGTATGCGCTCACTACTGTAAGTCGCTTTGGATAAAAGCGTCTGCTAAATGGCATATATTATTATATTATTAAGACTCTCTAATTCAAACCCCGCCCCTTTAAGGCTCTCATTCATACCTCGCCTCCCATCCAAAGGCCTACCCCTTTCCCCTTTAAGACTCTCCCACATGCAGACATCCACCGCTTTGAGACTCACTCATTCAGACCCCGCCCCTTTAAGATTAGCTCATTCAGACCCCACCCCTCTAAGACTCCCTCTTTCAGACCCCGCCCTTTTAAGGCTCTCATTCATACCCCGCCCTTTTTAGACTCTCATTCAGACCCTCGCCCCTTTAAAACACCCTCTCATTCAGACCCCCACCCCTTTAATTTATCCATTGAGAGAGCTGCCAATTAGGGCAGCGTCCGGCGTCTGATGGCATAGCTTCAGAGGTCTGCGCACTTCCACAGGTGCCTGGGGTCAGGCGAGGACATGCATTCAGCTATTCAAATATACGTTCATGGATTTCACATCAAAGGCCAGCAAGAATTCTCAAATATTTTCCCCCTGCACTCCAGCTCCTTATT
The DNA here is from genome assembly GCA_029706075.1 of Aldrovandia affinis. Lineage (NCBI taxonomy): Eukaryota > Metazoa > Chordata > Actinopteri > Notacanthiformes > Halosauridae > Aldrovandia > Aldrovandia affinis. The sequence continues at coordinate 2,736,233 of JAINUG010000100.1, forward strand.
AACACATTTGAAAGGGAAACTGACTGAAGCGGTAAAGCTAACAGGAAAAAGAGAACAGACAGCTGTTACTGCTTGAGAGAGTGATGGACCCCAGGGATCACAAGCTGGGAGCAATTTGTTTTGTGAAAGAAAAGGAGCGCAATGTGTAGACAATTACACCCCCAGTCCGCTGGGCAATTATTCTGACAGCTTCTGCTACCAGTGAGTTCTTGATGATGAGAGAGGTGAGCTTGCTCTGTGACAGTGTGGGTGAAAAGTTCACAAGGCCAGGATCACACACACTCTCTTTAAAAAAAGAAGCTACTTACAACTGTGTTGATTACATAGAAACCAAGGGCCCCAAGGTCTAACAATGTTGCACAATTTCCAACAGCAAAGTTTTGTAAATTAAGAAACATGTAGGCCTGTGGTGCTGATTCCATGGGACCGTGCCAGATGGTTTTTGGTTTGTAACCCCTGAGGAAGTATCCATGCGTGTTCCAGCCAAGTCACAAAGCACATAGTGTCATGTAATATTGATAAAGTATTGGATTTTCCAAGCCAAACTTACACGCTGCAGCCAATTTATAGTTTCCGAGAGCTTCAATACCCAGATTATGAAAAGCTAAACAAATAAAGACTACAGTCGTCTAAAATAGGGGTCACCAATCTTATCCAAGAGAGGCTGCAGGCCTTTATTTTGGTCCAACACTAAAACGCCTGATTCAACTAATCAAGGTCTTGATTGAAGACCATGATTAGCTGATTAGCTGAATCAGGTGTTTTTGTGCCGGGCTAGAACAAAAACCTGCACCCACATCAGCCCTTCTTGTATAAGATTTGTAACCCTTGGTCTAAAAGCTACAGATTTAATACGATGACCAAACGAAGGTTCCATTTGACTATGAATGGAAACTAATTTGTAACCCCAACTTTCATACCTTGCAAATACAAATGAATATGTTCCTTGGCAAGGGCATCTGGTTTAAATTAAGTCCTATGCAATGGGATTTCCAAAAACCTCTATGGCACTGTGTGCTTCAATGAATGGTGCCAGCTCATTTTTTGGTAATAAATTAGATGACAAGTTGGCATATACATTTTTTTAAGTCCAATTAACAAGGAGTCATAGTTTCCGATTGAGGAGAAAGCATGTGAGAACAGACGCCAGCCCAAATCTTCCACAGGCATTTTGAATGTATGAGGTGGTGGACAGCTATGATAGAGGATGTGGAATGCGTATGATTCATTCCCATCTAGAATGTAGTTTTCACATGTTCTTTACACATTTCACAGCAGCCTCTAGCCGGTGGGTGACGCAGAACCAAGACAGGCTAACGATCCAGGCAACACCTGAGGATTCACACTTTCCACAATAAAGCCAAATCACAATCCTTACAGGAAACACCCCACCCCCACGCCCACCACCACTGAGTTTGTTATAGCCTCCAAACTGATGTGTGTTTATTCAAGCATGCTTGGGGTGTAACTATTGTCAGTGGCCAAAGGGAGTTCCTTTGCCACCATTCTCCACTAGTCTCAGAACCCATACGGTTAGATTACAAGACACTCTCCTTTTTGTGTTGGGGAACAGCACTTTCTGTAGCAGCGACAGACAGGTCAGCGATAGGCACGCTGGATATTTTACTGAAGCAATTCAGGTTAAGTACCTTGCTCAAGGGTACAACAGCAGTGCCCCACCTGGGAATTGAACCTGCAACCTCTGAGTTACAAGCCCAGCTCCCTAACCATTACACTATACTCCACCCCGCGGGGTTGGCAGCCAGAGTTGGCGCTGATGCGGACAGGAACCCAACCATAGCTTTAACTGCTCTTCAATCCGCACCTGCACAGAAGGTCACAGAGAGCAGCCAGCGCTGTCAGACGACAGAGAGGTCAGAGCGTGTGCCTGTGCTACAGGTCGAAGCCGGGCCGCAGACGTACCCACACAGTTGAAGAAAGCCTCCTTCTGACACTGGCTGGAGCAGCCGTCACCATTGGCGGAGTTCATATCGTCACACTGCTCCCCCAGGGATCTGAAAACAAACACAGGCCTTCAGTCGGGCTGAAGATGACCAGGAAAAATACTCTAGCCGGGGTGGAGATGCCCTCCAAATGCCACCGTTTCGAATTCCTACCTGCCCATCACTTTCCGCTATGCTGGCAAATAGCCGATGATGATGACGACAGGTGGCACTGCACCACTCACCTTTGGATATGGCCGTCTCCACAGTACGCCATGCCCAGCCGGTGAGTGAGGGCCGGTGAAGGTTCGCTCTCTGCGTTTTTAGAGACGGTCAGTACATGGTATGTGTACTCTGCTCCTGGCTCCACATCCCTGTAACACACACACACACAGGCAATGAAAAAATTATAATACCAATCCAATACCAATAACTCTCAATTATTTGTCAATTCAATAAACCATGGCAAATAATTTATTGGGCATATTGTAAAAAATAAATATTGCCAAATCAATTTTTTTGTTGAAAACAATGATAATAACAATCAAATATAATGACAAAACAACAGCAGTAGTGATAATAATAATAATAATATGTTTTCTCTCTCTCTCTCTCTCTCTCTCTCTCTCTCTCTCTCTCTCTCTCTCTCTCTCTCTCTCTCTCTCTCTCTCTCTCTCTCTCTCTCTCTCTCTCTCTCTCTCTCTCTCTCTCTCTCATTTCATTTATTTCCAAGTGTGTCAGCTGACCCAGACAAATGCGTTACTTCTGTGGAACACAATGCATTACACGATGTGTAAACAAGCAAAAACAAACCGACACAAGAATGTTTTTTTCTTTACTCCCCTCCAATTTTTGATGGGCCCCTGCATGTGGCCAATGTTGGAGCATTCTTGTTGGCCCTTTGGGTTGCAGACAAATAAACATAACATTGGCCCACTGGTAAAAATGACGAAAGGCCATCAATGGGCCAACTGGATCACTCTTACTGGGTGTTTGCCTTACCAAAACAGTACACTGTGTAAACATGCCCAATAAATTCTGTCTGAATGTAATTGAATTGAATTGAGTGAGCTGTCTAATGCCATGCCAGTAAAAAAACTAAATAAAAACAATGCATCTTCAAATTGTCAGAGAAACAGTAAGAGAAAGAAGTGGGGAGAGCGAGAGAAAGAGAGAGAAAGAGAAGGAGAGAGAGAGAGTAAGAGAGAGACAGGCAGACAGACAGAGAAAGAGACAGAGAATGCCAGCAAAAAACAGATGAGGACAGAGCGGTAGGTGAACTTGAGTCTTGCTGGAAAGTCTTGCTGCTTTCTAGGAAGAGTGAATAATCTGGGGTGTTTCAGTACTTAATTATCCTTTTTTAAGTACTGAACTCTTCCAAGAATTGCTCCCCCGCCCACCCGCACCACTCAAGCTGAACAAATTAGAAAAAGTACATGCGTCCTATGTAAACACGCATGCACACACACAAGCACGCACACACACACACACACATGCACTCACACAAACGCAAGCACACACACACACACACGCACATGAATAGGCTTGTAAAACGAGGTCAAGAACAGTGGATGATGTCACACCGAATGCAGTGTCTGCCCAGATGTAAAGGCTTTTTCTGCACAACGAGACTCAGGCTTTCAAGAAAAAAATAGACTCATTATCGCCTCCGTGCATCTCTCGCAGTTTTCTGCTGTGATCAGCGATGGCAGTGTGCTCCTTACCTCATTTTACCTTTCAGCAAGGCACTTGGCCTAAATTTTCTCAGTGAATATCCAGCTGGGTCAGGTGTAAACCGGAGAGCTACGTAATCCACCCTGGATAAAGGCACCAGCTATACAAATAAATTATATCACTAATGACAAAAGTCACCGTGACAAAAAACCACCTCAGAAATAAGCTCAGTGATTATGCCTGGTAGCAGCTCCACCATAGTAAATGGGTATAATGAGCCAGCCTGGTTCCAGCTCTACAGTGGGAAAGGGTTATGATGAGCCGGCCTGGTTCCAGCTCTACAGTGGGAAAGGGTTACAACGAGCCAGCCTGGTAGATGCTCTGTGGCACTAGAGCGACTTCTCTAACACCGTACCCTCCCCCTCTCCCCCCAAATAAGTATTCCTTGGATTCCTCTGGGGCGTGTGACGAATTTGCGACTCGCTCCTTCTTTCAGCACGATGCATCACTGTTGCCGCACACAGCAGCAATTAGTCACCAAGGCGGCAAGCCATAAGAGACAGACAGTGAAACGATACTGTTCCCAAAGGGAGAAAACACCTGGCCCAGACAGAGAGAAAGAGAGAGAGAGAGAAAGAGAGAGAGAGAGAGAGAGAGAGAGAGAGAGAACCCAACTGAAACACCTAAATACGCCACTTCTAAAAACAATCCTGCCTCCCATATATGTTGTTCGGCGAATCAGATCCCAGAAAACAATGGAATACACACAACTTGATTGAGACTGTTTACCACTCAAGACAAGGTTCCGATCAAAACCAGATGAAGCAAGTTAAGGTCGAAACGTTTAGGTATGGCATCAAGACTCTGCGTTGACCTCTACTGTTTACATTTACTGCTTACATTACGTCAATCGAGTCTCTTAAGGACACAACGCACACAAAACAAAGGCAGAATTTTTCATTTTGTTTGTTTGTTTTGTTTCTTTTCTCTTTGGGAAACTCAAGCACTTTGTTACTGATTGCAAGTGTCACAACCATCAAAACAAGGAGAAAAAAAGCCCATCCGGGATACAAAGGTTGCTACATAGATTGGAGCAGGCTTCCATTGGTCGGACACAAACGGGGCCTGGATTTGAGCAGGCCTTCGATTGGCCAGACACAAATGGCGCCTGGATTGGAGCATTGGCTGTGGGTTCCCATAAGGTCAGCCATTCACCAAGAATTGCCTCTGACAGCTGTGTCTGCTAACGAACGAGTATGCAACAACCACTAATAAGTGGCAAAGAAACAGTTTTTGGAGAAAGAAAGAAAGAAAGAAAGAAAGCAAAATCACAGCCATTGGCAACAAAAAAAAGAACCAAGCACTTTGCCTTCAAAGGTTTTATGCAGAGTTGTTTGCAGGGACGTCTATATTTACCACATGTGTGTTTGTTAAGCTATCGGTGGCAGAAAAGTGTTGAATTGCCAACTTCCACTCCTTAGCACAACAGTCATTTCTCCCCCCTCGGTGTGAATGGAGAGCGGCTGAGAGGGGCGCGGAGCGAGTGAGCCGCAGCCCTCGCCCGGCCGCCCGCGGAAGATGGTGGACTCTCCTCGCTAATGTTCTATTAACACCACGGCACGGTATGTCGTCCTGACACGCTGCACACTGCGCACGCCGTTCCCACAGTCCTGGCACCGGCGAGACAATTTTAGAAACGTTTCCCAAAACGCCGGTCTTTATTAGATTAGTGAGTCACCGTGAATATAGAAAAAAAAGGCATAGCTGCGAGAGACCTGAAACCATCAGAAACATGACCCTGTAATGTCACCCGCAGACTTTCACACCCTCCGTCATGACATCATGCCGGAAGGAGGAGAAAAAAAAACCTGCAGTCCCAAAACGCCCCGTCCTGCAGCGCCTAAAAATAGATGGTGGGGGATAGGAAGCGAACGAGGATTGTGAGACGTAAAAAAAAAAAAAAAAAGAGTGAAAAAAAGAGAGGCAGATGAAAAGCAGCAGCTTGCTGATCTGTGCGGCTCAGGCAGGGTTTCTGGCCCAGTTTCAGGAGTCGGGTTCTGTGTGATGAACCTAGATGATGTTTTACTACGGCGACTCCAGAGCGGGGAGTTCATTCAAGGCTCCTCTCCTGTCTCTGCCACCATCAACAACTGCACTCCGCCTCCTCTCTCGTCTCTACCGCCTCGCAGTTTCGATTCCTCGATGGGCCACTCGAGACAATGAACCTGAATCGTTTCAGTAAAACCTCTAGCTGTATAAATGGTTCAAATGTAAAGAAACGCTGCGCAGTGCTGCACAAGAGCACCTGCTGAACGCACGTAGCGTAATGTAACACGCACTCCGACGGCAGTAGCGTCAGAGTAGTTTGTAAAAGTTCAGTGTCTAAGATTGAACCCCCTTTCATCGACTCTACACTGGCACTCGGTTCTCGCGCTTACGCTCAGCCACGCGCCACGAAAACAGCCTGTGATACGGGTCCCGTCGCGACAAGAAATCTGGCACGCGGAAGATGAAGTAAAAAAAAAAAGACTGCAGGGGGAAAAAAAAAAACCGAGGAGGAAAAAAACCTTGGAGAGAATGTCAAGACGGCATGACCCAGACGGCTTTGGAACAAACCGGACCCGACCGCCAGAGAGCAGAGCCCTCCTGCTTTAAATCACGGGCCGCTGTCAGAGCGCGCGTTCCAAGAGGCACGGCTCACGGGGACGGAAACCTTCGATGACATCAGCGGAGGGGCCACGAAGGGTGAGACAGAGGCAGGCGGAGGTTCAGCGATGAGGGCACCGGCACCGATTTAAACACGGCCCGCGGGTCAGTGATGTCCGAAGGGCAGCGCGCGCTGAATGTGGAGGGGGTGAGAAAGGATCGACCTGAAATAATACGGATGCCAAGAAAGTGAAATCGTGCACTGTTGTGAAGTGAGCGAGATTATGTTCACAGCCGTCGACCTGTTTGTTCCGCGGACGCGGTTTCCACTGACCGGAGCTCTGAACACTGAGCTGAACTTTGTGGTAGAGTGTGTATGTGCGCACGTGTGTATGTGTGTGTTCGCCTGCGTACATGCGTGTGTGTGTGTGCGTGTGTGTGTGTGTTTGTGTTGTGTGTGTGTGTGCCTGTGTGTGTGTGTGTGTGTGTGTGTGTGTGTGTGTGTGTGAGAAACAGAATAAAGAGATCCATAGAGACACAATCATACTGACTGCCATTTTAGTTTGCCTGACCTCCCACACCATATCAGGACCGTTTTCTGACCTGACTGAATCAGAACCGCTATCTCTCAGCTCTGCCTCTGAGTCTTAGCGGTCTTCTCTGCTAGAAAGACTTCCCCCTCACCAGCCAGTCTCTCTCTCTCTCTCTCTCTCCCTCACCGTCCCTCTCTCCCGCGTGCTCTAAAAGGCTTTATCTTCCCTGTCTCCGAAAGCCCTTCACATCGTTAAACACAGCATTTCTCACACATATTTTCAAAAGACAAGTTGGTTACACATGGAGGAACAGGCCAACAGGTTTTGCTAAAACAAACTCAGGATTCATGGAACACTGGATCTGGATGAATAAATATCATAGAATACTGTAGTATTCTCTCTGTGAGGGTAACCTCAGGTTAAAAATCGAATTCCTGTGCGTATACATATGCGTGCACATGGTAAGACTCCTCATTTATTTCCCTCCTAGCTTTTTCCCATCCACAGTCCTGTACATTGTCATTATCAAATCAGTGATATTGTCTGAATGACTCTTAGCCGTTAGCTCTGTCTGTTCTCACGACAGCTTTAAAGCCTCCATTCCAAGAACAAATTTTTCTTTCTTCCAAGCAGAAAAAAACTGCACCATAGCTATTGTTAACAATTCAACTATTAAACAATTAAACACTACCAAGTAGAGAGTAAAAGGCCACACAACCAGAAAGGGAAGGAACTCTTTCCTAATTAGAATGCATAAACAAAATGTCTGTAATAAATATGGCATGTTAACAAACATATTTGCATGTATAATGCAAATCTATACACAAATTCAGTTGAACTCAATAACACAATTCAACTCAGTTGCTTGCAGGTGTTTGACAGACCCAAAACGCAAAACCCTATGAGATTAAAAAAACTTTTGAACAAACTTTGCTATGTAACAAAGAAAGGCGATTTCACTGGTTAAAGTGGGCAAAAGAAACCAAGAGTGCAAGCTCTCTCTTAAACCCTCTCTGTGCCATCTCTGTTCCCTGGCAGCAGCAGAGCTATCCATGCTGAAAAAAAGAAAGAAAGGAGGAAAAATGACATGCAAAACTAAAATGATGGTTTACGGGTAACTGGAAATGGGGGAACTTGGAATATTCTCTCCTCTGGAGTATGGAGCATGAGTAGAGGGGATGGAAAGCAAGGGACTGCTGGGTGGGGGGTAGAGACTGGGGTGGAGGGGTGGTGGTGGGGAGCACAAGGCCACCTGACCACAAAACCGCACAACCGCTCAAACAAAAAAAAGGGGTGACTCACTCTTCAAATAAAAATAAATCATTCTCAAATGTGAAGTAAGGGGGCCATAATGAGGCTCACCATGAGCACAGGCTGGGCCCTACAGTGGCAAGCTGGGCCTTATAGTCACCTGTCTCCTGTAGTACAGTGTGGACTGTAGAGTGTAAAATAGTCACTGGCTCTCCCGTAATACTGTCCTGACAATAGGGTGCAAAATAGTCACTGGCTCTCCTGTAGCACAGTGTGGGCTGTAGGGTATAAAATAGTCACTGGCTCTCCTGTAGTACAGTGTGGTCTGTACTGTGTGAAATAGTCACTGGCTCTCCTGTAGTACTGTGTGGACTGTAGGGTATAAAATAGTCACTGGCTCTCCTGTAGTACAGTGTGGACTGTAGAGTGTAAAATAGTCACTGGCTCTCCTGTAGTACAGTGTGGTCTGTACTGTGTAAAACAGTCACTGGTTCTCCTGTGTGTGGATTTTCGTGTGTAAACTAGTGTCTGGCTTGTGGACTCACAGCCCCCCTCCTCCAGGGAGAGATTGGTATCTTCCTGTGTTTGGGTTCAGAGTCCGGTAAGGTTGCCGCCGCAGGCCCTGGCCCTGGAATGTGCGATATGACATCATGGCGGAGGTCCCGCTGGGGGAAGCCCAGCGGTGTGGGAGAGTGCGTTTCAGCAGCAGGCCACAGTGCGAGAGGAGAGCCAGGTCCACAGCGCCCGCTGATAAATGGGCCATTCCCACACCCCGCTATCACGCCACCAGGGTCCCGGGGCAGCACAAAGATCAGACCACCTCAGCACTCCTAATCTCAGGATGCATTCATGTGCCCTGATCCACTGGGTCAGTCTGACAGAGACACATGTGAAGAGTGTGGCCTTAATGAAAATTCGCTTTCTGTTGCTCTGTTTTGAATGAGTGACAGGCCCACTACATTTTTTATATTTCTTCTTATTTTTTCTCTTTTCAAAGCTTTCACTTTAATATTCATGTTGGTTATCTTGTGCCATTGTTGCATTTGAATTCCTTTTGTAACTTTTTCTACTGTGTGGTTGCTAACGAGCATCGGTAGAGGCGGGTCTAATTTGAAACATTTGAAAACTGAAACATTTGTGTTATTTTATTTTGTTGAGTTGTAAAAAAACAGAAAATGGAATATATTAACTAAATCTCCATTTAGTGAGTGCTGGCCCTCTTCTAACATTTTTACAAACATACAGCCCCCCTGGTTCTTTCTGAGAATGGAGATTCAGTTTGTCACATAGAAGCTTACATCAGGAGATGCAATGAACCGCTACTTCAGATCATTTTTGTATGACACTGGCCCCAGTGTTGTTGTTTTTTTTACATCTGTTCATGCATCTATTTTCTTGTGGTCGGTGAAAATGTCAGTCAACAGTTTAGTTTTTAGTCATGACAGCCATGGAAGAAAAATATATCTAAAGACAGCTTAACCATCCATCACAACATCTGTGTGAATATATGAAACAGAAGGGCCTATAATTTCATTCCAAAAATGTTTTGTTCCATAATTTCAGTCTTTCAAACCATTTATTTTATTTATATATACATACATATATGCATACATACACACACACACACATATGGTATATATATACTGTATATATATATATATAATTTTCTTTTTTTGCATCGTCTACAAAAAAATCATTTATCAGTGTCAGCTTTCTGTATTTACTGTATTCTTCTTGGGACTTGGGACTTTTATTTTATTTTTTACTATCCCACAGCAATTTTGTAAACTGGGGCTTCAGACGCTGTCCCTGAATGATCTCCGTTCTGAAGCCACAGGAATCCATTTGGACCCCGACGGGCCACAACAAGCGCCTGTTCCGGCCACTGGACTCGGGCTGTTCCCCAAACAGAAGCATTCCATCCACAGAACAGTTATTGTGGTAACCGTGGTAACACCACATTAATTCAAAACATCCTCTGATTGGCCACTGGGGTCTACAACCATTACCATTGGTTGTGTCCTCCCGCCAAAAGCATGTGCAGCTCAATACCTTTATTAAAGAGTGAACTCCACCAAAATTTACCTTACAGTTAAGGTTCATATATCACAAAGCAAGGAACCTGTTTCACAGTAGGGAAAGAAGTCACCATTACCTCCCACAAGAATGTCAGACTCTCATCATTGTGTGACATTCCCCCTCTCTAATACATGAGCGATGAATGGACACCTGGTTTACTCCCTGCAACAAACTTTTTTCTTTTTAGATCTCAGTATGAACCTTCAAAGTGTGCAGACAAAAGTAACTATTCAGAACCACATCATTTGTTTGCATTTGTTTGAAATAATAACATCACTTACACTTCCGATCTAAACTAAACGATGTCACAGAACTCTCACCCCATGCATGTCTCACTCCAATACTCAGATTTCACTGTGAAGTTGCCCCATTTTGGGGACCTCAATCGGGGGCGGTGTTTGGCTGTCCGCCCCAGGGGGAGGGGAGCCAGCACGAGCTCACCAAGGAGCAGTAGGGCGACCTTGTAAACATAGTTGGGCGAGTTCCGTCTCGGAGGAGGCGGATCATCGCCTTGAGGTATTAGCTTTTAGTGGGCAGCGAGTTCATGGGGGACGGTGAATCGAAAGAAATAGAGGCTATAATTGGCCACCAAATTGGGAGAAAAAAAAAAATAAAAAAGTTAAGCATTCAGCATTTTATTCCTACAGACATGGATGCTGTCCTCGGTGGTTTGAATAAGCTGAATGTTCTGTAAATAGCAACAGAGAGAGCTGTCACTTAGTCTGGACTTTTGAGATTCTCGTGGACCGTGCTTCGAACATCTGGATCCCCAATGCAGACAAAACCTGCCACTCAGGCAATTCTCATCAGCACTTACTTCATACATATTTATTGATTTGTCACCTTTTTTTCCCTTTTTCACACACACACACACACACACACACACACACACACACACAAAGCTTTTTCATGTCGTTACAACACTGTTGCACTACAAAAAGCAGGTGTGACATCTCTCCTCATGATCTCCCTGCACGCCACACACAATGTCATACTTACAAATCAGTGCTGGCAGCCTACGTGCAGACACCTGAAATATCCTCTGCATAGTGCAGACTGTTACCTAAGCTGAACCACTAAACTGCTTTAAAAGAGCACCGTGCAAAAAAATAATTTAGGTTTGGATCAAGCAGATAGGAGCAACAGGTGAATGTGGCACCCCCATGAAACTCAAGAGCCAAGCTCAGGCCGGGACCCAACACAGCTGCCTCACACAAGACGAGGTGAAACCCTCAAACTGCTCCGTAACACAGCATCTCACAGCAGTCTCACTTATGAAGCAGCATGTCTCATAAGGAACCCAAGTACAATATGGCCACAAGATAAGACACATACCACACGCTAAACTACACGCACACACTACACCCAACACCACACTAAGTACCACACACACTACACCCCACTCCACACACAAACACTACACCCCACCAAATACCACAAACAATGTACCATACATGCCACCAAATACCACACACAATATTCCCTACACCCCACCAAATACCACACACAATATTCCCTACACCCCACCAAATACCACACACAATATTCCTACACCCCACCAAATACACACATGCCCTACACACATATTGCCCTACACCCCACCAAATACCACACACAATATTCCACCCCACCAAATACCACACAATATGCCCTACACCCCACCAAATACCACACACAATATGCCCTACACCCCACCAAATACCACACACAATATGCCCTACACCCCACCAAATACCACACACACAACGCTCTACGCCCCAGGAAACACAGCACACTAAAGCCCACTCCAAAGGGCAGCCACAGCAGAGAGTAATGACCTCATTACGGGAACATCTCTGTCCACAGGTGACAGTCCTGATTGGGACATCTTTCCCCAAAAGAATAAGCTAATGTCCCTCTGCTGGCTGAGTAGCTCAGAACCAGGAAGGGGCTAGATCCTTGTCTAGTCTGTCAGGAAGATCTCTTTAAGCTCCTCATCTCACTCTACTGTATGAGAACAGTCTGCCATTAACCGCAAAAACAATGGCGAAGAGCAGGGAGAGCACTGACCACCCACCAGGAAGCTTGGCATAAAACCAAAGACACAACACAGCCGCCAACCAGCCCAGCGGCCCGTCTCCATTGGTCCAAACCCATCGAGCGCCAACTGGACTGCGACATCAAGGGGGAGGAATGCTACAACGCTGTTTGTCACCCCCCAATTTGTGAGGGGTACGTTTCAACCCCGGCGGCAAACTGCAGGCAGAGCAGAGGCCTTCGTTTCGCTCCAAGTTCTCGGGGCTCTGACTAGTCCTAACTCCGGCGAGGCCTCTGGTTTCTCCCACCCTGAGGACGATTTAAGACCTGATACAGCTGCGGTCTGTCCACACCTCTTAAGGCCGCCCGGCAGGCACAGGACAATGTGGCGAAACTATCCCGTCCCGTTGTTTAAGATGTAAAGTGCAGTCTGACTTCTCACCGGCACTGAGGGGGATATCGAAGCGCAGCCATCTTGATCCAGCCAACACAACTCAACACCCACCCCCCACCCTTCCCATAAACCCAAACCCCTTGCTGGAGTAGTGCTTTGGCCCCATCCAGAAAACAAAGGGCCAATGAAAGGATGGAAAGGGGATGAAAAAAGGGCCAGGGACGTATCCTGAACGTTTCATTAATGAGTTTCCTGTATTTGGTATTCCAGCTAAAGGTTCTCAAAGAAGTCCCGGGAAACAGAGCTGTTCCTGGAAGACGAGTCCGGCTCCAGCCTCCTGTCCTGACTGCGGTCCACCACTTAGGAGCAGGGTTTATACAGAGCACATGGCCCAACATCTCTCTGGGTCATACATCCTGCTTTTCTCAACAGACTTAGTGGATAGTGTGTGTGAGAAAGAGAGAGAGTGATATATAGAGAGAAAGAGAGACACACAGAAAGGGGGTGAGAGATCACAAAAAAGAAAGGCAATAAAGCGTCTGCTAAATAGCAGATATTATATATATTTTTATATTAAACTACAGACAGGAATATCAACAGTGTCTTTTTTTAATTAATTGTTTTTGGGGTTATATACTGGAAGCATCACACCTGAAATATTGAACTGCTTGTTTGTAAAGGCAGCATGCATTTCCAGGGCCGGCCTACATCTACGATATACTCAAATGAATGAATGGGGCAAATGGCTCATTAAGCCATTCAGACACAGACTAAGAGCCAGCTGGGACTCATTTATTTTAATTTCCCATTTTTCATAGTCATTTGGAACAGCCATATTGTAATTGTAGGCCTGTGTCATCGCTGCAAGGCCCTACTGCAGTTGGAGAGAGCCCACACGCGAGTGTGTTTGTCCCTCTGAAACCTGTGCTGCCAGCCACAGCTTTTCCCCCCACACCGCAGTCCACCAGCTGAGCTATGTCGCTGCGGCACCCGGGGACTGCGCAGTTTTACGCAGCTGATGCAGGCGGTTCAACCAGCGGAGCCGTTACTGAACGATGAGGCAGGGAATATTCCCTGCCAGATAAAACTCTCCTTCCTAATGCGACGCTGTGGCCAATTATGAAACATTTCCAGGCTGTATTCTTTGGCACTTTGTTAAGTGCTGGCACGTTGGGGCGGAGTGACGGGTAGCTGAATCCTGAAGTTGCGAGGACCGGCGTGCGGGTGGCAGAATTTCTATGAAAACACAAAGGCACCGTCTCGAACAGCCCTGAGCCCTGAGATAAACCCACCTATCTGAACATGGCCAGTGAGAGGACAGCACAAAAAAGAAAAGAGAGAGAGAGAGACAGAAAAAAAACAAAGAGGGAGTCCGAGAGCGTGTGAGGTAGGGAGAGCAGGAGCGAGGGAGGAAGACAGAAAGTGAGGGAGAGAGAGAGAGCAGGAGCGATGGAGGGAGAGCAGGAGAGAGGAAGGGAGAGAGAGCTGGAAAGAGGGAGAGAGAGAGAGCAGGACTGAGGGAGGAAGAGAGAGCGGGAGTGAGGGAGGGAGAGCCGGAGTGAGGGAGGAAGGGAGAGAGAACGGGAGGCAAAAGGGGGAGGATGGAGGGTACTCTTTCTAAATGTGAGAGTGAAAGTCTCTGGTGGAGGCGGTAGCAAGGAGCATAAGGCTTTACTTGAGACCTGGTGGACAGATTTATCCCTTTCTGTCAGGGTCAGGGTGTAAGGGCCATCCTTTCGCTCCCTGTGAATATGTTTACATGCATGAGCGGCCTAATGTCTCCTTCCTCTCCAGCTTTGAGTGATCTCTGGCTACCACAGTCCTGCCTCGGCCGCCAATAAATCACACCCGGGCCACCGGAGAGAGGAAAGCACTCTGCTCTTCAAACGCATGCTATGGGCTTTAAGGTTAGGGCTGGGGGGGAAAATTGATGGGCGCCCCCACAGGGCAAGTCAGCCAGGTACCTTTTTCAGAGCGCAAAACCGTCCAATAACACAAATCCTAGTGTGAAATTTCTGGGAGCTGACCCGAGCTCCTTACCCCTGAGGGTCGGGTCCCATATCCTCAGAACGGGCCTTCGGATAAATCACTCAAACAAAAAAAAGGAAAAAAAGGAAAAAGCACATTGCCGGCCCTTGCACTCGACTGCTGGGGGTTTTCCATTTCGCAGAAGGGGGGCGGGGTTGGGGATGGGGGTGCATGAGGTTCAGCCACAAAAAAAAAGTGAAGTAATGTGAGCGAACGTGAATTTTGACACCTGGCGAGGCCATCACTACGGCATGTGTCTCCTGGCGGCCCTGGCCGATGTCGGCTTTTGAGACGAGAGCGGTGGCCCCCTGTCTCCACCGCTCCAGACAGATCAGGATACGATTGGAACACGGCCCCATTTGGTACTTTAATAATGAGGTGAAAAATCAAACCACATGGGTGTTTCTCCGATGTTGCGATCCAGCCAAGACATTTTTACACCACATTCGTGCTTCCACAAATGTGTTTTTCCAACCTGTAATCGCTATAAAACAGTTTTCATCTTTACAGCTTTAAAACATACACTGCTACTGCATTAAACCATTAGAGAGAGAGATTATGCTTTGGCAATATGCATTTTTAAAATATGTCATGCCAACAAAGCATTTCAATTGAAATTAATATTCAATTGAGAGGCCTAAAAACATGCAGGACAGTTAAAAACAGGGGTGCATCAATCGCTTGACTTAACATCGGCCTGATATGGCCTCGAAATGCTAAAATGTTGGTTTGTTTGATATTAGCATTTTTCAACGTACTTTTCTCTACTTTTCTCTTTTTTTAAATGAGCTAATAATGAGCTATTTCAGGACGCCTACAAGTTTGGTGCACTCCTAGTTCAAACATGAAGAGTTGTGACTCGCCTGTCCACGTATCGTCGGCTGGGGTCCGAGAGGAGCGTTCCGTGCGGGGCGTGGGAGAAGGCCGGCTGGCGCAGCAGGCGGTAGCGGAGCGGCTGGCACACGCGACACAGCGGGCAGTCGGGCTTGGAGGCCAGCAGGGTGGCGTCGATCTCCAGGTGCTGCTCGGTGGTGTAGAACTGGACGCCGTACACCTCCTCCCGCACGTCCAGCTTGAGCGTCAGCGGTGTGTCGCAGAAGACGTTGCGCGGCCCCAGCGAGACGTTCTCGCCGCCCACCGTCAGCAGCAGGATGTTGTGGATGGCGGGCAGCGCCGTCTCCTCGGGCGAGAAGAAGGTGACCCACACGGTGAGCGAGTCGGGCACCAGTGGGTACGGGAACTCCAGCTGCAGCATGCAGCCCTGCAGGGGGCAGGGCGGGGAGCCTACACTGCTGGAGTCCATGCCTGCGTTCGGGCTCCAGGTGCGAACGCTGGGCTCACAGGCCTGCTCTACGTCCGGTGGACCTGTGGAGGGGGGCACAAACAACACAGCGCATCGCACGTCAACCCGGAAGACCAATCCATCGATCTACCCAGCAACCACAGAGACCTTTCAGCTACTTTATGTGTCTTTATGTTCCTTATCTGTGGTTCTGTGGTAAACAGTTTGTCATTCGGTAGATTTTTGTCACATGAAAACATGAAAAAAATACAAGAAACTAATTTAGGGGGCTGGATAACACGTTGAGAAAATAAAAACAAGCTAAAAATGAACAAAGATTTGGCAGGGTTCCATGTCATTCTTTATGAAGCTATTGTGAGGTCAAAGTGAGGTGGGCGGGTGGTTGGGGGGGCTCTGGAGGGAGTCCAGCAGAGAGGCGGGAGGTTTTGTAGAGGAGCATTTCCAAGTGTTACGTACGCTGGGGGATATTGCCTCCTTTGCTTCATTTTTGCTTAAGGTTTAGCAAATGTCACCCAAGTGTACCGTGCACATGTTTCACGCATATGTAGCCTTTTTTAATGTGCTTAGAAGCAGACAGAATGTAGAGGTAATGAGCAAGTAAAGTCACTTAATAGGGTGTTGGGCCACCACGTGTGGTCAGTAAGACATGCATGCGTTGGCTTAGATAGGCTTAGAGTCCACTGGCATCACAAATTCTGAAGAAGGAATATAACACGACTCTTCCATGAGAAAGTCAATCAAGTCACGCTAAGTTGAAGTGCAAGTTCCAGAATATTCCATAAATGCTCGACTGGGTTCAGATCCGGTGACTGAGAAGGCCATGACATGTGGAAAATGTCAGTGTCGTGCTCCTCAAAAATTGGGCGACTACTCATGCTCTGTGGATGGGGGGATTGTCCTTTTGGAAAGGCACCCCTCTCCAGAGGAAATAACTGCTTTAACATGGAGTGAAGATGATCACTCAATAGCATTAAGTAATGATTGACATCAACTTTTCCCTCTAAGGTTATGAGTGCATCCAAACCACGCCAGGAAAATGCACCCCACGCCATTACAGAACCACTGGAACCCTTCACTGCTGGAACGCTGTTGTGTTTATGCATTTTAATTCACTACCTTGCACTGTAATGAGGTCATGATGAGATGTCACTACTGCCCCATCACTGGGTTACCAGGGCCAAAATGACAGTGACGCAGTCGGTTAGTTCTACTTTTGGCTACATATGACTATCTATTGACTGATGTGTGTGTGTGTGTGTGTTTTGAACACTGCAGCAAGCCTTCGCTAACAAGTCTTCCGTTTCTGGAGCGGTGTTCTCTCCCACCGCAACTCCCAGGAGACCGGCTGTTAAAAACGTGCTTCCCACAGGTCGTAGTATCTCCCCTCCTCTCCCTCGGCTTCTACTCTCCCAACTTTCCCGATGCCGGGGGCCAGGTGTGATTCTTGGTAAGCACTCACCGGCTGCAAAGCTCCAAAACCTTCAACCGCGACTATTCAAATATGACTGAATCTGTGAGCATGGTCTTCACTCTCAGGTAGATCGCATACATCAATACATCACGCGCTGGCACGTCATGCGCTGGTTTGTCGCCTGCATTTCTAACCTAGCAGGTAGTAGGATTGAAATCGAGAGCAGTATATCTGAAAAAATGCCACGAAGACAAGAGGGGAGGAGAACTATTCAGGTGTCAAGCAACTTTTCAGAGGGGACCCCCGTGTGTTTTTGTTTGCTCGATAAAGATTGATATTTACAGAAAGCGCAAGTTCTCCTAGGCTGCTAACAGACATACTATACAGGCCTCTGTATACAGAGAAAGCCATAGTGAGGCTGTGCCCATACATGTACCAGTAGGGATCAAACAATCAAGACTTTCCATGGAATATACTGAGGCTGCGTGTGCGCCAGCGTTGAGCTTTAACCGAGAGAGTCGGAGCTAAAAAATAAAAGTCTGTATGTCATAATGGTAGCTTTCCTGGAGGGCATCTGACCCATGGTCACTTCTTGGGTGGTTGGAGGAGTTTTCAAAGAAGCCAAGCAATTTAGATCTGTAGAGAAAATCCAAACCATGCTTCTCTACAAATTCCAACTTAATTGCAGTCTGTGCAATATTTTGCATTACGTGAGCACTATAACCCACGTCACGTGGGAATCAGGTCACCAGGGGCTGCAGGTCTGAGACACCGGGACTATGTTAGTCCCTGGGCCAAAGCGAAGCAAGCACAGAGATCTGCCCAGGCATGCAGTACACACTCACACACACACACACACACACACACACACACACACACACACACACACACACACACACACACACACACACACATACACACCATCACACACACACACACACATACAAAACCTTGCAAACACACATCCCAGATGGACATGGACGGACATGCACGTACACACACACACACACACACACACACACACACACACACACACATATATGCAACATCACACACACACACATACACAAATAAACACATGTGCACAAACATTCACAAACACACAGAAAAGTCCAGTTGCCGTTTGCCAGAAGGGCCACTGAACACAGTCCTCAGAAGGGCTCTATGACAGAGAGGGGAGGGGTGGCCACACCAAAGATGTGAGTGAGATGTCCTCGCTCGGGGGTTTCGGCACATTGCCTCCTAAAATAATCAACTACTTCTCCTTCTTTTCCATTTGACCTCGCTGGCGTCCAGTCAAGATCTCATATCTGGTTCGGATCCAGGCCTTCCCTCTCTAGAAGCCCCAATCTGGCAAAGGGGACATATGTACATAGCCTGGCCTTAGAAATAATTCCTGTAATATTATACAAAGTAATTTGCTTCCAGGGTTTTTGCAAAGCAGAGACTACCAACTGAGTAGTATGGTTTCATTTTTTTCTATAGAAATAAAATCTGTGTTTTTGATTTAACTTCATTAAATCGGTACACTCAAACCCCCCGTCCTACACACTCTCACCCTGTCCCGAACCCTCTCATCTCCCTTAGTCCTTCCACACACTGTTGTTAAATAGCCAGTAGGCACTATCGCAAATAGACTGTCAAACCAGCACATTTTCCGGCAGATTGTAGCTCATATTATTTGATGTAACGTTAACATACTATTTTAATAACTTCTCCTTTTTATGTGGGAAGGAGATTGAAACAGGCAACATTGTGTTTCACAAAAAGACTCATAATAAAGGACAGATGAGGCTTTAATCTCTGAATTCTGATGCATTTTCTGCCTTTTTTCAACAAAAAAAAGTAATATACTGCCAGCTGCAGATTCTGCTCAGCTGTTTGGTCTCAGAAACATGGAATGAACCAATGGTAAAAGAACTCTGAACTTTCTGGTGGATTGACTGGTTTGGAGAATTCTGAAAATATCAACGACCACTAGGGATGTTAAAAATAAACAAAAATGACTACACATTTAAATTATTTAGAACCATTTCAACATTTAATGGTAACAATTACATATGAAATACAGGTATTTGGGTGGTGTTTTGAGCAACAATGATCACTAGCTATGTAGCCAATGCCCTTGTGCTCAGAAAATGATGTTAAAATACATATATGGTTACTAAGCGGTATATATGGCGGATTAGCTATAAAAGATTAAAAAGTAAAAATTAAATAAAAGAGTAAAGTAAATACATATTGGTCAAAAGATCAGATCAAGCTGAGTTTGTTCTAGAAGGTGATTTGAACATTGCAGACATATTCCTGCTTGATACAAGGTAAACAATTGTGCAAGCTATTTAGCTAGCTAGCTACTCATATCCAACAGGGGTAGCTTCTGTCTAGATAGATTGCTTGCTAGCTAGCTAGCTGTTATTTTTTATATGTAGCTAATGCCAGCAACTGATCTTGTTTAAATATTTAAAATAATATTGCCATGGCTAATTTCTGGAAAGCTTTTCAAAGAATGTTTCTGTCAAGCTCTTAAATAAAAAAATTAAAAAATAAAAAAATCCTAACTCCGGTTGACCCATGTTTGACTCAAGTATGATACACACTATGATACACACCACGTCCCTATGACTGTAGTTTATCTGACTATGACACCCAGCCCGAATTAAAGATGTTTGTCTGAGCAAGTCCTAAAATGGGCGGGTTAATCGTGACCATTAGGAAAATGTGTGTATTGTTTCTAACGAAGGCCCCATACATGCACATCATTATGCTGTAACAATACAGTGATATGAATCACATTTCATTGTATTTCACTGTGTGTATTGTATTTAATTCTGCCATTATTCTATACTCATGGTGTCACCTCAGAGTGAGACTGGAGTGAACAAAGATGTCTCAATCCTTACAAGTACTTTTCTCGGTTCTTGCTTCCTCTCCTCCTTCCCTCCCTTGATTTCATCTGACATGTTGAGAAGGAATCGAGGAAAGGAAATTAGGTAAATTTGTAAAGCATTTGAATGTGAGGCAATTTGAGGAAATTGCTGGGTACTGAGGGAGGGTGCATTCTTGGTGTATTAAAAAACTTTGAAAATCAATCAAAATAATGATATTGGAGAGTTCAAACACAACCATTGAAGTGGGAGTATAATGAATAACGCACCGCAAATAATTGCCCTGGTGCAACCAACATGGTAGTGATCATAATATTTGTAATATGAATTATATATTATATACTGTATATATATATTTTTTTTTTTGTAACTTAAAAAAAAAAATCTTTATTTGCTCTGTTTGGATATCTTCATGCTGATGCTTGATGAATGTGGCAATGCTGACACACACACTTTCCTGCACGCAAATGCTCACACAAGATTGCTCACACAGACACGCACGCGTCTGGCCATCTTCTCTCGTCCTGGTTTGCATTGGTCTCACTCTGCCCGACAGTTCAAATATTCTCAGGAATGTCCAAAACTATGAAAATCACGCAATTAAGTAATAGGGGAAAAAAGTAGCAAAACACTTGTTTCGTGAATGTCCTTCTTTTTCCCATTGTATTGTTCCTGCTTGGTTTGAGGAAAACTTAAATTTGTTCTATGAGAAATGGCCGAGCAGCGTTGTGTGGGAACCCTACTTTGGCCCTTTCTCTTAAGGACACCGCCGGTGTCCTTAGTACCACATGGTGCCTGAAGTTCATTAGCGTTCATTAACAGCTCTTCCAGTCAGCATCAGCCGTCGCTGAGGTTCAGTGCATCACTTTCCACTGCAAAGTGCCATTACCATTTAAATCAAATGACAACAGTGTCAAATGAAATGAACACACTGGTGTAGTATGACATTTCTCATGTCATTCATGTCATTGATGGAAGCTGCCATAGCGGTATGGTATATCAACATGCCACATCAAATACCCAACATGGGGGAATACTGAAGAAAGCGTGTTTCCGAGGTCAGCATAACAGCGATTAGTGAACACACAAACACGTGTCTTGTTCAAAATAAAGGGCTGTGACCTCATCACTCAGACCCTGATAGCTCGCACAAACAGGTTTCTCGAAGAGGTGTGACCTCATCACTCAGAGCTGATGGCTCACACCAACAGGTGTCTCTAAGAGGTATGACCTCATCACTCAGACCCCAGCCAGTGACCTTCTAGCAAGAAACTGCAAACCCTAGTGTGGATCCTCTTTGGCACACTGTCCCCTGAACTCAATCAAAACCCTTTTATGGGAAAGACACAGTTTGTTGTAACTGCCAAATGAATCTCCTGTCATGTCTCCTTAGCAAATGCACACACACACACACACACACACACACACACACACACACACACACACACACACACACACACACACACACACACACACACACACACACACACACACACAAATACCAGTATTGTGCTGTTATACACAACTTTGTGTGGGGATGTCTGACTTTATTACTTTTATTTAATGTGGCATCTTCCTCAGCCCAGCCCATCATCATCAGGGTGCCCAGGATTTGGTGATACCGGGGGGGGGGGGTTCCAGGAAATCCTAGGTGTGTTCCGCCGCAAAACATGTGCAGGCATGGCCAGGCCACGCCCCCCACATGGCATGCGAGAGGGGCTGCTGGGAGTGGTCACCAGTCAAGCCACAAGGGAGGATCGTCAGGAACGCTGGGGCTGCCCCCGCCCCCAAAAATGTGCGCCGCAAATGTAGGGCTTTGTTGGTCAGGCTCAAAGATCGCCTAGATATGAAAAACGTGTTGAGGAAATTCCTTTCCCACCTGCTGACAGAATGAAAGAGGGGGAGGCTGAGCCCTGCAGCTTCACTGACCCCTGAAAATAAACCCCACCATTCAATCAGAAACTGGCCAGATGCTTTAACACTAGGAGCGCCGAGTTTCCAGGCATACAAGACGTCGCCAACCAACACCTTTCGAGAGTTGACATTTTAAAGTAGTAGTAATTCCATGTATTACATACCATATCAAAAATAATGATTTGGTTTCGCTGCTCAGGCAGGTCTTAAGAAACACTAGGACAGAATAGGGCAGAATAATGTATTCACAACTTTACAGCATGCCACCAGCTGCAGGGTCCTTACCCTGAGCGCAGCTACCCACAGGGAGTGCGATTAGACTCGCTCACTGGGGCCTCCGCACCATGCTTCGCCTCCTCTCCACTCCGTTCCTTTCCTTTCCCTCCCATTCATTTTGCCGTAATTACTGAAGGTACACAGCAGTAAAACGTTATGAGGAGCCCGCCACCGGGTCACCCGTGTCCGGGACCGCTCCAGGCGAGTCATGTGAGGACACGAGCCGCAGTGACAATGATGGACACGCAGGTTCTGTGGGAGCCACACAGGGTCACAGTGGGCGCAGGGTGTGCGTGCCGTGGGAAGGAGGGGCGGGGCCATTCCGGTAAAAAACAAAAAACAACAGCGGGGCGAAAGTGACAGCCTGGGCATGCTGGAGGAGGTGGGGGCGGCTGTGGCCTGTTTGTGTCAGATGATAAACAGCCGGGGAGGAGGTGGGTGGGGGTGGGGGGGGCCTGCGGAAGGGGGATGTTGTGTTGAACTGGGAGTTCTTCCAATGCGAGAGACAGCGTCGTTTTACACGGCACGGGCAAGTCTGGACATGCCTGTGCATGTGACTGCTGAAGGAGCCTTTGCTCGGGCAGCTGCTCGGCTATGCAGGACAGCGCTGTGCTAGTGGCCAGTGTCAGGAGTCGAGTACAGACATGCCGACCCCCCCGCCCCCAGCCCAAGTCAAACAGGCACACACCCTTTTTATATTCAGCTTGTTTATCAACACCTCAATGTCAGCTGGTCCCACCTTCTCCTCTAACGCACATGTCTAATTCCATACTGCGGATATATGACAGGCAGTCCGAGTGGTCAGCACCAATCCATCCCTGGGGGGCCCCACCATGCCACCCACTACCACAACCCCCCCAGCCATTAAACGATGTGAAATATGGACAGAACTGATCATTGAGAAGAAATAAATCCACCTGTAGCACAGAATCGGGGAGGTGCTGGAGTGAAATATGGCTTTATTACTGAACTATTATATGTAATATATATCTCTATGACTCATGCCAGACATGACCTGTCAACACCTGAATTTGATGTATAGAAAGATCTGCCTGCTTCTGGTTTAAGGCTCATTTATCCAGGTGATAGAGGAAGAGAGGAGAGGAGTGGAAAGGTAAGGGGAGGGGAGTGAAGAATGGAGAGGGGTAGAGAGGAGAGGAGAGGTTGTGAGAACAGCCATGGGGGCTGAAAAAAGGCAGTAGCCAAGGACACTGAAGGGAAAACATGACTCAACCTTAATTGTGAGAAAAGCTACAACTCCTCTTTTTTCTTCTTTATAATATATCTTCACAAATCTCTACGGATCTTTATATTTATTATATATTTACATGCTCTCATCTCTTAAAATAAACTCATGAGGGAATCAACATTTTACAGACATCCTATGACTAAAATCCTCCAGTCTCCATCCCCTGAGCCCCCTCCCCCCCTTCCTCACCCATCCCGACCCCTCCTCCCTTGGTGACGGCCTCTCCTCTGACTGTAAAGTGTGGATCCGCTTAGCCCGCGAGGGTTTGCCTACAGGTGTCTCTGAGATACAGGCATGCCCAAAAGCAGAACCATGAGTCACCTGCAGACACAGGATCTGGTAACCTTCTTCAGGTGGACCTCTTCCTATAGTGAGGACGTGCTCACCTGGACAGGACAGAACAGGTATAGAGGGGGGGGGGCTCTTACCTTCGGCCTCCCGGGGGCTCCAGTGTCCTGATGGGGCACAGGGGCGAGGGGAGGAGGAGTTGGAGGCATACTGGAGCAGGACTCTACCCTCAGTGCATCTGTCACAAACTGATCCCACTTCTCTAGGAAACCAACAGACAACCACAGGTACCAACTTAGATACATTCAACAGAGAGGGGGGGGGGGTCTATTTGACTCCTCTGGTGTTATCTTGGGTTTCTCTTTCAGTAGTTTTGAGGCAGAGAGACCAGAGAAACAGTTGTCCTAAAACAATCAATATCAAAAAAATCTAATCTCTATATGTCTATAAAATCTATAATAAAAATTTCCCAGAAATTTTGCATTGTGTGCTATCTTGAGAATGTTTAGAGCTGAGCCTAAACTGATGGCACTGTGAGGGAGAAGTTGTGCTTGTAACCAGGGGGATGCTTGTATGTTTGATTCCCAGGTGAGGCTCGGTCATTGAACCCCCAACCACGGAACTAATAGCGTATTGCTTCAGGATGCAAGGCTATTTGAGTTGTTTTGTGGGGGTTTTTACATTCGTTTTTATGCCGATACTATTTTCAGTTTTCATGTCTATTTCAGTTTAGTTTCACTTTTGTTTTTAGGCCTCAATTATTATTTAAGTTTCTATTTTGGTGACTAATTTAGTTTTAGTTTTCATTGCTAACTTATCTAGCCAACAAGCTAGCAAGCTAACGTTAGCTACGTTTTTATATTGAATTTTATAATGAATCTCACACAGTACTTTCCCATTTATGACTTCCTAACACTCGGGGGGCGTAGGAGGACTCTATTATCAAAAACGTTCTTAAATGGGCAAGCTAGTTTTCCGTTTGCTACACTATTGAAGCTAGGAAGCTAGCATTATGCCTGCCATTTCTTTCCAAAAGGTAATCAGGCAATCCTGGTCCCACACCAAGCTTGACACTGCCCTGGTGAAAAAATTGTTTTTCCCAATGCTGGGAGTTCATAACCAATGATGCTTTGCCTAAGAAAAACTAAAACTGATAATGTTTTATTTATTTTTTAATAGTATTTTTATTTAATTTTAGAGCCAATTATTTTTATTTCAGTTTCGTTTTCCTTTGTCTAACTAGCTTCAATTTTAATTTTAATTAACAACTAGCTGATTTTGCTTGTTTTATTTTCAGTTTTCATTAAGCGATAATAACCTTGTCAGGAAGCCTTTATCTGTCAAATTGAAGTTATCCAATTGACTCTGGATAAGGGCATATGCTAAGCGGACCAAGAGTTGATTTTATTCAAGTGATATTGTGCTATGAAACAAGTCTGAAACACAATGACAACTCAGTGCCATGCCTTCGAATGCAGAAACAGACATTTGTTTTGTTGATATTAGCCAGGTTGTCCTCTGATCTTAGCTTTCATTGTGGTGATCCCTTAAGTTTGGGAGAAGCCTCGGTCACGAAAGCTAAACGTGTTTTTATGCATTAGTGCTTCTGTTTGGCCTCAGCGAAAGACCTGTGAAACATTTCTCAGTTTTTGAGTTGTTTATGGGAAAGCAAGTGTGCTGATGGCTGCTGGCCCAGGTGGGGCTTTTGTACAATGCTGGCACAGCGCTCAGCAAGGCTGAACATGGTGTTCCTCCAGGATACAGGGATCAATAAGGCCAAAGCAAGGCACCTTCCCCCCAAGCCGGGCATCTTCTGCAGTAATCTGGGCTTTGGATCTTTTCATTTTTTAATAACAAGAGAAGGAGCATATCTGTCACAGGAAGGGGCACCTGGCTTTTCGTAGTCAAACATTGACAGGGTTCATTGTTTATTGCTACCTTGGAAATTTTCAGCTGCTAGTTGCAGATCAAATGAACGCAAACAGCAAGAAATAACTTCCCAATAACCACCCCCTCCCCACCGCCCACCGCCGCCCCACCCCGATTGCCGTGCCAACGATGCTCATTTTCACCTGTCGTAGAAGTGGCCAGTGATGGAGGGGAACCATTCCAGCGTGAGAGCATCCTGTTCCTGATCCACCACACGGGGTGCCATGGGGACAGGGGGCGGCTTGCCGCTGGGCTGCCAGGACTGGTAGATTAAGTCCAGGTAGCAGTGCATTCTCGCTACCTGGTTGAGCGTGAAGGAATCCGTGCAGTCATCATCTACAGGGAAGGCCAGATTTTTAATGCAGACAATGCATAATCAATAGCAAATACTGAGAGAGAAAGAGAAAGAGAGAGAGAGAGAGTCTGTGCCCCCTGTGGATATTTACAGCGTTCACATGCTTTACTGCAGCTCAGACAGTGCTGCCCCTGTGGATATTTACAGCGTTCACATGCTTTACTGCAGCTCAGACAGTGCTGCCCCTGTAGCTATTTACAGCACTCTGAGACAAAGCACAGAGCTACACAGTCGGTGGTCTCACTTTAAAGTGTTTGTATCTTTTAAGTAATGTTCTGTTGGGGTGCTAAGAAGCACATGGGCAATAATGCCATTCTGAGAGAAATGTTTGTGAGACAGGATAGTAAGACCAGACCAGAGCATCTGAGTTGTGTGAGTGAGTCAATGTGTGTGTACAGAACAGGTGTATTCACTTTGGATAAAAGTGTCTGTCAAATGAATGAATGAGTGAGTGAATGTAAAGAAAAAAAGTTAAATGTGTGTATTCCCTCACCTGCATATCTCATGTAATTGTTGAAGGGCATTAGGGTGTATGCTGGTGTCTCACCTGCGTAGCTCATGTAGTTGTTGAAGGGAGTTTTGGTGAAGTGGCAGCGGCCGCAGGTATCGTTGCCAGGCTCAGGGTCCCTGCAGTGCTTGTATTTGGGCGTGGGGTTGGTGTCGGCACACAGGTCGCCTGTCTCCAGGGATGGCTCCGTCTCCAGGCAGGCATCGTTGCAGGACTCAATTTCGGAGATCCCGCGAAACACATGGTACAGCCCCAGGCTGTGGCCAATTTCATGGATCATCGTGTGGGTGTGGCCAAAGGTTCCATAGAAGGAGGGGTTCAGCACAATTCCACCTATGGAGAAACAGAGAGAGTAGTGCTGGCTGTGGCCATAGGTGCCATAGAACGAGGGGTTAACCACAATTCCAGCTACCGTGCGTGATTGTACTGCCACATGGACCGAGATTAAACTCTCTGATGATCACCAATCCCACATGCAGACCACAGATGGTGCAGTACGAATAAAACATTCTCACAAAAACACCCGTCATTAATTTCATATTTTAACATAAAGGTCAAGATCTGAATCCAAACCTGTGACCTCTTCAATGTGTTTTATTCTGTCTTTCTGGGTTTGAACTGCAAAATACATGGCAAAAATGATTAAGGGGAGAAGAGACACACACATGAACAGGCGACGTTGGGCTTTTTTACCGAGATGCGTTAGCGCCTCTTTGTCCCAGGGCCAAGTAGCTACTCCTGCCAGATCCTCATCAGAGGAGTTGGCGAAGAAGATGTTAAGATGCGTGGAGCCGTCAAGGTTCAAGATCTCCTTCAGTTCCTTCACATCCAAATACGCTCTAGAGTGGAGACAGGGTTTGTTAGCGGTAAACACACTCTACAGTGGAAACAGGGTTTGTTAGTGGCAAATACGCCTGACAGTGGAAACGGTTTGCTCGCGGAAATTACGCTCTACACAGGAGACAGTGTTTATTAGCTATAGCTCTAGAATGAAGACAGGGTTTGTTGGCGATATGGCCTAAAAATGATATTATGATATATTGATTGATTTTGGACTCTAACAATAATTATCTTACTTATATTATCTTACTGGAGTAAAACAGCATAGATTTTGCAGGTGTCTGAAACTGTACTGGAGGGGTGCAGCACCATTCCATCATTTGGTGTTTTGTTCATGGTGGAAAACACTGTTTCAGCAGGCACCTCTCCATGAAGTGCTCAACTGGGTTGAGATGGTGACTGAATTGCTAGTGATTGACAGCTGACTTCGTCCATCTGGGTGTCTTACTTCACTTATCCCATTTAGCTCCCTCTACCCTTCTTGGCCAATGTCCTATCAGCAATATAATGGACACAAAAACAGAGCTCCACGACCCCAATTCGCCACTTCCACCACCTCCCCAAAAAAGCCAATTTCCCCATCGAGGCAGTCCTAGCAAATACAGAGGCACATCCTGCAAACTTGACTCACAGCTTGACCCCGCACTCTTATAAACTAGACATATCTCAATGTGTACGATGTAAATGCAAAGCTTCCACCCACAGGACCACAAGATTCAGCTGATTTTTTACAGCGTTATTTCTTTGAAATAACTTGGAAACACAGGTTCCGGTTAAGTTGGTTACAAAGGCCTTACATTATTTATGATGACTGGAGCCCCCTTAACATGGACACTGTTGGAGCTGGCACAGCTCAGGCCTCAGAGAAACAATATAGGCACCTCTGTTTCACAAATCCTCTCATAAAAGGTCAGAGGCTTGCTGGGAAGTAGCAAGAAAAGTAGTTACTTGGTGAAAATGTAAAGGTGAAAATGAATTGATTTGAAAGGAAAATAGAGAATATGTCTTTGGCAACAAGAAACCTAATAAAGTTACACTGTTTGATGAAACCCAGTAAAAAAATATTGGGAGAAGTGGGGGGAGAGACATGGCCAGAAGATTTTGTGGATAAAAAGACTTGCTTTATGATGGTTGGAAAAGAAGTGGTTATGACTTGGACCTGTTCCGTGTCCCACTGCAGTGGGAACGTGAGGCACAAGCACATGGGGGGAGGTGGGTTGGGGTCCTATGGGAAGGAGGGCCAAGGTTCCCCCAACGTACCCGTTCCTGTGGGCACCCCATAAATTCACAGCCCAGAGGAGGTGTCTGTCATGCGGAGGGGAGGGTGGGGAAGGAGAGACTTATTGTGAATGAAACTCGAGCCGCGCTCTGAGGGCGAGCCTCCAGGGTCAGAGGTCACTGGCCCTGTCTAGTTAGGAATGCATCGTGTCATCTGGTATGTTCCAACCAGCTCCTCTCTAACAATTACTTTATTTCAAAGGGTAACCACCCCCACCACCCACCCACACACACACACACACACACACACACACACACACACACACACACCAGCAGTGGGGCTTTTCCTGGGTGTCCAAACAAGAACAAGGCCGAGTCACCCCACAGTCAGAGGTGTCAAGTAGACAGACAAAGAGCACATTGTTGGTGCAGGCACAAGGGATACGTAAGCTGTGCGTATGTATGTTAAAAAAAATAAAAATCCACAAACAATCACAGACCCCCTCTTCTGCTTTAAGGCCAGGGCTCCACCTTACTCCCGTCCCCTTTCTTCCTATTCCTGCACCCATTTGTTTCACATTTTACCTTGTCATTGTTGTTGTTGTTGTTTCTGATGTGTTTGTTTTTGTGGCTACAATGCAGCTAGATCACAGTCACAGAATAATACCCTTAAGCCTTCTACAGATTCTGCTCCACCCAACAGGTTGGAGTCAATGTCTCTGTTTTTTGTCAATTTCTTTCAGGAACAAAATAGCGTGTACCACAAGCACATGTACTGACATAGTCTGAGGGGTATTGCGGATTTTCTTCACACAAACATCATAATTAATCTGTCCTAATCGAGCTGAACTCTTATCCACAAACAAACTAGTCTGCTGCCAGCATTTAAATAGTTTGAGAAAGCGGTACACGTTCACTCCGAGGAAAGCATAAAAACAAAGTTGTTTCTCAGACACACATTTGTTTAATTGGTACCCCTTTAATAAATCAGCGGTGTTGATTGCTATTAAATGTAACTAATTAAGAGGTTAGTTGGGGTCAAATCAAGCTGGTGCAGTGCAAGGGACCAAGAACATTTGGCACAGATCCTACCTGTGAATAAGGACAATTAACAGAGGACCTCCACATTCATAATCAATAATAATAAAATGGTATTATCAATTATAATGATAAATGATTTATATGAATCAATATCGACAAATCAATCGTGTTAGAAGGGGGCTTGGCCACCCTTTGAATTGTCAAGATCAGCTTATGCACTCTGTCACTTCCAAGGCTACAGCGCTGAAATATAGGGCACAGCATAGTCTGTTTATTATTACTGTGTAAAAAAAAGGAAAAAACAAGTTAACGGCCCAAGGTGAATTGTGGAAAGACGTACAACACCTCCACAGAGACAGGACACACTGTGTGCATTTGGGATTTATATTGTTTGGGTAATTTATTTAGATAGATTTTTTTTTTTCTTCTTGTTTCTCTACTCTTAAAAAACATATATTTTTTCTCTTTTTTTTGATCACTCTTTGTGTAAGCCTCTGGGGTACCCTGAAAGGGACTACTCTCAACCTGGTTGGAGGCCCCTCTCAAATCCTTTTAACCCCTTCCCCCCCTTGAAAAAACCGCTGGAACAAAAAAAAAAAAAGAAGCCTGCCCAACCCCCCCACCACTGGCAGCCCCAGTATCCCTGACCTTTAGCTCCACCCCTCCAGAACACCTCCGACCTCACTCCTGTGCTTTGAAGCCACATCTGGTAGCCAGCTCACCACTCCTGCCTGTGAGAGGAACGGCGCTCTGGACTCTCTGTGGCACCGGCGGCCGCCGAACTGGGTTTAGGCTGGGAGCGTATCAAAACAGTGCTTCCTTGCACACTGTAAAAGTGCTGCTGGGGAAGAGAGAGAAAAAGAAAGGCAGATCCTGTTGTCCTCCTCAGAGCGGGATGTGGAATGAATGTTACCTTAATCCCAGAGGAGTTCAGGGCTGATCCCACAAAGAGAGATCATATATAGCTGCCTTTAACAAAAAGACCCCAGAAAACAGGAGGTTCAAGTCCATCATCAATTAAATGAATGTGAATTTTCAGTTTTCTTATAAGACATTTATTTGTGTGGGTGTGGACAATAATGAATTCATACTAATCCATAAATAATCAATAGTCAGTAATACACACTTCAGTGAGACTAGTGGAAACAGTGGCAGGCAGGCATCCACAAAAGAATGTAAGAATTCGCCTGAAAACTAATTTCTAGTACCATCACATCTGAAAACTGAATTTGTATTGGGGGTGGGGGATAAGGGTCAGTCTTGGAAGAGGTGTGTGTGTGTGTGTATATGTGTGTGCTGAGAAAGTGGTGTATGTACATGTACATGTTTGTGCTGAATAGGTGGTGAGTGTATTCGTACATGTGTGTGGTTGTATGTGTGCGTGTGTACGTGTGGTTGTATGTGTGTATGTGTACATGTGTGTGGTTGTATGTGTGTGCTGAATAAGTAGTGTGAGGTCTGTGTGATACCATGGAGCAGAACATTGGTGATTAGATGTGGTGAGGGCGTTACGACCCACCACAGTTGTGAATCCCTGTGACCCAGCTCCAGTCATTGGGAAACAGCCTGTGTGGTGAGGATGCATCCCTATGACCCGTTTCCCCTCCATACAATCCTAGCGCCCACCTACCGATTCCACTGCACCCTGTACCCCGCAATCTGCACCCCCAAGTCAAAACATTGCAAGAGTTCCAATTCACTTCATGATGCTACTCTCACTTCATGAGCAACACAGGCAGCCTCCCTTCAGGTGACACCATTTGGGGTTTTTAGGGTTTATTTAAGACGCCCAAACATTAATAAGTAAAATACAGCTGCTAGCAGCGATTACGGGGACCAAGCACTCATAGCCAAAATTAAGCCAATGAAGATGGTGGTGACTCATGGGTGATGGTGGTGCACATAATACATGTTCCTAATGAGGGGATTAGTCATGCAGCAAGCTTTAAATCTCTGCAAAGCAACAGGAGTTTTAAGTGAATATTTCACTATAATTGAATATATCGAGCTCTATGAATTTTTGAATATATGGCGCCACCATGTGTTTTGATTGTCAATGTACATAATAGGTTTGATCACTTTATATCAAAGCGGTTGGGACTTATATGAATTTTTGTGATAAGCCACGCCCACCACCAAGTTTATTGGCTTACTTTCTTATAATAGAATTAAAGAGGATGAACGAGTGAACAAATTATTTAAAGTTGCACGTCGATACGTCAAACGGTTCCAGAGGAGATGTCTTTTAAACGTTTTTTAAAAATTCAAAATGGTGGAAAATCCAATATGGTTGATGTTAAGGGTCATTGAGGAAAAAGAATTGTCTGTGAGGAGAGGTATCAACTAACCTTAGTTGCAAGTCTCTAGGTGAAATGTGGCAGGAGTTATGATCATTTGAATATTTAAATTTAAATTGAATGGTATGGCTCAACCATGTGGCCAATTGGTTCAGAACTTAGTCAATGTTTGTTTCAAGGTACCATCAATCAAGGTGTAGAGTTTCATAAGAATCAACCAAGTGGTTAGGCCAGAAATTATAAAATGTGTAAAGATAGTCTAAAATGTCTGAGAATTCAAAATTGCAGAGAGCCAAAAGGCACATACATATGATCCTAATGAGGGTATTGGTTACTGTAGCAGGTTTCAAGTCTATAGAAAGGAACCATGATTTTAGGTAAATTGTTCAACATTTTTTCATATTGAGAGCTCTATAGCGCCACCATGTCTTTTGATTGGGCCAATACTTTACATGAAGGAGTCAATATAAATGCCAAGTTTGATCCCTTTATCTCATACCATTTCAGATTTATAAGCTTTTGTGTGAAAAGCCACGCCCTACAGCGAGTTCATTGGCTCATGGTGTCCATTTTCTTTTTACTAGCAACTCTCTCAAGTTTTTAGACAAAATGCCAGAGAACAAATTGGTGAAAGTTCAATATGCCATAAATGTCTAGGAGGACATGTCTTTGAAGCATTTTCTTTTTTTAAAGAAATGCCAGAAAATCCAATATGCCAGGCTTCATCGGTTTTGATGCAAATGTAATTCCTTGTAAGGAGGAGGATCTAGTTATGTTGGTTTCAAATCTGTAGATCAAACAGAGCAGGCCTGATGATTATATTAATATTAGTCAATATTCTATTATAGTGCCACCAAGTGGGCAATCGGCACCAAAATCACTCCTTGGGCCATTTTCATAAACCTCTATCAGTGTGCCAAGTTTAGTAAAAACCGAACAGGTGGATTTGGAGATCCTGGTGGAATAATAATAATAATAATAATAATAATAATAATAATAATAATGATGATAAAACCAGCAAATACAATAGGGTGCCAATGCACCTGAAATTAAGCTACATAATGGTACAGTACCAGATTGAATATTATTGTGTGTGAGAGACCACAACAACCTGTGCAATCTCTCTCTCTGGGGTAATGTTTCCCCAGAAGTATAACAAAAAGCTACTCAACTGGGGTAGTATGATTATGCTAAATTGAAACAATGAAATTGTTACAAGTTTTTAAATTAGCAATAGTTAATAGCTAGCCAGATGTTGTGTTTACTGCTAGCTAGATAGGTTAGCAATCTATGTAATACGACTGATTCTGTAGACATGTGTTAGCTAGTGTTAGCTAAGGTTATTAGCTAGCTAGCACTACTCATCCAACTTCTGTCTCCTTAGCTAACATTACACTGATTCCCACCAACTCAGGTAGCAAGTTAACATCAGGTATCTAATCTAGCTAGCTAATGCTACCTAGCTCGATACTTTACTTAGTTCATTTGTTAACTTACTAAATTAGCTAATTAATGTTAGCGAGTTTATCTAAGAGCTACATATTTTTTATACTACTTTTAGCTATCATTGCAATCATTCTGTCTGTGTTCTTGATAGGAAGTATATAACTGGAATAGATTTCAGACTCCAACACAGTTTTGCTAAATGTAATCATTTTTGCTTGATTATGATTTGAATGTTTTTTCAGGATAGCCAAGTGCCACATTAACCACAAGATTACAGATTGTGTGACTTATTCCTTATATAGGACTTAATATATATATATATTTATAGTACCAGTCAATAGTTTGAGTACACCTGCTGGAAACTAGGTTTATTTAATAATTGATACCGTAAGTAATTGATACGTTTCTGTAAGTATTTGAATATGACAAAAAACATGTAACAATAAACATAAGGAACATCAAAGCAATGTTCAAGAAAAGGATTTTGGATTCCTCAAAATAGCCACCATTTGCCTTGATAACAGTGTGGAGGGCGTTGGTCTTGGCAACATGGGAGTGGCAGGGTTGCCTTTGTTTTTCCATGTTGTGGAGGCCTTTGGAGCAGGGAGACTTTCCGGGGGCAGGTTTGGCACTCTTACAGGGTGTGAGAGTGAACTGTTGCCTGGAAGGTTGCTCCAAAGGCCATAATTGATTTAATTATGATTTAATTTGTGTTAATTGGTTAGTAATTATTCACTTACCTGGTTGTGTGTGAGAATGTGAATTGTGAGTCCCACCTGAGCCAGGCAGAAAGTAAGCCTATTTAAGAGCAGGTGGGGTGAGTGTGGAATCAGTTAGTCTTGTCATGTCATTATTTGTGTGTCTTGAGAGTTAATCTTTGTCTGGTCATTCATGTGTGTGAGCACTAGCACGAGCAAGAGCACGAGCACGCGCACGCGCACGCGTGTATTGTGTATTATTGTGGAGTGTTGGTGTTTAATGTGACTCTGTCGGGCATGGTGGTGCATGTCTGTAATCCAAGCTGCTGGGAGGCGGAGTCTGTGTGGAGTTTATGTTGAGTTCTGTGTGTGTTTGTCGAAAGCGACTGAGTAGAGTACTTCCTCTGTGTGTGGGAAAGAGGGAGAGAGGGCGCATTAAGAGTGTCTGCCTCTCTCCCTCAGTGTAATCGTGAAAGAGAGCGAGAGGGCGCCCTGAAAGAAGGTCCGCCTCTTGCCCTCGGTGTGATTGGAGAACTCGCACTCGGGCAGTGGAGAGTGTTTCTGGACAACGGCCCGAGAACTCTCACTGAAAGAGTGGAGAGTGTCTCTGGGCTAGTTACCAGAGAGAACTCCCTGAGGAGGGGTGAGGGTCTCTGTGTTTGGGTTAAAAAGAACTCGGACTGAAAAGTTTGAGTGTCTCTGTGTGCATGGGTTTGGGAAGCACTTAAAGTCACTGGATATGTGTGTACCTGGGGAGGTTCTAGGGGAACTCCGGTCTGAGGAGGCGCGGTGTCTTGAGATGTGTGTCAAATGAGTGTCGGGACAGTGCGTAGAGTTCTACCCTGTCCCGTAAGTGTTGATGTGTGTTAAATGTGGATGTATGAAGGCGGTGTGGAAAGCCGCTGATTGTCTGTGTTCGTTGTGTGTTCCTCGAAAGGGGATTCCCCCCTCGGAGGAGGCGGGGCTTTCGTTAAGTTTTGATTATTTTAGTTTGTTATTTTGGTTAATTGTTTTTGCCCGAAAGCTTCGTGGCAAGTAGGGTGAAGACCTTGTGTTTGTGTTTAATTGTAACCTGCTCTCCCACTGTCTCTCTCCCGTGTCTGGGGGGAGAGACAGAAGAAAAAAATAAAGATCCGGTCCGTAGACTGGCAAAACCCCACTCCTCTGCCAGTTATTACCATCGGCTGCTCTGCTCCAGTCCAGGAATTGTCACCTGGCATGTGACAAACAGCCTCACAAACACAGGCTATTAGGTTCATATGTTTCAGCAGGAAATCACCCGACATGTCTTCCCAGCTCTCCTGCAGCAATTCCCAGAGACACTTGTGGTTTGCTTTGCTTTGCCTCTCCTGTCCAGTTCGTCCCGTACAAGTTATATGGGACTGAGGTCTGGACACTGGGCAGGCCAGGTCATTAGTTTGAGTTCCCCTTCACGTTCCTCCTTCACCAGATAGTTATTGCACTGTATATATACTGTATATATATTCTCTACTGTAATCCAGATGGAAGGTGACTCAAACTTTTGACTGGAAGCTTGAAACATCTCAACATCTCAACACAAAAATAAGATAGTTAATTAGCACCAAAGCTCAAGAGAACAAAAACAGATTCCAAACAAGTACGATTTTTAAGGGGTATTTTTTCAAACAATTTTTTGTCACTGGTAAACGTGTTTGTAGCAATAACTTGTTGCAGGGGTGTGGGGGGTGTCAGGCATTATCAAAGGACTGCAGAGGTCAGGCTTTGGAAGCTGGGAATATGACTCTGGGGATGGGCTCGTGAAGAACACATGATATAAGGTTTCCCTCTTAATAATTTCAGGAATTTCATTATTTCCTATGAAAATATTTGGCTAGCTTTTTTGGCTGTGCAGAAGGGGAAAAAAGGGTCAGAAGGTTTAATGGAGAGATGAATAAGTCAGAGAGCTGGGCCCCCACTTTAATAAAATCTCCACTACTGTAGGTCAAAGCCGCCTAATCTGAGTTCAATTAAGTCTAATCCACTGGCTCACTTACAAAAACACAACACGAATCAGATGTGGATGTAGACCTACTATGAAAACAGCAGGCCCAAATATGCATGTATCTATATGGGTGTCTTGCACATATGCTTTGTGCATGTGTGTGTGTGCGTGTCGGCATGTGCATATGAGTTTGTGCGTAAGCATGTTGTTGAATGAGATGCTCCAAAGAGCAGCGAGTAATCAGCCTGCAGTCTTCTACATTCTGTCAGTCTTCAACTGTAATGTGTTGCTTTCCTATCTGCTACCCCCCCCCCCCCGCCCCAGGACCTCATGTCTACAGCCCGCCAAGGGCCCGATTGTGGGCCTGGGGGGCTCGTCCCACATTCTCACACGGGATGAGCCACAGGAGAGATGTAGAATTTTTCCATTCATATCAGTTCTGCACTTTTAAACAGGGGTGCCTGAACCAAAAAAATAAAAATAAAAAATAAATAAAAAAAGATTTAAATCACTTAGGAAGAAAGCAGGGGGAAAAAAGTAACCTTTAATAAATGCCGATGTCATTGGGAATCCGTTCTGCATGAGCGGGCCGCATGAGTGCAGAAGCTGGCACGTTGATGCATTTAGAGTTAATGCATATGAAATGCATGATTATAGCTTCATCCACTTACCCCCATATATTATTCATATAAAGGCATAAAGTCGCCTCACGTACAGATGTCCTGCCTGCTGTGGTGTGCTGGCATGGTCATGTTTGCTTGTTGGCCCACAGCACTATAAATCGTAGGGGCCTATGTGGTCCTGTCACCAGCTCGGTGAACACCGAAGCCATTAAAGTCATCGTTTATCCTCACTTTTACTACAACATACCGCTGTTTTCCTAAGGAGTCTCCCAGAGTTATACACACACACATACACACACACTATCCAATCACCGGAACACTGGGAAGAGGAAGGGAGGAATGAGGGAGCGAACGAGGGAAGGAAAGGAAGAACGTGACAGGACGTACCGCAAACTCCCACTGTGACACGTCTGCCAAACAAATGTTTTCCTGTGCCGATATATTTACCACAGCCTGGACTGTGGTGATGCGTTTCCAAACCAGAGTCCCGTGGTGCGCATAACGATCGTGGGTCAATCTGCGGGTCGGTCTGCAACGCTACCAATGGGTAAGGCCGTGTGGTTTTGTGTGGATTACACCATGCACCATGATGGAAAGAGGCTGAAGGCTTTCCCCGTGAGTTTATGTCCCCAGAAAAAGGGGAGAAATTAATAGAGACAAGACAGTCCTACAGACTGTAAGTGAGCACAAAGAGGCCTCCTCTCTCAGGTGAGTACTTTGTGGAGCATGACTTCTTCCCCTCTACAAGTATTTTGTCATCAAGTATTATACACACAATGCCAGTTTGCTTCACAAGGCAGTGGCACCAAATGCATCCAATGTACAGACATTTTGCCTCAGACCCATTCAAGGCACATTCAAGGCTTCTTAAACCATTGCAATCAGATGATTTAGTCTGCAAATCATCCATCATTTGGTGTATTGTTGATGGTGGTAGAAAGCGCTGTTTCAGGCACCGCTCCAGAATCTCCCATAAGTGTTCAACTGGGTTGAGATCTGGTGACGGCCATGGCACATGGTTCACACCACCTAAAGCTCATCAAACCATTCAGTGACCACTCGTGCCCTGTGGACAGCAGCATTGTCATCCTGGAAGAGACCACTCCCATCAGGATAGAAATGCTTCACCATAGGATGATGGTGACCACTCATGATGATGGTGGCCACTTTATTGGCATTTCCCTTGCCCTCTAAGGGGTTGAGTGAACCTAAACCATGCTATGAAAATGCACCACACACCATAAAAGAGCTACAAGAACCCTTAATTTACTCAAGTGTTTCCTTTATTTTGGCAGTTCCCTGTATATACAGTGGGTATAAGAAGTATTCACTCCCTCCATTTTGATTAAATGAAATAAGAAAATACTTTGTATACCCACTGTGTGTATATATATATACTGTATATGCAGGTTTATATATGTATATTTACACTATGCATGGATATATATGTGTATACATGAAGCACTGGAGATTAAACACATTGCACTATTAAACATATTGGCTTGGGGATTAGAAAGGCTTGAATCCACAGCGTAAAGGAACCTCACACTAGTGAGAGGGTTTAATCCTGAATCTACCCATTCTAACTGGAGGGATGGAGGGGGGTCCTGAGGCAGAAAAAAACAACAAGCGCATGAAAAAGAAAAAAACTCAATACAATTTACTGCTTCTCAAACAATGTGTGAAAAGCTGCAGCCTGGCAGCCACTTGGGTGGGTGGGGGTGGGGGGGGGGGGTACCAGGGGAGGCATTCTGAGAATTTCAGGGTTAAAGGCCCCCCCTCAGTCCGAATCGGCTCCCCCTCAAGAAGGTCTCTCTCCCTTAAAGGGGTTCTTTCAATACAGCCGTTCAGTAGAGGAAATCCCCCCTTTCCCTCACGGTCTACCCCCGTCCGAACCTCTATCATTCTGCCCAGGACCAGCGCAGAGGGGATGGGGGGGCGGTTTGTCAGGGAAGGCGCAGGTAACCGCACTCCAGGCAACAGGTGTTTTTACAAGGCTGTCAAGCTGCCCGTTAGAGAAAGGTGCTAAGAGCACCCTCCAGGCTGAAATCCTCTATTAGCTAAAGCCATTAACGTCCCCGAGTTTATGAGCCCTGGGGCTTAGATTTACACTGCAGGCTGTAAAGTACCCCAACTCAAGGGCCCTTAGAGAAAATCCGCGTAAAGACAGAGGAAGGCCTTTTCCATTAGCTCTGTGTCACAGAGAGAGTGCCACTGACAGGGGGACCTCTGGCCAATCAACGCAGCCACTTCACCGCAGGCCAGCTTCCGTCAATTCTCCAGGTCCACGCAAAAACCCACCCGCTCAGCCATTCGCTCGTGTGCATAATCCGCAGCATTTTCCATCTTGGAAGTCCCTCTACTGATTCCCTTACTAAAGCAAGCCTGAAACAATCACATCTGTCCCATTACAGTAGTACAAGAAGACATGTGTTTATGTGTTTCTTTGTTTATGAGGAACATGTACACTCACACACCCTTCTTTATTAGATACTGAAATACATAGCCAGAGGTGCAGGGATACCTGCAGGCAGGTAAATGTTGCCACACAGTTGGGCGAGGGCCCCAACGCCCAGTCTGTGTCGAGATCAGACATGCGGCTGTCTCCAACTAATGAAAGGCGGTGGTGGTTTCTGAAACGGGGGCCGCGGTCACACTGAGCGTGCTCTTAAGAATCACTGATATGGATGAGAGAGGCTAGCGCTGGGTTGTCTCTTCCCCAGCCCCCCACCCCAACCAGAGTCAGACAGATTCTTTAGCGTAATAAGTGGTAACAGGCTCCCAGGCTAACAAAAAACAGCCCAGGTCTCATATCCATTGTTCATCACTAGCATAGCTCATTGTTTGTGCAGGATTCCACAATCAACAAGGAATGTAAAATAAAGCGTGTTGTGTTGCCCTCGGTGACGCACTCCAGACATACCATAATCAAACCAAAATAAGCAAGCAGTTGGGGAGCTTATCTTTCCAACTGACACACATTTCTCTCTCTCTCTCTCTCTCTCTCTCTCTCTCTCTCTCTCTCTCTCTCTCTCTCTCTCTCTCTCTCTTTCTTTCTCTCTCTCTCCCTCTCCCTCCCTCCCTCTCCCTCCCTCCCTCCATCACAAACATACAATATACACAACAGTCCTTACTTCATCTGCAGCACAATTAAATAATATCATTCTAAATGATATTGCCATTGGCACATTGGTGATGAGAAACTGAATCTACCTAATGAAGCAGGGAGTGCAGATCCACATCCCTTGATGGGACAATGGAGAAATGCGCTAATCAGGAGTAGGAGACATTTACAACCTTTTTCCTGCTAGAGTGAGACCAGTTTAAAGCCGGGGTCACAACCTCTGGAACACTATCCCCTGTTTTGTCTTTTGGGTTTTTTTGCACTTGTTTTACAAATTGTGCCCACATGGACCCACCAATTGCCTCAGCAATTGCACACATTCTCTGTAGTCAGGAACTTGCACCAATTTCCATGAAACAAATTTGCAGTGGGAAGCCAAACAGTCTAAAACTACAGAAAACACAGAAACAAACACCTGCTTTTTTTTTTTGCAGAGCTCCCTCTATAAAGATCTCACAGAAAGTTATTTACAAGTGATTTTAACTGTGATTTAGGGGGGTGCTGTAAAAACTGGGCTTCCTGAGTTTGTTGAAAAGGCTTTCTAAGGGATGCATACCAAGCTTGTGTATCGACAAAACATTGCGTGGCAGAGCATGACGCAAACAGAAAAGCAAACGGCAATGCATGACATGACTCTCCTGTGGTAAACGCAAGGCGAAAGAAAAGCGGTGAACACACATGCTCCCATGCAGCTCTGGATCTGACCTCATTCTGGCTCCTCAACCAGCTGAGGGGACCATTCAAATGAATTAGGAAATGCCAAAGTGGCACCAGTGCCCACAGCACTGCAGAACCAGGCACGCTTTTCATTTGCTGGTCCCAGACTGTGAGAGTGGCAGGGTCTATTTCAGACAGCATTGTGCCGGCTCCACACGCTTGGCACAAATGCATTTAATGAAACATTTGTGGACTGACCCCACAGAGGCAGAGCTGTTATAGTTCCCTGACAATATTACTTCAAGACATTTTTCCGCCTTACAACAACTAGCATTCCCCACAGCTTCACCGACCACACCGCCTTACGTCAACCGCAGCTCCTACAACTTCACCAACCGCACTGCCTTACAACAACCAAAGCTCCCTACAGCTTCCCCACAACCACACTGCCTTGAAACAACCAATGCTCCCTACCGCTTCACAAACCACAACAACCCACTACTGTAGCCATCCCTCATAATATTATTTTGCACGTACATAGGACAACATTTCAATACACTGGTATCTTCTACAGGATTCTAGTGAATCAAAACATCATCCTGTGAGAATTTAAATGAATTTGAATTAGCCTCTCCTGTAATCTTGTAAGCGGTCACTGTCTCTGATGGCTGTGGGTAAGATTTCAAACTGATACACACTCAGGTTGGGCCCACAGCCTTGAGGAGGTTTCCTCGCTGAGTGCAGTATATATTTCAGTGATGACCATCTGGATCCCACATTGTAACAGACTGTCAGAAACATTCAATATTTAAAGAGGATAGCGGAGTGAGCATACACTCCAAAAGCCTTAATCTCACAGGAGAGATGGGCGGGAGAAACGCAATGCCCGCATTTTCCATCTCCAGGGTACCTTGCCCCCTCCAACCCCGAAACACTTCTGGAGCGCTCTCACTCCTTCCTGAAAAG
Organism: Aldrovandia affinis; assembly: GCA_029706075.1. Classification (NCBI taxonomy): domain Eukaryota; kingdom Metazoa; phylum Chordata; class Actinopteri; order Notacanthiformes; family Halosauridae; genus Aldrovandia; species Aldrovandia affinis. Next base: position 2,777,791 of record JAINUG010000100.1, read on the forward strand.
CACTCTCAGATGTGACTCCCGCTAAGTAACGGCGTTGGAAATTCTGTCCTGAGCTGTAATTGCCTCTGCCCGCCATCCGAGGGGACATGCCCCCTCCCCCCCCTACTCCCACCCTCCCGTCAAACCGCTTTTATACACACTAAATAATTCGAAAAAATATATTTCAGGAGATGCCCTCGCCCCCCATCCCCTCCGTGGTTATGGTACCAAGAGAGCAGTTTGTGAAGGCCTCTGGACCAGGCAGTGTGTGTGGGGATGGGGGATCTGATAGGTCTTCAACGTGGGACAGAGTGAAGCTGTGATCAATGAGGCACGGACCCAAAGGCCCTTAAGACTGAGTCACCTCAGCTAGGAGGCACCAAGGCTTAGCTGCACTGGTGAGAAGTGCTGGGAAACCACATTTACCATGAATCTCAGGTGCAGCCCTCAAAGCATTTCAGCAGGAGCCAAGATCCCAACATACTTATGTTGAATTCCACAACACCCAAACTATATATAGTTCCTTCTGTTCTCAAATACCTATTCGTACAGTAGGGTCTCACCAATACAGGCTTCGGTTCAACGGTTTTTGGCCCAACAAAAGCTTTTTCTGTTTTGGTTCGACAAAGAAATCATGGAGAAATTAGTTTTGGTGGGAATGCTTGAGTGATTACCCAATAGGCTTTTGTGTAAATACAATCAGAAATCCAATTCAGCTTAAAGGAGAGGTCTTGCCTTCATCTGCTGGGTGAAAAACTCTGCAGCGTGGACTAGGACATCCTTTGAATGGTCTCTCCCTCGCTGTCACACTGGGAGTGAGAGTTTACTCTGTTTCTCATTTACAAACATGGGGGAGGAATGCAAAACAAAATCTTAAAGCTTCCATTTAAAAACGAGAGGGGCCAGTGCGTCTGAGGCGCCAACAGAACTTCAGAGCGCAGGAAATATATTATGAATATGATACACGAAGAGTGTGTTTTACAGTAAGAGCTGAGAGCATACCATCACACCAGCCAAATATTATATGAATGTTATGCATTCCAACACAGGATAAACTACTGCCCGCCTGCTCAGACAGATACAGCTAAAATGTGCACATTTTTATTTGTTAGCCCGTTCCGGAAAAGTTGCGTAACCGCTGCCGTTGTCGCCCTTTAGGCGGCGAGGGGAGAAAATGAGCCCCAACACCCCCCCAACGTGAGTTATCAGCGACTCGCTGATTTGAGCGCATTCTTCTGCTTGGCTTTTTCTTCTTCTTCTGCATCACTTTTCCTCCTCGCACAAGAGCAGGAGCACCCATTTAACTGCACACAGCTGCCATGCCATCTGTCACAGACACGAGAATAGAAGAGCCCCCAGATTGCAGCGCACGAACACACAAGTAGGCGGCACGGCCCTTACCTGAGCGGAGAGGATGGGTTGAAGCAGGTCTTGGTGACGTCGGTGATGTTGGGGTTGCAGCAGTCTCCGTTATCGTAGTAATAGTTATCCCAGTTGCACTCTGGATCGCAGACCCCATTGCCCTGCTTGTACTCGGGACAGCGGGTCTTCTGCTTCTTGCAGTAGCCAGCGTCGAAGCCGGTGAGTGTGTGGTTGCACTCGGGGTCGCACTCCTCGTCGCCCACCTTGCTGATGTCGCAGTTGGCCAGCACCAGCCGGTGGCGCAGCGAGGAGTTGTAGACGTTGTGAACGCTCAGCTCCCAGGTGATGTTGTACACGCGGAAGGCGTCGTTCAGGTGCTGATGCTGCAGGTGTATCTGGTGCTCGGTGACGGTGGGCTTGCGGCGGGCGTCGTCGTAGACGTTCACCACCCTGTAGCGCACCACCTTGGGCTTGCGGAAGCTCCAGAAGTTGTTATAGTTGGTCACCACCTCCACGTTGTCGCAGACCGTCTGGCCACAGGGCGGGGGCTCCAGGATGGTGTCCAGGGAGTACCCCGCCTCCCCCAGCCCCGCCTGCCCCCCTCCACGCTCCTCCGCCTGGGGGAAGCTCCCGTCCTTCACCGTCAGCCACTTGCGCGAGGCGTTCTGGAAGCTCTCGTGGACGACCAGCTGGGAGAAGTCGTCGGGCTGCTCGCGCCCACGACCCCGCATGTCCCTCATTATCTCCTGCTGGGACCGCGCCCGGCGCCACAGGGTCAGGTGCTCCACCGCACCCCGGTAGTTGTGGTTGAGGGCATTGCCGCCAATCATCAGCACCTTGCACTTCTTAGTGAGCGGACTGAAGACTTCGCCTGACTGCTCGCGGCTGACGGCCACCTGAGCCCCGTTCACAAACAGTTTCATGTACAGGCCATCGTAGGTGACTGCCAGGTGCGACCACTGGTTGGGCAGGTAGCGGGTGTTTGAGGTGACAGAGGTGACCTTGTGGGCACGGTCAGTCTTGAGAGAGAAGAAGAAGCGGGGGTCTCGGTTGCCCTGCTCGCTCACCGCCCTGATTCCCAGCAGCCAGCCGCGGTCACTGGAGGCGTAGAAGCACTTATCATAAAGACCTGCAGCCGAGGAGAGACAGAGAGGGAGTGAGGGAGAGGAAGAAGAGGGAGAGAGAGAGATAGAGCACAGAAAGTGTTAGCTATGTATTAACACCTATCTGTCACTTCTTTTCAGTTCCAGATTTTACCCAATTGGATTTTAACTTAGGCAATACTAAAAAAGACTCAATCAATTTTTTTTTTTAAATAATTTTCAAATAATTGGTTTATTTTTTTAAGAACCATGCACACAAACAAAAAATAAACAACTATTAAATTCTACTGAAATAATACCAAGAACTAGCAGGGTGTGTGGACTGTGACTACTTTGGTGGATCCTCTCATTCCTGCCTCTTCGCCATCTAGTGGTGAAGCAAAAGCACAGTCATTGCACTGGGAGAGGCACTCACTCACTCATTCAGTCAGTCAGTCCGTCGGGAATACTGTTTCAAAGGCTGTTTTTCTAAGTCACAGGAAACTGGCAATGAACTTAAAACCTAATAAATACTCATTATTATTTTTAATAAGAATAATGTTTTTCCCCAAGGTCCACCCTCATTGTTTCTTTATGTACTCTACATCTATATCTATACAAAGTCATATCCATTATTTCACACATGAGTAAAGCAGTATACAGTACCAGTCAAAAGTTTGAATACACCTTCCATCTGGATTACGGCTAATCGGGCACTCCTTCATTTTTCAGCAAGATATCGACACAAAACACACCTTGAAGTTGTGCAAGAACTATCTGGTGAAGGAGGAACGTGAAGGACAACTCAATGACCAGGGGCCTCATTTATAAAAAAGTTGCGTAGAAACCATCCTACATTTGATCTAAGTTCATTTCTGAAATGTGCGTACGTGTGATTCAGAGACAATGAACGTACGCACAAAAAAACTTGCGTAAGCCACTCCCCCAGATGTGAAATCTCGAAATCACAAATGATCTTGAAATTGTGCGCAGCTGAATGGTTTTAGATCCGCCACCTTCCCTTTAACATCCAGATAGTGCTCCATTACTACATGAGCCATGTTAAAGTGGGCTTCTTCGGCTACCTGTGGGTGCACTATGGGGGTGAGAAGCCATGGCTTCAGAGGATAACCTCTGTGACCTGATTGTGTAGAGATAATTATTTTATGCACATTAAAAAAGCAAAAAAGCAAAAAAGCAGCAAAGTACAAAGAAAAAAGTGATTTACGTAGAAGCCAACCGTCTCCTGCTTATCAGCCATTCGTCATCATGCTCAAAGAGGTCTGCCCGAAATCACTCGTTCCCTTCTTATTGCGCGGTTGGTGATATCTTCGAGAAGTGCCAATGCTGCCATTTTTCCTCTTGCAAACCACTGCATTAATGGACATTTTAAAGCCTATAGATTGACTTAAATGTTTTACACGTGTGGAACCATAATATGTATATTAAATACATTTCCTTCAAGGATGTGTCAATTATGCTAATAGGGGTAGTTTTGGAAAACCAATGTGTGTTTTTGTTTTGTTTTCCACAAGTAGCCTAGCTTATGTTGTTTTAATTTATTAATAACTTTATTGTGCAAACCATTACGTATAGCCTAAGCAATGTGTTCAATCTGGTAATACAACTACAACAGCATCTACTACTATTACTACTACTACTACTACTACTACTAATAATAATAATAATAATAATAATAATAATAATAATAATAATAATAATGGGGAAACAATTAGGCAGCAGACGACATGTTGGCGCTCTTAGATTTCTGAATACCTGCAGTACTCCAACATTGCCACAAGGAAACAAGCGTACGCCAAGTTGGAACCTGACGTGGAGCTAAGTACTTTTCCACATCAAAGATCGTTTTTATAAATCTGAACTTTGGCGTGGATTTGAGTGTACGCACATTCTAAGATCAAATCTGCGCGTAAGAATGTTTTATAAATGAGGCCCCTGGTCTGCCCAGTGTCCAGACATTAATCCCATAGAACTTGTATGGGATGACCTGGACAGAAGAGTCAAAGCAAAGCAACCCACAAGTGTCTCTGGGAATTGCTGCAGGAGAGCTGAAAAGACATGTCGGGTGATTTCCTGCTGAAACGTATTAACCAAATGGCCTGTGTTTGTGAGGCTGTTATCACGGCAAAGGGTGGCTATTCTGAGGAATCAAAGATTCAATTTTCAATTCAATTTTCTTGAACACTGCTTTTATATTCCTGTTGTTTAGAAATGTTTAAATGTGTTTTTTGTCATTTTCAAGTATTTACAGAAACTTATACGGTGTAAAACATTGTCAATTATGAGATAAACCTAGTTTCCAGCAGGTGTACTCAAACTATTGACTGGTACTGTAGGGGAGAGTGGGGTAATCACGAATGTGGGATACTTGCAGACTGCATACTTGTGCACTGACTTCAAGAGATGTAAACACCCGACGGTTTCTCTCTTTTTTCTACCAGACAATCGAATAAAACAAGTAAGTGATACTTCCAACTTTTTATTGTCTCTATGTTTTAACAGTTTGTCATTGTAGATGGAATCCTAAAAAACAGTTGTTGTATGCTTTTATGCTTCTTATACTAGTTGACTTTTGTAGTATAAATATATACATTTGCCAGCAATCACACGTATGTGCGCAAGTCTTTCAGCTGCAGGTGCTTTCCTTCTCCTGCCCATGTTCAACACAGAAAAAAACTGTGCTGGTGTGTATGTGTAGGTATACATGCATATATGAGTATGTGCGTGTGTGTATGTGTCCATGTGTGCGTGTTTACTGGTTTAAAGGAAGTCAACACATGGAAATAGTGGCAGGTGTGGAATTTGTGCACATAGAACTTGTTGATGAAGAGATGCAGTGATGATTTGTGAGACATAGATGAGCAGTTGATGAAGAGATGCAGTGAGAAGAACAGTGAGATGAGCAGTGAGATGAGCAGTGAGACAAGCGGTGAGAAGAGCAGTGAGATGAGCAGTGAGGTGAGCGGTGAGACCAGTGAGATGAGCAATGAGCAGTGAGATGAGCAGTGAGATGAGTAATGAGACAAGCGGTGAGATTAACAGTGAGATGAGCAGTGAGACCAGTGAGATGAGCAGTGAGACGGGCGGTGAGATGAGCAGTGGTGAGGTGAGCAGTGAGATGAGCAGTGAGATGAGCAGTGAGACCAGTGAGATGAGCAGTGAGATGAGCAGTGAGACCAGTGAGATGAGCAGTGAGACAAGAGCAGTGAGATGAGCAGTGAGACCAGTGAGATGAGCAGTGAGACGAGCGGTGAGATGAGCAGTGAGACCAGTGAGATGAGCAGTGAGACCAGTGAGATGAGCAGTGGGAGCTGTTTGAGATGAGCAATGTGACTATGTTCAGTGCAATGCATGCCTGTAAATTAGGGGTGAGTTCATAGCTCCCAGAATTATTTCAGAGCCTCCTCATCCCAGGACTAACTGACTACCACCAGCCATCTGCTAACGATCAGACCCTAACAGTGTGGTCTTGGATCAACAGAGCAAAGGTTACGTGAACATTCAGTCTGCTCACTTGCAATGCGCCTCATCGGCTGGGAAGCTGAAAATCAGAAATGGTACTTTTCTGCAGAATCCGTATTATGCTAGGGGCTCCCAAAACCCCTTTTCCTGTTTCGCTTGGAAAGCGTACACTCAGCTCAGGAAGGTAATGTGTTCTTACAACTGAGAGGAACTTTCTGCTTTATTATCAATTTAGAGAGGGGGGGGGGAAAGGAGGAGTGAAAACAACCCCTCAAAACACTGAGAGGGACACAGAGAGAGACAGTGGGGGCTGATAGGGAGAAAGAAACAGTGAGAAAAAGAAAGAGAAAAGAGAACAGATCTTGTGAAATACCACAGTTGCTAAAACGTTTCTGATAGTTTGTGAGCATGCTCTTTACTCAGGTAAATATGGCCTTACACTACACTACACCTGGAGCTACAGGTCCACACTGTCCAGATCAGAGTTCTGTGCCCTAACTAAGTGCTCAAAACAACGCTGACGCCGAGCTTTGAAAGAAATGAGCAACTTTTGCACAGCGTCCATGGGATTGAGGGGTGTGGGTGGTTTCCCTGCTCCAACAGCATCCCTGGTCTAACCTAGCTGACAGACCCCGGTGGCTGATTTCCCGGGCAGGGGCACAAATAAAAGTTGGCTGGGTGGAGTATTGCGTTTCAGTGTTTTCCACCGTCTGGTAGAGAAGCAGTCATCTGTTCAGTGGAGCTGAAGTCACGGTGAAATGGCTGCAAGGTTCGAAGTGTAAACAGCTGTCATAATCCTGCCACACTGCAGAAACGGGACGTGTTTCATTATTCCACACTAAATAAGCTCTGTGGTATGGAATGGCAAGAACAACTTTGGTGGGTTGAATACATAGTCAAGCTGCTAAGAGTAATTACGGTACTCTTAAGGTTCAAAGGCAACACTGTTTGTCCTCTTTTTTTCTCTCAAAACACACAAAACAGGAAGAAAATTCCCAGAACTTCAGAGAAAAAGCAGACCTGCAGATGAGAGGGGTTTTTTTTCTCGTTTTTTTCTTCTCTTTTTCATTTCTTTTTTTCTGGGTGTCTACATGATAACCTACGCACGTTTCTTTTTAATCCGTTTTTTCATATTGTATTTCCCTCCGCAGAAAAGATCCACTAGACTCTTGCAATTCACCTGTCAGCAACCTCGAAAATGTTAATTTACCCCCAGATGGTTATCTACTACCTAGCATGGGGACCTAAGGACAAATAAGGACTGCTGTGATTGGGCCTGAGGACAAACAAGGGCTTCTGTGATTGTGACTGAGGACAAACAAGAACTGTTGTGATTGGGCCCAAGGACAAATAAGCACCCCTGTGATTGGTGGAGGAGGACTGGGGTTGCCAGTGGGATATGAGTTGTGCTCTGTACCCTCAGCTGTAACAGCTCACAACAGAGTGGCACCATCACTCCAGTTAACATGTCAGCTGTCAATACACAATATGAAATGTGTCAGAAGCAACAAAAAAAGAAAACATTACTCATTACATTTTAGTGGTGTCATAATTGCTAGAGAAGATTCCAGAGTATTTCTAAATGGAAAAATTATGATATCTTGGAATGAATATTCATACAAATAAGAAAATTGCTACTTTTAAAATATCATAGATCTGTTTAATGACTGTGTTGGTTTGACTACACCAAACACCTGCACATGTCTAATGCCTGTTTCACGTTTATTTTTTTTTTTTCAATTTAAGTGTAAAAATAAATGGTTTAATGTCAGATATTTATAAAAAATACTGTACTATTGCTTGTCCGTATGTATGCAGATCTCCTCAAACCTCGGTTGTAGTCTGTACACAATAGGAAACAGTCCCAGCCAGGTCAATATCTCTGCTAAGTGTGTCTTTCCAAAAGACTATTGCAAAACAACAATAAAACCACAGAAAGTCTTCCTGTCGCTAACAAGATGTCAAATGTAATTTTCCTGTACATTCTGAGACACATGCACATACGTGTGTTAACACATGTGTGATATCCCCTTTTGGGCTGTGAAATTTCATGCTAACACATGCCGAAGTTCACAAAATGTGCTAATTAAATTCAGACACCTCAACAGATGCACGTCTATTACAGAAACAACTTTGAATATGGAGATCTTCGGATTTGTGAACGTGGATTATTTGCTAAAATTGTTCTACTCTCTTCTGGCGCCTGTTGTTATCCTGGTTATTTGCTCTTGGTGTTGTTTGCCATAATGGCCTTGAAAGTCGCTTTAGACAAAAGCATCTGCCCAGTAAAGAGCTCCCCACTTACGCACAATACAAATTGTCTGTCTGGCATGACCGAGAGTCTGGAATGGTCTTTATCATCAAGACCTTGTGAAAGTTCTTGAGTTCTCCTTGCGTTCAGTAAAGTAAACCTGCACTCAAATGAACTTCCCTTGCCCTAATCCTAACCCTAACCCTAATCCCTTCCCTTAATTTCACCCTATAAGGTCCCAGCAGGTCACCAGTCGTCTCCATCTCCTTTTTCTTTTTCCAATCTCAGCGCAGTCAGCTGATCCCAGTCCTTGTTTTTGGTTAAATCTCTCTTCTACACTTGGGCACACTGGAGACATAGAGGCTTGCACAGAAGCGTAAGCCTTATCATTCCGACAAAAACGTATAAGGATGGGGGGAGGGGGTGTCGGTGGGGAATTAGGTCAGGGACCAAACACTGCATGTCCAAATTGGGGCAAGAGGTCAAATCTGGAGCAGCGGGTGCTAGGCTACCGCATTGTAGTGGCTAGGCTACATCACTGCAGCAGGTGCCAGGCTACCTCACTGCAGCGATAAGGTTACCCCACTGCAGTGGCTAGGATACCTCACTGCAGCAATAAGGTTAACCCCCATTGCAGTGGCTAGGACACCTCACTGCAGCGGTAAGGCTATCTCACTGCAGGGGGTGCAAGGATACCTTATTACAGCAGCTAGGCTACTCCACTGCAGCGGCTAGGTTATCTCCTCACTGCAGCTGTAAGGCTATCTAACTGCAGTACGAATGCTATCTCACTGCAGTGGAAAGGCTACCCCACCGCAGCAGGTGCTAGGCTACCTCACTGCAGCAGTAAGGCTACCCAACTGCAATGCAAGGCACTGCAGCCCATGAGTCTTCCAGTTTATCTATCACAAGGGCCTTTGCAATATCATGTACATTTTTTAAAAGAAATAGTATCCTACCTCTGAACTTTGTCCTTGATTTGAACTTACAAATAATAGTTTTTTTATTATCTTGGTGATCACTAAACTAAACAAACTGTTTGTGTCAGAGTCAGAGAAGAAAACAGGTGATTAAATTCAGGGACTATTCAGCTTTCCGAAAGAAACACAAATTTAACCCTGAATTCACAACTGATTTTTTTTTCTTCATTCACCTGTGACATGACATTCTGTAGGAGACAGGTGCAGTTTTTAAGGGGGGGATATTAAAAGACAGGTAATGGGTGGGGTGGGGGTTCTGGGGCCTCAGGTGTGCTGTAACGCCCTCCCAAGGCGGTGAGCAGAGCACACATCTCTGTGTAAAGAGAGGGCTTGTCCTGTTGCATCCAGCGGACACGGTTCCATTTACCCTGCGCTGTTCATGGTCCTGAACTCCCGGCATTGTTAGGCGCGAAAAAAAAGTCTCCCTCCCACCACAACACTCGAGCCGTGAATCTGACTATCCGGTATCTGTATGCGCACAATCTGAGCATCATTTCATACCCCTCGCAGGAGGCACAGAGAGGGCAAAGGGACGACCTGGGCAAGAGGCCTGACAAGCAGTTGGTCGGCTGCCTCCTGCACTCTCCACACTCCTGTCCTCGTGTGAACTCTAGAGGAGGCCAGTATGCGGCTCCTCTCCAGCGTACGAGCTACACACACATACGAAAAAGAGAGAGGGGCTTTCTATAGTCAAGAGGAGATTTGGATGCGGTAGCCGTGCTTGATAAGGCGGGAGAATGGACATCTGGTTGGAGCGCGGGGGCGCCACAACTCCTCTCTCCCCCAGAGAGGGGCAGTGATTCAATGGAAAGCCCCTGTGTGTTCCAGTAGAAATGCTGCCACTCCCATCTTCCTCTTTTTTTTTGGTGACTGTTATATTTTACACAATTTACAATAAACTAAAATCACAGGTGGGCAAGGATTCAAAAACGGGTGATTTTTTTTTTTTTTTTAAATGGCCACTTATAATACTGAAGATGAAGTACATGAACTTGGCTCCGTACAGCCTCCAATTTCATTTGACAGATGCTTTCATCCAAAACGACTTACATAAGTGCATTAAGATGGCAAGAAAATCATCGCTAGAGCTATAGATCAGCAAGATACAGTTCAAATCTTTGTCATAGTCTAAATTTGTACCGCAAAATCGAGTCCTTCTTCAATGCAACGCACCCTGAATCACAACAATGCACACACACCTTGCTGTAGACCTCTCCAAATCTAAGATGTCACAGAAATAAAAAGATATCCAAACCGATTTTTAAACGAGTAGCTGATCCTGCCCTGTCCTTTCAGAGGAAAAGAATCAGCTGATAAAGGACATTCCTTGTGCGTGTGAGATCAGCCTGGGCACACAGGCACAGCCATACACAATAAAAGGAAAGGCACTCACAAAAGACAAATAGGGGAATTTTTAGGGGAATAAATGTGTAAATCACGTGGCCCTTCCTGAGTGAACCGTGGCGACGGCAAGGAGCTTTGCAGCCGTAAATTTGGAGAAGATGAGCGAGGGCCGGCATGTTCGGCATGGCCGTGCCGTGCGGTGTGGAATTTCACCCGTCCTTGGGAATGGGCATGCGTGTGAGGTTCGGACAATCGGAGGAAAGAGAGGAATTCTGTTCCGCGCTCCGCCTCTGCATCACGTTCTTTCGGCTTCTGGGTCAAGTTATCTGAAACACATTTTGAATCTCGCAGGGCTCGCCGAAATCTCTCCTCTCGTTCGCCATCGTTAAAGGCCTGAGGGAGTTGTGTTCCTCTCTGGCCTACTGCACTGTTAAGTGTATCTGGCCCTTTTGATCCATTTGGTGGTCAGCTGATGCCAGTCACAGCAAAGTCGATGATCAAAAGTGCTGATCATTTGTGTGGATTTCATTTGTATAACACACTTCACCTCATGACCTCAAAGCACTTTACTTAACCGGCGGTGTCTGTGTGTGTGTGGGTAACACCTCAAATACCACAAATGTGTAGCACCAACCCTTGGTCTACCACTACACAGTTTTCCTGTTATCGGGAATCACAAACCTTTTTTTTAACATTTGTTTCATTGTTTCATTTTATTTTATTCTCAGCAAAAAGAGGTTCTGCCGGCACCCCACGGCTGTTATACTCCGCTATCTCTCACTCGCTGCCTATGAATAGATCTCATTTTTACACAGCAGCCGGGATGGATCAGCAGCAAGGAATGCCACCGTGTAATTACTCCGTTTCTTCAGAGTTAGTCTACTCTCAATGTCAAGTCTCCTTCACAGGCACTGTACAAGCAGGATTTGTATTTGTCTTAAAAATTGTGTACTAAGGTTGAGTGTCGCTCACTGCAGCATTGCAGGCTGGGGGGAAGTGTTACATTTACTATAATTTAGATATGGACCACCCCTGGCCAGGATCCTATGTGCTGGAGGAACTGTGTGGATAATTTTATCTTTCAATATAAGCATTACCAGTCTCTCTTATTGTTCAGAATCCTGACATTCTGAACAATAAGAGGGACAATACGATATCCATGGTATACATGATATCAGCTATCAACTTTCCAAGCGCAGACTGAATTTGGCAAGAGAATTCAATTGCTACAATGAATTAACAAATACATACATATATAAAACTCAATTTGTCACACTGTAAACATGAAGCTGTTTTGCACATTTTAACGTTGCTCCTCCTGTCTTGTCCTGGATGCACATTTTAAATTCTAAACAAAAAAATAAAAGCTTCTCAATAAAAATAACAATAACAGTGATCACAACAACAGCAAGCAAGCACTGGTCTCAATACAAAAAACAACAATCAGCAAATTCCTCATTACTGGATCGTGTATGGTGCTTGGATTTAAGTCCCTATCATACTGCTTAGAGCTTTAAACTCCGATTTGACACGGCTTGTTTGCCTTGCCCTCTCAACGTAACTGCAATATAACAACGAATATTTCGCAACGTGTAATATTAAAGCACTCCTAATTGTGACTATCTCTATCTGTGTACGTAATGTCAAATGAAACGACAATGTCGACGGAGCTACGAAGTTAAATGTAAAATTCTGATTTGCGCGAGGGTCCCTAAAACATTCTGCGCGTTTTCGCGTCTGCAAAATGAGGATTACGCTCTCTGTTGGTAGTCGGGGGGATCAAAAGGGAAATCAACTAACTTCCACTCTTTAAAACGACACGCCCTTTTACTCCTTCTCCGTCTAGAGATCATTCATACAACTTCCCTTAAAGACGTACAGTCCATTTTCTCTCAACACACTAGATACAGCCAAAACCGGTCAACCTTTTAGGAATAACGACAGTCTCCATTGGTCCCATGGCCACATGAAACTCGTTATACACAACAAAATGTGACACGAGATTAAATTAATTTATATTAATAATTTATCGTCTTTATCCAACGAATACACTACAGATCGGTAGCTTATTCGTGTTAAATTTGTATTAAGTATTTGTAATCACAGTTGTATTAACAATTCAATAGCCTCTAGTACAAATCGCAATGGTCTCACACTTGGATTGCACTTTTCACGCGCTTTATTAATAAACGTGATGACTCAACCATCAAGTAATCTAAATCGGAATCCGTGTGCAAATGTAATTTGTTAGATGATTTCGCATAAAACAATTCGAAATTTAGCCACAGTCCCTTAAAATACTACGCCGTCAGGTTGTTTGCTGGGGATATATTCGTTATTGCCTGTAATTCAGGGGCGGTACAGCCTCGTTAAAACCAGGCGATATATCTGTGAACAATAACATAAACTCACTGTGTAGAAGCGAGCAGGGGGAAGTTACCGAAACGGGAGACCACGTTTGGACTAAGCAAGATCAGTGGTTAAGCGCTTCGTCACAATCGCAATAAAATCGGGTTCAGTGTTGTTATTGTGTGTGTAACAAGCCAAGGCTGTATTTCGTTTTAAAGTATGCGGCATCACATAAAAGCCGTTAACACGGGTGAGGATAAATTATGGAGGGGCATGAAAACGCGGTCGGTAGGCTAGTTTGGATGATGACAATGTACTGAGAAAATTCAGTAAACTAATCATCACATTAATGTCTAATGAAGACAGCTCACCTCTTGTCGGCCAGAAGACCCAGCAATTGTATCCAATACTCGACAGGCACTTCAGATGTAATCCTTAGTTTTCGTTAATGGCTACTAGACAGACGAGCGCTTGAAAGCTTCGCCTGCACTTTCTACACAAAACATTTTATTGTGTTGCCATTGTATTTTTGCTTAATAAAACACGTTTCACGTTGCAATTATAATAATCAAAAGTTTAAATTCTAATGTATTAACTTGATTGCACGATGCCAGACAGAGGTAGACAAAACTTATAGCCTACTCACTTTACTTGTTTTCATTGTGATGTCAATGCGAGTGAAAAGACGACGTTTTGCGATGCTCCCATAAATCTCTACCTATTCATGGCTAATAAAGTTATCCTAAGACTATATGGGCATTACGTAGCCTACAAGATTCGTATTAACAGTTTATGTGCCTGACTGGGTTTCAAAGTTGTCAGATAATATCCACGCTATGATAACGAAACAATTAAACACGCTTTATAAATATTCTACACCGCTCGTGCACATCGATCAGATTCAGTGCGCCCAACCGTGGTAGGCTACTAAAATTTATATTTTAGTTTAAAAACAACAGAAAACCTTTATTGTTTTTTGTTATCATTTAATATTGGTTAGCCTGCGCTATTTTTATTTCAATTTATGACATACAACTAGCCAGCTACAAAAAGAGCAAAACGTGAGCTCACTAAGTCTTAAATCGCAGCTTTCAGGGAGATAGAGAAAAAAACGTTTTATTTTGCAATAGGCTACTAGCAATAATCCCGACCAGATATAAAGTATCGTTACGTGCTCACGTCTGCCTTCCAAATATGCGTCCAAAGGGAAGGAAGTTCCTTTAACCTCAGAAATTGTAGCACGCTTCAAAACAAATATTCTTCCTCAGCACTACAGGTCCAGTTAATCGTTCAAAAGCCTTCGGTAATGTAAGCGTCAACCTTAAAACCACCGCTATTCCAATATTGTTTTAAGTTGACAACATGGCATGTTTTCAATTAATACCGCAGCTCTCCGTTGGAGTGACTGCATAAACTCAAAAGAACTTAACGGAAACTACGATGCTATTAAACTAGCAAGAAGTGTTAACATTCACAACATTTTGAAAAGATAAAAAAATAAAATAAATGCATATTTCAGAGTAAATACTATACTTTTTTTTTTTTTTTTTACCGTGGCTTCTTGTGAGAGGAGACAGCCTGTGACGCTTGTGGGTTAAACCCATTCATTCGCTTGTAGAGAAAAATAGAAATAAATCAACTCTAACCTGCAATTACTGCGGGTGATCGCTGCCCTCCCTCCGGTTTGATCCACATTTCCAGCGTAAAATTTCCTCTCGGTACCTCCACTCCAGGTTTCAGGCGTAGCTGGTCTCCTCTGCCGGTAAAATAAACAGCCTTTCCCCGACCAGGAGTGCTCTCCTCCGCCTGGGAGGAGCGATGGTGCTGGCGAGGCGACCGCCGATCCATCCCGGGCAAGGAGCGTTTGCCCCGAGGCAGGCGCGTGGCGCAAGCCCCAGGGAAGGTGGTTCGGGCTTCCCTGATGCGCACCAAGTCTCTCTTAGATCTCCCCGTTCTCCGGACAGTCCCGCACTCTGATCCCAAACACATGATACAAATCAAAAGGCAAGGAAGCCAGGGGAGAAAAGTCCAAAGTTTCATTTTCAAAGAGGAGCGAAGAGATTTTTTTCAAAAGAGGGTAAAAGCAAAAAAATAAAAATAATAATAATAATAATATTAATAATGGAAATAAAGAAATCTCCTCAAAAATCGTATCACCACAGAATTCCTCTTAAGGTCTTTTCCAGGTCCCGCTTCAGATTTTATAACAGCTTGTCAAGACACAGATTCTACACCAACCAAGAAGGCGATGCTGTTATTTTTTCCTTTATAATGTTAAGCCACGACCCCCTTTCCTTGCCCCTTCTTTAAGCAAAAAGTAAGACACTTCAACACAGATTGAGGGGCAAAAGGAATATGTTAATTCATGCAAGTGCTCCACCTTCTCAATTGAATGGATCCCATTAAACTGGAGGGATGACTAAGTAAGTAATCAATCAGTTTGGAGAGGTCAGAATAATTTCCCTTTCGCTCTCTTTTTAAAAACCCTTATGAATTCAGTTTCAGCACACGCAGCACTTTTACATTTGTCACAATTTTTGTTGTTGATGTTTGTTTCCTTATCCTCCTCGTAAAAGCAATATACAAAATATTTTTTCAAAAAATATACTTAAAAATATGAAAAACAAAAATCAGACCGGCCACATTTTTGAACCCAGGTTGAATTTCCTAAAGTTGATTCTGGTATTTAAAAGTTGAAATGCACAAAATTATCTTGTTGTAAAACGAGTGGGAGCGCAGTAGCATCGGGAATCTTCATTGATTTGCCTGAAGCGAAAAGCACTTGGAGAGCTTGAGATGGGCGCGCGCTTTTGAAGCTGATTGCTTTTGTATGTCTTTGTAGACTATAGCAAGAAATTCTGAAGTTTATACCGTTTGGTTTTTTTCTTAGCTGGAGTGGGAAGTCACAGGTAACCCCTGAAGGCTGCTTTCTTTCTCTGTGCGTTTCTGAGTCGGGACGGTGTTTTTGGTGTTTTGAAAACCGTGCACGGGTCCCTCTAGCGGTTACTTACTGAACAATCCCGTAGACAACTTCCAAGTCAACCAGCCAATGCACACATACTGTACGGGAATCGTTTTGCATTAGCAGACATATGTATGTTGGAGAGTGTCCTACCGAAAATAAGAGACGATGTGGCTTAGAAATCGGCAGTTCAAATTTCTCATGTCTTTCGGAAGCCGTCGGAATATCTACCAGGCTATTGCTACTGAAGTATAAGTGCATGCACTTTTTTGAGTATGAAAGTTTTTTCCCCCCAAATTGATCAAAAGTGCGCCACTTTTTCAGACGTACCTATTCGTTTTCGACATATAGACAGTGTGTAATTCAGTGAATGTGCCCTTATTGAAATGGTGTACTTGATCGCAAAACGCCTGCAGCTGTCTGCATACGAGCGTGAGTAAGCGCTCAGAGAGGGATGTGGTGAGGCGGCTGACCCCTGCAGTAACGTTTTATGGCACATCATTACCGTTTCCCGTCTTCAGCAACGCTTTTAATCCTGCACTCGTTTACCCATCGTGCGTATCGGTGGAACCCTTTCCATAATGGCAACAATAAATAAAACGTTATGTGTTACGACGAAGACAGAAATTGAGTGATTACATATGCGCACTCGTATGTACGCGCAAATCGTGGTTTTTACTATTATTCCACGCCATCAAACCAGAGTAGACCATCTGTAAGAGGGATTCCAGAGCAGACCCGTTTTATGCCTGTAAGTGGTGAAATAAGCAGTAATGCCGAATCAGCTGGCTATACAATTCAGACTGAAACACCAACTTTTCTCCACTCGCATTTACACTGCCTTATCGTGTCGCCCGTACTTCAGGTTGAAATGTACTCACAGATCACAGAACGCTAACCTTGCAAAGTTTAGCTAAATAGAAAAGTCAAGTTGTAAAAAACGATTTATTATATATATATATACATTATAATTTCCAGAATCTGAAAGAAATATGTATTATAGTTAATTTGACCTCATTCTCTCCTCATTCATTGTCAAATGTTAAAATACATAAGAATCCAGTATTCTAAAAAGTGCATAGTATTTTTTTATTATCTCTCAACAATTTCGAATGGTGTGTATGTGTGTGTGTCTGTGTGTGTGCACGCACATTCAAGTGTGTGTGTGTGTGTGTGTGTTTTATGATGCCTTTAGTTTCTTTGCAGGTGTTTGTACACATTGCAAACATTTCTTGTTATCTGGACCAACAGACATACACCTGTCAGACTGTGTAAGAAGAAATGTGCAAAAACAGGTACGGGGGAGAAAGGAGGAGGCTAACATCCCTTCATCCTTCTCTTTCTCCTACTAACATCACTCCATCCCTCTCTTTCTCTCACTAACACATCCCATCGTCCTTCTCTCTCTTTCTCTCGCCCCTCTTTTGTAAATACCCAGACCTCAGAATGGTTCAACCAGCTCGGGCCTAGAGTAAACCTTGCTCTGGTGTTATTGCTTTTTTCACACTGTGTGTGGACAGAGCGCAGAGTTTGGAAAAGTACTGAGTACACTGCCTACGGGTCTTTGCTCTTGTTCTCCATTGCTTGCCCTCGCAGCTGCCAAGGAGCCCCCGTGACAGAGCAAACATGTGATGTCAACGGACAGGAAAGTCACCAGGCTGCGGGGGGTTGCCATGCATGGAGCCCCAGAGCCACCCCTTCCAGCACAACTACACCTTCATTCCTCCCCTTTCTCCACACTGTCCAGGGTAGTTAATCTCCCGCACAAGTCCATAAACGCTGACTGCCAGATATATTATATATATGTGTTCCCTCACTTCCTCGGCTCTCTTTGCTTTAGGTGTGACAGATGGAATTCGAAGCAGAATTTCACCAGGATACACCTTGAGCAAATGCACTCGCCTCAGCTGTTTAGCACCTCTAACTAGTGTGTGTGTGTGTGTGTGTGTGTGTGGGGGGGGTCTATGTCCTTCATTCATTCAATAAAAGGGTAAATGAGATAAATTGAGGAAGTTGAGACCACGCCTTTTGCACTGTGGGTAAAAAAATAAGAGTACAACAAAAAAGAGTAAACATAAAATCTGCGCAATGTTGAAGAAATAGAAATCCATATGGACGGTGACCGCATTGAGCCACGACTACCTGTCCGTCCTTTTACTCAACCTCAAACGAAGATGTGTATTTTAATAAACATGTTCCATAATAGCGTGTTGAGTATGCTTCATTACTCCTGTGCCTTTATTTTACATGAAGGGATTCCTGCGCCAAGGGCCTGGGCCACAATATGATTTATTGCTTTTATTGAGCAGAAATGTGTGAAGCAGGGACATCCATTATTAGGCAGATACAGGACTAAAAAAGAAGACAAGAGTGCAACTCAGGGAAAAGTTCCAAGCCAACGGGAAATACTATCAATCAATGTGCCCCGTTCATCCCCCCTCTTTTCATCCCCCTCTTTCCTTTCTTTCCCGAGCAGCTAAAGTTCTGTTCGTCAGGGGTGCATGTTTTCTCTCATCTCCGGACACCGTTCTGTTTTGGGACATCTGATCGTTGGACTGCGGGAGCACACTTATGATCGTGGGTCACGTGACCCACAGCAAATCAGGACAAGTGTGCCTCCCCCACTGGTTTTCCATCGCAATGATCCACAGATCAAATGTCCCCTCGTTCTCTTCCAGTTATGATCAACGCAAACATGGTATTGTTTACATATACTGTCACTGTGTAGTGGGCTGTTTGTCAGACCCACTTATCAGCCCTGTGTCAGGTGACAAGCGTGCTCCAAACTGAGATAAAGTATGCCCAAAGGCTGAGTAATCGAAAGCAGCGGGTTGTTCACCCGCTCACTCAGCATACAGTCTTCCTCATTACATAAAGGATAAGTGGGATAATAAGAGATGCTCCTCTCTGGAATTAGAGGTGGTACGTGCATACCTGTCTCAGATAACCAAACTGTTGTGACCAGGCGTATGGGCCAGACACATGCTGGCAAACAAAGTTGTACGTGTGTTATTTCCCAAAGAGAATTCAATAATTACTGTGCTCTTGCTATGTTTAAGTTCAAGACAAAAGCATAGCAACAATAAAATCAAAGTGCTGCTTAGATTATGACAAAAATAATTATGTGTGGAAGGTGTTATGGATTGAAATAAGCACTTACATAACACCTTTGACTAAACCCAAAATGATTAATTCCAAAATTCCAGTGAATTCCACGTCAAACGATTTTTCACAACATTTGTGTTTATACAGTGCCCTTCAGAATTATTGGCACCCTTGATAAAGATAAGCAAAAAAGGCTATGAAAAAATGTATTTCTTGTTCATCAGCTTGATCTTACACTCAAAATATGAGAGAAATCTAACCTTTAATTGAAGTATAATTATAAAAAGTATAAGAAAAAGAAAATCCTTATCAAAAAATAAAAAAAATTCTCAAAAACATGGGTGTCTATTGGCACCCTTAGAAATTCTTATGAACAAAATCTAAATGAAGTATATTCATTAAGTTCAAGTAAGTTCATCTGAGTCTTAAGGAATTTTTAAGTGATCATCCATGACTTCCTGTTTCACTGGGGTATAAATATGAGGTGACACACAGGCCAAACTCCCTTAGTCATCTATCAACATGGGGAAGACCAGAGAATGCAGAAATGAAATGAAACAAAAGGTTGTTGACCTTCATAAATCAGGCAATGGCTATAAACAATAGCTACATGCCTGAAAATACCCATATCCACTATTAAGGCAAGAATTAAGAAGTTTAACACAACTGGAGCTGTGATGAACCTGCCTGGAAGAGGATGCAAGTGTATTTTACCTTCACGCACAGTGAGGAGGAGGGTTTGAGAGGCAAAAATGTATCCAAGAATCACAGTTGGAGAATTGCAGAAATTGGTTGCATCTTTCAGGCACCAAGTCTCAAAACCTACAATTAGACACCACCTCCAACAAGGTATTTGGAAGGCTTGCCAGAAGAAAGCCTCTGCTGTCATCAAACCACAAACGTAAGCGCCTGGAGTTTTGCTAAACGTCACTGGAACTGGGTTATATGGTCAGATGATGACACAAATAGAGCTTTTTGGCAACCATCAGAGGTGGGTTTGGTGTAAAAAGAGGGATGGTCATGCAGAAAATAATCTAATCCCCACTGTGAAGTATGGTGGTGGATCTGTGATGTTGTGGGGCTGTTTTACTTCCAAAGGCCATAGGAACCTTGTTAGCATACCTGGCATCATGGACTCCATCAAGTACCAGGAGATTTTAGATTAAAATCCAGCTGCCTCTGTCAGGAGACTAAAACTGGGTTGTGGTTGGATCTTCCAGCAGGACAATAGCCCAAAGCATGCCTCCAAATTCACACAAAAATAGTTCACTGACTACAGAATCAAGCTTTTGCAATGGCCATCCCAGTCCCCTGACCTAAACCCCATTGAAAACCTGTGGGGTGAGCTGAAGAGGAGAGTCCACAAGCATGGGCCAAAGACTCTGAGGAGATTTTGTAAGGAGGAATGGTCTCATATCCCTTGCTATAGGTTATCCCACCTCATCAATTATTATATATATATCATGTATATCTGGAGAGATTCGGTATGGAGGAATGTATGTATTATAAGAGAGAGATTCCTATGATATAGCGTAATAGGAAGGATCTTTTCTTCTAACCCAATGTGACATTATCGCATTGCATTGCATTGGACTTAAAATAAGACAATTTCACATCCTGATTGTGAGGTTAGAGAATAAAAACATCCACCGCTTACCATTACATTGTGTAAGCCATACAAATACTTCCAGGAATTTTACCCAGCAATGATGTTTCCCGTTAAGACATAAGCAACAGCTAAGGAGACATATGTCGGGGTCAGAGGTTACTGTATCGCAATCCACAGGACGGTTGTTGGATGTTCGTATTTTACCGGCCAGCAATTAGGGAATTCTCTGCCCTAAATCTCCCCCTCCATACACACACAGAGTATGTCCAATATAAAACATCTCAATGGACTTAGTGCTACTTTCAACAGCACGGAGTGCAATGCCTGAAAAGCATGCTGGGTAAACTCTACATATGGCCCAATGGAGAAAATGCTACATGCGACTCAGTGTCACATGAGTGGTCACCCCAATGAATGGTACAGCACACTCAGTGGAGTTCACGTCTTGCCAATCTCACCTTCCCTGATGCATGGTGTCAGGAGGTGCTATCGTGTGATATTTTAACAAGCCTCTCCTTACTCAGTTTTTTCTTTGTTTTGTGTGATTGAGCAGAAGGTTGCCTGGGGAATTCTTTTTCATTTTGATGATGCCTTTATTTATCCAGTTAGGTCAAACATTAAAGGACAACTAGTTTAATCCCTCTCTCCCTGGGCAATACTACAGCTAGCTATTTGCTGCCCTGCAGGGCTGCTGGCCATCGTTGGCAGTGGCACTCGCACAGTGTTTAGAACATGCATCAGCTTTTATGTTCTGCAACGTAAAGATTTCTAATCCTGGCTTGGGTTGGAAAAAAGAGTGTCAACCCAAAGAAAACTTTGCATCCAATGGCATTCCCCTGATGCCTGAGCTATCTCTCCTGTTAAGTAACCCCAACGAGCTGCTGTATTATAGCAGATTAATGCAGGGCATTACATAGATCTGCAAAGGATCATCCTCCATTTTGCTCAAAATTTCAAATTCATGAAGCGTAAAAAGAGAGAGAGAGAGAGAGAGAGAGAGAGAGAGAGAGAGAGAGAGAGAGAGAGAGAGAGAGAGAGAGAGAGAGAGAACACCTCTTGCTCTCCCACGACAGTGATGAAATCAACGCGTGCAAAAAGCATTTGGACTTTTTCTTTTTTTTTTTTGCTTCGAAGCTGGCGAATATGTGTAGAGATTAAACTTTCATTCCTGAACCATCCCGGGGACAATCTGAGGGGGGGGTGGGTGGGGGTATGGCTCGGACTGACAGCTCTGGCGATGCTGGGATCCTGAAGCCATAGGGGTCCATGCTTCCAGGGTGTCCGATGCGATGGTCCCAGCTTCTCACTCCCGCCAGGAAGAAGAGCCGTAATCCCGGAGCGTAAGGTGATGCCCATTCATGTGGAAAGATTGGGATGAGCAGCGGTCAAATTGAAAAGAAACGCTGTCCATAATCCTTTAATGCCTCCATTTAATCTGTCACTTTGGACCTACATTAGTATGTGCTGCGCTCTGCGCTAGGAGGATCAGGCGAGGCAGCGTAACCGTGACAGACCACAGAAACAATCGCCACGGATACCCATTTAACTTTGTTTATAATGGGGGGGAGGGAGAGAAAAACAGCAAAAGTAGAACACTAAGATGCATCTATGGTTCAAGAAAACAAGGCATGTCATCTGCCAGTTGATAGAAAGGACAATGTATATAAAAACTTAAATGGAAAAAAACCCCAGAATCACCATATAATTGACTGATCGAGTTAGGGTTGCCAACTGCCGGGACGTCCCATTTTTGGGCCAAAATTGGCTTGTCCCGTATGGGATGTTCCTTGTCCACGTTACAATATACAATATGCAGTATGTGTTGATTTACATCCATACAACATCATACCCACACTTCACCCCAGTGCCCCGCCTTCTGTCCCGTATTAGGATGATAGAAATTTGGCATTAACATTTTTTTTGTGCTGAATGTTTTTTTTGTGCTTCTATTAAGTCTGTGTGTGTTTCATGTATTTATTTATTTATTTATTTGTTAGGGACATAGCAAAAGCATTGGTACAATGTTAAAAACAAGCATTAGATTAATTGCATTAAGTGTTTACAACACCTGTCCCTCCCCAATAAACTACAGGAAAAAAGTATGTATCAAAATAACAATAATAAATAATAAAACAAAAAATTATGAAACAAAACATGAGCAACTGTAAATTACATAATGAGGGTAACCATAAATACTTACATAAAGCTATAAAAAAGTTAATAAAAAGTACAAGTTCCAACCATTCCAAAAACATTTTTTATGAAAGCTCTGTTGAATGTATTAATAAATCCTGTCCTATAATTCAAAACTGTGATGCAAACCAGTGTATCAAATATTATTTCAATAATTGAATATTTCTGTTTAACTGTTATAATTGTTATAATTGTATAACACTGATGCTATTATTGTTATAATTATTGCATTATTATTCATTCCATTAACAATATTATATAATAATTATTCAAATTAAAGTGTCATAACTGACTGGATGTCAGTATAGAATTATTAAGCTGCTACATATGTGATTAGTGTGATTTTCTATAATATTTATTTATTTTCATTTTATACATTTTTATACCCATAATCCTTGTGTATTTGCCTACTTAATACACCTCTGTCAGTTTTCCCCTTGTATGATAGTTTTAGTGTACTGTCACCTTAGTGCCTGTAATCTTCTGCCTAACCCCCATCCCCATTTAAAAAATAAAAATAAGTTTACCCAGGTATAAACATCAGTAAGAAATTGTATTTCTGTATTCAAATACAGCTAAAAAGCAATTGGGGGCGCTAGTATCAGCAAGAACATATGTTATGATTGATGGTGACAGATCTGATTTTCCTTAGGCCACATTGTGACTTTTGAAGTGAAATTACGAACATTACTGCATCTCTTAATATCAGTTGGCAGTGAATTCCAATGCTTAGAGGCTTTCGTAGAAAATGTTGATTGATTACATTTTGTAATGCATTTGGATACAGTGCAATCTCCTCGAGAGGTGACTCTTGAAGATCTGTTGGAACAGTCAGCTCATAACTTTATGAATACATTCAGAGGTGGGGGAGCCAAGTTGTGAACAATTTTAAACACGAGACACACATCAGAATACAGCCTATAGTTATGCAAACTAAATAAGTAACATTTTCTTAGTATCTTGCAATGGTGGTAATGAGTAGGCTTTTGATCAAAAATGTTTATAAAGTATGGTTATAAAGAGATTGCAGTGTCTTTATCGCAGTTTCTCCAGCTTGAGACCAACTTGTTATACAGTATTCCAGGTGAGAAACAATCATAGCATGCGTATAAACCGTGGATGCCTCAGTTGAAAATCAATGTCTTCAAAATATGAAGTTTGACAATTTTGATTTGGACAATATTTGAATTCAGATACAATGCAGATTTTTAATCCCTTAATATATATACATTTTTTAATAGAGGAGTATATTCCCACAGTTTTACCCACATTTATATTAAGACGTGACATGATAAATCGAGATATATTTGTCATAGCTGCAGTTAATTTCGATGCTGCTTATACTGCAGTTGTGGCGCTTGCATACACAACTGTATCATCTGCAAACATCTGAATGTCAACTCCATGGCAAACTTGCGATTAGCATTTGCAATAAAATAAATTGTAATCAAAGTCTTTACAAACTTCATGCGGCTTGTCACCTGTCTTTTAGTACTTATTCCTCGTAGAGAGGTCGTTATTGAAAAAAAGGAAGAGTTCTCAATAACCAACCTGTTTATATAAAGGTAAAAATACAACAAAAGACAAATGAATACATAAAATCCCACAGAATTCACTCCCGACCCCACTGAGGCAGCGGAACTCTTTCTCCCGATACAGCCACCAGCAGGCAAACTCATTGCCAGTCATGGCAGCTGCCCAGGACGACATTGACCTTTCTAAGGAGAGCACGTATTTTTCCTTTCTTTCTTTTAAATGCACTAAAGCTCATCTCAAGCACCCCCCCCACCTCCTCAATCCCTCCACCCCATGGCCCGGTGCTCCGAACATTGAATAAAAATTCAATAAACCAAGGATATCAACTAATCTGATTGTGCTGGCGTTGGGGGGGAGGGTTGGTTTGACGTGTGTTGAGTCACCCCGGAAAAGATGTACTACGTGTCTCTCAGGACCTTTCCGGAAAGAGATCAGGGATGGACTGTTTATGAGGCCTGCTCGACCTCAAAACGAAGCAGGTGTTCTTGGTGCTCTGACTCATGTCCGGCAGCGCCGGCCCGGTGACGCACTCGGCCGTCGCTGGCGACGGCCCACACCGCTTTGGCAAGTGGAGACCAGCGCTTTGGGGCTTGCTCCGGCTCAGCCAGCACCCTTGGGCGCATCGCACATTTGCCCTTCCATCTTGTTTTCTTTTTTTTGCCGTTCGCTCATCTTTTAAACATAGATTATACAGAAGCTAACCGGAAATGGCATTGGCCTCATCTGCGTAGTTGAGTCTGAGTTAAGACCGAAGCAGCCTGGTGGGCAATGATGGTTTAGCACCTTAAGCTCCGTCAACCAAGGAAACCTGAGCAAACCTGTGATCTGATCAATATCGATCAATAGCTGATATTTTCAATGATGACTCTTAACAGGAACATAACGGTTTCACTGATGTACAAACCACTAAATGAACAGCAATTTCCTCTGCATTCTGGACAAATGTGTCCTGCGCAAATAACTCCAAATGTATTTTATTCTCAGAATCTCGTGAATGTGTTATGGATAAAAACCTATTAGGTATTAGGTTTATTAGGTTGTACATGTTTGTGATATGATTATTCAAACCTGACTCATGGTTAGTCAGCTTCACAGACAATGAAGTCAGTCAGGCAGAATTTAAATATGATGTCCATGTGGCATGGATAGCACTATTTCATTGCATGGCTTCCTCCTCTTAAACAGCAGATACATAGGCTCAGTTGCCTAAGGGGGTACTTCAGACAAAGCGCAAAATGGCTTAGCCCCTGTAGAAAAGTTATGTTTACTGCGTTGCTCACTCCGTGCTGCACGGGTGGGCTGCACGGGTGACACAGGCAGACTGCAGGCGCCCAGTCAAACAGAAGGGCTGCTAGCGGGAGATGAGGCAGGGGCTATCCTGCAGACCAAGACCCTCCCTCCCTGGCCAACGCAGTGACCGGCTACGCAGCCCCTACAGGACTCCCTCAGTTCTGACTCTCTCCTGCATCGGCCAGATGTCACTTGGAAGAGGGCTGCAATGTTTTAAGTAAAAGCGCCTTAAATCCACATGAGTCAAAATGCTTCCGTGCACACTGCAGACGAATCGCCTCATTGTCCTCTCAGAGCATGAATGTGTTCCTTTAAAATCCTGTTTGCAGGGTGTCTATCTCTGGGGCAGCTCGGGTACAGTGTCCCACTCAGGGTATGAACCTTCCCACTGAGGCACAGCAGAAAGTACAGCATATTACACGCTATTATACTCTTCTGTCATCCCCTGTGTCTCACATACCATCATCTCTCTCTCATCCCCTCTGTCTCTAACGTCCTCTTGTCTCTCTCTTTCATCCCTTCTGTCTCTCACGTCCCCTTATGTCTCTCATCCCCTTATCTCTCTGTCATTACCTCTGTTTCTCTCACATTCTCTTGTCTCTCTCTGTCATTCCCTCTGTCACTCACATCCCCTTATCTCCCTAAATGGGCAGGGCTATCACACGGTATTAATGACTTGTCAATTTGAATCAACGATGGTGTGGTGCTATGTAGTACATCATCTCCTTATTGGCTCAATCAAGTCATTATTATGAGGTTCATGAAGCACCAGTCCCTCGTCACCAACAGGGTTGCCAAACTGGGGGATTTTCAACCCCAAATATAGGGGTTTCGAAAAATGAATTGGGTAAGTTTCAAAGCAATGTTTGAGAAACCATGTTAAATGGATTTTGTGTAATATTTCGGGGGAATAAAAATGTCAAGCTGGAAACACCGGCCATAACCCACCAGACCCTCTCCAACAGACCCTCTCCACCAGACCCTCTCCACCAGACCCTCTCCACCAGACCCTCTCCACCAGACCCTCTCTAGCAGACCCTCTCCACCAGACCCTCTCTAGCAGACCCTCTCCACCAGACCCTCTCCACCAGACCCTCTCCACCAGACCCTCTCCACCAGACCCTCTCCACCAGACCCTCTCCACCAGACCCTCTCCAACAGACCCTCTCTAGCAGACCCTCTCCACCAGACCCTCTCTAGCAGACCCTCTCCACCAGACCCTCTCCAACAGACCCTCTCCAACAGACCCTCTCTAGCAGACCCTCTCCACCAGACCCTCTCTAGCAGACCCTCTTCACCAGACCCTCTCTAGCAGACCCTCTCCACCAGACCCTCTCTAGCAGACCCTCTCCACCAGACCCTCTCTAGCAGACCCTCTCCACCAGACCCTCTCCAACAGACCCTCTCCAACAGACCCTCTCTAGCAGACCCTCTCCACCAGACCCTCTCTAGCAGACCCTCTCCACCAGACCCTCTCTAGCAGACCCTCTTCACCAGACCCTCTCCAACAGACTCTCTCTAGCAGCAACAGAAAGGTTTAAGCCAACCTCTTTGAAGTGAAGATCTATCTGTGAAATTGAGTGCATTACTTTAGAGGATGACAGCTGACACAACCTAATCAGATTGTGTTCGATCCACATGTTTAAAATTGGGAAAAAGTGAAAAGATGAACACAAGTCAGCAATTTGTAGTCATGCACTTAATACATTTTTGCATTGTGGATTTAGGATGTTGCTTACACACCAACGCAGTTAATCACTTTTAAATATCACAAAAAAATACCTGTTTCAGCACAGTCAATGCATCGGATCCACAGCCCCCACCCCCCACCATCTTGCTGGTGTTATGTGGTAAGCTGTTTTGAAAAGGCTTATTACTGAAATTGCAGCCTCCACCCGTTCACCCCCACCAATTTTGTTATTTAAAAAAAAAAAAAACCCTCTTGCGCAGATGAATAACGCAAATGGAATTGTTTCAGTTTGAACCCCCCCCCCCCTCCCTTTTCATTACGTCACACATGCAAATAATGAAGCAATGGCAATCCATCAAAAGGCACGAGCCGCGCGTAGAGGGCGATCTAAGGCGGTGCGTGCTGTAACTCGCATCAGTGCAGGACGCTCGGGAGAGAGCATTGATCCAGAAAATGAGGCACTTTCCTACGCACTCTTTAACGGCACTAATATCGAAAGCTGATTTCCCCCTCCATTTTTTTAAATCCCCCTCCCCCTCCCCCTGCAGCAGGATGACTCACTAAGACTTATTCAGCATTTCCAACAAGGAGCACCCTGGCTAAGAGTCTGGGTAGGACAAGCATTAAAGAAATTAAACTTTGCAAATCATTGGGAGAGGAGATAAGATTGAGGGATCTCTCAAGCCGGCCGCCCCTCTCGCTCTCCCCGTGTTCGGGATCATTTTTCGGAGTGTTTCGGGAGCATTCAGGGCTGCCTACGGGACCTTGGGGCATTGGTTCTGCTCCTGCGTGCTTACAGGCCTAGTTATGCTCAGTTACATGTCTGTGTGTTCTATTACTTTCCATTTACATTCCATCACCTCTTTAATTGCACTGCATTCCTACAACAACCTTATGGAACAATTACTTGAATGGGGAAAATAATTCCATTTTATTCATTTGTGATATGCTATCAAAGCCATTCCCCATGCAACCAGCTGTGTTTGTCCTCTGTGAAACACAGCCAATTACAGGTGTTATGAATTTTGTCTTTGCTTTTTAAAATATATATACTGTATATATATTAGGGATGTCAATCTATAACAACATTATTATTTTTTGCATTAGCTGAATTAATTGGTCAAAAAGATTATTTCTCTGGCATTCGGCGTATGCTTTTTTGATATATAATATTATTCACGACAACAATGCCTACAATGATCAGTAGATGGCAGGGATCAATCACCATTGCTCCACCCCATCATAGCTAACTAATGGCTATGCAAGCTATCATATTCAATCATCTTCCATGCTAGTACACTAGCAAAGTAATGTTAAACAAAAGGGCCTTCAATTGTAAGACAGTAGACAAACGAGAATAACATAACGTTGCTCACGTTACTATTTGATAAATGTCACAGTAGCATGTAACACTTATTTTTACCAAGATTGCCAATTAAACCTAGTCTTTGAACTAGTGAGAAAATAAACATAAAATTATTTCACTGAAAAACTGTGGGAATAGTATAGGGCTCAGCTACTGAACAAGATTTTGTCTAGGAATTGGATAGAACCATAGAAGCAGTTAAAGAAGGCAGTTCCCCTTTTCATTTCATTTTTTGTCTGTTCCAGATCACAAGAGGATCAATCCCTGAAGGGGGAAAAATAATGACAGACAAGCATAGCTTGCAATTGATGGCTAGCTAACATGAGCAACAAAACATGGTGCTGCTCTATATGAAGTAGCCTAGTTTATAGTCACTAAATTAGTGTACTTAACGTGTTAGCCAGTGCCTCTAATTAAGGTAAAATGTTAGGTGGAACGTGCACGTGCTATCATTGTCATTCATGTTTTGGCTCACATTTACCGTAAGAGGAGGCTTTGCTCTTAAATGGTATTTTGACGCATCGACGTCGTACGAAAATGTTTGTCGACAGTGGAGCAGGCATTTCTGTCACATTTCTTTCCACGTCTAACTTGAAACCAAAACTAGTATGCAATTTTCCAATGTGAGCTTGGAATCCCTCCATATTTGCACACTGTTGCTAATTAGCACACAAAGGGTGTCGATGATTTTATCATCAGAATGCAATAGCAACAGTTTTTGTTTTGCTATTGTATTCTGAAGCCGAACAGAAAAGACAACAGCTTTTCTATCCTGCGCTCTTTTGATGTTTTTAAAACTGTCCTGTGTCTGATATGTAATTAATAATATTTTCTGGCCTTCTGCATGCTGTACATGTGTTGATAGCACCTTGATTTGAACCCAGTAGCTTGATTCGGTGTCAGTCATTGTCAGCCACCAGGCGATGGTACTGCTGTAGGCATCAGAAACTTATGTTCATAAAGACTTTTTTTCAAAAAGTTACAAAAATGAACATAATGTGTACATGTGGTTTAGTATACTTTGATGCCCTTCACAGTACCATGTAATGTAAATTGGAGCTGACCAATGTGAAAAGGGCAAATCGTGTCATGTGGAGTTGTAGCTATGTACACTGACAAGCAAAAGAAAGAGCCAATCATCGATTTTTCATATTTAAGCCAAAACACATATTCAACTGATCCAGAATCAGTTTAGTGCAGACACCCTAAGCAAACACGCAAATCAAATCATGTATCACGTACTGTACCAGCTGGAATCATCGTGGAGAATTTCCGCCAGGCTTAATTATGCATTCAGTGCTGACGACCCCACCCCCACGTTCACAGTCCACTTTACAAAGTTTGTTTTGGCAAATTAGGCAAATTAGGAACAGCGGTGATGGACGCGGCTTCTGATTGATGTCTCCGGCACACAGCGGCACTGACGTTATCCGGATGAACATCCCCCCCACCGCTTCCCCCCAATCAGGAAATGCAGGACAGTTAATTTGAATTGATCCTGGCCTGTCTCCTGACCATAGTTTCCCCCCTCCCTCACCTTAAAGACCAAGAGCAATTAATGAGGCCATAAATCTCCCTGTGCCTCCACACAACTCCCTGCCAGTGACGTAGGGATCTCGCATCTTACTCCAGGCAGCGCCCTGCACTGTCTGACGGCCGCCCCGGCAGCAGAGATGTACTACCTGTCTGTTCACATCCTTGTTTGTCAAGTTGCCACAACACAAAGCCAGGGAACAGCATATTCCCCATGTGCTAAAGCAACGCCTGGCAGCAAACTTCGGGGTACGTGTCTGGGCGCTGGGGTTTTGTTTAATGGAAACCCATCCTCCCCCCGAAGTCTGCAGTGACGGTTCGTGTCCGACTCCAGCCCAGCGGCGGGGCGTGAGAGCCGGCGCCACGCGAGGACAGGAAACCACGATGACGGCTCGTCTTCATTCCCACACTTTCGAAAATGAAAGGAAGCCATTATTTAATGACACCTGTATGTCATCGCCGGACAGAGCGGAGATTTACGACGCTCACGCCGGGACCTACGTGGCCATGACTCACGCTTGGCCGCCGCGCTAGACGTTCCGCTCATCGGGGGGGGAGGGGAAACCCATCCATCAAAAAGTGCAGGAGCGGACAGTCTGCAGACCCCTCCCACCTCCCCGCCGTGAAGCGTGCGCGCGAGAAACCGCACGACTCCACAGAACGCCCTCTCGTTCTTTCTCTCATCGTGCGTACCGTCTGTCCCCGACTGACCGCTGAGACGCCCCTGACCATTAAAAGACGCTTAAGGTCCGTGTCGTGGGCGAAGACAGGGGAAAGTGTTTAGCAGCTCCGCACGCCAACCTGGTTAAGGATCTGCACGGGCCTGTACGTCCGACCGAGGAAACGGGACAACCACGGGTTCTCTGCTCGGATTAAATTTGCACATAATTATGCATCGCAGAGCGGGGGCAGGGGGGGTGGGTTCATACCACTGCCATTCCGATGCTCTCCGCCCCCCAAAGCGGAGAGAGTGGCTTTGGGTCCCCAAAGCCACTCAACAGGTATTTCCACTCCCCCCATTCCAACGGCAGAGGGGAAACCCATAACATCTGCTCCCCGCGGTGGAGTAGCGGAGGAGTTCACCACTGCGTGTGGGGAAACCGCTGGATGACGATGAGAGAGACCGATGTCGGTTTGGCAGAGTCTCCGCTCACAAATGATCGCAGTATAGAGAGTGTAAAAAAAATACATGTTGAATGAAGTACTAACTCTAGAGTTAACAAGTTGCGCATGCCTCAAAGTACATTACTTTTCCAGATTTGGCCCAGTTATATTGTATTAAGACTAGGCTAGTTTTGGGCTAGTGGCTTGTCACATTTGGGCTAGAACATCATCTACATAATACTAGTGGCTCATAACCCAGAGGGAGAGATCCAGGATGGGACATTGACGTGTATACAGTATACAGTATATAACTACTGAATAAAAATACAGTATTTGGTAGTTGCCAAAACCATGATTTACCATGTTTTGCTCCAGGTAGAATTCAGCTAAATTAGTTGTTTATATAATATATAAGATGAACAAGTGTAAACACTGTCCCTTTACATACCACTATCATAGAGCACATTGTTGTATAGACCACACTGCCATATAACAATATGCACCTTGAATACTAGAGTGATATTTAATACATCACCAAACCATGACTCACTCACCTATTATCAGAACCATCCCCTTCAAAAAAAATATAAATCCAAATTTGCATTCAGCTGGCCTGACCATCTTTAACACGAGTGATTTTCACGACAACATCGGAAAGCAAATCTGATCTCTCCCCCTTGCAGCCAGATGTCCCAGACAGCGTACAGCTGCTTTGCATACAGAGAGTGGTTAAACGAGGCTCTTAGGGAAAGATGGCCTCTTTATTGTGGCTTCCGGCTTGGATTTAGGCTACTGCACAGATAATATTTTTATTCAGCCACGTCCCCCACCAATCTGGCTATCTGTGTGGCCATCTTCAGGTGCATCAAAGCGGTTACGCGAGGCGGAGCCCGCTCCCGGAATTGGATGGTATAGTGGAGGATGGTGCAGAGAAAAGACGGGCTATGGCCACAAATAAACATTCCAATTTGGGAGAAATAAAAGATCGGGGATAAAAATCTGTTAAAAGAAAACATTTGTGGAATCATACGGTGTGCTGTGGAGGACAGGAGTACGAGGGTACGCTGAGTCTGCTCGCCTGAGCAAACTCTAAAATTACATGCCACATCTTCATCTGCCTGCCTTTGTGTTTGGAGACAAGAGAGGGACAGGGCATGAATTATCTAGTTAGTCTATTCTAGAAGTTTCCAAAGCTTACTCAGCAGTTCTGTTGTCAGAAAACAGGATAAAACCCTGAATATCACACTGCATTGTGTGGAACGGTCTGAATCAGTCAGTAAAAGCAGGGACTGGTCTTGCCCAGTTTCAGACAGGCTGATTGGTCTGGAAGTATGTTCTGTTACTGTCAAAAACCGCCAAGTACAATGGCTCTTCTGGCATTACTATAAGTGTGTGTGTGTGTGTGTGTGTGTGTGTGTGTGTAAGTGCTTGTGCACATTTTTAGGATGGGTGTCTGTGTTTGTGTGTGTATGTATGGGTGTGTGTGTATTAGTGTTTCTGTGTGAATCTGTGTGTGTGTGCGTGGGGTCTGTGTGTTTTAGTGTGGATGTGTGTGTATGTATTAGTGTGTGAATGTGTGTGTGTGTGTGTGTGTGTGTGTGTGTGTGTGTGTGTGTGTGTGTGTGTGTGTGTGTGTGTGTGTGTGCAATTCCTAAGTTCTGAAGGACCCAGAATCAGAGGCTCTGCCGTATCCATTACTCTTTTGACCAGCAGAGTTAAAAGAAACAGTTTCTGGGAATAAAAATGTTACAAGAAGGAAGCTGATCCTGCTCACATTCTTTTCACAGCTCACTGCCAATGAATCTCAGCATATCGCAGACCGCAGTGCGGCTGGAAGAGCACATTTAACACTGTAACAAACATCAGCACACTGTAACACACTGTAACACTCCTCAACACACTGTAAAGCTCCTCAATGTAACATTCCTCAGGACATTGTAACGCACTGTAGCACACTGTAACACTCCTGCTATCAGTTTTTTTACTAAAAATCTATCTGAAAAGCTATGTATATAAGTAATATATCATTATAAAATGTAAATCTTGTTTGCTAGCTAGGGAGCTAGCAAACAAGACTGGATTTCACTTGTAAAACATCTTCTACATGTGTGTTTGCTAATGAGCAAAGAATCCAACGAATGATACCAAAGAAAGCGAGAAAAAATGGCAGACTAAGACATTTAGAAATGTATAATGAAATACAGGCCATAAAGTCATCATCAATGTTATGTTGCTTGCTAGCTAGTTAGCTAGCTACTAAGCCAGCTGTCAGACTTGGGGGACAGACTCAAAAATGAGGGATTCTGTCTTAGGAATTTGGGTCGATAAATGTCAAGTTAGCTCTAAGTGGGTGGTGCCATCACTATGGAAATGTTTATATAGTAAGACTATGTTTTCCCACCTAACTCCCCCCCACACTTGGTTGCCTTTGCAAAGTTTCCAATTTGTTGAAAACCCATCAACAGAAGCCTTTATTCAAGGAAAAGTCATTGAGTCATTTCCATGTCGAAAGTGCTATGTGCCTGGATTTGGACCACAGAAATAGGAGTACTGGTTGGCATATTAGCAAACGTTTCCTCACACCAAACCCGCCATTCAAAGTGCACATTTGCCATCTCTGAGGAAGGCACAACCCCCCCAAAGCGCCCCCCCCACCCTGTCCTTGGGGTGCTGGAAGCAGAAGCCGAGCGCATGGACTATTCAGCCATTTCTGAACATCTGGAATAGTTTCAGGGAGAAACACATCAGTCAGCTTGTCAGATAACTCAGGGACGATGATGTCCTCTCTCCGCTCTTTCTCTCTCTCTCTCTCTCTCTCTCTCTCTCTGTTTTCACTCTCTCCTCTGTCTCTCTCTTTTCTCAATTTACTTAAGATTGCTTTATTGGCATGACAAGATGACTCTGATATTGCTGAAGCACACGTACAAAGATATAGATATACTGTATTTACTCTCTTTCTCTCTCTTCACTATCTCGTCTGACTTTTCTCTCCTCTCTTTCTCCACTCTCTCTGTCCTTGTGTGTGCATGTGGACATGTGCGTTTCTGTACACACATAATGTACACTGTAATGTCATGAATGATGCACTTTTTTCCCTTTGGTTTCAGTACACTCGCAGCAGTTGGGATGAAGTCGACCCCCCCGCATAGGGCCCACATGGGGCCCCCTCCTCTTACAACACCACCACTCCCCCCACGTATGAGCAGCCCCCCACCTCTCTTTCTTTCGTCTCCACCTTCTTTTTTGTCTCTCACCAAAAACCTGTCCATGTACGCTCTGTCAACATCTGGTATTTAGAGGCAAGGGCCCCACTTCAAACGGCATGGTCCAAACCTAAGGGTCCTCCACCGCAAATGGGATCTGCAGCACGCTGCTGCTCTGGGGTGCTGTGACTCTATAAAGGGACTCTATACTGGGATTCACACCACCTTCCATCAGTGATCACCTGCTCCATCTACACACCACCTTCCATCAGTGATCACCTGCTCCATCTACATACAACTCTCCATCAGGGATACCCTGCTCCATCTACACACCACCCTCAATCAGTGATCACCTGCTCCATCTACACACCACCCTCAATCAGTGATACCCTGCTCCATCTACACACCACCCTGTAGGCAGACTGCAGGTATCCAACTAACGGTACAGCCAATCATGCATCACTTTGTAGGGCTGCCTAGTCAGGATTGGATACCAGACTGCAACATGTCACAGAAACTCAGTATTTTAAGAGGAGAAGCCACCCAGCAGCCCCAACACCATGCCAATGCCTTTTCATTTATTATTTTTAAGAATGACTTGGCAGTGTCTATAATGGTGTTATATAGTCAATTCAAAAAGTAGTTATGGCACTCATCATAGGGACAGAATGCCTTGAAAAAGTGGTGCATATCCAAGGAATAATGCAATGAAATAAAATGAGGAATTGTGCATGGCAACTCCCTTCTCAAATGTATTGAACCAAATGCAATGCCCAATGCAATGCCTTTGTGCCGCACACATACAAACACGCACAAGCAAAAACACATGCACACACACTGACACACATGCACACACACACACACACACGGACACGAATGCACACTCTCACACGCACAAAGAAACACACACACAGACACACACATGCATTCTTTCTCTGTGTGAGACATTTTCCACCAGTGGTAAGGGTGGTTCTAACCTGGGATTCACATTAACGCCCACATCTCACTGACAGAATAGGAGCGGGAAGTGATGCACACACATCCAGCTCTTTGAGAAAACCACTCAAACCTGAGGGTAACTGTGATCAAGTGTATACCCTGCTATGAATGGAAGCCAAATCCGGCCACAAGTAATGACATCTAATAGTCCCAATTTAAATGTTTCTGCAGTAGACTATTTATTTTTCTCACCCCCTCCATCTCTCTCTATCAAATCCATTCAATATGCTTTATTGGGATGACAAAAAGTACAATTGTATTGCCAAAGCTTGTTGAAGAAAATAAAATAAAAGGAACAGCCATCAACGTGCAAACAATACAAATGGTAAAAATAATAATAAAATGTAAAAAACTATATAAATAAATAGTAGCAAGATTGTGTGTGTGTGTGAGTGTGTGTGTATGTGCATGTACGCGCTTGCACACATGTGTGTGTACATGTGAGCAAATGCGTGTGGATGTGTTCCGTCACTCACCATCCCTCAGACCGTAGCAGGCCGTAATAAACCATGTTGCGAGAATAGAGCACTCTGTTCTCTCCCCCATTATTCATTTTTCTTGGTCAGGAAGGTCTTTGAATGGCGGGCAAATCTTATTGAATCTAGGGAAGAATATTTTTCTAATTTCTTTATATTTTTCACATTTGGTTATGAAGTGCAGCTCTGTCTCCACCTCCCTCAGAGGGCAGTGTTGGCACAGCCTTTCGTCAATGGGTAGCCACGATTTTCTGTGGCGACCTTTCTCAATGGCCAGACTGTGTTACACCGAGTCTGTACTTTGTCAAGAGGGCTCTCCGTTTTTCGTCAGGTGGTCTGCGATGATGCACTGTCTTTTTAGGGCCAAAATAGCATCGCACTTTGCTTTGTGCTTCTGTTTGTGTGTCCCAATATGTGATCAAATGTTGTTTTGATATGCTATAACAATGGCATAAACATTACATATTTGGGAGGGGGCTTAATGGAAGGGAATGTTTCCCTTTGCAAATTATTTGGGGGGAAGATATAACTATTTTGAATATTGGGGGGACATGCACCCCCCTCACTCGTTACGCCTATGGGCCATAATTTGGTTAACTTTAATGATTACATATCAATGGGTTAATGTTAGTTAGTGAAAGGACCAGCTGACTGAGGGGACTCTTTTCTTTGCTCAACTCTTGGCTATTTCAGGGCTTTGTAATGGTATGTATGGAATGGAACTTGCATTCCTTCACTTAGGGTTGTATTCAGGGCTGAAACCGCAACACGTTTAGCATTTTAAATTGAGTGATAAATATCATCAAACTTTTACATTTATTTTTAAGAAACATAACGGAGGTTGGATGGTGGCTGAAAATAAGAAAGAAATGTTGCAAAAAATGTTAAAAAGAAACAAAACGAAAAAACCCCCACCTCAAATGAATTCACTCAAAATCCAGAGCAAAGCGCTTTACAGTGATTGCATCGATTCCTTAGTCACGACTTAGGCCCAGATCCAGCCTCGCAGAGCATCACATCCCATCCTTAAGTGTCCAATTTTTCAGTTCTTACAAAAGTTTTTTTGTTCATTTCAGTGACCACCAAACATTTAGGAGATTAAAAAAACGCAACACTCGCACTTAAATTTGTCACTCAGAAAAGAACAAAGCACACTGTCCTTGGATTATGACTGACAGAATCTTGGCCCGGGTGTCCTCTTTACATTTGGAGGAGAGCGAGGTGGAATATGACAGAGATTAACACACTATGGGGGGGGTTGCGTGTTTTTAGTCACGTTTCTTCATGGCAGGGCCAGGATTTTGTGCATTTCTTCTGTTGGCGCAGTGAGCAGAGAGGTGAACTCGGCAGTGAGAAGCGGGAGCAGGAGCAGAGGCCAGGGAGGCCTACAGGAAGCCCAGCAGGACGACGCGCGGCTCCCAGTCCTCAGTAGTGCCATTACCAGGCCCAAAGAGAGACCTGCTTCCTCTCATCGCAGTCCAACCACCCTACGAGGGTATAACTCACTTTCAACATGGTGACATTCAGTGTGTATTTCATATTAGATGCATATGGGGGTGGGGGGGAGAGAGAGGGAGAGATAGTCAGAGAGGGAGAGAGAGTGAGAGTGAAAGAGAGACAAATAGTCAGAGAGGGAGACAGAAAGTGAGAGAAGGAGAATTGTATATAATCTGTAAATAATCGGTTAATGAAAAAAAAACATTCCAAGTGCTACAGCAATATTTGTTACAATTTACAAGATGAAAAAAAAATGTTTGTGCCTGCCATAGCCTGTGACACAGGGTGACACCAAAACAATGACACACTTTTTTTATTATTGAAATTATCTTTATTTAAATTGGTGTTATTAATATTATTGCTATTTTATTTTATTAGTAGTAATTGTTGTCTAAGGTATTAATGTCTGAGGTGGTATCTTGTTTGGCCGTTTAATACATCAAATCCTTAATTATTATTATTATTATCGTCAAGATTTGACTAAGTGACTTCTTGTTCTACATTTCTTTCTCACCGATTAGTCTTATCCTTTAGTAATATGTACCCATTGTATGTCAGGCCAATAAAGCACTTGGAATTTAAAAAATGAGAACAAAAAGTTTTGTACATAGATCAAATTTTCCTCACTTTAACAAACTGTGTGTGTCTAACACACCATTTATACAAAAAACGAAGGCAACTTCTAAATTGAAGAGGTAAATAAACAATCATTCCTCTGATTGCTGTTGAATTGTTCATCTTCATTGACAGTCTAAGAGATTTCAATTAAACTCTTCTGTGTTAGAAAGCTGCTGCCATTAAGAAAGCACACTATTTTCTGGATAAGTAAATTAGTAGATTCAAAAGTAACTGGGGTGCCTTGCATGTGCCTAGTCCAACATCATCGCAGGACAACAGCATTTCCAACGCATACTAGCGTATGTAATAAGGAATATAAACATAAGTACAAACCTAGTACAATATAACACAAATGTACCCATGCACAGTTCAATTTACATACCAAGACAGTAGGCCTACATAAAGAAAGTAAACATAAAATAAAAAGATAATATCATGATGTAAAAATGATAACCAGCGATTATATTTTCTTTACCATATCTGTAATGCCACTAAACTACTCAGACCAATTCAAAATATCCCATTCCTGGCACACATCTCAAACATTTGTGTACCCACATATTGGTACTGTGGAGGGCCACGTTTGAAAGAGAAAGGCAGCGGTTATAGGTTTATGGAATATTTTCCTTGCTTTGGAGTATTTATTACAGTATATTAGGAAGTGAATCTCAAGTAAAACCCATAAACAGGTGTAATATACTGAGGGACACATCAATCCACAACTGATACACGATAAATATTCAAACACGTAATCTGCATAGTGCTTCCAGTTTAATCCTTTTAAAGCTCAGAGCAGCATTGTATATCACAAGAAGGGGCAGAGGCTAATCCTCAGCGTTGGGGCAGATGCTCTCTGCAGCTCGCCCATCTGTTCTGGCCCGGCACAGGTGAGCACCACGCATGCCGTTTGCACGTACAAGAGAGAGAGAGAGAGAGAGAGAGAAAAAGAGAGAAAGAGAGAGAGAGGGAGCGATAAGCTGAGAAACATGAACAGAGAGAGAGCTCTGGGGCATTTCAACATCTTTGCCAGTGATCCGGTTATGGTTGTGATTCTGGTTATGCTTGTGATCATGGTTATGGTTGCGATCATGGTTATGGTTGTGATTCTGGTTATGGTTGTGATTATGGTTATGGTTGTGTTTATGGTTATGGTTGTGTTTATGGTTATGGTTGTGATCATGGTTATGGTTGTGATTATGGTTATGGTTGTGATTATGGTTATGGTTGTGCGCTGCGCCGGCTGCAGGTGAAAGCTCCCCGTATCGAAGAACAGGGGAGCAGGATGGGGCACGCACAGCCGCTCCCCAGAACCAGGTTTGCATTACATCTCTGCAGAGTAATCAAAATGGCAGCCCTTGGTTCCTGCACCTCCAGCGGAATATAATCTTTCAAAACGCGTACGCATCCCCACTCCCCAACCCCTGCACATCGACAGATTCCTGCACTCGTCCTTCAGCAGGGTGAAAATATGCGGGCCCATCAAAGTCCGGGGATGGCGGACTGAGAGGGCAGAAGCTGCCGGCCTCAGCTGGAATGATGGAAAAGGGGAGCTCAGGTGTGATCAGATGACTTCTTTGGTGGCCTGAGTCGGGCCAGCATTGGGGGGGTGGAGTTAGTCCTTCAAAGCAGTGGGTGGGGGTGCTGGTTTTGTTTGCGCCTGGGGTTTTGACCCTGTGGTATAGGAAGTCAAATTAGCCTCCCCCCTCTCCCCATTGCTACTCAGTTGCTAATTTAAAGGTGTCCACTCAGCCGTCAGGAAGGCAAACCTTGGGGAACGTTTTCCCCCCATTCATTGCACTAAAGATCACAATGTATTCACCAAGACATCCAGCAGGGTAAAGACAATGGAACAAAACCTGTCTCTCACTCTCTCTCTCTCTGCAAAACATGAGTTAGGTCACTTTTTGAATCCCGTGGCTTCCCTCCACAACTTTGTTTGGTTTCTTTTCTCCTTGCATGTCATTCTTTTATGCAAAGGTCAAACGCTTAATCTTTTTGGCAAAATAACTTTAATTAAAGAGAAATATGTTGTTTAAAAAAAAAAAAAAAAAAAAAAAAAAAAAAAAGGACAGGGAAATTCCTCCTGGTGTTTACGGTTCTCTACTCCCGAGCGATAACCATCAGGGGAAAAAAGACCAAAGGTTTGCAGACAATGATTTACATCTGTTCAAATAATGAGACAGGGCCAGAAACAAAGGCGGGCCCATACCAAGCTACAAGGTGTTCTTACCGAACAACAGGGACAAAAGGCAATACAGTTTACCAAACACAAAGTTTATCCAATCCAAAAAACTCTCATCTTAAACTATGCTCATTTATCATTGTCACACCGGCCTCATCTCATATCAAATGAATTCCAATTTTGCAACATAAAAAGAAACCGATTGAAAGTATCTCTTCCCAGGAAGGAAAGAATGATGGTGCCTTACACAACGTCACAATTCAAATTCAAATGACACCGACAAAGAATTTAACTAAATTCCAGGGAAGAACTATTTGGAAAGTAAAAGACAGCGAGCCAAAATCAAAGATGAAAGGAAACTTTGTTTCCTATTTGGCTAAAACATGAATCAATTAGCGGCAGCAGTGAGCTCGAACATGGGTACTGAGGTAAATTAAACCGCACACTAGACGGTGTGGAAAACCCCAACACCGTGACAACAAATATCTCCAACAAAACAACATACAGATCTTTCACAGAGGGTCAAATGAGGAAAGGAGGAATTGCTGAAAATAGACGAGATAATAATGATAGATGATATGTAAACATTACTAAAAATGTAACAGGTAATGCAAACATGGAGACCACAAACTGAGATACGATGATTCTAGAGTCCTATGTTTTTTTGGATATACAGTATTTATGAACATGTGGTGCGATTCGGAAGATTAGTGCAACAGACACACCTTCACCTGTTCTCTCCATTTTGGCCTTTGCTAGTGTTTGCATGGAATTCTGTATTCAGAATTGCGTGGCTTTTCTTGTATACAGGAGGTATGCTTGTAATGTCACTAGATCCCAAGCATGTTATTCAGTTCCGGTTTGATACATTTCGGCAGCTGGTTCATGCCATAGGATGCAAAAGTGAAAACTGGATAGTTGGAGGAAGTATGAGTCCATCTCTCCCTCTCTCTCAATATTCAATTTCATGACATTATACAGTGTCGCCAAAGCAAGGGTTAAAAATAACAGCAGTAACACACACAATTATTACATAACCTAAATCTGTGCGAGGAGGGGAATATACAGTGGGTATAAAAATTGTTCACCCTCTTTTTCACATTTTATTTTCTTATTTCATGGAATCAGAATTGGTTTAGTTGGGATTTCTTGCCACTGATCCACACAAAATATTCTATAATGTCAAACAAAAAAATTAAAAAACTATTTTTTTAAAGAAAAAAGCTCAATTATAACTGTGAGTCTATTTGGGTAAATCTCTACCAGCTTCTTACAATTTTCGCCCATTCATTCAAAATTGCTCTCGTTCCATCAGGTTGGAGGGGTGAACATTGGTGAACAGCCATTTTCAAATATTTCCACAGATTCTTAATGGGATTAAGGTCTTGGCTTTGAATGGATCAGTCCATGATATAGATTTTTTTTTGGTTTTTAAACCACTCCAATGTGGCTTTTGCTGTATGCTTTGGGTCATTGTCCTGCTGAATATAAATCTTCTCCTAAGTACCTGGTCTCTTGCAGACTGCAGCAGGTTTTCGTCCAGATTTGTCTATATCTTGTTCCATCTACTTTAGCCTACTTTTGACAAAATAACCTTGAAACACCTTAATTGTACAGAGGTGGACTCCAAGCAAATAATTATGTGACCTCTGAAGACAATTTATTTCACCAGGGTTTATTTAAGTGTCTTCGCAAAAGGGTTGAATACTTATGGATTCAATTATTGGTCCAATAATTATTGGTTTTTTTAAATTTGGCATTACAGAATATTTTGTGTTTATTAGTGGGAAGAAATCCCAATTAAATTCATTTTCATTCATTCCATGAAATATAATATAATATGAAATCCAATATGAACTGTGTATATATACCCACTGTGTATATATATATATATATATATATATATATATATATATATATATATACAGTATATACACAGTGCCTTGAAAAAGTACTCAGACCCTTGCACAATTTTCACGTTGTTGCTTTCAAGCTTATATTTTTGACACTTTCATTTAGGAACTAATGTCAGTTATATCTGTGATTCTGTGTGACTCAGTAGGTAGAGCATGGTGACAACACTTAGGTGGGTTATATTTCCATTGGGACCACATACACTGAAAAATGTATGCATTCACTATTGTCGCTTTGGATAAAAGCATCTGCTAAATGTCATATATATACAGTATATATATTCCACACATTTGTACTATTCCACACATTTGTAAAAAAATAAAAATTTTAAATCATGTGGAAAAAAAGTATGTACAATATATACGTCAAATTAAATGTAAAAAATGCTATTTGCAAAACTATTCAAACCTTGTTCAGCTCTGGCAGCTGTAGGTTCATGCAGGTGCAAAACATTACCTTGACAAGCCACAAAATTAGTTGATTGGCCTCTGTCTGTGTGCCATAACAGTGATTGTCATGATTTCAGGATTAAAAACACCTGCCTTTATGAGGATCATTGGTTGGGTAGTGAATTTGAGTTAAATACACAAAATGAAGACCAAACCGCTTTCTCAGGAAGCCAAGGATACGGTTATCAAAAGGCATAGATTAGGAGAAGGATACAAAAAAATATTGAAGGGTTTGGATATCCCAGTGATCACTGTTGGCTCAATCAAGAAGTGGAAGCTGCATCATACCAACCAGATCCTGCATATACATGGCTGTCCCTCCAAACTCAGTGACAAAACAAGGAGGACACTTGTGAGGGAAGCCACTGTGAGGCCAACAATTACTCTAAAAGAGCAACAGTGGCTGACAATGGCTTAATAGTGCATCATGGTAGGGTAGGGTGGCAAGAAAAAAGTCACATCTCAAAGCCCACCTGGAGTTTGCAAGACAGCACATGAGTGATCTAGCTAAGATGTGGGAAAAGGGTTTGTGGTCAGATGAGACTAAAATAGAGCTTTTTTAACAAAATGCAGAGCATTATGTATGGTGCAAACCTAACACCCCCCATGCCCCACATAACACCATCACTACAGTGAAGCATGGTGGTGGCAGTATCATGCTATGGAGATGCTTCTTTTCAGCAGGGGCTGGGAAACTTGCCAGAATAGAAGGAATAATGGACGTAGCAAGTACAGGCAGATACTGCAAGGAAACCTATTTCAGTCTCCCAAAAAACTGAAGCTGGGTCAAAAAGTAGCCTTTCAGCAGGACAACAATCCAAAGTGCAGGGCCAAAGCGACATTGGAGTGGCTCAAGAATAAAAAGGTGAATGTGCTTGAGAGGCCCAGTCAAAGTCCTGACCTGAACTCCATCGATAATCTGTGGCACAATTTGAAAATTGCAGTCCATAAGCAATGTCCAAGCAATTCAAGAGAGCTGGAGTCATTCTGCTTAGAAGAATTGGTGAAAATCACCTCCAACCAGTGTGCAACGTTGGTGGAAACTTACTCAAAAATATATAAAGCTGTTATAGCAGCGAAAGTTGCCTCCAACAAATATTAATGAGAGGGGTCTGAATACTTAGGCAATTCAGTTTTTTTTTCTTCTTTAAAATATTTGCTGACATAACTAATTACAAAAATTAAGTTTAAGCATGTGTT
This sequence comes from Aldrovandia affinis, assembly GCA_029706075.1. Lineage (NCBI taxonomy): Eukaryota > Metazoa > Chordata > Actinopteri > Notacanthiformes > Halosauridae > Aldrovandia > Aldrovandia affinis. The sequence goes on from JAINUG010000100.1 coordinate 2,821,547, forward strand.
TTGAATAAAAAATATTAAATGGAAAAAATATGAACGTATAATTTGTAACCCAGCAACATTTGAAAACTTTCCAAGGTTCTGAGTACTTTTGCAAGCCCTGCAAAATTATTGGCACCCTTGGTAAAGATAAGCAAAAAAGGCTAAGAAAAATGTTTTTGTTGTTCATCAACTTGATCTTCCACTCAAAATATGAGATAAATCTAACCTTTAATTGAAATCAAATTATTAAAAGAAAAAAAAGTCCTTATCAAAAAATAATCCTTTTTCTCAAATGCATGTGTTCACAATTATTGGCACCCCTGCATTTAATACTTTTGCACCCTCCTCCAAGATAATATAACTGAGTCGTCCCCTATAATACTTGATGAGGTGGGATAACCTATAGCAAGGGATATGAGACCATTCCTTACAAAATCTCCTTAGAGTCCTTAGTCCTCGCTTGTGGACTCTCCTCTTCAGCTCACCCACAGGTTTGCAATGGGGTTTAGGTCAGGGGACTAGGATGGCCATTGCAAAAGCTTGATTCTCTGGTCATTGAACCATTTTTATGTGGATTTGGAGGTATGCTTTGAATTATTGTCCTGCTGGAATATCCAACTACAACCCAGTTTTAGACAGAGGCAGCCAGATTTTGATATAAACTCTCCTGGTACTTGATGGAGTCCATGATGCCATGTATCCTAACAAGGTTCCCAGGGCCTTTTAAAATAAAACAGCCCCACAACATCACAGATCAACCACCATACTTCACAGATTAGGTTATTTTCTGCATGACCATCCCTCTTTTTATGCCAAACCCACCTCTGGTGTTTGTTGCCAAAAAGCTCTATTTTTGTCTCATCTGACCGGTTCCACTCAAAGTTCCAGTGACATTTAGCAAACTCCAGGCACTTACGTTGTCATTTGAGGACAGCAGAGGCTTTCTTCTGGCAAGCCTTCTAAATAGCTTGTTGGCATGGAGGTGGCATCTAATTGAAGTTTTGGAGACTTGGTGACCCCAAGATGCAACTAACTTTGCAATTCTCCAACTGTGATCCTTGGATAATTTTTTATTTTTTGCCTCTCATGGGGGAAAAATACACTTCCGTCCTCTTCCAGGCAGGTTCATCACAGCTCCAGTTGTTTTAAACTTCTTAATTATTGCCATAATAGTAGAGATGGGTATTTTGGAGGCATGTAACCATTTTTATTGTAGCCTGCTTTTATGCATTGAGTTGCTACCACATGATTGGCTGATTAGATAACTGAATTAATGAGCAGGTGCACAGGTGTACCTAATAATGTGGCCACTGAGTGTATATATCCCCTCCCTCTTCTCTCTGGCGGCATTCCAGTTCCCCCTACATACTCCTTCACCAACTCCCCTCGCTTGTGAGTGCGCCGCCAAACATTTAGTTTGTCCCAATACTGTAGGAGGCAAATCTGAGCAGGGGGAGTTAGCTTGTGGCCCGCTCAACTGCCCCCATCATGTGCTGACTTCGCGGTGAGGGGGCGAATATATTGCCCACAACCAGGGCCGGATTAACTAGATAGACTACACTAGGCATACCATTTTTATTTGAGGATAAGGTGAAGTCTTAAATGATGTCATCATAATCCAGTGAAGTGGTAAATTTGTTCTCAATCGCCAACAATGCAAATGCATTCAGTTTATTTTCCTTCACTGTTTATTTCAGGTACGTTTGAATGCATTTGAATAAAGAAAACTACCTTTCTCCGGAGCAATTTGCAATCGGTAATGCAAGACACATACAAATGCATATTTCCATGTTGGGGAATTCATCACCCAGGCCTAGCTCTCTGAGCTTCTTATACATGCCCATCACAGATTTTTCACCCTTTACCATTGATCTGAACTGGCAAAACTCTTTTTGTGTTTTGCTCCACCCGAAAGCTGAAAGGACACTGCTAACATAGCAAGCATTATCTGCACACATATATATGTACTTAAGTATCGAAAGTAAAAGTACAAGTAAAAAGTACACGTAAAAATGCTGTTAATAAAAAAGCGGTCAGATGTTTGAGTTTTTATCATTGTTTAGTCTTTATTCGTGTAGCCTCTGGTCTACATAACAAGGTCTACATAACAAGAACTCCTTCCCTCCCACTCCTTCATTTGTCCATCCCTCCCTCTTTCCCTGGTGTGTGTACAACCTGCTTTCTCTTGACCAATCCGGTCCAATGGTCTTATGTAGCCTATAACGTCAGGGCAGAACCCGTTATGCATGTTGTTCATCCATAGCCTTGGGACAGAATATCCCAGTCAGGGGCCTCCCGCGTGGTCCAGTGGTTACAACGTCCGACGCTGGCCACGGAGACCGGGGTTCAATTCCCCGTCTCGCCAAGTGTCGGTTGGCCGGGAGTGCCACCAGGGGCGGCGATTGGCTGTCCGCCCCAGGGAGGGAAGCCGACGTGGCGTTCGCTGCGTATAAGAGTGGCCCTGTAAGTACCGGGGTTCGGTCGACGGCTTGGCGAGTGACGTCTCGGAAGAGGCGTCACTTCGCCTTCGTCACTACCGGTCGCAGGACTACGGCAGCGAACATTACTAGGGGGGGATTGACGTAAAAATAGCGGGTCTAATTGGCTACCAAATTGGGAGAAAATGGGATAAAATCAGAAACAAAAACAAAAAAAAACAAAAAAAAGAATATCCCAGTCATAAAACAAAATTAAGATAAAGTGCTCAGTGCTGAGTGCTGCTACCATATCATAACATAATCATCCACAAAATGACACAAAATCAAAACATGACTGAAGCAGCACTGAAAGTAATAACCCAGTCATTACATGAAACTATAACATTTGCTGTTCATCTTCAACAGAAGTTGGTTCTCAAAATTGCATGAATGCAGTCTCGCTCTTCTTGGGCTGAAGACAAGTCCTGTGATGCTAAATGGCCTTTCACAGGCTGCTGAGGCAGGTAGAGGTGTGTTCAGCTTCACAGACAGCTTGTACACAGCTGGAAAGGACTTCAGCGAGTCCATATGATCAGCTGAAATGGCCAGGTATCCGTCCAGTTCTTTGGAGCTGTCTTGTGCTTGAGGCGCCTGCAAGGCAGAGAAGAAGTCTTCTTCGTCAGATTAACTGGTGGCATCACCTAGCTGCAGGGAGGGTGCTTCCATGTGTTGGTTGATGTAGTCCACCCCAATTTTTTAAAGTTAAATATTCATATTTTTTTGCTATTATGCTTTTGCTATAATGAATTGGCCTTAGCAAGAGCCAAAAAATATTTTTCTTGACATGAGACCGCATGAAACCCTGTGAATTTATTGGTTTAGAATGTCGGCGTACTGGATAGTACACCATCACTTCAATGCAGTGCAGCTTTTTATCACAACCAGAGGTGGCGCCAAAGTTCAAAATTTGCCAAAGTTATCTCATGCAGCTTTAACTAAATGGACCAATGATAAGTGGAAGTTGGGATACAACTGTGAAACAGTTATTAGTGCCCAAGAAAGGGTGGGGAAACACAGACAGTTCATCAATTATGAAATAATAAAACCATCATTCCTACTTACCTTCAAGTCTGTGCAGATGACTCTGATGGCCCCCTCTCCCTTGTCTTTGATGATCCTCAGCAGTCTTTCCACTGCAAGGAACAAGGAGTTCCACCTGGTAGCATTCGGGCGCAGCAGCTGGAGGGAGCACACATCTTCAACAGTTTCGGCTACAAGTGTGGATCTTCCACATTTGTTCCAAAATGCATTACACTTGCCAAATGTTGAACGGTACACCTTCTTGTATGCCTCACTGGATGTTACTTTCGTGGCATCAACCGTAGCTATTAGGTTGAGTAGGTGACAAGCACAACGCTGGTGCTTTGGGAGCTCAAACTCCAAACCATCATCTTCATTCAGAAGAGCTGACAGATCAACAAACTCCACTTCTTCAGCCTCGTCTTGATCCTCTTGATCCATCCTCTCTTGGTTGAGATGCATCACCATCACTTCCGACTGCATTGTTGTTCTCATCTTCACCAAAAACCTGGAAAGCTTTTATGAAGTTGGAGCCGTTGTCTGTTGTTCTTACAATCTTCCCCCGAATTTCAAACTCGGAATGGATGTCATTCAGGGCGCTTGCCAACACATCAAATGTGTGTGAACCTCTCAGCTGTTTACAGGCTAGGGTTGCTGAGTGTCTTTGGTTGCTGACAGACTAGCAGTCGGTGGTGGTGGCGATATGGTCAACTCCCCTCATGGCCAGTCACCACCTTCTTAATTTCCTTGGAGGCATCATCGATCATGGAGTGCAGGGTCACCCGTGTCATCATTTTTGCATTAGGCAGCAGATCCTTCACAAAAAATTTAAATGGTTCTTGTTCAACCAGAGAGAACGGCTGGAGCCCTTGGGCCACATACTTCATGACAGCTTTGTCAATGGACCTAAGATAAGATAAGAGGAGGGGGGAGGGTGGTTTTGCTACAGCAGCAGTGATGGAGAAAGGTAGGGGAGAGCAGGGTAAGTTGTCACACGGGTAAGTTGTCACACTGTTCATACCTCCAACCACAGGGGCGCCAGCTAAAAAATGGAATAGCTGCTTTGGTGCAATTAGGGCCAGCTTGAATTACTTTGCCCAGGTGGTCACAGGCCTCTTTAATTGCAGTCAAGCAGAAGTCGTTCGCCTTTTTTTTTTCCTGCAAAAGTAAGTAAATGGTGTCGTGTATTTCATGTAATAAAACCGTGTTAGGTATAAAAATGTCCTAAATTATGTTTCTGTACCGAATGAGGGAAACAATAATGTGTTTATTTATATGTTAGCTGCAGTATTTTGTCGAACTAACCGTGTTTTTTAACAAACGTTTGCCCACATGCCCGTTTGGGGCTAGTTGTCTAAATGGCTTTGAGGCAAGTTGTCACATGAGGCTAATTTAAATTTGTTTTTGAAGGAAATATGCATTGAGGGGAGGAAGGAAAGGAACAAACCATCGAAGGAACCAAAAATAAAGTGAGATGATGGTGCGAAATTATAAAGAAAGACAGAGAATGGTAGCACAGCTCCGGATATAATGCTGAAGGCAGTCAGACAGGTGAAGCTGGAGAACATATCAATCAGAAGCACAGCAAACGATTTTAATATAAACTACCGTACTCTGGCTCGGTATTGTGAAAAGATTACCAGCGAAGAGATTGTCAGTCAGGCAGCCATGCCAACAACATTGGTTGGCTATAGAAAGCCACGGCAGATATTTCCACCTGAGTTGGAGATGCAGCTGGTCCATTATATTGCCAGGTCAGCGGACATTTATTTCGGTCTGTCGCCTAGTGAGACCAAAAGACTTGCCTACCAGTTTGCTGTGGCACACAAGCTGCAGTTCTCACCAACGTGGGCTGAAACAGAAAAGGCCAGCTCCGAATGGTTTACAGCCTTTTTAAAAAGGCACCCAATGCTGTCGATAAGAAAGCCTGAGGCAACGAGCCTTGCCAGAGCTAGTAGCTTCAACCGGGAAAATGTAAATGCCTTCTTCGACAATTTAGCCAATGTGCTGGACAGGCATCGATTTGGACCGGGGACATATGGAATGTGGACGAAACTGGGGTGACCACGGTCCATAAGCCTGACAAAGTAGTGGCCAGGCGGATTCAAACAAGTAGGGTCGCTGACCTCCGCTGAAAGGGGGACACTGGTCACACTGGCCTGTGCTGTGTCAGCCACAGGAAATAGTATACCTCCATATTTCATATTCCCCGTGTCAACTTCCGAGACCATTTTTAAACAGCGGACCACCTGGCAGCAGGGGGCGGCAAATCCATCGGGGTGGATGAAAGATGTGCACTTTGTTGACTTTCTTAAACATTTCACTGAGCATACAAAATGCTCAAAGGAGAAACCATCTTTGCTGCTTCTGGACAACCACATATCTCATATGTCCATTGATGGACTCAATTACGCCAAAGAAAACGGCATAATTATGGTCTCGTTCCCACCCCACTGCTCTCATCGGCTTCAACCCTTAGACAGGTCTGTCTACGGGCCGCTAAAAGGCACATCAACACGGCGTGTGATGCATGGATGAGGAACAATCCTGGGAAAACAATGACTATTTATGACATTCCTGGGATTGTGGCAATCGCGTATCCTGTGGCGGCAACCCCCCTGAACATTCAGGCTGGCTTTAGGGTAGCTGGGGTACAGCCTTACAACAGGGACATCTTTTTGGAAACTGAGTTTGCGCCATCCTATGTCACGGATCGCCCTGCCCCATCAGGCCCCAGCACCAACCCTGCCCTGCCAGGCACAAGCACCAACCCTGCCCTGCCAGGCACAAGCACCAACCCTGCCCTGCCAGGCACAAGCACCAACCCTGCCCTGCCAGGCACAAGCACAGGCACAGAGACACACCCAGACCCGGTCAGTTCCCATCCCAGCAGACTACCAACTCCAGAGGACCTCCGGCCATTTCCAAAAGCTGGTCCCCGAAAACAAGCTAATAACGGAAGAAAGCGGCGCAGGACCGCAATTTTAACAGACACACCCGTGAAGCAAGCACTACAAATTGAAACATCGCAATCTAAAAAAGGCTGTTTCTGGGGAATAAAAAGGCAAGGGTAAAAGAAACCTGGACGAGTCACCAGCGGATGAAGGGGAATGCTTATGCCTAGTCTGCATGGAGCCATTCTCGAACAGCCGCCCAAACGAGACTTGGGTGCAGTGTGGGAGATGCAAGAAGTGGGCCCATGATGCTTGCACCCCAGGCCACACAATTTATGTGTGCCAGAACTGTGACTCGGAAGATGAGTCTGATTAGATGAGTTCTGTAATGAAATGTACTTGGTTGTTTTTTGAATTTTAAAGTAAAAAGACATGTTTTCTTCACAATTACTGTGTTGTGTTCTTATTTGTTGATAATCCAATGTGACAACTTACCCACTGGTGGGGTAAGTCGTCCCAAGTGCACACCCTCTATGTAACTGTCTACAACTCCATACTGAAATAATACATGAAAATGCAATTCATACAAAATATGTGCCCAAGACTTCCACCTTTCATTCGGTATGACATTTATACCACTCCGATGTATTGTGCCCAAGACAGGTAAGACACAGTGGAAAGTGTGCCAACATACCCCGCTCTCCCCTACTGAAGATACACAATATATACAAAGATATACTTCTGAGACACAGCGCGGGTGCTGTTATACCTCTGAGACACGGTGCTGTTCACTATGGTGGTCTGCCTGCTGGTGGAGGAGGGAGTCGAGGGAGTCTCAGCCCTCTTTCTCTTTGTTGATGTCAGCTCTCCATATTTTTTAAGCTGGTGTACATGCTTTCTCTGAAACAGACTGCAGTGAGAGAGAGACATTTTTTAAGCATCACAACTTTAGCTACAGGATTTAAAAGCTACTCAACAACACTAGTCAATGACCATATGTAACATTTCCTATACTAATTATTGCACTAATTTACCCAAATGCTAACATCACATGCTTTGCAGCACTCCTTCAACCTGTCCCCTCTCACTGCTAGCCTACTAACTGACAGCCTCATTAGCCCCACTTGCTACACACATACGCACAAATCTCCAACTCCAGCCACCGTAGAGAAAAGTAGGACCAAGAATTCCAATGTACTACTTGTTGCATATGGCCAATTAAACTTTAACGTTAATTCATTCATTCTCCGTCGTGGGTCAATGCGCTCTCATGCCTCTTGTCATTCCTCCATAACTCTACTAGTGCTGCAATGCAATGATAGCTAAGTTATAGCTAATGTTAGCTACAGTAGCTAAGATGACTTAAACCAACTAAATCTCTCTCGCAACTGTCAACACTTCGTCAGCTGCCTAACTCGCTAGCAATCTGTCTACACTAATGGTCTCATTCGATTCATGATAGCTAGCTAACGTCAGCCAGACATACACCATGTTACCTTGTTATCCCCTCCTCTCTCCCCCACAACAGATAGCTAACGTTAGCTACACAATCCTGTGGGAACTGCTCTGAACAGGCTATGCTAATGATGATAAGTAACTAAACATTAATGTTGCGGCTCACGGGATTCATCTTAATTTACCTCAATGTGTTTCTTGAGGTTGGACGGGGAGTTCTTGAATGCCAATATCTCTGTCGTTTTCGGTAGGCATAAGCGGCACTTCATTCATTACATTACATTACATTACATTACAGGCATTTGGCAGATGCTCTTATCCAGAGCGACGCACAACAAAGTGTTAACCGTAGTCAAGAACAGTTTAGCTGAAAGCCACCCTAGTGGGAAGTACAGTTCCTAGGTGCTAGGAGCAACCACATAGTTAAACTAGGACCCTGTAGGTAAATCTGTAGCCACAATTCAAAGGTAGCAATAAAGCAATCAATGCAGAAAATAATGCCTAAGCCTAATACAATACATAAACAAGCAGACATGTGCAATACTGAGCAACTATGTCCCTAAGTTAACAAAAAAACGGACTACGGGGAGAGGTGCACCCTGAAGAGGTGAGTCTTCAGTCGTCGCTTGAAGGTGGCCAGGGTCTCAGCTGTTCTGACTTCCACAGGAAGGTCATTCCACCATCGTGGAGCCAGAACCGACAGGAGATGTGACCGGGAAGCGCAGGTGCGGAGGGGGGGAGGTGTCCTGAGGTAGCAGAATGGAGTGGTCTGGCAGGTGTGTAGGGTTTGAAGATCTTGAGGAGGTATGTTGGGGCTGATCCCTTGACTGCCTGGTATGCTAGGACCAATGTCTTGAATTTGATGCGAGCTATAACAGGCAGCCAGTGGAGGGTAGTGAGCAGGGGGGTGACATGGGAGTGTCTAGGAAGGTTGTAGACCAGACGGGCTGCAGCGTTCTGGATGAGTTGCAGGGGTCTGATGGCAGATGCGGGAAGGCCAGCCAGGAGCAAGTTGCAGTAGTCCAAGTGGGACAGTACCATTGCTTGGACCAGGAGCTGGGTAGAGTACGTGGTAAGGAAGGGACGGATTCTCCTGATGTTATACAGGAAGAATCTGCACGCCCGGCTTACCGCTGCAATGTTCATTGATAGGGACAGCCTGTTGTCCATCACCACACCGAGATTCTTTGCGCAGGGTGATGATGCCACCAAGGTGTCACCTAGAGAAATGCAGTAGGACAAATCTTTTACTCCAAGATACTCAAAACATTTCTTGCAAATATGGCCAAGGGTGTTCATGTTCATTGTGTGATAAATATATATATATTTTTTAAAGATCCAGGGCTTTTCTAAAAACATTCAGGGCTTAAGCCCATTAAGCCACCCCCCCTGCAGTGAAACATCAGGTTTATATTTATTAACCCATTAATGCCCAAATAATCAACACCCCCCATTATGCATGTTATACTGGCTAATGCATGTTGGCTGGGGTAGGATTGCCATGGCATGTTTCTTTTTGTTCCATCTTTGAACATTGACCGTTGAGTTTGACACTGTTTCCATGTCTGTCGCGACAGTAACCACACTGTTGTCATTCCATCTCACAAGAAATGTTCCTTTTTCAACAAGGAATTCAGATTCCCCTCTCTCCCTTCTCTTGAATCTCAGAGCTGGTGTCAGTGCAACACCAAAGATACGTTTTCACGGAGTGTGCCACAGCTTCCATAGCCCCTCTTGCACATCTCATCAATCAATGACAAACTTGTAAAGAGATTATCATGATCAAATTTGCATCCAGGTGGGACATTAGCTCTCTCAGCCAAGCCAAGAACAACACTTGGTCCTTGACCCAGGCCAGTTTCAGCCAGTCATGTGTAGGTCCCTGTATATGGCTCCATCTGATAGACAAACCTGGATGATGATGCAAGGCTCCATATCTTGTAGCCAAAGCGTATTGGCTTTCCCTTGATAAACTGCTTGCATCCATGTCTGCCAAAGTACTCAATCATCATTTCATCCACAGACAGATGTTCAACAATTGGCACTGCTTTGTTGATTTTGTTGAACTCCTCAAAAATTGGACGTACCTTGAAGAAAGGGTCATCTGTACTTTTAGTGTTGTCCACCACATGTACAGAAGCCATGCTGTCATTGAACCTGTTTCTGCGCATTGGCTGCTTTTATTCTGGCATTGGAGAGATCTTCATCTTCTGACCAGAGAAGATGTCGACGCGGAACAGAGTTATAACCAGAAGTCAAAAGTATGCCATATAATGTGAGCAGCTCATCTTCCCCCAGACTGAGTGAGGTTTTAGCTTTCTGTGCAGCATACATATTCAACATTTCAAGGGTAATATCGCGCAGAGATTTGGGGTAAAATGTGAGAAAAATCTCAGCAGGATCATTTGAGGTTACAATGGGGTTTGTTGTTTTAGGTTTAAAGGAAGGAATGTGACAACCACTAAACTTCTCCTTTGGTACTGTGAATTTCCGGTCTTTGTTTTTGGTTGCTTGCAATGTGCACTTATTTTTGGTTGGTGGACAGTATTTATCATTGTCTGCAGCATGGACTATCTCTTCTGACTGTGTGGACACATTCTCTTCAGTTACATGAGATTCTGCATCAGTACCTGGCTCTGTATGTACCTCATCAATATCTGGCTCTGTAAGTACTTCATCAATATTTGGCTCAGTACCTGGAACTAAAGGTAATAAAACCTCAATGGCATGGGTTGATCCTTGTCCCTTGAGCAACCTTGATGGCAGGCATTTGAAATCACCACTTGTGTCATTGTCAGAGCCATCACTGTCACAGTCTGTGTCAAGAGCATTTTTCTCAGACTCTGGCATGACTGTGATAGTTGTGATAGTCTGCTGGGGATAATCGTTGTCAAGAATGTCCAAAACCTCTGCTAAAGTGTACCTGAAAGTCAGTAATATTAGACGATTAGTGAAGAAATAGTGTTTTAATTTCTATTTATTACATAGGATTACACCCGCTAAGGTAAAAATGCCTTTAGATATGTATATGCCCAAACCTTAAAAGGGATTTGCCCACCGGCCACTTTAGTCCAAGTAAATATACAAAAAAATATTGAACTTACATAAGATGTCTTTAGATTGGCTGTTACTAGAGACGTTGCTTAATAGGAAACTACAAAAACATCACAAAAAAATACTTAAATTTTACCTTTTATTTGGAAGCTTCGCCTCTGCCATAACGCCCAGAAATTGTAGCAGGAAGTAAACGCCTCAACATGAAGTGCTTTTTTCTGGAAGTTGTTTCAGGCCCTTCCTAAGGTTGACTACTTGCATGCCTGTTGTTTTTAAAACATCTATAGTCCTCCAAAAAATATTCACAGACGGAAAAAGAGAGGTAGAGACTTCGGCAACTTTAGTTGCCGGTAGGATAAAACAGGCAACAAGGCAAAACAGGCAACTAACTTGGTATTTACCATGTAAATACCAAGTCAAATGCACAGCACACACTAGATCACATGAAAGCAAACAGTAATGAATCGGCTGTTAGGTTTTCACCGTTAATACCATATATAGATGAATTATACACTGAGTGATACACTGATTCTTCAGTCAAGTGTATTTTTTTGTATTACTATGCCTTGTTTGGAAAAAAATACATGATTTGACAGGACTATTAAAGTTATTTAGCTAGCTAGTTACAGTTCACCAGCTACTAATATTGTGATCTTGCCAGTTAGCTAATGAGGTTGAAATAGATTAAGACCGCTTGCTAACTAATTCCTTCTTGCTACCTAGCTTAATTTGTATCATTTTTAAGGTAGGTAACCATGAGGTTGAAAATAAATGTGGCTTGCTGGTTAGCTAGCTAGCAATGTGGACAGTGGATTTAGCTAACTAACTACCTAACTACCAGGCTAGTTAGCTTAGTAAATATATGCTTGCTAATTTTGGAAATGTTCTGCTTGCTACCTTAATAGCTAATAGATTGATTAACCTTGCTAACTAGTAATACTGAAAAAATCTATTTCTATCATTATTAACCAACAAGCTTGCTCCGATTATTTATGTTCAGTTTGCTGGCTAATAATGGTGAAAATATATATTTAAACTTTATGATTTTGTTTATTTACAGGTATCTAACACTGAAATAAATGTAAAACATAAAATAATAACATTGGCATTTACTTAGATAAATTAAGAATTAATTTAAATTACAGCCAAACTGGATAGAGTGAGTGAGTCCCAAAGCAGTCCCAAAAGCAGTCCCACATTTGTGAAAATCCCATCCCCTCACTGTTTGCCTCACTATCTCACTCTGTGATGTCAGCAAAACAGCTGGCTAAGGCGGCCTCGCATGAAGGAGAGAGGGGAGAGGGAGCGAATTGGGGCGCAGCCTCTCACAACTTCCTCTCCCTTCCTTCTATCTCACTTCCTGTCCTCTCCCATAACTCGCTCACATCTGGGAAGCCAATAGAATATGTATGACCTAGCCCCATAATATGAGCCTCTGATGTCAGATGTGATACTCTAAAGTCCTCCCAATTTCTGTGGATATGCTTTGCTAATAAATAATGGTCAGTTGCTTCTTCTGATAAATCATGATCTTGTGTATTTGGGGCTCAAATTGGAGACAGCAATTCAAACATGATTCATCTCACCAACCTGTGTAGCTGGCTCGTGGCAAACCTAAAGGGTAAAACATTTTTTTAAACATAAATAAACTCTTATCTAGCTAGCTGGCAAGCAATACATGTGTCTGAAACAATAATGAGCCTGCTAGCAAAGGTAACCTCCATCGCTAGTCAGTAAATTGCTTTTCTAGTAGCTAACAAACCTACTTGTCCAGCATAAGTTAGCTAACTAGTCGACTAGCTAACCAGCTAGCTAGCTAGTAGGCATAACACAAAATTCAGAAATGTCAAATATGTTTACAATAACCTAGATAGTTAGCTATGTATTTAACCAACTCCTGCTAAAGGGGAAATATACAGATTTTCCCCCATGAAAGTATAATTAAATAACCATGATAAATCATTATTTATGATACATTGACAGTCTGTGACAGTGTGTGCATCTGGCGACACTCTGCCCTCCTGCCTGAAAATAAGGGTGTGGCCACTGGCCTGTCAAGCCATGAAATTTCTGTGTTTCTCAGGGCAACAACAGAGAGTGAAAAAAACCCCAATCAAATTACAATGATGCAAAATGGCTTGCAAGCTACATCCACAGACAATACCTAGCTAGCTATGTAACAACTCTATAGCACAACCATGCTAGCTGGCTCACTTGCAAGCAACTCATTAAGTATACCTTGCTAGCTAGAATAACATAGCTAACATAAATAAAACACTTATGTTACAATATCAGATGCTGAATAGGAACTCATTACGTTTGCTATAAACAACAACTCTGGAACCAAGTTAACTGGTGAAAAGCATTTTATAGACTGAATTACAGGTATAACTTGTAGTTTGCAGTTGCTTCTGTGTCAGATGAGCGCAGCAAGTGTTAGCTCAAACACTGTTAGCAGCCCAGCTGCTGCTGGGGCGAAAAGCTGCATAGAGCACTCTGAAGTTCTTAAAGCAACAGCAGATGAAAGTAGTAGTAACTATATTATACGATCATTTGGTCCACATACCGGTTTGGTCTTCTGATGAAAAATGAAAAATAGCTACCTATCAATATTTCTGCAATGGACTGTAATATCATGTACATACAGTTTGATCTAAAAAATACAAACTGTGGCAGTGTGTAAAGTGTGCCGAAACTGAAATATGGAAAGTGTGAAAAAAAACTTGTGTGTAGAAAGATAATATACGCAAAGAATTATGGTTGTCTGTGTAATAATGATTTGTACACATTGAAATGATGCATAGTACAGTATACCATAACCTCTGCACTGTGAAAAGTATTGTGTGTTTGGAGCATCGTCTCACCCCTACCAGCTAGTATATGTTCTCACTTGTATAAAAAGGAGAAACGCATCATCAGATGAGAAATGGACAATATCCATACACAAAACAAAATTGTGAAACAAGATTTTATATTTCATAATCATTAGCTATGTCAAATTAGATAATGTAGCTACAATAAACTGCATACCGTATGCTATATTCCCATATTCCAGGTAAGTATGTCAGGTAAGTATATCTCGTTATGAGAGTTTTTAAATAAAGGTGTTGCAGTGCCTTCAACGAAGGGATGTTCTGAACACTGCAATGAACCTTTGGAAAAAATGATGAAATCATCATATTTACGATCTACCGATGCTATTAATTCCAAGTGTGGGTGGAGGTCAGTACTGGGGAAAAAGAGGATGTACAATTCTGAGTATAATTCTTGGTGAACCAAGAAAAGAGGAGACCAACTCAACGCTGGTCAATGCTGGCAAAAACCGAGTAACACCAATCAGATTGCATTCATTTTTCAGAAATCAATGTCACAAACTCTAACTTCCCTTCCCAGAAGCTCAGAGAGAGAGAGAGAGAGAGAGTGTCTGAGGTCCACACTGTGCATGGCCTAGTACGCTCATTGGAGCCTGTCAACTTCATTATCAAAACAATTCAGAGCACTGACACACTCACTCAATCTCCATCTTCTTTGTAATGTCATTGTAAAAAAAAAACAATTTAAGCAAAAAAATGAATAAAACCCCAAATGATCAAACTGTTTAAAACGACAGCTTGAGCATCATTTAAAATTCACAACCATCATTTAGCAACCGTTAGCATATTCTGTGTCTCTCTGTACTTATTTACGCCATGGCGTTTTGTTTCAAGACACCCTTGTTGAGACTGGCTCTTCTAAGTGACCGAGTGAAATTCGATCGATTTGGAACTCAGCGTCCCTGGAGCGCTGGACTGGGGGACGTGGTTGGAAATACAAAACACTGGCGTGGTAATTGGCACTCGGGACTGTGCAGTTCTCCTTTTGTAGAATCGGCCCTCTTTGGTCATGGGGTTGAGAGCGGATTAATCGAATTACATGCAGGAAAACCAAGGGGGAAACTGATACTGTATTCCATATAGATTTCTGCTTTTGGAACCTGATGACCGAAACCTGACCTGTGCCGCAGAAGTGAAAGCTTAGGAACTTTGTGTACTGTACATATCTGTTATCATAATCTGTTATCATAATCTTATTAATCTTACATAACCTGCCCTGTTACATCCTTCTGTATCAGCAATTCCTGCCATTCCTCTATTTGTTTTACAAAAAAATACAAATACTATACAAATATTAATCAAAAAGTTAAGTAATTAGATAATCAGGCAGAGTAACGCAAACATCATTGCCACATCTTCAACATTTAACACCCCCACCCCTCTTATGTTGACACACTTGACCCCTTGCACAACGGTTTGAATCACTTCACGCCCCCCCCAACTGCCTTTTCCTATTCACTTGACCCCCCAACCCCCATTTTTCAGCTAGCTCTGTACAGTCACCTGGCATGACTGTGTTAGGCTCTGGAAATGTTAACCACACTTGGCCATTGATGTGCCTCAGTCTCATAAAGTGGACCAGGGTAGAGGAGGGTCTCAGGTGGGGAGCCTCAGAAGGGGGTTATTTACAGTAAAGGAGAGGAGAGCAGCACAGATAAGCACAGAGGTCCTACTCTCCCTCACACTGTGTGTCCAATTTCCTCCTGTTCAGCTCTTATTTTTGCGTATTGGGTAAATCTGTTGCAGTTTAATTTTCTTGTCTCTACAATCCTTAGTTCTACAATCCATACATATCAGAATAGACAAAGTGGATTTCCTGTCAGAAGTTTATCTTTGATTGCCACCAAGGACCAAAGGGAAATTCTCTATTTTTTGAGTTTGAAGTATGTCTTGCTGAAAGATCAATTTGCAGCCAAGTTTCAACTTCCTGGCAGAGAGAACCAGGTTTTTGGTCAAAAAAGATCAAAGATCCACAACCATATTTCAATGTAGGTATAGTGCCTTTTCAACATAAGTGCCCTTATTCTGGCACAAAAATTCACTGCTGGTGTGCATGGATAAACAGCTAAATTTTTGTCTCATCTGACCCTAACACCCGGTTCCAATCAGACTTATAATGCCAATCTCCAATTGGAACAGGATGTTATGGTGAGAGGGGCCAGAATGTAGCTTCTTGGCTATGCACACCAGTTTATACAATGTATAAAATGACTGTAGTAATTTAGTAATTGCTAATTACTGAAAATGTTCTAAGCTAGTCAGCTATTTGTGGTTGTCTAACGTGATGGTAGCTAGTTAGCTAGCTAAGCTAAGTAGCCTAGTGGTAATTATCTAGTTTGTATTTATGTGATTCATTGTAGCATTCATCTCCTATTGTAAATTATCTTAACAATCTTTTATCTCATCTAGTTTACACCATGTGTTACATTGTTAGCTAGCTAACTCACAATGTTAGGTTTAGTTGAGGAAAAAAACAAGCTCATGTACACTGCTTGGAATATGTTGTCATTTGTTCAGTATACCTTTAATAATTCCATGATTTGTTTCTATTGGCAGTTTACAGTAAGAGAACATTGTTCAGAGCAGGAAAGAGAGTCTTGGAGAATGAGACAAACTGCTTCCTGTCCAGAGTGAGAACATTCAACCAGTTAGGGAGGTCCATCATTGCATAGTTATGGTAGTAAGCATATTTTTATGATTGCATCAGTTGTGGCATATATCTATACACTATTTAACTGCAAATGGCTCACATAGAGCAGACTTCCAACAGTTTGTCACAACAAATTGGCTAATTTATGTATGGAGAATGAAAGGTTTGAACACTTGAAAATCACCAGGAATAAGTGTTTACATAAGATAAATAAATGTAAAAAAAAGAATAAGAGGAGGGTAATACAGAACTTGCTCTCACATTCACTTTATAGCCTAGCTAGCTAGCTCGCTAAACATTGGCTGTGTTTTCTTACAAAAACAGTGATATTGTATTCAACAGTACGATAACACCACTTTCACAAATGTCTTGGCTCAGGGGTATGAGGAATAATGGTTCAATTTAGCCACTCTGCACCCTGAAAAAGACTATAGTAGTAATAGGCTGGCCATTCGCCCCCGCTCCACTGTGTTCAGGCACCAACAGTGGATTAGGAGGATTAGGAGTGGATTAGGAGGTTTTGAAGTAGTCACAATAGATCTGTATGGGTCAAAGTTTTCTCACACAATGCATTGTAGTGTCCTCCAGATATTTTGGGCAGTTAGGCCAAGGTATGTCATTTTTTAAAACATATATTTTTTAATTAAGCATGAGCAGATTTTTCATCAAGACTACTACTACTACTCAATTTTCAAGTTAAATCTATACTTGGTTTTTGGTTTATACTTTCACAGCCTGTGTGAAAATCTGGCCATAAAAAGATACACTTCCCTCGGCATCGACAGAATTCATAACAACTGAAAGTACCATTTGGGAAATATTTTCACAGAATTGATCTAAACATTTGGCCATTTTCCTTAACGTGCTGTTTTTCATTTTGAAGTTCAGAGTGACAGTACTCCTAAAAGCCTGGAATATAATCAAGTGAGAGGTTTTCTATATCCAGACTGCAAACTTGTTTACGGTCAAAAATCCTGACTGCCTTCAGAGATGTTTATAAGCCAGTTGACTGAACCGTGTTTTCTTCAACTGTTTTCTTTTTTTCTATTGACCGGGGTTAAAATATCCTGTGGGCTTTTCTGTTACTTCATTGAATGTTCTAATACATGGACAGTTTATTGATCTGTCTGAGCTTTGAACCTGTTGTGACAGTTTTTGATATGCATTCATCAGCTGCTCAAGTTTATTGTAGGTTTTGCAAATTCTGCCTTCCTGGCTCTCAAACCACTCGAAGAAGTCAATCAGACTCATGTTGTGCAACAAGAGAGAGTTGGTTCTCCTATGCCTCCATTAAATCATAAATTAAATTGTGCTGCCTCTCACTCCTCTTTCCCTTTATGTGTCCCCTGATGCGTTTTTGTGTCTTAAGTGTCTGTAATATTTGTCGTGCGGGATAAAAATAAGTTGCAAAATGTGCAAAATAAATTAGATCTGTCTGTATGTAATATACCAGTAGGATATTGTTTTGCTCTGTCATCAATATAAATGCATCTCAACATTCTTTGTGTGTTCATGTTTCACTTCCTCCACACCTACCCTTGATGACATCATTTTATTTTGCACTGATGAACACCCCAGTCCTTAATTGTATACATGTCTGTGCTAGTGGCATGATCCGCACAGTGACATGACATGAACCATATCCCCCTGTATTTTCAGGAATGTCATTGCAGGAGTTAATTTTTTAAAACCATGCTTCTTACAGACCTTAAGGTATGTTTCACAGCAAATTAACATTGGTACATAATCTATATATCAAGATGAACTCCCAATCCCAATCTACATATAAATATAGAATATAAACTCATGATAATGTGTTTTTGGATGAGGTACCACTATTTGGCAAGTAGGTCACACAGTGTAATATCTTTGAATTAATTATTAAGTCATTGTCATTATGTCAATTGTGTTATAACACAAACTGCAGATTGTGTCATAACAAGAGTATGTCATCTTTTTGAATGGACATCACACCATATGACAGGTATTCTGTCATAGTAATGACCATGTCATATAAGGTATTACCAAATATACTTCCTGATATCAGTGCAAAATTGACCTTTAAATCATTTTCACCTATGCCCTATTGTTTTTCTGACTGAACTCAACCAAAAAAATTATTGATCGTTCACTTTGTTAATCCCTTTCATCTAAAAACCTCAATCAAATCCCCTTCAGTCTCCTTTTCCTTTCTTGAAAAGATTAAGTGTCTTTCCTCGTAACTTTTATCTTTCATACCAGCAACCAATTTAGTTGCCCTTCTTTGTACTTTTTTAAGAGCTTCTATATCTTCCTTATAGTGTGGTGCCCAGAACTGCACACCATGCTCCAAATGAGCTGAGAAAGGCATTATATAACATCAATATAACCTCCTTTGATTTATACTCAATACTCTTTGCTATATATCCCAGTATCATGTTGGCCTTTTCCACTGCTGCAGCACAACGCTTTCACTCTGATAAATCAAAGGTCATCTCCCAGGTTTCTGCCCACTTCTGAATTTTCTTTTGATCATCTAGGATCATCTACTACTTTCTTAGTAGATTCCAAACTGTTTGCTAAAACCACAAGTTTTGTATCATCTGCAAATTTAACTATATTCCTACTAACATACCTATCAAGATAATTTATGTAAATAAGGAAAAGCAGAGGTCCCAACAATGATCCTTGCGGGGCTCAATTTCCCACAGCACCTTGGTCAGATATGATCCCTCTTACAGTTAATCTTTGTATTCTACCTAGCAGCCAAATTCAAACCCACTCAGAAATAAGTCCTATAATTCCTATTGAATTCATTTTGAAAATGAGCCTCTCGTGTGGTAATGCCAAATGCTTTTTGAAAGTCCAAATATATAATGAAACCCACAAAAATAGTTTCAAGTGAGGGATAATGGTTGTCAAAAAAAAAAAAAAGACAGGAAAATAAAACCAAACTCCCAAACTAAAGGAAACACTTTACTAAATGAGGGATACAAAGTATATTGATAGCAGGAGTGTTGTTCCTGAGTTAATTTTGCAATTGACATCCCATCATGCTCATGGTCATGTACAAGAATGCTGGGCAGGCCTATTATTTTGGCTACCATGGCTAGAGATCTGTGAATTTGAAAGAGGGGTAATTGTTGGGGCACATTTGGCAGATGTTTCTGTGACAAAAACTGCTGAACTTGCTAATGTTCCACAAGGAATCAGTGGCTAAGGTGATGTTGGCATGGAAGTCTCAACTAGAGGCAACTGTGACAATGTCTGTGCATTAGTTCCAGATGCAGGGCAAAACAGATGATCAACTCTGAATCAGTTGCAAATATCAATATGGGACTTGAGCAAGCAGTTTCATCAAGAATATTTAATGGAAAACCTCAGACAATTTTAGTTGTAATAAGGGGTTTATGCACTGCAACCCAACCATAGTATCCCATGGTTGGGTTGTAGTGCATAAACCCCTTTTTTGCAAAGCAAATTTGAAAAACAATCAGTTATACAGAAAACAGATTGTGCTTAATAAGAAGCTTTCATGAGTAAAGTGGCACAAAGAACACAGGCAGTGGTCTACTGAGCAGTGGAAAAAAAGTAATATGATCAGATAAGTCAACCTTCATCCTGTTCTCAACAAGCGGACAAGTGCGTGTGTGGCGCATGCCAAAAGAGTGCTTTTTTCGGTGAAGGGTTCTGGCGGTTCTATTATGGTGTGGTGTGCATTTTCCTACAAATGGTTTAAGTCCATTCAACCCCTTAAAAGGGCATGGTAAATGCCAGTAAATACAAAGCCATTCAGAGTGATATCACTATGATGATCATTATCATCGATCAGGATGTTCATCCTATGGTGAAGCATTTCTATCCTGATGGGAGTGCTCTCTTCCAGGATAACAATGCTCCAATCAAGTGGTCACTGAATGGTTTGATGAGCTTGAAAACGATGTACACCTTATGCTATGGCCATCGCAGTCACCAGATCTCAACCTAATTGAACACTTATGGGAGATTCTGGAGTGGCTCTTGAGACCGCGTTTTTCACCACCATCAACAAAATACCAAATAATGGAGGTTTGTGGTGGCCCCACACCCTTTTAAGATACTTTATGTTGGTGCTTCCTCTATTTTGGAAGTTACCTGTATATTTTCTGTGAGAGATCATGGTTGCAAAAGCCAAAAAAAGGGAAATTCACATGAGCAGCTCAACTATTATTTTGACATACACACTGACAAGTCTTCCAACACGCAATGCTTTGATACCTGATACGGTGCTGTTAGTATGTTAGTCTACTTCAAACTATGTATTCACCACTGGGCAGGCTGCTGAGGATTCAATCAAACTCTTCTCCTTGAATCAACAACCAAATTGTCAAAACACTTTGTAGCTTCCACAAAGAAGTCCAGAAGGTTTGTTAGGCATGAGCTCCCGCTGAAAAGGCCACATTGGCTATCCTTTAAGATACTGTTATTTTCACTGAGTACCATTTATCACCGAGTAATCTACAGAATTCATGATTGGCTATTAGAATGAACATCAGTTCAGCGTCCCACTACCACCTACTGGCAGGAGTGTAGAAGGCAGTATCCATGCTACTTCTTTCTACGGGCCGCTTGAGAGAGACAACGGAACAGGTTCCAATCAGTGGTAACAAGTGAGCTACAAATGCTAGGTGGATGTGAAAAACGTACCTTTGAACTAAAAGTTGGCCTGAAGATGTTTTTTTTGTAAGGTAAGGTCTTAGTAAGGATCACTTTGGCAACTATTGCTCATGCGGTACAGCAAAGCTACCTTTGTGGCCTTTTCATTCAATCATTTTAATCATAACAAAGAAGTAGCGTTGTTGGTGGAGTTAATTTATTTATTTTAAATTATTTAACTAAACATTTTTCACTAAATGCAGAGGTGCCACAATGAATGAATTAAGAAGCAGTCAGTTGCTGATGTGAGATCCTTAAGTAACAGGAATGGCTTAATAATCATGGAAACAATCAAAATCCGGTTTATAATAATTATCAAACTTACAGTGTTGCTTATTTGTAGCTCACTGGCCACCACAGTGTATCAGCATGTGTGTTACAGGTGTGCCATTAATATTACAACTGACTGTTGGTATTCGACACAACAATGAACTACCCCAGTTTTACCATCTAAAAATAAACTTGGCATTACGTTCGAATGCAGATGTCACGAAAGTAGCAGTGACTAGGCAGCACTAGGTAACCAGATAAGCTAAAGTAAGGTACTAGTGCAAAATTAGATGTAATTAAGTAACGATGGGATCAGCTGTGAATATGTGACCTTTACTTAATCTTTTCCGTCACACAAAAGGATTTTTTAAAAACTGGTTCAGGAAAATTAGAAGTTAAAAAGTACATTTGCTTCTGAGTTTCATATCGGTCTATTCTTGTGTCTACAAAGGGTTTCTCCAATACCACCTCTGGTGTGTTAGGATGTGCCAGCTGCTCCATTGTGACTTTACATTGTAGATCTCTACATTGCAACATAATCCCACATGTAATCAGAATTTGTCTGCTGCAAAAAGCCTCATTGTGGTCACTCTGGTCATGATCCAGAATCCACCCGAAGCTCTGAGCAGTGGGAATCCTTTATTTTTCATTATCATAGGGATGATGTCATCAATCTTATCAGGGTATCGTTCCATCTCCCTGTCACAGGGTACAATAAACATTAATAATCAATTTATCTGCATGGAATATTTCTGCAGCAGATAATCAATGATGTGTTCCTGACACACAACGTAAAGGTAATTTGCACCCATTCAGAAAATGAATGCCCCGTAATTCAGATGGTAATGAAAATATACATAAAGAAACGAAGGCCGCTGAATTATGAATGTGTTTAACTGGGTGTTCAGCTGCCACGAAACACCATGTTGATATCATTTGTCTAATACATTTAATTACTACAATTTGTTGAAATAAGAAGTTCAGAATTCAAACGCATGGTTTATGGTGTCCCACTTTAAAGGCTCTGGGTAGTAATTAGGGCATTAGGTTTCCCTTCCAGCGTTGAGGTTAAGATCTTAAAGGGATATACCACCCGAAAATCTACATTTCGTGATTTACTACTTACTTTCGGTGTCGTCAGTCCATACAGATAATTTTGTTGTTAACATTCTGCTTATTTACTTGTCAGGGTCATGAGCATCCAAATGCCAAATATAATGGAAGTCATCGGTCAATTATCTTACACACATAAATAGATGTCAAAATCTATTTATTGCCATCTATTTATGACTATCTTTGATTTACCTTATTTGGTCTAATAATACTTTTAGAAGCTGTAAATGTTGGAATCAATGGCTGAAATTAATAATAATTTAACTTTTATTATAAAACCAATGATCACGAAAGATGTCCAGGAGGTGTATTACAGAAACATCCTAACTGTATTTAGGAATTTTGCTATTAAAGAGGTTTTTTGCTATTAAAGAGGTTTTCTAACTCCAGTTAGGAAAAGAGTATTACAGAACCATTCTAACATGTTGAAATCCTAAATAAAGTGTCCTAACTTGAAAATAAAAATAATGAAATGAAAGCACTGTCCTAACTTCAAAAATCTCAAGCTAATCCAAAAGCAATGGCTGCACTAGTATTGCTATTAGAGTAAGAACAAAATGTATGAATTAATTCATGGATTAATAGTCAAGGATATTACAATGGCCCTAACAATGTCTTCAATTTCTCGGACTAAACGCTAATAAGTTAACAAACAACTCAATGTCGAAATAAATCCTTTTGTAGTTAGCAGAGACGGTACAGCCAACATTGCTTTTTTCGATCTGAATTAGCCTATTTGTCTAAAACATCTCAATTGTCAATGTTGTGAAATTTAATGGAGGTACATAGCAAAGGCCGTTTGTGCTTTAGCACCCCATTATGTCCGGTTTCCGACTGATCCAAATAAAGTGCAAAAACATCTATGCGTCGTTTGTTGATGGCTTCCTATTCCCCTTCAAATCAAGAACAATGAATCAGGATAAAAATGTCTGTCTAAAGGACTATCATACTATAAATGTCCAGGCAATTAACGGCCATAACCGTGTCTTCCACAACATCTGGCATCTGGTGGAAAAGTGGCCCGGGTCAATCCATGACTCGTTCCTTTTGAACACAGGGTAGATAGCTAGCTAGCTAAGTTAGCTTTAGCATTCTTTTAGACAGTGTCCACCAACACTGAAACGTCTCTGAGACCATGGAGACAGCTTCCGCTATTTTGCATCTTTATCGGCTTGTGAGAGTTTATGTGAAAATAAAATGCTTTTATTTCAGGCATTGATTCAAACATTTACAGTTTACCAAATATTATGAGATCATATGAGGTGAATCAAAGGAAGTCTGATTTTGCCATCTATTTATGTGTGGAGAGTGATAATTGACATCCATTATATTTGGCATTGGCATGCTCACGGCTCACACCGAAAGGTAAAGAGGTGGAATGTTAACAAAAAAGTGATCAGGAAAGATTGACAACACCCAATGTAAGTTGTAAATCATGAAATATATTTTTGTGTGGAATACCCCTTTAAACTACATCAGCATGTGCTGCACTGCACTGTAGGAGAGGTTAGGAAAAGGAAGAGGCTTCATGAATCTAAAAAATACAAAGAGCTATCACATGTGACTCTGACCACAACAAATCATACTATTTTGCTGTGGTGAGCTACGTCTTGATTGGTTCGACTTGTGATTGACAGCGCATGGTTATGTCTGGCCATTATGGGATTCCTGAAGTCTCATGTCATTGGCTGGATGCGCAAGTGCACGCCCCTGGATGGGGTACCCGTCATGATGCATCTCTTCGTGGCGAGCAGTGTGTCTATGAGGCAGAAAGAGAAGATAAAGCCAAAGTGGCTAAATTTCTGAGCCCTCACAGCAAAAACAGGTCTACAGAGAGAGAAAGAAAGAGTGAGGGGGAAGGGCAGAGAGGGGGAGAGATGGAAAGAGAGGGGTGAGAGGGAAGGGAAGAAAGAATGAGAGAAGGGGAGAGAGGGAGAGATATATATATATATATATATATAGAGAGAGAGAGAGAGAGAGAGAGAGAGATGGAAATAGAGCGGGGCGAGTTAGAGAGAGATGGAGAGAGAGAAGGCTGTGACAGGGGTCTCCAGTTACCTCTTTAATTGTTCTGTGTTGCCTAAGCAACAAAAGCTTTTAATGAATCAAATTATGTGTCTCAGACATGTTTGAATCAATAGCTGCCCATTGATTGGTGACACACGTCTGCTCTGCTCATTTTACTTGCAAAGTTGTTGTTTTCCCAGGGTGGGTCGTCGGTGGGAGTCAGCCCGCACAGGGTCACCATTGAGAACGCACCACTACCCCGCGAGCGGAGACAAAATGGTCGCTTCACCCCAAGTGACCCCAAAATCACCTCGAAAATATTGCAGCTACGTAACCCCCCGAGAGCTCACAGCAACATCACCCCTGAAAAGCAGAGCTGCATCACCCAAAATGACATAATGCATAATGCATTGTAACAGCTGCAAACATCCGTCATTAAAGATTCAGCAGCAGTACACAATGGTCGTGGTGCTTGGAAAGAGAATTGACATTACTATAAACGCAGCTCGCGCTGAGTGACTGCAGGAGAATGCACGTCTCTGAGGAGTCAGCGCATCAGCTGTTCGCCACCATTGATAGACTGGTTTGATTCATTCATTCAGTTTTCCCTTTTCCTCGTACATTTAATTACATTGAGCAAGCGATCAGGCCAAATTTAAGCCATAATAACAAAGAGATTCTAGAAAAAAAGGAGATTGCTGAAGTTTGTATCAAGGATACACAATCTCCAAGTTTCAGAAGTGCCTTTCTTCTGATGGAAATAAGCAAGATTAATTAAAAATAGAATTGACCTGTTTTTTCCATTTGCTTGCACAAACTTATTACTGCTTATTATTGATGCAGCTTCTGGCTAGCT
This sequence comes from Aldrovandia affinis, assembly GCA_029706075.1. Taxonomy (NCBI): domain Eukaryota; kingdom Metazoa; phylum Chordata; class Actinopteri; order Notacanthiformes; family Halosauridae; genus Aldrovandia; species Aldrovandia affinis. Next base: position 2,846,869 of record JAINUG010000100.1, read on the forward strand.
TGGTTGGTACTGTAACCAAACGGACAATAGGAAAAACTGCAAGAAAAAAATGATCCCCAGTTGGCTGAAGAGAGGTTTAAGGTTGCTTTAATAAATAAATAGGCGATTTGTGTATGCTAAACCAATTGCTATTGTATGCTTATATAATAGAATCATTTTCCAGCTTGATGCTCATTTATTAGTTTGTGTTGGATGGAACTGGATGTTCCATTTCTAAGCCTATATTGCTCTTGTTGCTCCTGTGAGACAATATGTATTTTATGTGTCATATCACAGCCTTGTAAAGTTATATGAATTGAGAGCATCTGCCAAATGAATAATAAAAATCTCCTACTACTATTATTTCTACTACTACTAATACTACGACTTTTGATGATTAACCCTTAGGGCACACGTGCATGTTCCTAATGAGGTCATTAGTCATTCCAGAAAGCTATAATTCTCTGCAAAGGAATGGTAATTTGAGTTTTTTTAGTTTTTACATTAAAAATTTTAGGTTTTCAATATTTTTAAAAATATGGAGCTCTACGGCGCCACCATGTGTTTCGATTGGGCCAATGCTTTACGGCTGGTGTCTTGGTGTAGCTACCAGTATGCATACCAAGTTTCATCACTTTGTCTAAATGTTGGGATTAATAAGCATTTTTGTGGTCAGCCACCAACTTAGTGCGTCCATGTTTTTGTGTAGCAAATTTATAATACCTTTTTAGAGGAGAGGGCATTGAACAAATTGGTGAAGGTTGCATGTTGATACATCAAACAGTATAGCAGAAGGTGTCTTTTAAGCATCTTTGGTGGAATCTACTGTAAGAATGGCAGAAGTAATGTTTCCTTACAGTTAATTTGTTCTGTGTAAGGAGAGTAACCCAAGGCACCATGTTTAGTGACTGTAGGTCAAATGGAGTTTTGTGCTTTCAATTTTTGCAAATTCAGTGCTTTGCTGAAGCGCCACCTTATGGCTGATTGGTGTCATATTCTGGAAGTGGTGTGCTGCCATGGGCCTCTGCAAAGCTACTAACATTTGTGAGGTTTTTTTGATCCATCTGAAAGATATGGAAGTTTGACTGACAATTTGTAACAATTGGGGGACAGTTCAAGATGGCAGACATCTGGGAAACTATACATAATTGAACCTCTTAGGGAATGAACCTTTCAATGAACCTCTCAAAAAGGTTCCAGACCCCCGTGAAATATGGGTGATTTGTAGTTAATTTATATTAGGGACTCTATAGCGCCACTATGTGTTCATTTCTGCCATTACTGCTGGGCTGAGGTCCTGCCATGGGCCTTAACTCACATACCAAGGTTTGTGATTTTCTGATTTACCGTTTAGGATTTATAGGCATTTATGTGAAAAGTCACGCCCTACTGTGGGTTCATTGGTTCATGGCGGCCATATTTTTTGAGTAGGAACTTTCCAAATAATAACTTTCTAGAGGGGAAGCCAGAGAACAACGTGATGAAAGCTGCATGTTGGTATGCTAAACGGCCTAGGAGGAGATGTGTTTGAAGCATTTCTAAAAAAATTAACAATGCCATAAAAGTTTGTTCTTTGTGAGGAGGGGGTATCTAGGGACCTTGGTTTGGCCATAAAGTGGCCAGACTCGCTCATTGGGCCATTTTCATAAGCCTCTGTCAATGTAGCGAATTTTGTAAAAGCCAGTTTTGGAGATCCTGGCGGAATAATAAAACCAGCAAACACGATACGGTAGCTGCAACGTCGGTGCTTGGACCCCTAATGCATGACGATGAGTTCTAATGGATATTGGGACAGTTTAAATGGTTGCTGGTATTCTGCTTTCCCTGGGTACTATCAGTGTTAGAAGCTGTTCCAGGCTTGGCAGGTTAGAAGACCTGCCAAGACAAACCTGCCTCACACATTATTGCTGGGAGGGTATATGTTCTCTTGCAAGACTGTCCAGACAGTCAGCATGCACAGGCACAGATGCATTACATTGTGGGAAACCGTGAGGCCCCGCACCAGCTACTGCAGCTTTGGTCTGGGTGGGAGAGGCCAACAGAGCATGTCACAGGCCTGAGGGATCAGGAAATATGGTGAGCCGAACCGGTCAGAAGTCTGCTACCCAGTTAAATCAGTCATTCGCAGATGACCTGGGTGTTTTTGTCAGGCTTTTGACTGGTTCGGCTCGCCATATGGAAATACTCTTACAAAGGCTCTCTCTCTCTCTCTCTCTCTCTCTCTCTCTGAAAAATGTTAATCGCAAAATATTTTTTATTCAAAAGTAAATGGAAGTAGTGTGGCTAAAGCAGATGACAGCACAAAGCACAAAAACACACAACATTTTAAACATGTTTATCTGCAGGCCAGTATCAATGGTCACTTAGTTTGTACATTGTTGACAAAATACAAATAAAAACCCTACAGGAAAGTAGTCTGTTGTTGTTCTGTTGGCATATATTCAGCAACATACGTATATGCTATATTTTGCTGGCCGACCACATTCACATTTAGGCTAACATCAATGATCAGAGGGGGACACTTCAATGTGCTGTCAGAAGTGGCTGCTTTGTAGTGCTTTGTGCTGTGTTTTGACACGTCATGCATGACAGCAGGCCGAGTGTATTGCATTTCTGCCGGTGTGGAAATACTCCGTTGCCATGCGTGGCTCTTGTGCGCAAATAGCGAGCGGAGCTTTGAAGTCTTGCATCGTCACCCATGCCGCACGCATCACCGCTGTCTATGCATCACCGCCGTCTACGCACTCAACGTCTTAATGACAGAGACGGCGCACGTGCACCGGCATAAATCTTGGTGGACCAATTACAGCAATTTCCTTTCGCTCCAAGAGAAGAGAATGATCAGGAACAATTTTCATTTGAATAAAGAATACATTTGGATACAGAAAGAGAGAGAAAGAGGAAAGGGGAAAGAGTGAAAGAGGGATTGTGTTTGTGTTTGTTCTTGTGCCTATCTTTGCAAATGTATATTATATTTATATTATCGACTGTCGATCATTAGGAGTTGCGTAAGGAGTATGATGGTGATGTAGCAGGCCGGGGTGGTGGGGGGGTGCATGGAGAGAAGTGAGTGTTTTTTCTCCCTGGAAGCAGCGGCCCGATCTCTGCTTTATGACACAGTGCAGCTAGTCAATCATTCCACTGGCCCTGCGTGGGGGTTTGATAAAAGGGAGCGTCTGGATGGGGATACATTTCTCAAAGTGCCTCACAGTTTGTTTTTCTCTTTGGGGCACCCTTCCTTCTGTTCGCAGAACTTTCCTGCCACAAAGGCCCACCGTGACGTAGGCCCACCGTGCGCTATTTTCTCCCCCCCACCTCCGACAGCCTCTGGAAACCCCTTGTCCAGGGGAGCATTCTTGCCCGCCGCCAAACTCGGCGCCTTTGTTATTTCCCCCGTACTTTCTTTCGTGCTGTTTTTGTCGACCAGAGAAAATAACCAGAATTATTTCGGCAGTTATCTGAGAGCGAGGTCACGTGGAGAGGAGTGTGTACCCCCCGGGTTTATACAGGCCTTGGATTTTTGGAAACTATTGCGGAGGCATTTTCCGTGAAGTACGCCCAGAGAAAAGCCGCCGTACTTCTGGAACACGTCACTGAGCAGTGGATGCATGTGCAATTCACCAGAGAACAACGTTATTATATAAAGGGACAGTGCAGTCTTGTCGAAAGCATAATTATAACAATTGATAATAGTTGAACCTTTGGCACAGCATAGATATGTAATCAGAGGAAACAGTGGTTCACAAGACAGTGTCAGATGCGTCTACCTCTATCTGGTCAGATACCTCTATATTAAGGTTTTTACAAATTATCCATTTATAGTGCTGGATATAATTAAAATGTAGCCTAACATACTATATGTTCAAATATGGAAATAAAATGTTTTTTAACATACAGTATGTTAAAACAACTGCAGGTTGCACTGCAACAGGTGTAGTGTCTATTTTTACTGGTGTAAATATCAATGGAAAGTGTATTATGTGCAGTAGGTTATTCATGTGTTTCATGTGTGATCTCGTGTATGGACACTGGGTCAATGAAAATAAACCAAAAGCAAATGGCAATAAGACAAGCTTGCATTGTGTTAAAATCCGTTTAAGCACAAATTAATGGAAGAACTTAAACGCATGTTTTCAAGAAGCTCAACTGATCAACAGATAGGCTGGAACAAAGACCATGATACACGGCAAGGCCCCAGGACGGAGTTTAGAAAGCCCTGATTGAAGGTTAAGGCTTAGATTGGCGACAGCAGCTGCACCTCGCCTATGCCTGCAAGCCCACGGTTACCAACCAAGAACTTTAGCTGCCGTTAGCCGACAATGCTCACCCTGAAACACACCGTGCCAAACCACGGCGGCTTTTCAGAGACTGCGTCATACCAAGGGCAAAATCTGTTGCAACAGGTAAAGTCACGTTAAATATTTTGGAAGTGCATAATAGAAAAACAGAGATAGCGATACACAGTCCGTCCCGTTAGGTGGGTCCACACCTGCATGCGGATCCTCACCTCTTGGCAGAACACTTGGCAGAGCAATTATACCAGTCACACATCCTATCAATGTATCTGACAACCAAGGGCTGAGCCAAGCACTCATTCATCACAAAAACACTTCTACCACCGTGAATACTAAATAACTAAGACCATTGTCCATATTACCCACCCAAGCAAATAAAGTAACAACTTCCGTATGTGTCAGGGATAAAAACTAAGGCTAAAGAGATGAAGAGGGACGATGATGAAAACAACTGATGATCACAGCAAACCAGAGATTCCTAGAAGCAATGTGGAATTTTTTTTCTTCTAAGAAACTTCTGGGGCCATCTGGATCTTGACACAGGGCAGGGTTTGGTGTGTCTCTTTTGTGATGAGATGCAGGTTTGGCTTATTACCATTTGCTTTTGGTTTATTTTCATTGACCCAATGTGCATACTGATTTCAGCTGTAGGCCTATCAATTAATAAATTTATCAAATGTAGCTTCTTTCAAAAGAAATCATTTGCTCCGGTGCTCTACAGTGGGAAGGGGGTATAATAACCTAGTCCTGCAGTGGAAATCATCACCACCAACAACACCTTCGTCTTCCTTCCAAGATGACATCATGTTCCATGTTTCTTTCCCGTTTCTGATTATCAATGTCTTCTTGGCAAGATTTAAATGATTACCAATTTGAAAAAATACATAAAATAATTGATCTCTCTCTCTCTCTCTCTCTCTCTCTCTCTCTCCTTCTCTCCCTCTCTACAGAGGGTTTGAAGAATCCTCTCTCCCTCAACTGCCGCTGTGTGACCTAGATTGTCCACGCGACCTCTCGGTCTCTCTTTCTCTCTCTCTCCCTTGTTCCGGGGGATGGCTCCGCAGGTGTAAGGGGAAAAAAGAGTCCTTTCCCCTGAAAGATGAATATTTCAGGCCTTTACATAACCCTCTGTTGAGGGGTCTGCCTTCTGTCCCAGGAGGGCGAGGGGGCTGGGGATGGGAGGAAGGGTGCGTGAGTCAGTCCGCGTTCCGCCTGTGTGATGGGGGCACCAGTTGTCGGAATGCGACAGAAGGAACATTCAGATCCCTCCATCCACCGCAGGTCACCTGTGTCCAAGCTGCCCGGAGAGAGACACAGAAGAAGAGAGGGAGAGATAGATGGAGATGGAGAGAGAGATAGAGAGGGAGAGAGATGGAGACAAGAGAGAAGGTGAGAGTGAGGGAAAGAAATGGGGAGAAAGAAAGTGAGAGAGCGATAGAAGAGGAGAGAGAGGGGGCTATGCTCTGTGATATTACATTATTTATTCACCACCAGGCAGCCTCATCCAGGCCCACTTACATAGTTCATATTTTACACTCTATCCACTTAGACAGCAGGGTATTTACTGGAGCAATTCAGGTTAAGTACCTTGCTCAAGGGTACAGCGGCTTTGGCCCCCACCCAGGAATTGAACCCACAACCTCTGAGCTTTGGAGCCCGGAGCTCAACCCCCCACCATGCGAGAACTAAACATTCTAGCTTTGAGAACTGTATTGGCTAATGACTAATGAGTTAAGTCAGAAGGGTTTATAGTAAAATATAATGTTATCCAGTGTTAAAGGCCTACCCCTAAAACACAATTGTTCATCATCATTGGCAATCATATGTCAATTGCCTTTCAACTTGATTATCTGATTGGAGCTTCCTAGATTTTAAAAGCTATTTGGTTTGTGTAAAAACAAACCCACCAAAACGCACTTGAAAAAATAACTCTTGACATGGAATGTGTTTTTTGGACTTAAAAGAGTGTACACAAAGTCAGTGGTGCATTACATTACATTTACATTTTAAGCATTTAGCAGATGCTCTTATCCAGAGCGACTTACAAGATGTGCATTAATACATGGCATGATCAATCATTGTTTGTGCAAGAGATCAGCGCAGTAATACAGCGATAGACATCATTGTTGGCCACTGCATACCATACCTGTCACACCAGGAAGGAAAAGGTTAGTAATTTGTTTTCATTTTTTACATTTTTTTAGAGGAAGTTTTAAACAAGTTTACATATACAAAACGCAGTACTAAACATGTAGGCAGTGGTGATGACAATTGGCTAGATGTACAGATTTCAGTGGTAGTGGAGTCTGAAAAGTGTGTTTTGATGTGAGTTCAATTCAAACAAACAATTCCCACAAAAATGAAATGAATGTGAAGTAGCATTATTGTGTTACAGTGTAGCTCAGGGTACTGCTTTTAGAAACATTTCATTTTTGGTTCAAAGTCTGAAGAAGGGATCGCACCTTGCTGTGTGGATCACACCAGGTCATAAGGACCACACCTGGCTGTATGGACCACACCTGGCTTTATGGATCACACCTGGCTGTGTGGATCACACCTGGCTTTATGGATCATACCTGGCCATAAGGATCACACCTGTCCAAATGGATCACAACTGGCGATATGGATCACACCTGGCTTTATGGATCATACCTGGCCATAAGGATCACACCTGTCCAAATGGATCACAACTGGCGATATGGATCACACCTGGTCGTATGGATCATAACTATGTGAGGTACGGGATAAGGACCCAGACGCAGATCAGGATTAGGCAAAAAGGAACGTTTAATTCAGGCAGGGGTCAAAACCAGAAGTCAGGGTAGTGAAGATACAAAATCAAAATCCAGAGAGTAGTCAACAAACAATCCAAAAGTAAAAACCAAGAAATCAGAATAGGCAAACAAACAGAATCGGCAGGCAAACGCGAAGTGAAAACAGAAGGGGTGTCTCGGGAAAATGCTACAGACTCTGGCTTACTATCAATCGGCACAGGGAATGAAGATCAACGTTCTGACAAAGATAGAACATAAACACGGAACTTATATACAAGCAGGGAAGGGAAACACAATAGGAATCAGGTGTGACTGGGAGGAGAGAAGGGAAGGGCAGGAACACAGGTGAAAACTATGGGATTCGCTAATACAATAACGAGGGGAAACGAAAGACACGGACTGGGAATAACACAGACACATAGACAATATACGACCTGGAAGAGCAGGCAGGCATGGCACGTGCACAGTTCGAAGGGGAGGATCTGCGTGCAAATGAAGCGAAACGTGAGAAGCGTACAGGGATAGGACAACGTGAGAGAGAATGATAGCGATAGATAGAAGCGTGAGATAATTAGTAATTAGTAATGTTAGTAACTAAATCTAAATCCCTAATATTAGTAGATTAGTAGGTTAGTACTATATACATCTAATTAATATATACAAAGTGTTATAGGAAGAAAGAAGGAAGTAAAACGAGAATAGAAACTAAGACAGAAAAACCGAAAACTAGAATTTCCCGAAGTGCATGACAAAGACAAGGAGTGGATCTCAAAACAAACAGGAACAATGACAGACGGGGAACAGAACGTGAATGAAACGAGAATGATGAATGAAAAATAAACAAAGTACAAAAACAAACCGAACAGATAATGCAAAACATAACAAACTAGCTGTGTGGATCACACCTGGCCATAAGGATCACATCTGGCTAAATGGATCACAACTAACCAAATGGATCACAACTGGCCGTATGGATTACACCTGGCTGTGTGGATCACACCTGTCCATAAAGATCACACCTAGTAATATGGATCACACCTGGCTCTATGGATCACATCTGGCCATAAGGATCACACCAGGCCATATAGATCACAACTGGCCATATGGATAACACCTGGCTGTGTGGATTAAACCTGGCCATAAGGACCACACCTGGTCAACATTTTCACACCTGGCTGTATGGATCACACCTGTATAACAGCTGCCTGTGTGTGTAAGTGAGAGAGAATGTTTATGTGAGTTTGTTTGTGTGTATGTGTGTGTGTGTGTGTGTGTGTGTGTGTGTGTGTGTGTGAGTGAGAGAGAGAGAGTTTGTGTTATTGTGTTTGTATGACCCTGTGTGAAAGTGAGTGTGTGTGAGTTTGTGGGTGTATGTTCTGAAAGAGAGCATGTGTGAGTGTGCATGTTTGTGTGAGAAAGAATGCATGTGTGTGTGCATGTGAGTCACCCCATACGTTCATCACCTTGACTTTGAAGAAACAGCTTCATTCATGTGTAAGTAACCATAACCTGTCCAGGCCTGGGATAACAGGGTCGGGATGGACCATACTCTCACACAGCCTCCCCTCCAGAGAGCAGAGATACACCACCCACAGGAATGCTTTGAAAGGTGTGGAGAGACAAAGTGATTCAAAGCCTGTGTGGTTGGTATGCGGATTATTTATGATCATTGTATTAGCAGGGTGGGTGGTGAAAGCACTCATATCTGACCCTGAAGGACATTAATTCTGTTCCCAGGGCTGGGAGCTGTCCGCCTTAAGACATATCTCACTACCTGTCAGGCAGCGAGCGAGTACACGAGTATGCTTCGCCTCAAACACTCAAACTCAAGACTCCTGATCTCTGGTGGCACGGAACAGAGCATGCTTTTTAAGCTCAGATTTATCTCTGAGAAATGAACTGTGCTTTTGGTAATGAGAGGAACAGGTCTGCTGTTTGAGAGAGGGGGGAGACGGGGGTGGGGGGTGGGGTGGGGGGCACAGCTGCACAGTGATTGGCGTAGCCTCATAATGGCCGCCCTGAAGGGGTGAAAGGTGAACAGAGGTGGAACACAGAGTCCACGGCTGTGCCGAACCTTAGCCTGCCGTACCTGGAAAATGTGCTGAAAGCAGGCAGCATTACCGCACGGGGAATTCCACCTGTCTGTCACTCGCACAGCTATGCTGAGGCTCATTCGTGGCCAACACATGTGGAAACCAGCAACCACATTTACATTCACTGCACGCTGCCAACCTTTTTATGCATTCCTAATTCTTCTTATATTTCTCACATATTACCTGATGTTTATAAACATGGAATGTCCATATTTTATCCATATAAAATTGGAATCACTCTATTACAAAGCAGCGGGGAAGTGTGTGTGCAAATTCATGGATGTGTACATTTGTGTTTGTGTGTGTGTGTGTGTGTGTGCACGCATTTGTGCGTGCAAGCATGTGTGGGTGCATGCATGTATGCATATGTTCTTGCATGCTTAGAGTACTAACAGAGAGACAGGCAGAGAAGGGAGAAGCTGTATTGCTTGCACTGGCACTTAGTCCCCCACTGTCATACCAGTAGGTATGGAGGTGTGTGTGTGTGTGTGTGTGTGTGTGTGTGTGTGTGTGTGTGTGTGTGTGTGTGTGTATGTGTGTGTATGCTGTATGTGTGTTTGGGTGTGTATGTATTTGGGTTTGTGAGTGTGTGTGAGAGAGAGGAAGTGTGTGTGTATGAGAGAGACAGATTGTTTGTATGCATGTGTATGTGTGTCTGGGTGTGTGTATGTATTTGGTTGTGTGCATGTGTGTGAGAGGGAGAGAGTGTGTGTATTTATTTGTGTGCATGTGTCAGGGTGTGTGTCTGTGTATTTTGGAGAGAGTGTTTTGTATTTGGATGTGTGTGTTTTGTGTGTGTGTGTGTGTGTGTGTGTGAGAGAGAGAGGGAGTGCATGTGTGTATGAGACATAGAGAGAGTTTGTGTGTGTATTTGGGTGTGTAACTGAATTGCAGTAAACAAATGCTGCACACAAACAGTCCCAAAATACCAGAAAAGGTACAAAACCAGAAAAACACCTGGTCAGTAACAACACAAAATTTGCATATGCAATAAACAAAAGTTTAATTCGCATGAAAAATCCATACACAAATCAATGATGGCATGAGAGGATGGGGTGGCAATAGTACATGCTTACTTATTTTGGTCACGTAGACAGCTTTCCTAATCCTTATCAAAAAAGAAAAAAATGTCATTCTGGTTTACTAACACGTAGTCTCACCTGCTAGTCTCACATAGCTATAAAACGGATGGTGTCTCCCATAGCCGTGTAGACACCAGAATCGGAGAAAGAGTGGACCCCGAAACATTCATTCATGTGTGTGCATGTTTGTATTTGTGGGTACATGCCGTATGCGTGTGTGTGTGTGTGTGTGTGCATGTGTGTGTTCCTGACTTAATTTGCATCTCAGTGGTGTAGTGGAGCCATTTAGGACAAGTGATCTTAGTGTAGTCACATAAAATGAGAGAAATTAAGTAATACAGATTGGGTATAATTTCTGGATTGCAAAATTGTGAATGAAAAAGTGAGCCAATTTAAAATGGTTATTATTGATGCAAAGTGTAAATCCATCCCAAAATTAAGAAAAAATAAGCTGAAAAAGCAGTTTCCACAGTGGATGAATACATTTTTACGGGAGATTTTGAGACAAAATGTTCTAGAGACAGCATCTACAGAGCATATAAAAAAGATAATTTGGAAAGAAACATGGTAGATTATTGTAATATCTAAGGCTAAAAAGTAGACAAGGGCAGCTAAAATGCTATTTGAAATTAAAATTGCCTAAAATGCACAAATTAATCCTAATTAATAAAAAATAATCATTCAAATTAAATCATTCAAATGTAAAAAAAAAGTTTTTTCAATATTGCAGTAGAAAAAGGAAGTAAATAAAAAAGGAATGAGTAAAGAAAGAGGTTAGGTGCATTAAGAATAAGGAAGGATCTTTGCTTTATAATAATAAGGATATTGCTGATACCCTAAGTAGTTACTTTCTGGAGAGCTTTAGCAGAGAAGAGGTTATAAATATTCCTACAAGTACATCCAATATACAGAATGTTTTAGAGGACATTGAGATAAGGGATGAGAAGTACTAGAAAAATTACAGAAACGTGATACAAATATGGCAGCATGGCATATATCAAAGAGTACTCATGGAACTTGGGGAGATTATTTATAAACCACTGACAGATATGTTTATGCAATCCATAAAAGAAGGGGGGACCGTACTGGCCCAAGGAACTATAGGCCAGTCAGTTTAACTTGCATCTCATGTAAAATACTGGCATGTGTTAATAGTGATTAGGAATGTACTTATTCCTGTACTTGTCCCTATTAATTAGGGATAGCCATCAAGTTTTTTCATGGGGAGGTCATGCCTAACAAACTTTATGGGCTTCTTTGAGTGTTTTTATTTGATTCAGGTTTATGATTTTTTATGATTTTGGTTTTGCCAAATTGAATTCAAAAGAAATTACAGGAGTTACTTCAACATGGGTTTGAAATTGTTACATGTTACATGTTACAGGCATTTAGCAGATGCTCTTATCCAAACAGTTTGGAATCTACTAAAGTAATCCAGGATGATTTAAACAAAATACAGAATTGGGCAGAAACATGGAAGATGACACTCAATATAGTAAAATGTTATGTATGTGGGAAATAAGTAGGTATTTTAGAATGTGTTCAATTTGAAAAAGACTTGGAAGCAGTAGTGATTAAAGTCTGTCAGGATTTAATCATTGTGCTATAGCAATGAAAAGGCTAACATGATGCTGGGATATATAGCAACATGTATTGAGTATAAATCAAAGGAGGTTATATTGATGTTATATAATGCCTTTGTCAGACATCATTTAGAGTACTCTGGGCAGTTATGTGCACCACAATACAAGAAAGACATAGAAGCTCTTGAAAAAGTACAAAGAAGGGCAACTAAATTGGTTCCTGGTATGAAAGGTAAAATTCATGAGGATAGACTTAAGACACTCAATATATTCAAGCTTAGTTAAATGAGACTGAGGGCTGTGGTGTGGGGAACAGTAACCTAGTCCCCTCCCACTTATGCAGGGATGAAACTTGCGCTGTCACCCCTTCCAACCTGAAACGCCTACAGCACCATGGACAGCGCCAGCATCCTCACTCTCCACTTCATCATGGACAGCAACACAAAGCCAATCATTCAATAATGAGAGCACTTCATTCCCCAAGTGAGGCCAGCTGTAGTGAGTCGGGCTAATGAGCTCTGGCCCTACAAAAGCCACCGCAACTGTCACTCAGTGAGTTTGGGCATTCCAAAATGCCTGCCTAACTTTTCTGCTGTGAGTTATTCTAGAATCAGAGTAGAACATAATCTGCTGTAGCCAAACCATGGACCCTGGCGAGATTCCTTTTTTACCCCCTCCTGTGCACTTCCGAGTCCGCACCACCTATGGACCCTTCATACCCTTCCACTCTAAAGACATGTTTGCACCTAGTGATGGCAAAATTGAGCTTTTTGAAGCATTGCGTGTTTCCGACACATTGTGTCGAAAATGGGTTCAGTACTCTGAGCTTCGTATGAGAGAATGCACACTGCCATCTGCTGTTGAAATGAATGTAGCGCAACAACAAACCTGACTACCGAGTGTCTATAATATATATGAATGCACTAACTGACGTGTGGTGAATATAGCGTAGAGAGTAAGATCTTGCCTTCCTAGACGGTAGACCTGGGTTCAATTTCCCTTGTGTTAACAACTCATACTTGTTCATTAACTTATGTTTTTCAATATGATTCAAACTTGATAATAAAATATTGAGTCTTAGAGTCAATCTTTTTTGACAGTAAACGCAAGGACAGAAGAACAAAAGAGATAAAGAAAGACCACCAAAGTGATAAAGTGGAAGAGTAGGGTACATAGAGTAAGGGTTTAAGTGGACACTGAAGGTGCTTATGGACAGATTATGTCTTTGGGCCATTGGCCATTGGGCTATTATACCGAATGTGCTGTACAAATAGATTGATTTGGTTGGCTCAAAGATTTTTTACAAGAAACAATATTTTTTGTACATCTATGGTGTATCTGATGGTCACCGGCAACAAACAGTCAGTAAACAGAAATACGTACGTAGGACTAACCTTGTGTAAGCTGAATTTCGAACCGAGGATTCCAACGCAACAAGAAACATGATTAGCTCACCAAGCTAAAGTCCCAATTCCCTGAGTCCCTAAGCAAGGGAACTAATCATACTCTTATTGTAGCACCACCACTACATTTTTTCGGAGATATCAATTCAATCAAGTTTTCCCACACTTGAGAACAGGAGCTCCTCCTTCTCTCTGGCTCCATCACAACAGTGAAATAAACACAATCTAATCCACTCTTCACAGCAACGACTATGCATGCATCTACTACTACAACCCACGATTTGTTATTTTTTAGAGTTCATTATATAGGAAAGCCCGCTAACGTGTCCAACCTAGTATGCAGCAAATCAAACCAGTCATGTATTCACTGAGGGAGCGAAGCAGTGTTTGCTTCGGATGTCATAGTTCACGTGATCATTTCCTTAACAAAGCAAGCTCCAAAGCAGTAGTTCAGTTGAAATGACTGGCGAGTTTCAAGCAGGCATCAGAGCTTCGGTGTCAGATATAACATCACTATTTGCACCCTTTTGCCTTTCAGTTTACCCCCCCCCTATAAACTAAATCTTGTTTTTCCTGAATCATGGACTCTTGCTTCTGTGTGCCTCCCCTTTATGGCTACTATACCTGGTTATGGCACAGGGTCTATTTGATCTAGGTTTTTAAATTCAGTTAGTTTTTGTATTAACAAGGTGAACTACAAAATATTGTTCAGGTTGAGTTCAGTTAGCAGAACAAGAGTGGAAATGAGTTAAATGTCAATTTCAAGATGATATCAGGAAATATATTTTTTTACACAGGGAACAGCTAGTCATGTAGTAGAAGCAGAGACATTTGGGGTATTCAAGTCCAGGCAGAATACAGTATTGAACATTCTCTAGATGTAGGAAAATGATGAGCCTAGATGGGCTGAACAGCCTGTTCTTGTCACTACAATGGATATAAGAAGTCTACACACCCTTATTGAAATTGCAGGTTTTTGTGGTGTAAAGCCTGAAATCAAGATAAATCATATCAGACTTTTTTCCACCTTTAATGTGACCTTGCAACCAACAAAATTGAAGTAAAAACAAATAGACCATTTTTAGGAAAACCTTTTGAAAATAAAAATCCTACAATACCTTGGTTGCATAAGTGTGCACACCCTTAAACTAATACTTTGTGGAAGCACATTTTGCTTGTATTATAGCAGTGAGTCTTTTTGAATAAGTCTCTATCAACTTTGCACACCTGGACTTTGCAATTCTATCCCACTCTTCCTTGCCAAAAAGTTCAAGCTCCATCAAATAGCGAGGGGATCTCCTGTGCACTCTTCTTTAGGTCATTCCACAGGTTTTCAATGGGATTGAGGTCTGGGCTCTGACTGGGCCATTCCAAGACTTTGATCTTCCTTTTCTGAATCCATACCTTGGTTGACTTGGATGTGTGCTTTGGATCGTTATCATGTTGGAAGGTGAAATTCCTCTTCATCTTCAGGTTTCTGACAGAGGCCAGCAGGTTTTGTGCCAAAATATCTTGATATTTGGAGCTATTCATTATCCCCTCTATCCTGACTAGATACCCTGTCCCAGCTGGAGAGAAGCAGCCCCAAAGCATGATGCTGCCACCACCATGCTTCACAGTAGGTATGGTGTTCTTTGGGTGATGAATTGTGTTGTTCTTGCGCCAAACATATATTTTAGAATTAAGGCCAAAAAGTTCAACCTTGGTCTCATCAGACCATAAGACATTTTCCCACATGGTTTGGGGTGATTGAATGTATTTTTTTAAACTAAATTTAGACAGGCTTTGTTGTTTTTTGTGAGAAATGGCTTCCGCAACCCTACCCCATAGCCCAGACATGTGCAGAATACGGGATATTGTTGTCACATGCAGGGAGTGACCAGTTCCTGCCAGAAATTCCTGCAGCTCCTTTAATGTTGCCATAGGCCTCTTGGTAGCCTCCCTGATAAGTTTTCTCCTTGTCCTCTCATCAACTTTGGAGGGACATCCTGATCTTGGCAATGTCCCTGTGGTGCCACATTTTCTCCACTTATTGATGATAGCACAGTCTTCACAGTGTTCCATGGCACATGTAATGCCTTTGAAATTATTTTATACCCCTCTCCTGATTGGTACCTTTCAACAATGAGATCCCGTAGATGTTTTGTAAGCTCCTTGCAGACCATGGCTATCCCAGTAGGATGCAACCAAGAAAACATCAAAGGAATCCTACAGGAACAGCTGAGCTTTATTTGGGGTTAATCAGAATCACTTTCATTGCTGGCAGGTGTATGTTAATTACCTTTGAAAATGATTTTGAATGTGATTGGTTAACTCTGAACACAGCTACAGCCTCATTATAAAAGGGTGTGCACCAGGGTATTGCAGGGTTTTTATTGTATTTTTTTCCAAAAAATGATCTATTTGTTTTTCACTTGAATTTTGTTGCTTGCAAGGTCACATTAAAGGTGGAAAAAGGTATGACATGATTTATCTTGATTTCAGGCTTTACATCACAAAAACCTGCAATTTCAATAAGGGTATGTAGACTTTTTATATCCACTGTATGTATTATGTTCTTATATATATATGTGTGTGTGTGTGTGTGTGTGTGTGTGTGTCTTTGTATTATTATTTGTACCTCCCCCTCAGAGTTCTCTACAACACATCATTACCATGCGTAAGTTTGACTGTGAGCATCTTGGATCTCACTGTCCACTGTGGCCACAATCAATGCCTCCTACCTGATCAATCAGCCTGTTCAATCTGCACTCCTTTTCATGTGCCCCACTGGCTGAAAGGTCACAAGAACAAAGATCAAAACAGACACCCACAAATCTTCCCACTTTGGAAGCAAGCTCATCACTGTGTGGCATCGTCCTTCCTCTCCCAGTATGATTTAGAACCTGGTAAAATGGTTAATGCCAGACTATAGTGTACCTGAGGTGCACTTGGCATGTTATTTTCACCCTACCACTTTTATTTTATTTTTTTTATTCTTTTACTTTCACTGCAGCTGACAGCATAAACGATGGCAGGCACTCACAAATGTGTACATTTACCTTCGCTATCCTCTTCATCTTGACAATTCCTCCAATGCACAGTCAGGAATACAATTTCTATTGATAGTTTCCCTTTGTGTGTGTGGCTTTGTCAACAATAGGACACAAGTCAGAATATATTGTTCAGTATATGCCAGGGCCAGCAGAAAATAAATTAATGCAAATCAAAAATCAGTTGTGTATGTTTATGTAGATGAGTAGCACTTTATTGAGCGTGATATGCATTAGTCTAATAACTAAAATATATCAATTTAATAGTCATTTTGTGTGTGTGTTTAGGGTGGGTTAGTGTCAGGAATTTCTGCCACACCACTTTTAGATATGCGATGGTTAACACCATGGCCTCTAACCACCATTCACAAACAATAACATTGAGAATAGTTTCTTACTCTCAACTATTCTCTCTACTAAGTTTGGAAATGTCTGACTTTATCAAAAGATGTTACGTAAAAATATTATATACTTGCTTACATCTGTTATTTCACACAGCTCCTAAACCAAAGTCTTTCTGCAACGATTAGTTTATGATTATATGAGTCATTGTGAGTTGATCTCAGAACAGCATAAACAAAGCAGTTGTTGAAGCTCCCAATTCATTTCCATTTCTGCAGGGTAGTCAAGCAACGCAATTAGGGTGATATTGTGTATTTTGACTCATTGTCCCAATTCCCACAATGACAGACGTTGTCATGCTTTTTTATAACATAACGGATACGACCCCCCTACTCAAACACCAATATTCTCTAGCTTCTTTATTTTGATTAATACCACATTTCAAATAAAGCACACACTTTTACGGGTATAAAACACAGATATGATCCCTCTTCCCTCATATCAACAATAGCATCAGCACCAAAAAAACAATGACAGAAATATTTAATCATGATTGCAAAAATCAAGAGAGGTATATGCATTTCCTTTCATAAGATGCAAGTTGGCAAAGGTTCAGTACATAATTGGTCAAGTTCAAATGGGGTTATATTTTCCTTTTTTTAAACAAGATCCGTTCCAAGTGTATGGCCTAAAGCAGATTTTATCGTTTGTATTTTTCAAATACGTTTCTCACGTGAAGGTACATTATGCCTTATATACTGCCTAAAAAAATAAGAAAATAAGAAAATAAAGAATCTGACTTTACAAGATGCAGAACATAAGACCAGTAGCTATAATTAATTTAAATCAGAAGATGAAAAAGAAATCCAGCATTTCTGCTAAATCATTAAAAATTGATTGGCTCTAATCCACAGCAGCCATGAGATGACATCATCTGGAGGAGCTCCAGGGCTGTAGCTGATGAACCTCACAACCATTTCCCTAGCATTTATATTTAAACAGACTGATATTAAAATTACAGGGATGACAAAATTCTCACAGGAATGCAAATCCCTCAACATACTGTCTGTTTTTGGGAGAGATGTTACACATTTATATTTAAAATGCAACAACGTGGAATACGATTTTACAACCTGCAAAACATGCTTAAATTATCATGCACTGATTGCTATTGCACTCTGATGTAAGAAATCGCCTTTGAGTCTTCCCAGCTCTGTGCAGGGCTAAAAGGTTGGGGTGGGAGAGCGAGGCCTTGTGTAATGGGTGGAGCTGCAACGAGCTGCCAATCGCTGACTTATTTTAACCAATCAGAATACCTTTCTCCCCTCTACAAACCACTGTGAATGGTTCACATGATAGCCCTGCCCACTTTGGGATTCTTGAAGCCTTACTCTCCCATCACTGTTGAGGAGACAGTGTAAATTCCTTTTTGACAGGACAGTGCTCCACGAAGGCAATATTGAGTACCACATGTATGCGCTGAAGAATCATGAATGTTCTATGAAAAAGCAGAACCTAGGTGTGTGGTTGAACATCACAATACATTTGTGAAATGACATTCCAAGTAAGTGGTGGGAGAATTACATTTTGTGAACCCTGAAATGGATGGAGCTCTCATGTGCTGTCAATCAATGACCTGCATGAACCAACCAAAAGACATCTCACCATGACTGGTTCAAATGAGTGAGTCACCAGAGGCACGTGATAGGTCCCTATGGGGCTCATGACTCCTCCCTAATCTAATCTAAGAAATCACTAATCTAAGAAATACTAATCACACCAGTAACAGCTTAATGTTATAATGACATCTAGTGTCATTTATTATACTGTCATTTTATAATTTTTACTCTTATTCTTATTTTGATTAATGGTATCAATAATAATAATTATGCAAAAATTATCAAAAATAATAATTCCAGTGCTATAAATAAAAAATGTTTCCCCATCTCTAACCTAAAAGCTATAGGTAGTTTACAGATGACGTCATGTCTCTTCACTGCAGTGGTGCAAACTCCATTTGGTGGTCACAAGAGTAGTGGAGTCAAGACACATAAAAATGCCATATGCTTGCATTGTTTAAGGTTGTTCGAATCAATCTAACTGAGAAAGAAACAAAAACGTTTTTGTCGAGTACCAAAAGTTTTTTTTCATAAAGGGGAAAAATGTTTTGTTTTTTTAACGTCTGGAGATATGGCTGGAAAACTGCACCTGTCCTCTGGAAAGTATTAAATTTGTATTAAACTTTCCTTTATTCTGTAACGTTAGAAGTTTTTTGTTGTAGCTTTGTTTCCCTGGAACTGAACAGCAGTACAAAATGCAGATGATGAGTTGACATGTTATGTTGTGTTGTTAGTTGTTTCTAACGTTAGTTGCTAGTTGTTGCTATTTTAGCTAGTTGTTGATATGCTCAAAGACGTTGATATTTTACTAATCATAAAATAATAATATTTTACTTAGCCTATGGTTAAATGCGTTTTAATTTACTCTCTTGATAGATTTGTTAATTCTACGTAAGCAATTTTGTGTTGTTTCCTTTGCTTTTCAGTCAGCTCCGACAAACTATTGTTATTTTTTGCCATTTTATATGATTAGCCTGTGATACTCACATTTCATATGTTAGCATTGCTTTCTATGTCACTGGAACATTAATGGGAACTTATAAACTGAACACATATATGTGGTAGCACATGGTCTACATATTACAACTGCTCACAATTTGTATTTAACTTAAATCAATGTCACTTTAATTTCACAAATCCCAGTTCTGTGACAACTGCAACTGTCATGGTGAGGCTCCCATGTATGGCCACTTTAGGTTTTGCATCCATAACTGCAATACATAACATAAACATAATAAGCCAAAAAAACAGTGCTTCAATATTTGGTGGTGGATTGAGACAATATTTGTAGAAGAAATAGATTTATCTATATCCACAGACTCCACTGTAGTGTGGGTCGAAGGTGGAAGAGCCACACGCAGATTTCACGGGTATCTAAAAGCTGGACGCAAGCGACCAGCCACTAAATCTGAGAACAGACTAAGGAGCGGGGAAACAAAAGAAAACCCCGGGACAAACTCCACGGGAATAAACCCAACAGAAACAACCCTAGTAGGGCGGACGCTCCTCAACGAGGTGCGTTGAAAACAAATAGCTATAGTTTAGCTCTGGGGAACAATAGCCCCAACAAACAAAGAGTAAAGATAACTAAATAATACCCTCTCTCTTTAACTGAGAGAACCACAGAGTGGTAAGCTAACCCTTTGTTTGAAATAATGCTAAGTACCTTCTCTCTTTAACTGAGAGACCACAGAGTGGAAAACTCTTTGTTAGAAGTACCGGCTAGAGCGTAATAATGATTTACACAGAAGCGTTTGTGTGACGAAAACGCGGAACTTAAATAGGAGGCTGAATGAGCACTGATAATCCACAGCTGGACGTGATCGGAAAACACACTGACGAAAGACCATATAAGGAAGGTGGCTATAACAATGATTCCTGACACAAAACCAAAGAAAACAAGCCATCACATGGTCAAGCGCCCTCCAGCGGCTGAGCAAGGTAAAACCGTGACATCCACAGAGGGCAAATCTTTCATTTATTGTAAGAAATCTTTCCTGCCCACAAACTAAAAAGCCTTTTACATCAAACAGTGCTCCCACCACTGCCGCACAGTTCACTGTAAAATCATTTTACATCAGTACCCACTGTACATCCCTAATACCCTAATATATAAATGAATATTTATTTATTTAAGCATTTATTTATGTCTACGCACCACTATTTATTTACAGTGAGTATAAAAATGTTAAGTATATAACGCATTTAATTTTCTTACTTCATGGAATCAAAATGGATTTAATTGGGATTTCTTGCCACTGATTAACACACCATATTCTGTAATGTCAAATAAAATAAAAACTCTAAAGCTTTTTCTTAATTAATTTTTAAAAACTGACAATAATTGATTCCAAAAGTATTCACCCCCCCATACATTTAAATTTTCATTTTAGCCATTTAGCAGATGCTCTTATCCAGAGTAATCCAATACTTTTTATACCCACTGTATGTATTTATATATTTATATATTCATATAAATATGACAGTTAATTTCCTCTGGATTTACTTTCATATTTTTTTGACTTTGCAGAAATAGGGTTCCGGTCCTTCTGTGTAACAGAGGTCATAGACATCAGGAATCGTGTGAGCATTCAGTCCAGAAGGTGACCTCACACCCAGGTGATTGAATAAGAATGTAATTAGTTCTCATAGAACCTTGGTCTTTAGCTGAGTGGTTGTGTATGGCACTAATATAACATAATGTCTGATTACAAAGCAATGGTAACTTATATTAACATGAAACTACTCTTGCATGGTAAAAAGTGACCTTTTTTCCCTAAAATGTAGATAAAAATTTTTTTAAACGTGCTGTACATGGTTATATATCCCATCTAGGAATAGAGTTTGTATTGGGGGATAGCTAAGAGACTTCTGATATAACTATAACTCATTACTTTGGGTTTGTGTTAGATTACAATAAGCAGTCATTAAAATAATGGCAGTTAAAAAATGTATAACTCCCATAGGGCTATATGGGTTAGCTGAGTGGGCTAATCGTATCGTATAAGTGGTATATCTGTTCAAGCTAAGCAAGCTAAGCTGCAGACCATTGTTCAGTTACACTTTCAGGTGTACTGCAACCACTGCGTTTGTCAGGAACATGCAAAGCACTGTTATCAGCCGGGATGTGGGCTTATTTCCTCTTCCTTTTATTTAAACATTAGCTGTCCGTACCTTAAATATTGTCCTCAGGCTTGTAAGAAATATGTGTGAAACTTTGCCTATCAACTGTACACCACACAAAGGGTGTGAAATCGTACAACCAAGCGAATAATGTTGATACTTTTCATTTACAAAACAATTATAAAAACATGCTTAGGAACAGCTAGAATTAGTTTCAGATACTGTAGATTTGGCTTAATCATGTACACTATCAGCGTATTGAGAAATGTTAAATGCACAAACCAAAGTAAATATTATCATGTTGATCATGTCTGTTAATAATAATAATAATTAATATTCATAGCAATTGATTATTTTTATCGTCATCATCACCATCATCACAATCACCATCATCATAAGCCTTAATTCATTTGTATTTTATTTTATATCAAGCAGTATTGTGTGAGTCATGTAAAACAAAAACTAATTTAAAAACAACTATATGCAAAGCATTATATCGCAATATCTGATATTATGATTTGGTGAAAAATCTGGTTAGCTACCAGCATAGCAGACAGGTCATAGGAGATCATCACCTAAAGCCCCAATAGAATATAACAGCACTGTATTCATTTCAGACATGAATGTCTCTTGCTGCTCAATTAGTACCACTACATGTATTAACAGTTATCTAATCATATAGTAGTTAATTACATTACAGGCATTTAGCACACACTCTTATCCAGAGCGACTTACAGTTTACATTTCTTTACAATCCGTTTATACAGCTGGATATTAACTGAAGCAATTTAGGTTCAGTACCTTGCTCAAGGGTACAACAGCAGTGTCCCACCTGAGGATTGAACCCACAACCTTAACGTTACAAGCCCAGTTCCCTAACCATTATACCACACTGCCTGCCTACAGTTCAATCTGTATCGATCTGGCCGCCTGTGGCTTTGGAAAAATTATACCCTCTGGCTGCAGCAAAAGACAACATCATTCATGCGTCATCTTGGTTTTGTACAAAACATTCAGAGGGGAACCCCCCTAATTACACAAGGTGGAAACACCTGATTTTGCTGGAACACATTTTACCTGTTGTGTATACATTGTGGAATCTACTCTGGATTTGCAGCTGCTGCCAACTGGAGAAGGTAAAATAAGGTGTTGGTGTTGCGCTTAAATTCAGCCCCTTCTGGTTATGGACATAAGGGACACATGCAATGGATCCAAAGAATGAGGCATGATGGAAAGTCTTAGGAAATTCAGCTGGAGGCTGAAACTGAGTGACAGGCTTATGCCAGGAATGAACTTCAATTATCCTTCCAAAAGCAAAACGCTCCCAGCAAAGCACATCAGGGGATCGTTGACATAAGGCACAAAGCTTTCTGGAAGTTTGGCTCTTGGGCAAAGGGGGATTATGAAATATAATAAATTGTATTTTTCAGCCATTGCATGTTTCCATTGTTGCGGAGAATACAAAAACAGGTACTCTAAGGCACTGTATTCAAAAGAGAAAAAGATGCACTCTCTGAGCCAAAGGACATTGTGACTGCAAGAGCCTTGAATAGGCTTACCAGTCACATAAAGCAATGGTACGGGTAAAATATTAGGTATTTGGTGCGTGGATCCATGCAAATATGTATCAATTGTTTCCCTGTGGTTTCCTGCCATTCCTAAAAAATACTAGGTACTAAATATTGCGTAAATCCCAAGAAAATATTGTTCTGCTACTGATGTATTTTTAACAGAAGGTAACATGGATCGCCACAGACAGTTAGGATATTTGAAGCTATTGATAACATCCTAGAGCAGTCCTACAGCAAAGTTTGACACTTTCCAGGGTTTCCCACAGAAATACCTACAATGGCCACAGAGTCTCAGTCCTTACAAACATATTCTGTATCCTCTGACCTCGTGTAAACACAAATAATTCAGATACAACTTCACACGGCCACACAATAAATCCCCAAACTTGGGTTATTTTCTGTTTCTTCCTTATTATCTTCTACTGCTTATCCTTCTTCTTACTTTTTCTGCCACTTCCATCCAGGCTATCATTTGTTAATTCTCCTGATTGGTCTATATCTACATCAATCCATAACAACATTTGGTCAGATCTACTTCAACCAATAACAACATCTGTTCATAGTTGCTAATTGCAGGACACACAGTTAAAAAATGTTCATGTTCAAAAAACATGATGGTGGCCATCTTTCTTCTTTGTGGAAGCTTGATAGCTAACTTAATTCATAAACAAAACCGTTATAATATTGTTATTATAACAATATAATTTAGGTATGAGAAGGAAACCATAATTTCAGAAACATATTCTCTATGAATACAAGAAAAGCATTGAGCATTGAAGTCAAGATAGCTTGTGTGAGTAAAACATAGGTCTCAACAATCCCAAGCTTATTTAAATTGCTGTTCCCACCAAGAAGTAGGTCTAATAATATAATTTTAGCTAGTAACTGCTGGCAACCCATTTCTGCAAACTCTAGCCTACTACATGCTGTATCTAACCTATAAATTATCTATATAGTACACTGTAGCTGTTTGTATCAGCAAGCATCTAACTCTAGTTAGCTTAAGTTAGCCAGTTACCTAGCAATAAAATCATATTTAAAACACTATTGTTTTATTTATATAACAATTACAAAATCCACATTAGGGTCATTGTGGAAATTTCCCAAATGGGTCTTCTGTAAGGTATAGTACTGTAATGACCTAAACTTAGCTAATGTTAGCTCACTTCACTCCACAAACTACACACATTTAGCAAGCTAATTTTAGCTACTGTAGCTGGCTTGCAATATTGGCCATAGATAGCTAGCTAATATAATTTACAGAATACAAATACCAAAAACGTTAGTGCTTAGCAAATTCGCCGATCACAAAATCCGACATATTCAACTATCTCGTGAAACCACACAGGTCCTATTTTCTATCGTTACAACTCCAAACTTCAGTCTTCAATCTTCAATACTTCACCTAGCATAAACCATCTAATATTTGAACTAACATTACATATATTAGATAGTTAATGCTGGCTAACTACTATGTTGAAAAATAACCCAAAGTTTTATATGAAAACTGTTTCAGGGATGGCTGGGTTAAAGCCAAGGTGCAGTCTAAAGAGCTGTGTTTTCAGCCTGCAGAGGAAGATGGGTAGCGATGCGGCTGTCCTGACGTCAGTGGAGAGTATACTGGAATGACCTAAACTTAGCTCAGTTCACTTCAACAAACTACGTATATTTATCTAGCTCAAAGTATCAACTGTGTTTTGTATACAACTCAAATTAAGCATGGGTGACTAGCTTTTCAACAATACAAGTAGGCAGCCTAGTTTATCTATGAAGGCTGTGGTGCAGAAGGTCTACCAGCTCAGTTGCCTAGTCGACCAAGACACTCAGTATTCCATCTGTTTCTCTGTTGGCTATCATTGACTTCTTCAGCTGTCTGGCTTTATTACATGGTAACATGTAATAAAGTAAAATAATAATAGTCACCTAATACGAAAAGACTAGATAGCTGTCTAGCATAACTACAATTACAGTATTAATTCTCAGCTTGCTACCAAGTTATAATTAATATTAAATGAAACAGGTAAACAATCTTGGGGGATTACCCACCATACCCTGTAAAAATGCTCAAGATATAAATAAATCCTCAAAAAAGTACTCAATAACCATGCATGCTGCAATTTACTGAATGAATGCACTTTGATGTGCAGAAGATAACATTTCCTGTCCTGAGCAGGAGGTTTTCTTAAAAAAATGACCGTGTCACTTCAGGGGCTTTGTACTATTAAAGTGATATATGTTTTCAAAACTCTTACAGTAGTAAGGTAGTAAGGAAAAATGGATGCCAGATGTTTTACCGGGGAAAAAAATGGAAACAAAACCCATTTTGTCATTTTCCCATTTCCCCCCCAAAAATGTGCCATCCTGAGGCTTGAGTTTATTTGAATTGTTGGAAAAACATATGACTCAGGGCTGTCCCTCATGGTTCCCCCCCCCCACCCACCCCTCCGCTCCCAGGGCAGCTTGGAAACCCCAGTCAGGGAGGTTGTTACTTTGGAGAAATTCCAACGGGTCAAACAAATAGAAAAGACACGCAGAGCTGGAAAACCCTAGATTTGTGTTTTTCGTCTACCCCCCCTCCCTGCCACTCCCCCCTCCTCCACTGCCTATTCTTATTTATTTATTTATTTTCATATATATTATTTAAGAGGCTGGGTTTCTTTGTTTTGAATGGAAACTGGACACATGGATTTTTTGAGGGCCCAGAGTTGGAGGTGTGTTTTTAATGTTAGGTGTAGGAGACTCAAAGGGTAACCTATGAGAGCTTAAGTGGTTTATATTTATAGGAGCCATGCGCAAAGGTAAGGAACAAGTGGCCCTTTTAGGTGCAGGACAGAGTTTGGCTGTTCCCGGGGCTCTGAGAGGACAGCTCCGTGGCTCTGTGCCAATTTACACAAAATTAGTGCTCCCCTGGTCTGGAAAGTGTACCTATAGGAAACTGTAAAGACCCCAAACTAAGCCTGCAGCTCCAGCAGAGGCAGGCCCAGCTCCCAGCTCCCCAAATCAAAACGACCACATGAAAATGAAGGCTATACCAGTACCATATGGGGACCCCAAGAATTACATTCAAATCAAATAAACAGTTTCCCCTTCACAGACATGGTAATCCCCCCTGCCCCCAGCAGCAGCCCTGAAGTAGCCCCAATCTGAGGAAACATTTGTGCCCAGTGTGGAAAGTGATACAATTTCATTCTTATTTCCCAGGCTAAGGAATCCAGCACCCAGCTTAGCTTTTACATCCATGCCCCCACCCCCCTCCCCAATCAGTCACCCCGATTCTGAACTGTTTTTCATGTAAAGACAAACTATTGTGATCCACTTGGTAGATCTAGTTATGCGGTTAACACCCAAGAGTTTCAAGGGCTCACTGCTTACGCCCAGGCCAAGATCAAGGCCACTGCAGTATCTGATTGGCCAGGTCTGAATCCAACACTCATCTCTGTGTAGACCGAGAGTGGAGGAGCAGCTGGAGACCTCCCGGTTCTAAGGTTCCACACAGGCCATGAAGGGGGGTGGCGGGGGTTTGTTTGCTGAAGAACCTTAAAAAAAAAAAAAGGTTGAATATGGCCACTTCCCTTACGCAGACAGAATGTCGATTGCTCGCTGGCTGTAGTGTTCGCTCGCTGGCTGCAGCTCTGAAATTTGAATTTCAAATGATTTGAGTCAGAAGATACAGGTGCCGCACTCTTCAGGTAAATAAACTCCAGAGAGCTGCTATCTGGTGTTCGGTGGTGCACAGGTGGGGGAGGGGATGCAGCAGGGGTCAGAGTGACAAATAAATACATACGAGATATAGATATAAAAACAGGCATATCCTGGGTACAGTCGGGAATACTATGACAGAACATAAATAGGGGGGTTTCAGACCAATAAACATAAAGTACACAACACAATGTATAGCCACATGAAGGTTGGAGGGGGGCGGGACCAGCCAGGTTTTCATCAGGCCTCATATAAATAAAAACTGCAGCAGTCTCCTTTATTTCAAAGGGTCTGGATGTGATCGTACCCTACATAGTATTTCACACATTCCAGGTGTTTACTGTAATGAATACACCTTTTGGAACTTGCTATTTCCCCCGATGCAATGTGTCTGGCTATAAAACTCCAGAGTGCATGTTCCTCGTAAAAATAGGTGCCTCGTTGACCTTTACTGTTTACTTTGCATAAAAGTAGAGTTGGGGTCCAGGGGTAACCCTGGTATCTGAATCCCTGTTCAGCTGGAAGGTCTTTGAAATCAGAAAGAGGGCTTGTAACTCTACATTCAAAACAGCAGGATTAGTCACTGGACACTGATCTACATAAAAACCCGAGAGGTTCATGGAATATACTTACTTGTGCCAGAACTGCATTTTTACATTGTGTGCTTAAAATAGTGTTCGTGAATGACGAGTTCGATGAAGGACAAAAGATGGTATTTACAAGCATTCCCCAGACGTTGAAGGAAAAATTAAGTGCTCTGCAGCTTTCTTCTTCTCCCTAATAATCAATCAAAGTATCCACGCTGAGTGTAGTGAACAACATACAATCACAAACTCCCATTGAACTTACACCGGAGAACAAAACAGCTCTCTCGGTCTACTAGGCTAGATATCCAGCTAAATGGGCAGCATATTGTCTTGTAGACAGAAGTGATTCCATTGGAACTGCAATATGTGACTGTACACCAGATAGGTAGTGTTACCATACAGAACAAACAAGACAATAGTGAACAATTTGTCAATCAAGTCAGTCGTAGTGGCTATTTTAGCCTGACACACCAGGCACAGCTGGATGACAGTTTTGTATGTTGTGAATGGTTGTGTATGATGTTGTGTGTGTCATATTGTGTGTGATGTCCAATGTCTGATATGGGCTGCTATGAGCCAATATGCAGTCTGAGCCCTGATGAGAACCTTGCTCACCAATCAGCGTGGCTGTATAGCAGCATCGCGGCTGTAAATAAATTGGGACGCGCCTTGGAACAGAGACGCACATTTTACTGCGTGGCCTGGAGGGCTCACAGGTGAGTGCATTGGAGGAGCTGCAGGGCTATTCGTGCGGGCGTGGGTGGCACGGCGGTAATTTGAAAGGCACACCTGGCGATTCCAGATTAGGTTAAAGCACACAGTGTGTGCATACGTGGGTGTGTATAACTGACTTAGTACAGCATAAATATTTCTAAATCCTTACAGATATAAGCAAGAAAATGTAGCTCCTTCTCGATATGGGACAGGGTGCATTATTGATGTGAACCAGGCCCTGGTTACTCTGAACAGTTGTTAGTCACTTATATTTCCTGCTTCTGGTGCATGCCTAATAATGCATTAATTAGTCATGAATAAGCTTTACAAGGAAGTGGTCTATTACTGCCTTACTAACTGATAACAATATCTGACAAGGGTTTTCGTGATAAACAATTCATGATAAACAGCATGTCTTTTCTTCACATGTGGTTGTTTCAATGTGTATTAGGCATGAACAGGAAAAGAAAGACATGCATTCTGGATATACTACTGCTCTGCAAAACCAATGTAAAATAATATGTAAAACATAAATACAATTTACCTGGCAGACAGCTTCTCATCAGTTTCAATTTACTTCTCGTTTGGGAACAGTAAGATTATGAGTATAATCTTACAAATATAAAAATAAATGATGAGTCTTTTTCCATCTTTTTGATTCTTATTATTCTGACCCCTCTTTGGCAATATGTATATGTAATAATAATGTAATAACGCAGGAAGTTCCAGATGATAGCTGTACTGAATAACACAGTAATTTATGTGAGAAAGAGCATGTGGGTTATGAAGCCCCATCGACCTTTGCCCCTTCCCCTGTAACTACGACCATATCTAACTACACTTGACCCTTTCTGGTATCTAACCACATGATAACGTCCCTCAGTTGTCGTTAAAATGACAATTACATCATGCAACAGATACTCTTATCCAGAGCGTCTTACAACAAGTGCATTCCACCAAGTGGGGCCAGACTGCACAGTATTGTCCATCAGTCTGGAGACCCTGGGCAGTGACGCTCCTAGGCATCTCGATGGCCCTGACCCATCTAACTCATGGCAGTCGTGACGTTTATTTGCCAGCCATTGTTACTGCGTGTTTTGCCAGGCTTTCGGGTATCCATGGTGAGAGGCACACAGGTACTGCAAAATCGTCCATGATTGCATCCACTTTAAATATTCAAATTTTAAAATATGAACATTGCATTCACCGCCCATTTAACACTTGGCTGAAAAGGCATGAATACCTTTACTTCAGCAACAAAAAAACCCAAATGTACAATCAGTAGTATCTCAGAGTTTTCATGCAGCACTGAACCTCACACAAGTGTGATATTTGTCTGTCTCTTTGTTTATTGGTATTTTTGGCGTGCATTTCTGTTGGTCTGATTATCTTTCTAGGGCTCCAGGCTCCATTTAATTTCTGCTTAACCATCTTTACTATGCCTTTATTTATGTCTGATATTACTTTACATATTTAGAATAAATGCACTCTGAGACAGTCCCTTGGTTAAGCGTGTTATATAAAAGAGCATTTCATCGATTGATCGAGGTTCTCTTTCACTAGATTCTCAAAGCACTTGAATAGTATTCTGTTTTCCACTGCCAGCTTCAAAACAATCTACAAACTGCTGGAAGTCGACATTTTTAAAAAATTAAGAAAAGCCTTTAAGCCAAAATTTGCTTAAAGGTCTTTCAATAGCTACTGTTTGTGCTGGGTCATTACAGTGTATTAGAGTAAATGAATTTCACTAATTAAGAATCAAACCGTTCGTTACATTTTAGACATTTAGCAGACACTCTTATCCAGAGTGACTTACAAGCGTGTTTAA
The DNA here is from genome assembly GCA_029706075.1 of Aldrovandia affinis. Lineage (NCBI taxonomy): Eukaryota > Metazoa > Chordata > Actinopteri > Notacanthiformes > Halosauridae > Aldrovandia > Aldrovandia affinis. Next base: position 2,876,593 of record JAINUG010000100.1, read on the forward strand.
AATGGCAAGAATATCACAGCTAGAGCTCAGTAAAGCTACAATAAAACAGATGCCATCTTGGAGATGCACACCACAACACGTCACAAAACAGCGAAAACATTTTTCTTTAAATATATTCAGTGGAAGTGCAGTCTGAAGAGGGGGGTTTTCAGTCTCTTAGGGAAGATGGCCAGTGATTCTGGGTAGTTGACATTTCTGGGTAAGATGAAAGAAAACATATTTTGGAGGCTCTTTGTGTCTGATCCTAATGAGATTGTATTGGACCCTCTAATGTGTTTTGACATCGCCCTCAGTAAAGTTCGCCACGTCTGTTGGTGAGCGACCTCCCTTTGCTCCTCCCCCCTCTGACCTCTCTGGCATTCCGAGGTGACCCCTGCAAATCTCCCCCCGTCTCTTTGTGTCTCCTTCATGTGTTTTGACAATTTTTAAACATCTTTTTTACACCTCCCCCTTCGCTACCACCCCAAAGCCTGCTCCCTCACACCCCCCGCCCCGTGCTAAGGCTTTGAGCTTAGTCTCTGGGTGTGTGTGTGTGTGTGTGTGTGTGTGTGTGTGTGTGTGTGTGTGTGTGTGTGTGTGTGTGTGTGTGTGTGTGTGTGTGTATGTGTCCACATGTATGCATTTGTGTGCATGTGCTTGCTTGTGCAGGCGAGTTTGTGAGAGTACATACTGTATGTTGTTTGTGTTTTTCAATGTAGTTCAGTGTCTTTTGTATAATTATATTCGTCTGTCCACCTTCTGTTAGGTGTTTTGTACGAATACATCACATCTTTTTCTGCCTGAACTAAAAGTGTATCTGTGTGTGGTTTGAGTTTTATAAGTGCGAGAGAGCGTATTTATTATTTTTGTGTGTGTTTGTGTATGTGTGCAAGGGGGGGACTGCATGTGTGTGTTTGTGTGTGTGTGTGTGTGAGGGAGAGAGAGAGAGAGAGACAGAGGGAGGGAGAGTGCACATGTGTGTTTGTGCATGTCTATCTGCGTGTGTATTTGCCCCAAGTCCCTGGGTGTTCCAAGCATGTGATCCAGTCACCATAGTTACCCCTCAACCTTTGCATCTTAATTCTCACAGAGCTCTCCTGAGACAGCCCCCCTTTTTCCCCCAGCAGGATAACCCCCGTGCCCCCAGCTCCACTGTGCGGAGAGTACTCTCTGAGCACCCACCGCCTCGACACCACCCCCACAACTCACAACCGCTGGACCTTAATCTCCAACATTGTCACTTCAAATGTGATGTCTCATTTGCAATGAACAGTAATGGTCTCCAGTCTTGCCCACCCTGTCTCCAAAACAAACACACCCCTGCAAACAACACGCTCACACACAACACTCCTTCTCCCACTGCACACACACACATACACACATACACATGTACATGCACATACTCTCACACCCAACAATCCTTCTCCCACTGCAAACACACACAGACACACACATCCACACATGCATACACACACACTCACATATACACATGCAGAGGTATATACTTGCACACACACCTAAACAAACAAACACAATACTCCTTCTCCCACTGTAAACACACTCACACAGATCCAAACAAAGAAACACAACACTCCTTCTCCGACTGAAGACACACACACACACACACACACACACACACAAACAAACAATCAAACACATACAACATTCACACACACACACCCACACAGGCATACACACACACACACACACACAAACACACAAACACAATAGTCCTTCTCCCACCACACCCACACACACACAAACCCAAACACAACACTCCTCCCACTGAAGACACACACACACACACACACATACGGACCTAAACATACAAACACAACACTCCTTCTCCTACCGCAGACACATACACACACACACACCCACACAACACTCACATGCACCCAGACACCTACACACACACTCACACACAACGCTCCTTCTCCCACAGCACACACACACATACACATGTACATGCACATGCTCTCACACCCAACAATCCTTCTCACACTGCAAACACACACATACACACTCACACACAACACAACCTTCTCCCACTGTGGATGCTCAGGTACAGTGGAACCCGCATCAGCTTGTTTCACCTCCTGTTGCCAGTAGGCCATGTCTGTGCCTTGCACATAGTTGCTGGAAGCTTTAAGCTTGGTAAAATATGGATTAATTCCTTACAGTGTCCCTTTATACAGGCACATGGCTGGCTCATTTCTTTGTGATGAACAATTTCAGACCAGACTGCAATGCACTCCTGAGACCCTTATTCCAATATTAATTTATGTCTCTGGTCTCAATGTAGCCCATTAACTATTACAATGTGCCTGATCTTTTACACTCACTCTGTCTCAGTACAATGGAATATTAATTACACACACACACACACACACGCACACACACATACACATGCATACACAGACACACATTGTAATAGCCATAGCCCTATCCTTCCCTGGATACAGAGGTCTAACACTTAACATTAATCCACATGGGAATGTAAAAATAAAATATTATTTACAGTATAGATAGATAGATAGACAGACAGACAGATTAATACTGTATTCATTCTCAAGGGGAAATTAGTTAGTTAGCAGCATAACACATAATGAAATAAATCATTTGCGTCAAAAAAGAAAACATATAGGAAAATGTATTTCTCTTAAATACCTTTGTATTGCACCAAAACACACAAATGATCAATGATCGAGTGAATTAAAAACAGTTTTTCAATGTGACGTTGTCGAATCCAACGTAATTTTGTTCAAGTCTTTCACACGTGCCATCTCTCAGTGCCGTTTAAAAACATTTTTAAATAATAATCGTGAGCATAACTTCAGTCGATTCATCAGTCAGTCGACTTTCAATGGTCCCACAGTGTCCTTAAAATTCAGTACTAACATAATGCCAATATTTTATGAACATAAATATCAACATATTCACTACGCCTTTAACGGTCTCCTAAGTGGGCCGCAGAATGTGTGTGGCGGTTTGTGGAGGCAGGAGACCTAGCGGGCCTGTCCCTCTGCGGCGCTGTTGAAAACCATCCAAAAAGCCTCTCCGGGGAGGGTCCGGGTCTCAAGTTTAGAGGACTGAGACTGCTCCTCCGAACATGTATAAAATGTGTTATGAGGACGCTGCATTATTCTGACGAACAACCGATTTATCTGCGCAATTACCGCTGCGGCGGGGCTTTTCATCCTAAATGGCTCCGGAGCGATAGCTTTGTGCCGTGGAAGGGCTGGCACTGCCAAGCTAACAGGATGGATTTAAGAACGGCATATATCTCTCCCTAATGAGCGGAGAAGCCACTGCGTAGGAACGCTTGGCAAGGGGAGCGGGAATATGAGGCTGGCATAATGTACGAGGAACGCTCGATCTGGGCAGCGGAGCGCGGGGGCAAAGTGGAGACACTCGACTGGAGCGAGGCAGTCTGGGAGCTCAAGGTGGAGCGTGACCGACTCTTTCGGGACTAATTGATCGGGGAGTCGCGAGGCTCGATTCTGTGTGCTGTGCGTTTGACCTGCTACGGTGTTAACAACTAAAAGCGGATAAATACACCCCCTTCCTCTGACTGTGGTGGAAAGAGCTGTTTGCCTTTATTAGGACTTTGCCGTCCTTAATTACCTATCCTTGTGTGAGTACCTGTGTGTTGCCCTGTAATTTAGGTTGGGCTGGCTGTGATGCACTGCAGAATGATGATTCAAGAGGCACACATTGGTGATTCCAGAATGGGAAGGAGAAAAGAGGGAATTTATTACTTAAGAAATAGTAATAATCTACCACAGGGCCAAGTAGACCCACTGCACTGTGGTTAGTGACAAACCAATTGCTAATTCCCCAGGCCAGTTTGACATTGCTGTCTACGTGTGTTTTTTAACCAAAGCCATTTAAATCTGTCTTTGGTTACCCCAGCCCACACAGAGTGAGGTGCCATGCAGTGTGGTGTGAATTTAAGCAGTGCAGTGTGAATCGATGCAGTGCAGTGTGGTGTGATGTTGTGCAGTGTGAATCGATGCAGTGCAGTGTGGTGTGATGCTGTGCAGTGTGAATCAAAGCAGTGCGATGTCAAACGAAGAAGTGCACTATAAATTAAAGCAGTGCGGTGTGATGCAGTGTGATGCGAATCAATGCAGTGCGGTGTGATGCAGTGTAGTGTGAATCAATGCAGTGCAGTGTGGTACATTGTGATGCAGTGCAGTGTGAATCGATGCTCTGCAGTTTGGTATGGTGCAGTGTGGTGTGATGCATTGTGGTGCAGTGTGGTACACTGTGGTGTGGTACAGTGTAGTGCAGTGTGCGTGGTGCACTGTGGGTCAGTGTGGCATGTGGCAGTGTGGTACAGTGTGGTGTGATGCAGTGTGGTGCGTTATAGTGCGGTGCAGTGTGGTACATTGTGGTGCATTGTGATTTTTGTGCAGAAACATGTCATGCCTATTACTATCATTGAAGTGCTGACAGTGCATTATGTTTAAAAACTCTGCCTCACTGCACTGTACAGTGTGGTGCAGTGTGGTGTGATTCAGTGCTGGGGGATGCCTGCCTCCATTTCAGCCATTTGTACCACTGGGTATTCCACTAAGGAAGTGCAGGTTATGTACCCTTGATGAAGGGAAACCCAGCAGTTCCCCACAGGGATGTGAACTGGCAACCTCCTGGATGGCAGCATAGTTCCAAAGCCTCTCCACCACACTGATGCACTGCCAGAGGCAATCAAACAGCTCTTTGAGTGGCCAGTTGAGTTTTTAAACATAATGTACTGTTCGTACTTCAGTGACAGTAATAGGCATGAAACGTTTCTACAAAAAAATATACATTTTATAAAAAGGATGTTTGACCCAATAATTGACTGGGATTTCCCACAATGTGCCTCTCCTTCCAATGGTGCAAATGCTAAAGGAACGGATCTGCAGGTCAAACACTCATCCCTTCTGTTCCTGTGCCACGCACGGCACAGTGGTATTTCCCTTTAAATCCTACATAAATGAATAATTTATATGTTTTTTTAGAGGTGCATTTTTCCCCGTTTCCTGATATAAAGCTGTTCACACAGGGCTCTGGAACAGCTTGGGGGGCTTGGTGAGAGCATCTTTCCTCTGCCTTCAGTGCCCCTGGCAAGAGGCTTACAGGAAGGTAACGCAAACTCGCGTACAAAACAAACAAATTATATCCCAATAAAACTCTCACTACTCTTCATTCATGTATGACAGGACATTCTAACCAAAAAAAAGAGAAAAAATAATAGGGGAAATGAATACGCTCCTGATTTTTAGAATCTTTCAGCAAAAGGTAATGAACAAGCAGGGGGCAAACGATGCCCTTGGGGATAGTACAAAAAAATAAGGCATGTTCAAAAATCCTGTGTATTTCATGTGCCTGCTTTGAATAGTTGTATGCATCAGAAAGAAATGTTGAATCACGATGTATGGGATGTTTCAGCGACTAAACTTTCCGTCTTGGCTGCCCGCCGCTGAAGACGCTGGGATGACGTCCGACGAGCTCCCGATCCTTTACAGAAGCTTCCTGTGCGCTGGCGGAAAAAAGGTTGGCTGTAATGAAGGCAGTGAAGCACTGACTCCTGTAATGAAGGCAGTGGAGCACTGACTCCTGTAATGAAGGCAGTGGAACACAGTGCTCAGTACTGACTCCTGTCATAAAGAGAGTGGAGCACTGACTCCTGTAATGATGGCAGTGGAACACAGTGCTCAGTACTGACTCCTGTCATAAAGAGAGTGGAGCACTGACTCCTGTAATGAAGGCAGTGGAGCACATAGCTCAGCAGAGGTGCGGGAAGATGTTTTGACTTAGGGGAGCTGGAATCCGAAATGAAAAACAACGTTGTAATAATGCAACGGGGGTTGAATAGTATTGTTTTGAATAGTACTTGCACTAACCAGTTTATTTATCCATTACTTTTACACAGACATAGCAATGAACACGGTCAGTTTATTTGACATAATGCAACCACTTCCACCTATAAAACCAACCTGGCTTAAAGGAACGTGAAAAGGTTTTATTGCCGATGTAAGTTACACCATTGAAAGGCATCACCACAAAAATTGCTTCAACTTTTGGACTGAATTAGTTTTATTCAATAGAGTATAGCAGAAAAAAAGAAGACCTGTTAGAAGTAACTTACATCACCGTTTGGTATCATGATTTTTAACAGACAAAAATAGTGCCTCACCCCACACTCACAAATTTTGACACTAACTTCCGCTACGACTTATTGACGAATGGGTCGGAATCACCATTGAAAGGCCTCAGAACACTCTGTGTGCTGCGTTGGGTGCCACATAGGACCATATGAATGGTCAACAAAGTGCTACACGGAATTATGGAAAATGCTTCTGGTTACTTCTTGGTAGCTAGCTAGCTAACTCGCTTGCTTGCATTGCAAGCTACATTGATACAGTTTAGTTTTTTTCACACACCGATCAGGTGATTGTTCGATGCAATGTTTGTTTTTTTAACTTCTGTTCAGCACCTCCCACAGTTTCACGACAATTCTGACACACAGACACAGATGCACACTCATTTTTGTCTTGATCGTAAACATGATGTACTTATACTGTACAAGAAAACTGTTCATGACAGGGTCTGCAGCACCCGCAGCACCCCCACTTCCTGTGCGTATGGTGTTCAGTACTGACTCCTGTAATTAAGGCAGTGGAATACTGACTCCAGAAATCCATTCATTTGTGCCACGTAAAAGGCACACATACATACATACACACACACACACACTCTTTCTTACTTCCACTTCACAGTGTCTTTCAGAGAGACAGTGGAGCTCAGAGGGGTGTGTAGCGCGTAGCTGTCCTGTAGAATGCGTTGGCTCAGCACACGCCCGGAGCATCGCGCCAGAGACCCCTGACTGCGGCGGGTGTAATGGGCCCTGGCAGGTTCCTGTGGCCGTGTCACCACACATAAACTCAGCCCAACCAGCCCACCAGATCCACCGCCAACTGGCCGTTGATGCGTGAACGCCACCCACCGCTGTAAGATCACTGGACACCGGCGAACACATTTCATCAGACTAATACCTGTCTGATAGCCAAAACGCAGCTATGCCGTAGCCCAGAGTCTCAGTTTTAAAAGCTAGAAAAAAAGGCCAGGCATTTTGATTTTATAGCTGATACCCTTAGGCCATGTAGTAAAGGTGTAATGTATTCATTAGCAGGAAAAGAAAATACGGAATGACATCCACAGGAACAGGCGTCCAGGAGGATGTGGCCACTGTTTATGAGGATGTAAACCGCCACGGCTCGGGACCTTGAGTCTGTCAGTGGGACACGGGCCACACTGGACACAGGGAGAGGGAATACCATATGTGCCCTGATCAGCCATTACCATGTGTGCCCTGGACAGTCATTACCATGGAGCTGTTATTACAGTAAGCTTAGGAAAGGTTGCCTTGAAAAAGGAAAAATATTGCTCCTGGCCTGGCAGAACATCCCACTGCCGTACAACTGCTGATTGGGCCTCTGTGTCTGTGATTGGATGGCCTCATAGGACTGTACATGCACATGCACCACTCACATGCATGCACCGCCCACACGCATACGCCACACATGCACTACACGCATGCATGCACTGCACACGTTCATGCGCGACAGGCGAATGTGCTGCACAAATGCAAGCACTGCATGCGTACATTAAACACACACAGGCACGCACCGCCCAAACGCATACAACACACATGCACATGCACTACACACATGCCTGCACTGCACGCGCACATGCATGGTGCACACTCATGCACTGCACCCGCGCATCATGACCCCTTCGATTCTCCCGCCCATTCTATGGCTCATCTTCAGCAAGTCACCTGGTGTTGCATAACACGCCCTTATCAATAAATTGCGAAGACAGGGGGGCACCACAGAGATGCCAAAGCAAGACCATGACCGCCACCTAGTGGTACTGAAATATTACACAGGAAACTCTTATTTTTTCTCACTCCGGTTGTTGTTTGTTATGTTCTTCTCAACTCAGGCATGAAATCTGTAAATGATCAATGATTATGACAAATCATTTCCACAGCTCTTGAAGTATTACACACATGGTATGTTTTATGGAATTATGCAATACTTTTTTTGAAGAGATACATCCAACAGAAGGACTCTGTTGGACACTGAAAGACATTGTCCCCTGTTCTGGGTGCCTGAGTTTTAGTCTGAATTGCATTGAGGGTGTGTTTACCAAACTGTGGTCTTGAAAAGACTTCCACTTCCACTTCCTTGCAACGCTTCGCAACGAAATCCACCTGTTCCAGAGCAGGACACAGAGATTCCAATGAAACAAGAGCTCCTCGCCATGACAGTCCAGTTCCAACCATCAGCTCCAACCATCAGCTCTCCTCTGAGAAACAGGTTAAGTACAGAGAAAGAGAAATCTTTTCCCAGCAGCAGCATGATGTCATGACCTCTTAGTTCTCTCTGTCCGTCAGAACTGTATATTCAAACTGGGTTTATGGGCCACATGTGTGTCAGAAAGAGAGAACATTCAATCTCACTGCTCCGGAGCCTTGCCCTCGACTCGGAGTAACACGTTTAAGCAGGGTCCGTCATGCGAATCACAAGCTAAGCATTTCAGTGGTCTCTGCTAAATGCCTTAATGTAAATGTCACTAAAGGGAATGAAAAACACTTTACGAGTTGAAAAGAAGTACCAAAACACTTGACATCATGGTAAAGCACATGGGCAGAGATATAATATAATATAAGCATACATCAGTACTTATTTTAACCTGCATAATGCTAGCATACTTACAGTATAGTGCATAACAATCTACAATACTACATTAATACCAGGCTTTAGAGTGCCAAAAAATGATCAATTATACTACATTAATATCAAGCTTTATAGTGCCTAACAATGATTTATAATACTATGTTAATATCAGGCTTTACAGTGCCCCAAAATGATCTACTATACTACATTAATATCAAGCTTTATAGTGCCTAACAATGATCAATAATACTATGTTAATATCAGGCTTTATAGTGCCAAACAATGATCTATAATGCAACATTAAAATCAGGCTTTATAGTGCCAAACAATGATCTATCATACTACATTAATATCAGACTTTATAGTTGCCTAACAATGATCAATAATACTATGTTAATATCAGGCGTCAGGAACTGAACCCCTTCCCTCTCTTCATTCGCATCCTGGTCCGGATAAGAAGCTTTGCACCGTGACATGTTTGCTGTGCGTCATGTGTGAAATACTGCTGACAGGGCGCTCGCTACAGAAGCCAGACTCTGCCACCGTGCCCCCCTTCCCTCCCCACCCAAGAGAACACCACACATTTCATTGATGACTTTATCATACCTATAATGCACATTTATTCGTTTGATAATTATTGGGTGGCATGAGTGAAAAATCTTCATGTTTTAGCAAAGAAAAAAAATTCTAAACTTCCCACTGAAAGCAAGGACTTTAATCAGGTGGAAAAAAAGCATACCTCTAACTTTCATGAGTGGAGGAGAGAGGAAGAGAGAGAGAGAGAGAGTTTGGATGAATGTGCTCTGAATTACCGAGCCAAACTTGTGCGTAACCTGGGAAACCGTGCAGGGTTTTTGTGTGAGGCCAGAGCCAGAGGTGCCTCAGGGGCTCTGTTTGGTGACTTGGGGTGCGAAAAAGGGCCCAAGTTCTGTGATTGGCTCAGGCAGCGAGGGGAGGGGCTGCTCTCCTCCCTAGTGCATCACATCTGTCTAAATGTACTTTTCTATTTGGCCTACACAGCTCAGCCATATGTTACCCTGTTCTCTCCAACTCCCTCCCTCTCTCTTTCCCCATCATTCTTTCACTCGCTCTCTCAATTCAGTTCAGTTTTGGCGAAAACTACACAGCAAACAACAGGAGCAGTTTAAACAATTGGGATGGCAGGTATGTCGTCTGCCATTTAACTTGTTGGCGGCTCATACCCCATACCTGTACAGCGCTGAGATTTTGGCACTTTTCAGGGTCTCCATCAGAAACAACTACAATGGCCATAGACTCTCAGTCCTCACAAACATTAACTTCTGTACCCTCTGATCTCATGTAAACACACACAATTCAGATACAATTTCACACAGTCACACAATAAATCCACAAACTTGGGTTATTTTGTGTTTTTTCCTTATCTTCTTCTCCTTCATCATCTTCTGCTTCTCCTTCTTAATTTCACTGCCAATTACATCATCAGAAATGGCCCATGCACCCAATTGTTAATTATCCTTCTACTTCAAAAAATAACATAATCTGTTCAGATCTACTATCAATAACACCATTTGTTAATAGTTGCCAACTGCAGGACACACAGGTCAAGTGTTTATATATATATATATATATATATATATAAAACGATGTGTACATGTGATGCTATTCCAACTAATAAAACTTGTTTAAAAAAAGCTTACTGGACGTACATTTTCTGGCTCCCTTGCTAACTCGTGATACAAAGAGATTAAAATACTTTTTCTTATAGAGTATAGAATTCTACTGTAAAGCCATAATGATGTGGGTGTAGCCAGATAAAAAAGCCACATGTGCCCTGTTTCATACAGCTGGCTATCAACCTAGCTACACAGCATTTCAAACAACTGGCTAGCTTGCTAGTTAATGGCAGTTACAACAGAACTCCAGAAATGTACAGTAGATAGCACTTCTTGCTCCATGGTTACCTAGCTCTCTGGTTAACTAGCTAAATCTAGCTACGCTTCAGATGTTTCATCAACAACAATGCACTACCTACTTTTCCAGTGATATAACTGTAGATACAGTTAGCTAACCAGCTATCTACTGGATAGGTTAGGTGTTTCCCCTCCCCACCCATGAGGTTAGCTAGCTTGTGACATGCATTTCTACATTTCTAGTTGATTAACTAGAGTTGGAAGGATGGCTTCCTACTTGTCATTTGAAAAGAGCAATGCTCAATTTAAAACTGCATGTTTATTTGAACTACCGTTATACAGAATACAAATACAACACATTGTAATGTGGATGGAATCTCTAGCTACATTCTATGTAAATAAAGATCCCCTTCTGCAACATTACCATAATTAATGTGTTAAATTACCAATATGCAGTATTCCACAAGTTTGCAAATTTTCCAATGATGTCGCCCTTACCAGCTGTCAATTTTTCTGTCTCCTTGCCGCTTTACATGACAATTTGGGAATGGCATCAAAAACACTATGAACAATACCTTTGCTGCAGGTTTGTTAATAGAGAACTGCTTTTAAATAGCCATGTGTAATCATATATATATTTTTAATTTTGGCTGTTTTGCTGTCTGCCCACAGCTTTAGGCAACAATTCACAAATTACATAAAAAACGCCATTGACTAACCCTGTTTTTGTGGACAAATATATTTTATTATACCATCATCTTGAGATTGTTGTCTTTATATGTGTGATCAATGTGTGCAATCTTGGCAAGTGTCAGGAGAAAGTCTGTGTCAGTGAAATGCTTGTGGTAATGTGAAGTAATGCTTAAATTTACATACTATCTGAACAAATAAACTCAACAAATATTCAGCATTTTCTCCTCATAGCATATACAGTGTGTTTCTGTTAAGTCCATTTTTCATACTACCAATTTTCAGTATATTCATGGAGGATTAGTGCTATGTTTGTGCATAGTAAAGCTATTAGAAATAATAATAATAAGATATCAAGTAGCTCCAAACAGTATTAAAATGATCAATTGAGTGCCAAAAATGTAAGTGCTAACAGGAAAAAGCCATTGTTATTATTTGGCAAAGCCTGTAGACGTATATGTATTAATAATAAGTATGTGTTGTTCTGGCTGGTTGGTCCTTCGCTAGTTTGAAACTACTATGGAAGCATGTGTAATTATTCCGATTTAGAGTATATGAAGTATGTGTTTGTATGCAATGGTGCCCACATTATATACTGTAAGTGTCAGTATTGAATGTAAGGTTTTAGGATTTCTAATATTGTCATGTGAAGGAAGGATTCATAATTCATAGGAAGGATTTACATGTGCTTTATGGAGTGTGCTATTTTCAAACACAGAATATGAAACATATACAAATTATTTCATTTTGGAATGTGACATAACATTTGAAGAAACCTAATGAGAGATGAGACTACAAGGTGAAGAAACATAGGGCCAAGTTACTTGAAATAATGTAGGAAAATATGGGTAGCATTGCTTTGGAACAGTACTTTTTTAGTTTCCGTGAAATATATTGATACAAAGTTTAGTTGTAAATTGGCATCAGATTGATATCAGTATTTTGGTATGCAGACCCATTTTAGATGTACAGAGAGTATATATGTTTTGTATATATAATAACTCTAACATATAAAAAACGTTTTTTTTAAATGTTGAAAACATTTTTGTTGCGATAATAGGATGACCACCACCATTACACATGCCGCCACTACTAATTTACAATGACAACAAATTCAGTTGTTTATTTTGTTTTAATATTTTATACAACAATAATACAAAGTATTATTCCTCTCAAGCTAGTGGCCCATAGTAAATATGCCAATAAACCATCTCCAGCCTGTCTCAAAAATCAAATAAACAAGTGGGTCAAGGATAAGACAGGAAAGCAAACTCAATCTCTGCCCCATCTCTCTCTCTCTCTCTTTCTGTCTCTCTCTCTGTCCCCATCTACAGGCATGCTCTGTCATTCACATCTGGTCCTGTTGGCTGTAGCTCTTACCCGTCTGGTTCAGTCTGACCACAGCAACCAGCACAGAACAGGACCGGGTGACCAGAGCCCCTACTTACAATGTAAAACACCAAAACAGTAATTACAAGGGCCACTGTGGCCCAGACCGCTGATGCTGCTACTCCTGCCATAGCGCTGCTACCAGCACTATTACTAACACACACACAGACTACACAGACGCACACTCACACGCACACACAAACGCTTACGTACATACACACAAATGCTTACACACATACACACACACAAACACATGCCCATGCACACACACACACATACTCAAGCATACACACATACACACACCACAAATGCACACACTCACACATACATACAAACATACAGAAAGTTACTGGTCAGCTGGTAAGTATTTTATTTGGTAAAAATTTGTTTAGTAAAATTATGCATTACAGCTGAAGATTGTATATATATAGAAATGTTTTATCATCTGAATTAAAAACATTACATCTGTGTAAGTGTGTATAGTTGATGAACTGGAACAAGAGATAGGGCACATTGGCTCCTCAGTGGCTCAGTCAATAAAGGCTCTTACCACGATAGCATTATTCCAGACTACAGAATACTGAGAGTAATGAATGCACCCAAACCATGCCAGGACAATGCATCTCAGAACCACCACTACAGAACCACCAGAACCCTTCACCGTTGGAACGCTGTTGTGTTTCCACTTTTCGTTCACTGCCCGTATAACTGGGAGTCCACAGAAGTGGGAGACAGGTGGAGGACATCCCAGGTGGAGTGGGCTTAAATACCCCAGGCCACTTTGGGATACTACTGTATTAGCCTCTTCCAATGACGCCATCCCAGTTGCCTACAGGTTCTAAGTTGTTGTCAGTGAGCGATACACCTCTCCTCCAATTGGTACAAACTCTCCTGTAGTACTGGGTGGACTGTAGGGTGGAAAATAGTAACTGACTCCCAGGTGACTGATTTGGAGGAGTGCACACATTTCAGTTGCATTGCTCATTGCACAAAAGGTTTCAAAAAAGTATAGAGAAGGGAAATAGAGAATAGCTCCACTATCAAATACGTTACTGTAATAGGTATAGTAGGGTTTGATAAAGTGGATTACATAAATCCAATGCAGTTTGAACAAATTGAGTTTCAGAACCAGAGGGCATACAAAATTTCTCCCCCAAATTTCCCACTGACTTTCTTTTTTATTTTGACACATGCAAGCTTACCATGACTCAGGGTGGGACTAGAGACCAGCCTTGATACAGTGCTGGATGCACTCTTGAATATAGGCAAATGCAGGAGGCTAAATTATTGTTCTCATCTTTAAGCTTTTCTTACATGCTTCACCTCCTCCTCCCTGGCTGCATCTCCAGAATCCCCTCGCTGACTCCCCCTTCCGCATTGACCTAGATTGTGGCTCGGCTCCAGAAAGCCCTTGCGGTTGATGGCATTCCCTTCCCTTGGACAGCTAGGAAGGCTAACTTGTTCTGCATTTATTGGGATTCTCTGAAGTGAGCAGTCAGCCGCTTGCCCCCCCTGCCAGGTGTGCGCCGATGACATCGCGACCCCGACAGCTCTGCCACCAGAGGACCTGCGCTGGTCCCCGAGACCGCCTTATGCGGTGTCTGTTCCCATTCAGGTGCCCATGGCTCCTGCGCCTGCTGCCCCACAGTCGGCTGCCCTGCCCTTCACAGCTCTTTTTTGCTCTGTGGACTGATGTCCAGGCCGGCCCAGTGCCAGATCGTCACCCATAATTCTGCTTCCCCTTCATTGCCCACGCTCCTGCCGTGCCACCTGCCCTCCTCCCTTTTGCATTGCTTTTGTTCTCTGCTCCCCCTAGGTTTCCCTCTAGGTTTCCCTGGCCACTGCCACTGCGGTCCCTCCCTCGGCTTCGGTGTTCAAACCCGCCACCCATGTCCGCACAGCTGCATGCCCAGATACTGCAAGGTAATGACATTCATTTGGTGTCTCTAATTTCCCCCTCCCGCATCTGAGAGATTGTACTTTGGAATATGATACCGTGATGGTTTCCCTCAAAGCCCCCTGCTCTTCGTCCTCGAAACTTCTCATGTTTCCCAAGTCTTGTCATCAATTTCAGACGTTACACCGACGTCGTTTGTTTGGTCTTTCCGCACCACCGGCAGGAAATTAATCATTATTTACAGCTGGTGGACAACTTAGCCATCCGCTTTGGGGGTTTGCATTTTTATACCTATCACAAGTCTCCCCGATTATCGATTACGTCCATTCAGCATTTACACTTTAACGCAACAATACATCACCACCTTGTTCAAATGGCTAGGCGGTAAATGTAAACTCGTTGTCCCACTGGCCAGGCAGGTCTTCCAAACCTTGGTCAGCAGTCCTTGGGGGCAACAACCTCACCAAAAAGGCCAGGTGCAATCCCGCCTCCGGACTGCAAGCCCAAGACCCAAATTCCTAAATGCAGCCTTGCTAAAAATGCTATGTTCTGCATGTCAATAAAACCTTCTGCTTTAATCCCATATACTGTATGTTGTGTGAGAATTTCTTATTAATGAATTCAGGTTTTAAAACAAAGATTTGGGAGAGAAATCTTAAAACAACACTTGACGTTTCCCTCGACTGGCTAATACTAATCTTCTCAACAGGTATAAATTCACCACATACCTTTTCCCCATTTGCTAGCTGTTGCTGGCACCCACCGCCTCCCCATCTCCACCTTTGTTTTATGTTAACACACGTTTCTCTCCCCTTCTGCCATTCACATGTCACATATTGTTGATACCTACTCTGAAATTCTTCTAGTAGATCTGGTAAACAGTGGAAAATATGCCAGCTCAAGAGTTATGTAGATCAATAGTAATATAAATATTACAGTATGACAGAGACAGAGAGATTTAAAAATGTTCATTAGCATTTCACATTTGCCATGCTGTTCAAAGACTGTTCAACACTAAAAAAATCTTATGTGTAGTACATATAACCCTTGAATACAGAACGTCCATGTACCGTTGTAAATAAACAACAAAACAAACAAAAAGCAACATGCATTTGCTCCTGAAGTCATATGACACCTGACCCCAGGATTTTTCTCACAATGCATCAAGAGTAGGGCTGTGACGGTATGAAGTTTTCACATATGATAATTGTACTACTCAATATCACTGTTTTCGGTATTAGTTTTTAAGTTTTAAAAAAGTATGACACAACGTTTGATCTGTTTATTTTATGGTTCTTTGCAGATTTATACACCATTTTAATTGAAAAATAAAACAAAAAATGCAACTGAATATAGTTCACTCCTTGTATTTGTATGTTTAAATCAATTTAAATCATTCACTTTGCAAATTAAGCAACATTTTGCTTTATCGCGTTATCAGCTTATCGGATCTAGTACTACATTTAGATACTCACTTTTTCTATTGTGGCATAACATGAAGGATGATGCTCACGCAGGTGGAATGCAAGGTTTGAATTGTTCCCTCCAGTGGCCATTACATATTTCCCACATTCTCTACAGATGAGAGATCCATTCTCAACAACACCATTTTTTTCTGCATCGAAAGTGAGTCCACACGGATGAACGAGTTCACTTCTTGGGGGGATATAATTCATCATTACAGACCACCTTGGCATCGGAATCAGCGTCGGACATCAACAGTTTTATAAGGGACTGCAAACGGAGATTTATTCCGTGTAGCTATCTAGCTAATAACCATTACCTATCAGGTTTGGGAAATGCGAGGGAGCTGTCTGCACATGTGCAATCGCATTGTAAACAAAACAAAATGCAAGAACAGCCAGGTGGTGGGATTAAATGGCATTAGCAGACACAGGTCCAGTATTATATTACTTAATATCGGTTATTTAGACATTTTAGTAGGGTAACGGTTTAAATATTTTTTTCCCCCGCATGAAAATAGCTTTTCCAACATGATTTACTATCACAGTATTACGTTAAGTTTATGATAGTACTATTTTATATTTTAATATCATGGTATACTGTCATACTGGTATACCCTCACACCCATAATGAAGTGGCCAATAGAATTATCCCTTTGATCAACAACATGGAAGACTGGACATTTCAAGACCCTTCAGACAAAAAAACTGAAGAGTTCCAGTCTATGGGCTAATAATTGAATGAATTATTATCACAGCAATGATTACAGTTATGATCACAGTTATGATCAAAGCAATGTTATGCCCTCGAAGTCATATACATTTGTAGTTTTATCAGGTCATTACAGAGACCTTGAACTGATCCTCAGAAGTACACTAAATTAACATTGGAGTAAAACTAACTGAACATTGGTGTACTGCTAACTTAACACTGGAGTAATGCTAACTAAACACTGCCATAAAGTGTCCTGCTGTGTAGGTGAAATGACCATGCACGTTTAGTGAGCAGTAAAGTACGTTCCCAGGATATAATAATTTCGATTGTGTAAAGAATGAAGCTGCCGTTCAGTCTGATATTACCACGCTACCCTTTGCAACTGAAGAACAGCTGAATGATCTCTGTGTTCGGACACTCTCCGCTCTGACTCTGTAACACGGCTCAACACGCTGGAGCATGTCTGAACATGTCTGAACAAGCTGCCAGAACCAAAGGCTGCCTCAGCACACCTCTCCAAATCATTAAATCAACCACACTGACCTCCCTAGGTTACAGTATGAAGTGTGCGTGTATGTGTGTATATATGTCTACTGTATGTGTATATGTTTATGAGGGTGTGTGAGTGTGTATGTGCATGCATGTGTGCATGCTGTGTGTGTGTGTGTGTGTGTGTGTGTGTGTGTGTATTCATGAAATGTACATGCATAATCAGCAAGGCATCTGTTGCAAATTACCAAATTGCAGATTTTTTATAATTAATATTAACAGTAGCTCATTAAAACAACTTCTACAAGAAGCAACATTTACGTAAAGTGCTGATAATTTAATACAGATGAGAACTGTCGGCGAGTAGTAATATTGCTTGTGTTGTCTTAAAAAACAAAACAATAAAAAACAGCAAAATACTGGAGTTGTTTGCAGTAACCCCTACTCTGCAACCCCCCTCCTTAAAGTACATGGCTGGAAAGCCTCAAAACAAACATGGTGCAGTGAATAATGACCCTTATTTATTCATTAGCTGCAGTTGTTCAGGGCAAATGAAGGGCATGTGTTTTAGCAGTGTGAAGGCGCAAATGGTAATTAGACCTAAGTGGCATTTGAGGTCACACGCCTGCCCGCAGTGCCAGACACTTACTGGGAGTTAGAGGGAAAATAACTGGCTGCAATCCATGAGTGCACACCCAACAGAAGTGCATTTGTGTGTGTGTGTGTGCGTGCCTGCATATTTGTGTGTGTGTGTCAATTTGTGCAATGTGTGCACATGCGTGTGTGTGCACGCATGTGTGTGCGTGTGCGCGAGTGCGTGCATGTGTATGCGTGTTTGCATTTGTGAGAGCACGTGAGTGTGTGTGTTTTTGTGTACAGTAGTGCTTGTTCACATGCGTGTGTATATAGCAGTGTGTATGTTCACATGCATGTGTAGGTGTGTGTGGTGGGGTGTGTGTGGTAGGGTGGGGGGTGGGAGGAGAGAGAGAGTGGGAAATATGGTTCAGGGGTCTTTCTAACACAAGTCAGTATAGAGCCATACAGTACCATCCCAGCATAAAACCCCTCCCTCTACACATACTCATTGCTTTCACCTTTGGCATGCCCTGCATGTGCCACTATGTCAATCGCTATCACGAGGACCAGGTATATAAGTCAATTGTTCTCTACTGCTGCTTGAACTTAAATTTGTTGCAACATGCATGATTATATTGTCAAATTAACATGTTTCACCCATAAAACCATTCAAAGCCACCAATGGACTCCTGAGTGGCATGTCCGGTAGGGCACTCATGTGTAGTACAGCGATGTATCCCACAGCCCGGAGAGAATCTGGGCCCTGGCCATACCACACCACCACGTAGGGTATCCCACTCCTTATCACTCAATAGCGCCTCCTCTGGTGGATTGTGTGCCTGTGCACTACCTGCAAGGCTTTGGGGGTGCTGCTCTGAACCAAAGTAATTGCCACAGCCATTATGGTAGTTGGAAACATCTGGCAGCTTGCGTAGTGAAGAAACCCAGTGAGGTGTGTCTGTCTTGATCTTACTCGCTTGACAGAGGACATTGCAGCAATAGCTTACAGTTTCAATTTGACACCGTAAATTGAGGAGAAAAGGGGGAAAATAAGGCCAATAAATTATGCCATTATTGTATTGTATCCTTTTGTACTATAAGTCTAGTATCTTACATTTGAACCTATGTAACAGAGCTCAGAGCAGCAGATATAAATGACTAATGTAATATTACCACTCTGTAACATGGCAGCACTGTATGTAATACCATTAGTGCATTTAACAGCACCACTCCATGTACATGTATCACCACACCATGCAATATCTATAAACACTCTATGCAATACCATTACTGTGTGTAATATCTCACCAAAAACATGTTCAGTGTAAAAAGTTACAAAAATATACAAATACTCTCATTTGTAAAATGTACATTTGAAAAAATGCAATTCCTGAAATCTGTCTGCGTACCAAAGTATTGATATAAAAATGATTCCAAGTTACAACTTAACTTGTATCAATATGTTTCACAGAAGCTAAACAAGCATAAGATAAGATAAGATAAGATCAACTTTATTTATCCCCATTGGGGAAATTCTGTGTCACACACAAAGCTCCAGTATACAATACAGACATAAACACCAATAAGGCAACATATGTTAACACAACGGCGCCTATATACATTTATATACAACAGTTTTACTTCTGTAGTTGCATGGTTCCAAAGCAATGCTACCCATGCTTTCCTTAATTCATTCATGCAACTGGGCCCTGTATTCCTTCATCCTACCATCTCATTTGGTTTCTTCAAATGTGTCAAATGGCAAAGACAAATCCCTTAGTGTAAGTATATATAAAATCATTTGTATGACCAATGTATTCTGCTATTCTGAGCTTGGAAATAGCAAACTTCATGAAGCATGTGTAAATCCTTCCTATTGCGTTGATTTATACTTCAAAACAGTGTAATTCCAACCTTAGAAGTCTATAAAAGTATAAAATGTTAAGTACAACACTTGGATTTACAGAATATCACATGAGTACCAACACATATGAACACATACCCTGTATACTCAACGTTTGAAGAATTGAACATACTTTTAGTTTCCATCTGTACTGTGCAAAGGAACAACCATCCATAACACATCAATATTATTAACACAATATCTGTGCCTGCAGGATCACAGTTCTTGCATAATACACATTTTAATACTTTGTCCTTTTCCTGTTAATCATTTTAATACTGTATGGAGCTTCTTGGTCTGCTATTATGATTTGTAATAGCTTTACAATGCACAACCATAGCACTGATCCTGCATGAATAAACTGTATATTGGTGGTGTGAAAAATGCACTTGCCTTCTCTGTTCATATAACTCAAAACATATGGTACACTATGTTTGTGGAAAATGCTGAAGGAAAGTTTGAGAGTTTAAGCAGAAGTAGTAGAACTAGAAAACATTGCTATACATTACCATAAGCACTCATCACCTTCATCACTTAGGCCTTCTGCTGACACTTTCCATGATTGCACACTTTGATCATGTCAGGGGTTGTGAGCTCCCTCACACTAACCCATCGATCTTTTCCCTTTCTTTGCAGGTAACCCACCACTCCAAACAGCAAACCAACAAGTGAGTAAAAAGATAGAAGATAGATAGATATGCAATTCACTGCACAAAAGGACTAATTCAGGGTTGTTTTTTTGTCTTCCTCCCCCTCTCACTGAACAACCTCCTGGGACCCACCAGGCAGTACAGAATCCGCCCCAGGTAAGTGTGCCCATATGCACAACACATTACACACTGTGACAATCACACACCCGAAGGGGCTCGATTTCACATACAAGGAGGCACTCTGCACACA
Source organism: Aldrovandia affinis (assembly GCA_029706075.1). Classification (NCBI taxonomy): domain Eukaryota; kingdom Metazoa; phylum Chordata; class Actinopteri; order Notacanthiformes; family Halosauridae; genus Aldrovandia; species Aldrovandia affinis. The sequence continues at coordinate 2,897,221 of JAINUG010000100.1, forward strand.
GTTCCACACTGCACACACATTTAATAGCCTCATGGGGTGGCCTACCACCCGGCCCACCTCGTCACTCAAAAGGGAAGAGCTAAAGCCTTATTGGGCACAATAAAGTTGTTCCTTTATTGTTCCATGTTGTGTGTCTGACGCCACAGACACACAACATGGAACAACAAAAAAAGTGAAATACACCACAATGCCGGTGGGGGGCTACCCAAAAAAACAACAACACACAACACAGAGGAAAGGGTCGCCGCCACTCAAGGCTAGTCTGCGAAGAGGTTCACTGCCCTGCCACAGCTCTCGTCACATTCACCCTGGTCAGATCTGCAAAACGCTGTTTGGATTTCGGGGGGGGGAATCCACCAAATTAGCTCCAACACCAGCCTCGGTTCCTCGCTTCCCGTCTGCTTCAGCTTGTCCCACAGTCTCCGCTGCCACTCCACCGCAGAAACAAAGGCAACATTGCCTTCCTTTTCCTTGTCAGTCCCTGGACTGCACCCTTTCCCCGTTTCCTTCTTCCTTTCTTCTTTGTTTCCTTTTTAATGGTAGATTAAAATGCTTATTACTGCCTCCCACAGGTCTGGAAGATCCTCAGCACTATAAACTCAAAATAAAGAAATTAATTAATTAATTTTAAAATTTTAAAACACGTCCTACACTCTGGCATGCAGACCAGTGGCATAAAGGAAGTTCAGGACACCTTTATACACTTTGGACATATTCTCACATAGTCCCAGCAATGATTTAAGAGAGAAGGAAGTCACGCCGACGCCCGCCAAATATTTATACATATCCCTGTGTTTGCTTGAATAATTAACACAGTCTAATAGCAGTTTAATAGTTTCTGGTACTTTGCACATATCACATAATCAGTCCATCCTCGTGGTTATCCATTACAAACAGCCCAGCCCTCAGACCATAATGGCCCAACCTCAGCCTGGTAACAATACCCCCTCCCGCCGGCTCCCAAATGTAGGGCCTCCCTTCCCCACCCCACTCTGACTAGAATACAAATGTCTCCACTTTCTGTCTGCGTCCCACTCCTTTTTCCAGAGAATCCCCAGTCCCTCCGCAATCCTACTCTTCACCTCCCCCCTACCCAAGGGGATATAGACCCCCACCTGAGGAAACTCTAGCGAAGCCTTAGTCATCCTATCCACACTCATTTCCCACTATCCCTATCAGAACATAAGGACACGTAGACAAACTCCTGCACTGTAACGCGATCAGAGCTGCAGTGTAGTCTGAGAAAATAGCCACCTTAGGTCTACCCCCTGCTAGGGGTGGGCGATATGAGCTAAAATTCATATCACAATATTTTCCACTGTCCAGACGATATCGATATGATATTACGATATATGAGAAAAAAAATCAGAATCACATTTTAATAGCCCTTCTTAGTTAAATGACATTAGTTAAGGCAAAATATGTATTTTAACCTTATATAACCATTAAGAGTTATAGCGAGTACCGGCAGCGAATGATGACTTGATTGATTGCTGAGTGGGAGTCTGGCTTGTCTTCGGGCAAGCTCCTGGACTAACTGTTTCACACATTCGGGTACATTCCTCATATTCACGGACATGCATGGTTTTCAGGTGGGTAAACAGGTTGCTGGTGTTTCCACCTTTGGCTAAAACAGCACGGCGACACAACTTGCATAGTATTGTTTGTTGGTTGAGGTTGGAGATTTTGAACCCAAACCAGTTCCAAACGACAGAGGAGCCCCCTTTCTTTTTAACCAATTCGTCATCATCCTGCTCTTGAGCAACATCACTTTCTGCGTGTTCGCTCATTTTCGATTCTTCACTTTTGCACTTGTAATAGGCTATAAATATTAGTACGTAGTCTGCCTGCTAACTGCAGCTGCCTGCACGCTTGTTTGTTGCTACATGCGCGCAACAAATGCATAAAACGTCTGCTCAAAAAAATAGGTCAACATATTAACATGCTTCTTTTTTCGTAAGAACTTGGAGGTTAGATTAAAATAAAAAATAGATGTAGCTACTAACTACTATCACTCAATTGAAATTTTGAACAAAACAATATGAATGTCAAATTAGAATTTATTAATATATAACGGTATCCATGGTATAGCAAAATCCATATCGTGGCGCAGCATAATACCGGTAGTCACTTTCATACCGGTATAGTGCCCACTCCTACCCCCTGCCAACTGCGGAATATGAAATTAAAATCCGACCCTTCCATTCTCCGGCGCCCGAGACCCGTCTGTAGACACCTGGAGGGAAGAACCCCACACTTGCCTCAGATGGGAGTCAGCCACTACATGAGGTGCCAGCTCAGAATTTCCAGCTCACACTAACTCCATAATTCTGAAATCCACCTCAACCTCGGGTAGAAGCCACCATGCTCAGGAGGCCAGAATGACTCAGCCCCAAACTCCACATCAGCCAACCCCGCATCCCCTGCCAGCCCTAAAGTCTGGCCCAAAAATACACTACCCTGCAACTTCATGGAAGACCGCCCACCACAGTCCACCAAAATCCCAGAGGATGGGCAATCAGTCACACGGCCCTTCAACCTAGCATCTAAGACCCAGCTTTAGCCTTCGGAGGCAAAGAGGAACCTCCCCCATCTCCACCAACAGTCCCAAAATAGGTGTAGTCCTAAAAGCCCCACAGCACAATCGTAATGCGGCAGCCTACACAATATCCAGCCTCCTCAAGGAGGACACAGCCGCCGATCCATAGACCTGACACCCATAGTCCATAATGGAGTGGATCATGGTCCGATAGATGCACACCAGTGCACCCCTCTCAGCACCCTAATAACTCCCAGCCAAGCACCGCATGAAATTCATAATTTCAGAACATCTGGCCACCAACTTATCAATATGAGTCCCCCACGTCAGTCTCTTATCAAACCACATGCCTACAAATTGATATACCTGCACCCTTTCCAACGGCAATCCATACAGAGACAGAGCGATAGACCCCAACTTCCTCCTTTTACCAAAAAAAGGAGGAAATCCTGAGACCCCACAGCGCTGACCACCGCTCCACAACACGCTGCAGTTGTCTCACAACGTACTTCACATTCTTCCCCCTCTTCCACAGAGCAACATCATCTGTGTATAATGAGACTCAAAACCTTTTCAGACTCCACTACCTCTGAATTCTCATTTGTCATCACCACTGCCTACTTGTTCAATACTTTTTGTATATGTATCCTTGCTTTAAAATGTACTAACCTTTTCCTTCCCAATGTTACAGGTATGGTATGCAGCTGTCTACAATGATGTCTATCGCTGTATTACTGCACTGATCTCTTGTGCGAACTGATTGTTCTTACCATGTATTGATGCACATCTTGTAAGTCGCTCTGGATAAGAGCATCTGCTAAATGCTTAAAATGTAAAAAGTAAATGTAAACATTCTGCCCCAAAGACCAAGCCCCCGCAACTTATGTAACAAGCCTTCCCTCCAAAGATTGTCATAAACCTTCTCAATATTGAGGAAAATAGTAATGAGAACTGAGAAATGTTCTCCACAGTCGAGTTAATATCGGCATCGAGCACCAGCACATTGTCCATCGTACCCCTGCCCCTTCCTTTCTCCTCAGGTGAGCTGCTTATATAATAAGGTCCAACCCCAATTACCTAACCCCTGGCAGGTCCACCACATTAGCACCCAATAATTCAATGATTCAATGATTCACACAGCACTCCAGGAACCGTCTCAAAGTCACACTCTAGGGAACTCGCAAAAACTGCTGACAATCACACACATAGACTACATATTCCCTTGAGATAGCAAAATGAAAAACACAGGAATGAAGGGTGGAGATGAAGAAACGCAAGATGAAGAAATGTCAAGTTACATGAATGAATGAAGGAAACAGGGTTTTCTCCAGTTTGACTTCCTAAAACTCTGGGCAAACAGAGCAGCCAACAGAATTTTAAGATGCCATTTAGAATTGTCACCTAAAACGGTGAGCAGACAGTTGAACTGAGGGTAAGTAAGGGTAACATTGCTTTAAAATGAGCACATTTGTATAATACTGTGGATCCTGTAATGTGCTACAACGTTTCTGTACTGTGTGGCAGTCTGGAGCAAGGACATAGAGCAGCTGTTGAGTGCTGGTAATGTTACAGTCTAAACATCGTACAGTATATTAACTACATGGTTTAAATGTGGCCACAGACTCATACATCTAACATTAATGCACTGATTGCGGTAATGTTACAGAAGGTGATCTTTACTTGCAGAGAATGAAAGTGGTGATTTTATCAACCCTGTGTGTTTTATTTGTATTCTGTATAATATTATCGTTATTCCAATAAAAGCATGTTTTTTGAGTGAGAATTGTTTTTTACAAGAGAAAAAACTCCTACCTACTGTAAGTCCATTACACATAGATATGTGTGGGGCTAGCTAGGTAACCTGTATAGGTAGGGAGAGGAAACAGCTAGCACTAGATAGCAAGGTAGCAAAGTGTAACTCTCGCTGGAAAGCTAGCTAGTGCGCTGTAATTAAGGAAACACCTAAAGCATAGCTAGCTAGTTAAACAGGAAGCTAGGTAGACATCTTGCAGAGGTTAATGATAGCATGTCACTGCCTAGCTAGCTTCAGTAGTGACCTTACAATGAAACAACACATTTTGTTAAATTAAATGCTGTGTAGCTAAGTAGCTAGCCAGCTGTATGAATGAAATAGAAAAGATGTGGCTTTCTAGCTAGCTATACCAACCAAAGTCCTTCTCTCAAGGACTTCTCTCCTGCGCCAATGTTTTTACGGGTAAAGACTCCGAATTTATTCCATGGTTTTACGGCTTACCTGATCATGCTAGCTATCTGAGCCATGAAAGAATATGATGCAGGTTTTACATGTGAAATTATGGGGAATACATTTTAGATAACATTTATTTTTGTTGGCCACAGAAATTATACATCTCTATAAGCATCTTTTGGGTATTATTAGTTAGGAAGTGGCGGCACGGTGGTGCAGTGGATAGCGCTGTCGCCTCACAGCAAGAAGGTCTCGGGTTCGAATCCAGGCTGGGGGCCTTTCTGTGCGGAGTTTGCATGTTCTCCCCGTGTCCGCGTGGGTTTCCTCCGGGTACTCCGGTTTCTTCCCACAGTCCAAAGACATGCACGTTAGGCTAATTGGAGAGTCTAAATTGCCCGTAGGTATGAGTGTGTGAGTGAATGGTGTGTGTGCCCTGCGATGGATTGGCGACCTGTCCAGGGTGTATTCCTGCCTCTCGCCCGGAACGCATGCTGGGATAGGCTCCAGCCCCCCCCCGCGACCCTGACCAGGAATAAGCGGCTTAGATAATGGATGGAGATAGTTAGGAAGTGAGCTAAAAACAGAAAAGAAATATGATGACTTTAGTTGCTTATTGGCTTCTTGGCTTAAATAGCACCATATGTGCATATCTTTATATGTTTTTGTGTTGCCAGAACAGAGACTCTGTTGTTATTCACACCCTTGATAAAGATAAACAAAATAGATTGTATAAAATCAATTATATAAGTAATAAGTTATATTTTATGCTCAAAAAATGCAGAAAATTCCAAACCTACAATACTAATACAATTGTTCAGAAAAACATATTTTGTTTTATTCAAAATATTTTTTTCCAGAAAACATCTGGATCACAATTATTCACATCCGTAATTCTTCTATTCTTTTAAATTTAATCCAGCAAAAGCAAATCTTCATAAATATACAATTTATTTGAAGTTCATTGGAAGGTTCTGGAGTTATACAGTGGCCTACAATGGTTTTTGTTTCCCTAGGTTATAAAAAGCAAGTCTATCTTGCCCCCACATGTAGTGAGATGGATGGTTGAAGAGGCAAAAATAAGTGCAAGGGGCACAGTTCAAGATCTCCAAATATGTGTGAATATTTGTGATTCTTGATTTGTCTGGGAAAAAATATATAATGTTGTGAACCATTTGATTGTGGTTCATGCCAATGCATCATTAGTAAAGAATATAATTTTCTGCATTTTGTGAGCATAAAATAAAGCTCATTACTTATATAGTTTATTAAATATGATCTATTTTGTTAATCTTTATCAAGGGTGTGAATAAAAACTGAGTCTACTGTAGATATTGACCAATGGGGAGAATAGTTCATTGGTGGACAGAAGCATTTCAAATGCTGGCAAATTAAGAAGGAGAAGGAGAAGATGAGGAAGCGGAAGAAGAAGAAGCAGAAGAGAAATAACCTAAGGAAGAAACATAAAATAACCCAAGTTTGGGGATTTATTGTGTGGCTGAGTGAAGTTGTATCTGAATTATTTATGTTTACACGAGGCCAGAGGGTGCAGAAGATAATGTTTGTAAGCCTGTGGCCATTACTCTGCCCATTGTGGTCATTTTTGTGGGAAAGCCTGAAAAGTACAAAATATTGTTTGAGAGACTGCTTGCAATATCACCACTCTGTGTAATACCACTACTGTATTAAGTTCACCACTCTATGAAATGCCACTACTGTCTGTAATAAACCACAAAGACTAATTTGAGGACATCAAGTAGGCAGGGCTGTTAAACCCACTCTGGTCCCTGTGTGTATGTAACTGGGCTGTTTGTGTCATTCTGATTCACAGAGGCAGAGGGGAAAATGAAACTGAGACTCTACCAGACCTCCCACAGGTAACCCGGGCAGAGTGCGGGCGTCAGCGAGAGAGCCGCAGCGCAGCTGCACTTTCTGGGACCCCGCCATCCCATGGCACAACGTTTTCAGCAGGCGAAGGATGGAGAAATAGTCGTAGATTTATAGATGTAAAATATCCACTCACGCCAGCTTCTTTTGTCCAGACCTACATTCTTTCTTAATCTCTCATTTATTTTCTTCTCCAGGCATATCTTGCTGGGGGTTGTATGTATTTACATCTTATATAACTTCGCCCCCAGTTAGGTGTGAGTATTCTCTAAACAGTAAGCCCGGAAGTGTTAGTACACTAATGCCCAGCGGATATATACTGACTAATGATCCTCCCAATCACAGCTTCCATAGTGTGACTGTCCCTGAGAAACACCTGCCCAAATCTTCCCTGACCCTGTCTCCAGTGTTACCCCATTCCAGTACTGACAGTGGGGCTGAGTGCTGAGAAGACGAGACTGAGCTGCTGTACAAACCCATCCCAATCCAACATTTTACAGGTAAAGGTACATATACAGGAATGCATACAGATAGAGGTACATATGTAGCGGGTGAGCTCTGGTACGTGAGCGTCCGCTACAGAAAGTGACGTGGATAAGAGTGTGATTAGTTCCTCAAGTTAGAGACTTGAGTCTTTAGCTCAGCGAGCTAAATCGCTCTCTTGTCGCGTCGAGATCCCTCGGTTTGAAACTCGCTGCGGGCAGAACCAAACTCTGTTACACATACATCTACAGGAAGGGTGCAGGTGAGGCACGACTATACCACTATATGCCCCCCAAAAGACATGTGGAACAGTTTCTCACTCTCCAGTATAAAAGCACATGCAAGCACCTGACTACCTGGGTGAGCACATCTAAACACTATTTCTCAGTAGATGCTTTATGTTTGCTCTCCTGTCATGGCCAAATGTACAGGAAAAACCAGGGGAAATTTAGCATTTTGTGAAAAACAGGAATTGAACTGGGTAGAACACACTGCATGGTGTGGGAACCTTGGAAACAAACCCCAAAGCGGAGGGGGGTTGGGGGCTGTGGAGGTCAGCGCATGGTACGAGAGACAGACCAGAGTCCCCTTTGACGCACCACAGCTCCACTACGGCACTGGCACTGACATCACCAGGGGTCAAGGTCAGCAGATCCACCCCTGCACGAGATGTGATTCTCGTTCGCGATTCCATCTGGGAGACTTTAGCAGACGCCACATTCACTGTCCTCCGATTCGCCCGAGCCGGGCCCCTCCGGGGGACACGCCCCCTCTCTCTCTCTCTCTCTCTCTGTCTCTCTCGCTCTCTCTCTCTCTGTGTCTCTGTCTGTGTCGCCTGGAGAGCACGGCCAGTCAGAAGCTGCCGCTGCCTTTATTAAACAGCATTTATTCAGCCTTCGCATCGCTCTTTCTCTCTCTTTCCTGCACGGTGTGTTCCTTCTCCCGTTTTATTTCACGCGGTCTGCTTTTTCACATTAATGCCTCTTATAAAACAGCGCCTCTTTGATGTGAAAATGTGAGCGCAGCACGAACATGCAGGCTTTGCATTTTAGAGCAGGGTCCTCTTTTACGTGAACAAAATTCCTATAAAAATACCTGAAATGTCCACTGCCAAGAGCCCTGCTAAATTCCTCTCTAAGTGCAGTTACCGAGTGTGTTAAATTTAAAGGCGGTATTTGGAGCAGTGAAAATCAGGAAACCTTGCTAATTTTGTGAGGAAGAGGCCCAGAAGAACCAGTAAATCTGAACTTATGATCAAAAAGGGGGCGCGGGGGGGAGATGACATGTGCGTCTCATCACGTACAGACAGGAACAAGCGTCTACACATGATAAATGGACAGCACCCTTCTGTGCGTTCCTGTAAAGGGGCAGGCCTTAATATAGCGTAAAAGTTATATTTTTGTGATTGAGGACTGAGCTGCAACCAGAAAACACCAACCAACAGCATTCCAGTGTAGTAATAAGAAGAAGAATAATGCATTTCTTTATAACATGCATTTCTCATACCTAATGTGCATGCAGAAAAAGTGATTTCAACAAATCAAGTCTGTAATATTTTGATTATCATACCACCCTTAGGACAAACTATAGTTACACGACTGTGCAGTGTTTATTAATAATAATAATAATAATTAAATATATATATATAGACAGAGGAAATTAAGTAAACAATATTATCTGTGCTACCATATTTTCATGTAAACTACTGATATATGATCTGTACAACCATGACCTACTGTTTTATTTATGACTGATAGGGTAACTATAAATGATTAGAATTAGGCATGTTCTCACCCCTGGTTTCTGTAACCAACAACTGGCTGCTCATTTTCAGGTCTTTGTGTAGCTATTGTATATCAAATCAACATCCTCCGGAAATGCATGGTCCCTACGTACAACTACATGCAGTAAAACACACTTTATTGTTACCGAGTAGGAATACTTAAACACACTTTACTGTTACAGTGCTGAGAAAGTTATTATAGTTAAGGATAACAGAGGTTGAACATGCTTTAGTAAAACCTCTGGAATAGTTCAACATTAAAGCTACTTCTTCATCTGGTCCAAGATATACCATAACATACTAGTACCATACTAGTAAAATAAACTATATTTGTATCAAACTACTGTCCTCACCTAACTTGCCATGCCAAGTCATATCTAAATTAGCAATCTATACTATATCATACCATACCACACCATACCCTCTTGTACCATACTAAACTGTACCATATCATGCCATGCCATACTCCCCTACCCAAATCACCTCTCTAAATGTATTCAGTGACAATGGATATTCCAAAGTAACACCTACTTTGGACGGGACCAGTGAGAACACAGAGCTTTCCCTCAGAGAATCAATTAAAACAAAGAGATCTCCTTCAGAGAACCAATGAAAACTTGACACTTGCTGCTCAGGGGCTTGGCTGGAATTCCATGTAGCCACACAGAATGGAAGTTACACTAGGCCCAACAAGCTGACCTCTGGCGCCACCTATGGCTGCCACTCAACACTGTAGGGCAAGACCTAGCCTTCCTCTGTAACTCTCTTGCTCTGCAAACACAGCATTAGTACAACATACCAGGAGGTGCGGCTTTTAACGGCAAGGGGAGGCGCCATTATTTTGCCTTGTACAACAATGGACTTCTGTTCCTCCTTATAACACTCAGCATTAATCATCATGTAAGAAGTACCCTTTGAAAACAGCTATTGATGTGGCAATCAGCCTGTTCCTTTCTTTCCTGAAGATGTGTCCAAACAATGTTGTCCTTTATGAGGAGTTAACATTAGCTTCCAATTAAGGGTTTTTATTAAACTGGTTTACATGAGTCTGTATTTATTCCAGATAAATTATTTTGGCTTCAGCTCTACTTTTAGTCCTACTGTTTGGGCACAGATTTTTTAATGCAACCATGTTAAAATGTAAACTAGAGAGAACAATTACCTGTGCAGCAGTTATAGGATGTGAGGCACAAAAAGCAACTCATAAAAATAGTTCATGATTCTAATAAAAGAATTAAACGTGTCAAAACCAAGCAATATGATGGATACATTACCAAAGAAATTGGACAGTGCTATACAGGGGTATCATGCAACCAATTATTTAGAGGGGGAACAATAAATAAGGCTAGCTTGATAGCTAGCTAGCTAAGTAGCTATCTATGCTAATGATAGCTAGCTAGCTAAAGTTTCGAGCAAATCAATGTTATTTGTGTAGTGCTTTTTACAAATACACTAAACGCTTAATAAAAGACAACCCAGGGTAGCCCAGGGTAAACCCCCCAAAAGCAAGCAGAAGGTGACAGTGGCAAGGAAAAACTATTTTGGTTTAATCCATAGGGAGAAACCTTGGGAGGACTAAAGGCATTTCAAGAAATCATTTTATTTCATATAATATAATAAAGACATTACCACATTACTGTACATCTCATTAACAGTACACAATCCTTTAAAATACATTTTAATCATAGCCCTTACCTACAGTTAAAAAGGTTTTGGTTACAGTACTAAAATCCAAAAAAATGGGAACAATACATTATATGTGGAGTTAACAGCACTCTGTTATCCTTAAATATGTCATCATGTTCATTTTTGAAGGGCTTGACCTCACCATTCTTAGCTGCTCAGTTGTTGCTACAGGAGGTGTGGACTCATACAGGACACAGATAGAGCTATCTTCTCAGATTCAGTAAGACACCTCATATGGATCTAGCCACATTGTGAGTTCACTGGGAAGCAGCAGGTCCTGGGTCAGTCCGGTAATGCATGCCACTTTGCCGATCAGTGGATCCATCTTGTGTTTGATCCGGATGCATCGATAACCCAATATAAGGTAAGAAAGTAAGGTAGCTACATGCAATTAGGGCATAGGTTATTCTAACTGTCAGCTTGATACTTGGGTATGATAATTAGCTAGCTATTATCTGTCACATATTTGGGACACAAGGTGTTGCTAGCTAGCTAGCAACATATCATGATATGGTACAATATATATAATCAATAATTAGCCTAGGATATTTCTTAAATCATGCCGCTCATTGAGTGAAGGTGCTTAAATTCAACAAGTGAGCAGATTGCAAAATTGACTTAGGAGAGGGGAGGGGAGATTCACAATTGACAGATACCATGGCCAGACAAGAGATGATGAGGGCTAACCATAGACACATTGCTCCGACCAGAGCAATTTTAGCCTACTTGCTCCGTGCCTCCTCAGATACAACACAATCGTAATGTATGTAGTCTGCTGCTTTAACATTTTTATTGATACTATTAAAATTGATACAAAAGTGTGATCAAACTGCAAACGGAGTGAGAGAAAGAAAGATTCATTGAACTGATTTATTCATTGATTGGTGCTTATCCCAGTGCATTAAACATAGGCATTCATCACAAATGTTGTGGGGAATGCCTATGCACAAAGTATCATGGGTTTGAGCCAGGGCTATATCATCAGCTAACTATGGCCAGGAGTCCTTAGTGGTGGGACAACTGGCCTCATCCCGCCATGTTCGGTCGCCGAATGTTCTAAAAGTAAATGTACGTGGTGAAGTGTTTTGTTAAAATTACAAATTAATGTTGACTCTTGAGACAAACTCAATCACAAAGAAGCAGTATGATTTTCAGAGCATGTCTCAAAAGCTCAACCCCAGTGACAATGTTTTCAGCCTATTAAATATATAGTGTACGTAATTAATCGCATCTGTTCAAATTTATTGTATGCCTTTTTCCATTCACAGCTGCAGAAATTTTGGATGATTTAAAACTAAATACCTTTTTGAGATGCTTTTAATCCAAGATGTCAAAGCGAAAAAATGTATATGTGCAAATCAACAGGCCATCACCCAAGATGATTATCTGAGAAGATTTAGCTATATCAATTCATGAGCGCACACCATAACCTCTCCCATGTTGGTCATCCAAGAAGACAAAATAGAGTTTCAATTAAACAAGCATGCCCGAGTGGCATGTTTTATTTCTCCCAAAATCAAGACTGGATCAGATTAACTCACAGAAAAAAAGATGGAGAGTAAACCATGTTCACATTAAATTGCATTATTTCCAGCAATCCTTTGCTTAATTACTTTCCAGTTCTGATCCTAAATATACAAGGAATTTATAAAATCATAATGATCATTAATAGAAGCAGCAAGATTTGTTTTCTCTTCAACTTCAACTTTTCCATGCAAAGGAGCGTATACAATATGGATAATCCAGGAGACCGCTGAAGAAAAAGAAAAACACTTCGGAAAATACAAAGCAAATAAAACGCAAGAAACAGTCATTCATTACATAACTGCATTTTCATAATGCATAAATAGCACATTCATAAGAACAGCATAATAATGACATAACAGCCACATAACACATTCTTAACCACTACACAAGAATGACATAACATGTACATAATGTACTGATGATCTCTTGCGCAAACTATGATTGTTCCTACCATGTATTAATGCACATCTTGTAAGTCGCTCTGGATAAGAGCATTTGCTAAATGTAATGTAAATGATGAGTACACTATGTATGTTTAGTAGCACGGTGCATGTTTATTCAATGTTAGTAGAAGTGTTGTTTACGACTCTGATGGCCATGCTGGCAATGTAACTGAAACTGAAAAAATGTATGAAATTCATTCGATCAAAAGAGCAGTTGAATTAAATGTTTCTGTCCGAGAACGGAAATTTCTCTGCTCAGATCCAATAAGCGGGATCAGTGAGAGGATATTGATTCTGTTGCGGCCCTCTCTGCCTCTCTGGCTCCGAGCAATGTCCGACCATTTCTGGGTAAGCCTGCGTCGGATGATCAAAAACACGTGATTCCATCTCTGGGTCTGTTTCTTTTTTTCTCTTCTTGTTTTTTTTGGAACACCTGAAACATGACACCAACAATTTCATCCCCGACGCACGGATAACCAGAAACCCTTTTATTTCCCCCAAACTTTCACAGCTTGCGGACGATCTTCACAATCCTGGAAAAAAAGGTCTACACCAGAGAAGTGTACAATGCATGGGGAAAACAGAGGAGAAAGAAAAAGAAAGGAAAAAAGAAAGAAAGGAAGAAAGAATAAGAAAGAAAGGGAGAAGCAGCAGCAGCTAGTTGCCAGCGCTGAAATGAACTATAAACCCCAAGTATTTTTTTAAAGGTTTTACGCATGTGCTTGTTCACCTCTGACTACATTTATTTCCCACTTTTTTTGCCAAACAAATCCCCCCAAAAAGGCAGGAATAATAAATGTGTGCACACTGGGAACCTCGGCATCCTCTCGCTCCGGCGCTGGGCCTGGAGCTCGGCACATTTTGGGGGGCGAGTGCTTGCCAGACATGGTGTCCCCGGCTGAACCTCCCTCCATCGTGGGCCTCAGAGAGAGGCACCGGCTGAGACAGAAGGGGGTAAAAGGAGAGAAAGCTCCCGCCTCTCTGAACCCCCCACCCCCCTCCCTCCTTGCGCCCCCACTTGCACTGAAAGAAGCACAGTCCTTAATCAGAGCGCTGTCAGCGAGCATGCCAGAGAGGCTGTTTGTCCTGTGCCATGCCCAGGGGAGCTGGGCCTCAAAATTAAAGAAATACATACTGGGGAGGAGAGGAGGGGGAGATTCTGGGGTGGGAGGCGGGGTTAGAGTGGGGTTGGGGTTGCTGTAGAGGGTAGCTGCTGAAAAGCCTGTTTTCAAGCAGAGTGCACACCATAGGTGCAAAAAAAAGACAAACACTGTTTTTTAAAAAGAATATTCTTGAGCCCCCCACATCTGTTTTGCGGTTATCCCCCCAGCCCCCACCCGCCCCCCCACCTATTTAGTATTTCCCAAGGTTTTCCAAGCTGAGAACAAGTAAACAAAGGGAAGGAGGAAGGCCCCCCAATAACACATGTGCTGGTAATGTTGTTGTTTTTGACAGATTTATTTTTCTGCAAGCCATTCTGTCCATCTGGGAGGGCACCACACAATGAGAATTGTGCTAGTGAGTATGCGGTTCACTGTGCTTAACACACGGTAATCAATACGGGCTAGAAACCTGCTGTGTGAGGGATTTTTCAGCAGCATGGTTGGATTGGGAATCTGTAGAACAGCGACCATCAATTCCAGAAAAACTGAATGAACTGCTTCAGTTGCGAACACAGTCTCCAGATCATGCCCCGAAGTACTGTCACAGCCTTACAATGCAAAATAATCTTTCATCTTCGTGTGTGGTAACATCCAATCGGGTGTGAAAACAGACATTCTGGCCTTGTAACAGTTCCCCAACCAGTATTACATGGGGTCATAGCCCTCATTTCCATTCTCACGCCTCCAGACCCATCTGCTCTGCTCAATAACTGCCAACCGGAGACATCAGCTGTCCTCTGGAAAGGAGAGGAATGATCACAAACAAATTGTGAGAGAAAAAGGAATGTGAAGGGGGTAATGGATGGGGCGCGCTTTGTTGTCATAAAGACCCATAATGCTGCAATAACCAATCACTGTTGAGATTTACTCATATTTACTTGTATTTTATGACTCCAGGCACTTTCCTTGTAGTTTGTTTTTCTTTTCCTTTTTCCTTTTGGTTGCTCTAAGCACAGCGGCGGTAAGTGAGCTGCTCGTCGGTTGACGGACTGCTGCTCGCATTGTGCCATTGTTCGTCCACCCCATACCCTCATGCAGACCACATACTTAGGAAGGTTACCTCGGGACAAAGAAACGGTGGAGTAACACAGCTCCATTACTTTACAAAATGCCACAAAAGTCAGCTGTGGGCACTGTGCAATGTGCCAGTCAGCTCCGAAAGAGAGCAGAGAAGTGCAACAATGACTTTTTTGTTTCTTCTGAAAGAACTCGATATCTGTACTTCCATTTGCTTTGTTTTTGTATTCTCTCTCCCCATCTTTAAAACACCCTGGACTCTGTATGTTACCTATACGGCAAACCTAACCATTTGACCATGAAACGCCTACGTCTTTACAAGCACAGGGTCCCCTTCACCTTGTGCGAGTATGATGATTGGCACGTGTGAATGAGAGTGCCCATTAAACCGTCCCCACTTAGCTGACGTGAACAGAACACTGTGGTGAAGTGGGTAATTCCCAGCACTCTTGGGCAGAGAGTTGGCATCATACCCTTGAGCAAAGCACTTATCCTGAATTGCCTCAGTAAAATCCCTGCTGTTTAAATGGATAATATGCTAAAATCTAAGACAACGTAGATAAGGACTTCTGCCAAGCCAATAAATAATAATCATAATAACAATGCAATGCGGGCAGGGTCGAGCTCTTTTTTTTAAAGGGGACCCCTCCCTGCCCACCCCCCTCCAGGGCCAGTCTGAGCCCTTCCTTCATTCAGGTTTTCTCCAGCCTCCAATGCCAGCGTGAGAATTGGCCACCAGCGGCGGTAAGAAGCACTTGAGCTCTCAGCATGCCGGTCTTGATGATTTCCAGGCCGTTTAAAAGAATCCCATAAAGGTGATTTCACCCACTCCTGGTCCAACCAGCAGGGGTGTGCGGTGGAGCGTGATACCAATCTCATAAAACACTATAGAAGACGACTTAGTAGTGTCATCCTTGTGAGGGAAGGGTGCACAAAATACTGTAAACAGGGTGTGAATAAATGTGACACGTATCCTTTTGGGGGAAAATAATCATTGTTAAACAAAATCTTTTGAGCATACAGGTAACATATAATATACAGGTAACTACCAAAATAAAGGAAACACTTGATTAAATGAGGGATACTGGCAGCTCTGTTGAGGTGTTGGGTGCATTTTCCTGGCATGGTTTCAGCCCACTCAACCTCTTAGAGGGAATGGTAAATGGCAATGGATACTAAGCCATTCTGAGTGATCACTTTCATCCGATGGTTAAGCATTTCTATCCTGATGGGAGTGGACTCTTCCAGGATGACAATGCCCCATCCACAGGGCACAAGTGGTCACTGAATGGTTTGATGACCATGAAAACAATGTAAATCATATGCCATGGCTGTCTCAGTCACCAGATTCACACAGTCACCAGAACACAGTTGAACACTTATGGGAGATTTTGCCCTATTAAGACTCTTTATGTTGGTGTTTCCTTTATTTTGACACTTACCTGAGTTCACTGTAGGTGACAGCATGCATGTCAGTGAGCAGCAAAGTCGGGTGCTGCTGGTTTTCCAGAAAAGATCCGTCGGCACCCTGCAACACCTCTAGGAGTATAAGACTACTCCTGTGGGGTCCTTTCACATATGGAAACCATACTGGGTCCACACACCCCGCTGGTGGAATTGAATTTGTTGAACTCTTTTTTTAAAGGAAAAAGGAAAACCAACACACATATTAACTTCAATATCCTACATGTGATGCATTTCCATGTGGAATAAATATGACAGTTTTATTCTCTCCCCCCCGCCCCAAAGGTTTACATTTTATGATCACTGGGTGGCTCTAACTAAGATCATATCTGACCATCAGGGCCAGGCAGGATTTTTGGGGGGAGCCTCACTATAATCCATCCCCTCCCAGCACCCTCACACGAGTTTACTACTTCTAACTAAAAGCACACAGATATACCATACATATGTATGGATAGAGGATACATTACCAGCAGCAAATAACTTTTATTGACATGGTCTGTCTTTGATAAAATTCTGAATATCAATAAAACATTGCTTTTCCATACTGACAGAAATTATAAATAAAAATACATTAGAATGTAAAACTGAAATAATAAATAGAAAGTAGATAAAGAATAAAATGGAACATTTTAGGAGGAACATACACATTTTGAATATATTTACATTGGAGGTTGTGTTCTGCTCCAAACTTTGTCATTTGTTATGCTAGCACAACTGGCTGCCAACCTTGTAGTTCATACTTATAAGTGCTAGTCCACTGAGGTGGTCTTGAGCCATTGTGGACCTTTAGTTTAGAGAAGCTCCAGGTGGACTGAGTCCAATGTGAGAACAATCGAAAACAAAAAGAGGAGTGAAAATCATTTTGTAACCATTTTGTAAGAATTGTTTTTTGCATTCTTCCACCATATTTGTAGTGTTGAACAGTTTCTCACAAAATTAGAACATGTTGGGGTATCACCTTACATGAAGTGGCCATAATACCTGTGGTTACATTGTACCTACATAGGTACAGTGGGTTTAAAAAGTATTCATCCCCTTTGGTATTTTTCACATTTTATTCTCTTACTTCATGTAATTAAAATTGATTTAATTGGGATTTCTTGCCACTGATCAACATAAAATACTCTATAATGTCAAATAAAAAAACAACTCTAAAGCTTTTTCTTAATTAATTACAAATAAAAAACAGACAATAACTGATTACATATGTATTCACCTCTTTTGCTAAAATGCACCTAAATAAACTGTGGTGCAATCAATTGTCTTCAGAAGTCACATAATTATTTGGTTGGAGTCCACCTGTGTACAACTAAGGTGTTTCAAATTGCATACACCTGTCTGTGAGAGGTCCCACAGCTGGTTAGTGCATTTCCAAACAAGAGCTTCATCATGAATATCAAAGAACTTTCAAAGCAAACCCGAGAAAGGGTTCTTAAAGATTTATCCAAAGCAACTTACAGTGGTGAATATATACATTTTTCAGTATATGTGGTCCTATTGGGAATCAAACCCACAACCTAAGCGTTGTCAGCGCCATGCTCTACCTACTGAGCCACACAGAACCAATAAAAATATTAATTGAGGTGCTTGTGTGAATTTATTGTATTTGTTGGCCTTTGCCAACCATTACCTCTCAATTAAAAAATGTTTTGTGTTTAATATAAATAAAACATATATAAAATGTTTTTTTGACAAAAATACATTTCAGAATACAGCATTAGGGACCCCCTAGTGGCCATGGGGTCCTAAGCAGCTGCTTATTTCCATATGCCCAGGGCCAGCCCTGCTAACTAAGTTATTTAAAAAGTTTATTTAAATGAAATTGCAAATGAAAGTCTTTCTCTTTTTTTCCTGGTTGAAGTCATTTTTCATTGATTATTCTGTGTTCCAAAGAAATTGGAAATGTTAAAATTGACTCCATACTAAGCCAGCATGTAATATTTAATAAAGTCATATTTCATTGTTGTTGTTTTTTTACCTGAAATCACACATTTGTCATGCCTAATGCCTTTGCGAGGGGACACAAACAGAGAGCAAGAAGGGAACCCATGGCTGTGTATGGAAGTGGGAATGGAGTCTAACAGACACATGGTTCATCACTTCTCTGTGTGTATAAAGATATTAGTTTTGAACTTTTAAAATAAACATATCTGGGGGTTGACTTGTGTAAACAGTGAAAATGTGAAACAAAAAGATTACAATTGTCTGAGTTTGAAAGGAACCAGGTGCACATTTCTCGTCCAAATGTTCTTGTCATGGTGATGTTGTCAAATGTCTTTTCCTTTTTTTTCTTATTACAGTACTAAAAAAAGTGCTGTACTTTCAATTTTCCACACATTTGTCACCCCAACAAGTTGAGAATCATTCTTATTTCTTAGTTCCAACTCTGAGAATGTGAAGGACTGTCTAAACCCAAGCCTATCTGTTTTGCAGGTAAGGACTGTGTTTAGAGAGAAAGCCCTGCTATGTGCCACGCCTTGATAATGGTGCCAACACCAGAGAGCCTGTGCCTGTGATGTCATGGAATCTTCATACTGTCCCAGACAGAGGGGAAATCAAGACATTAGCCTCATAAGCAGTTCACAGCTTCCATAATTTACAGGAACCAAAAGTTGACACCTTTTTTTTTTTTTTTTTACAAATGCATGCCAACACTTGAGGAGCTCTATAGAATTACCTTGGTTAGGAGAAAAAATAGAGCTATCCTTATGCTGTATAGGTTTTGGTGTAGGCAAAAATCTATATTAGCTAGTGACAATGCCATCTGCCCATGTAGTTTTTGATTGTGCCATTGATAAAGTGTAATTTTGAAGGTGGTCTTTAAATGTGTATATCTGGAATATGTGGAAACACTGCAGGTGGCCTGGGATGCATGCGTACTAAAAAAGCAACACATATCTTAACATGTTCAACTTGAATCATTAAATGTGTCATAAAGATTGTGACACTGGGTTTATGCAACCAAACCATTTGATCACAATAATGACAGCACTATTGGAAATCTCAGGCTCTCGATCTCAAGCGCAACTTTTGTGCCAGATATAGGTGCATCTCTGTTTCTTATTCCTATCTGTTATCTTCCCACCTTGACATGGACACATATATATACTATTTTTCTTTAATTGTGTTGTCTTGCACACAAAACTGTCACACTGTAAAACTGTAAAAAAAAAAATACAACAAAAATGCCAGACGGCAGGCAGTAGTGACTTGAACAAATGAACGTTGTAATGCTAGAAATGTAACTAGTGCACCTAGGGAGGGCAGGCGGTAGTCACTGTAAATCCCACTTCATAGCAAAAAGGACCCAACTGATTGGTTTAAATGTGTTTGGTTTTGTCATCATGATAGATTTCTGTAGCCAACCAATATAAACATTGCGGTAATGCTGATTAGTTTAGGCGTTGAAATTCAGCCCCCAAATCTTAATTCATGATTTATTTTAACTTCTAAGTAAAAGCTTCACTCAACTTGATGTACCCACACGTTAATTCATACCATAAAACTGAAAACCCACTGGGGCATATTAACTAAAAAAATAGGTACTACTGTAGTTTTTCAGTGCCATGGCGGTTGAATGGAATTATATGAGCGAGCAGAATTTATTATGTATTTATTAGTTTATTTGTAAGGGACAAGCACAGAGAACATTGACAGCCACAGAAGCAGTGCCCGATGCACTGTACATGTGTATATAGTCAAAGCTAATTTCCAACACCAGTACCTTGATGGGCATTGATAGTTCAATCAATAAATAACATTACATTGTTACAATTTAAAATCAGTGCATACAATGACCGAAAACAACAGCAACAACAACCATACATGACCCGATTTGCTGCGAGAAATCTTGTATACCACTTTGACCTATCGTTAGCTAGCAAGCTAGTTAGGAAGCATTGGAATTATAATCTGGCTAGCTAGGTAGCAATCATCTAGCTAGAAGTAGCTTGCTTTATCAGTTACAGATGAAGCTACAATCATATATTATCCCCTGAAAATAAATTAAACAATTATATAAAATGCAAACCAGTCATAGAAACTATTTTACTAAGCTAGCTGGATAACAAGGAAGCAAAATCTGTAAACTGCAGCTATTTCTTGAAATATGTTTAGCTGTAGCGCTTCTGGTTGCCATTCAAACAATGTGAGTCTCTCAAACAATAAACAGAGCACAGCATGGAAAGTCCAGAGTCTGCGATTTTAAAGTGTTTTTGCCAAGCTCCAAACTTCAAAATCGCTTTAGAAAAATGTTCAGAAGAAGCAACAAATTGGCTGATGGGATTTGGCGTTCAATGTACAAATATTTTATTTGTTTTACATTACAGTTAAATTTGTTTTAAAACTATGCTTTCTTGTTAGCTAGCTAGCTTTTTATAACATTGCATTACAACAGTTTTGCATTTTATTAACATGTTTTCTTTCTTTTATAGGGACAATATGAGATTATGGCTTAAACTGTAACGGTCAAATATAGCTAGCTAGTTCTAGCTAGGTTATGGCTAGTTGGAAGAGCTGGATAGCTAGCTAGCTATCTTGATGTCTTCTTTATAAATCTGCAATTATATTCCACTTATTTAAGTTAAGCTCGGTCTTAAGGAACTGTATTGTAATCTTCCATCACTTCTTGTTTCACTAGGGTATAAAAATGAGGTAACACACATGTAAAATCCCTTTGGCATCTATCACCATGGAGAAAGCCAAAGAACTGTCAAATCAAAAGAGACAGATGTGCTGTGGTTGACGTACAAGTCAGGTAAAATCGGGTCAAAAAATACATAAATGTTTAAACATACCACTAATCACTGTTAGGGCAATAATCAAAATGTTTCAAACATCTGGAACAGTTGCAAACAGGACAGGACACAAGTGCAAGTTGTCCCCACGCACAGTGAGGAAGATGGTGAGGGAGGCAAAGAAGAACAGAAGGACCATAGTTAAAGAACTGCAGACTTTAGTTGTGTTTTGGGGTCACAAAGTCTCAAAATGAATCATAAGACGCCATCCACATACCAACAAGCTATTTGAATGAAGAAAACCCTTAACAAATTGAAGTATCTGGAGTTTGGCAAATGTTATTGAAGCTATGACAGAAACGGGGAATTGAACCCCAGCCGCAGTAGGCAAAATGCATCCCGGTCAGATGCCTTTACCTTTACGCCACCCGGGAGGCCAGGAACACATTTTTACATATTTTGAAAACTTTTATGTCCAAAGTGCTGATTCGCCATGTGGCCGTTTGTATTTCACTGCGGTGATGTGAAAAAGGGGGTAAGGATGCTCATTCTGGTAATTACTAGAACCTCCCTATTTAGAAATGTGTGTTCTTTCTTTCTAGCCAGCAAGCAGACGTCTCAAAATGCACTACATTTTACACACCCATGCTTACAAAATAAATACAAAAATAAAAAAGACACACACACGCGTTTCCATTGACCCATCCGTACTTAAGTGGCTAACGTTGCCAATGTTGCTTGACTACACAGGAATTCAAATATTACAACATCGCATTCATAAACCACCAAGGAGAAAAATCCCCCCCACACACAAAAAAATAAGCTTGTTCTGAACACCTGACCTTTGAAAATGCCAGAATGTCAGCATAGCTTTGATTGTGTTCCTGGCACAAAGCATCTTACTGAAGCATGGTAAATCATGCTTTTATCAGCCCTAGTCAGACAAGCATCCTGACACAGTAGCATTTAATTACAATCATTATTATCATTACGGTTTATTTTTATTATTAATTGCATCATCAACAATAATAATAAAATAAGGGTTATTATAATTTATGTTTTTATTTTACGTTGAGTTATATCGCTGTGGACTTGCAAAATTACATCCACTTCACAAACACATTGTAAAGAAATAGTGTGATGATAATATTTTCCCATGCTATTGGAGAATGGCGGTATTTCAGAACATCTTATAAGCTCATAAAATACAGCGATACAGTCATGGGACATTCTGTTCCAGGGTCTTCGGTTGTTTTACCTTTTTCCCCAAACATCCTCGTTTAACCCTGCGTACTGAGTCAAACTCTTTGAGGCAGGAAAAGTCGGATGAATTACCGCCCGAAGCTGCCAGATGCTGAAGGATCCCTGACCTGAGACCATTGTAACGATATAGCCGGTGATTATGATCCGGGTGAAGCATGTGCTTTGTGACTATGCACTGTGCGGAATTGTAATGGCAGGGCTGGATTTTCGATAGCATGGCTCTGCACTGTGAGGAGCAGAGAGGCTCGTTGAGGGAGAGGAGCACTGCCTTTAAACACGGTTACCACTGCCTGTGGAGCCTTTTTTACTTTGAACCTTTAAAAAAAAAAATGCGGCCTTCTCAGCTGGTTCTAGTGATTATTGTTTAATGGCCACCTCCATCCAACAGACGATTTTGCAATCCCCGCATAGGCCTTTACCCGAAGTTGGGTGATTACAATAAACACATTGATTCCATTGATTCCTCCCTGATCGGTTTCAACCTTGCCACTAGGAACTGACTCCTTTAGTCTAGGCAGACAGAAGTCTTGGCGGCTGTTTGGAAGGGGAGTATACATAATGTATTGTGTGTTGTTTCCCAGTGAAGCACTCATAGTTCCTGAGAGGGAGGGCCAGTGGGTCAGTGGTATCTCAACATTATACCATCTCAACATTACTTGTTTGTTAATAAACTGTGAGGTTGAGAGGAAAGAGTGTGCGTGGGTGTCTGGGTGAGTTCATGTGTGTGTTTATGTCTGTGTGAGTGTGTATGTGTGTATGTGTATAGGGGTGGGCTGGGGGGAAGGGGAGCTGTGGAGGGCTGGGTGGGCATTGAGGGAGGAGAGGGGAGAGGGGGTAGGAAAGGTAAGACTGGGGATTTGTGCTAAACATTTGGTTTGAGTTTGTCACAAAGTGTGGGTGAGGACAAACCATGGTGGGTTCATTAAACTAGTGCGATGTACAAGGTGTGTACACCCTCACCCTTCGCTGTACAAATACATTTTTACGACCATCGCTGTAAAACTTTAACGACCAATTAGTCTGAAGAGAGAGACTTATTGAATTTGTGAGTTTTGTTTTGTTTTTTTCTTTCTTTCATCATTTTCATTTGCCACCCACAAGTTGCTTAGTGCTGCTTACCTATAATCACCATGCCAACACAGCAGAGCTAGATGTGATTCCGATATCTGCGTGACTTTACTTGTTCATTATTATTATTATTTTTAATGTTTGTTTTACAGAGTTCCCGGTGGAGAGGAGGAAATTCTCAACCCCACCCCCAGCTGTGTCCGCAGCACACTCGACCTTTGCGTCAGCCCTGCACCTCACTTGGGGGGGATTGTGGGATGGGAGGGGGGGTTGCGATGGGGGCACCTAGGGATTTACTGGATCCTTCAGGTTCAACGGGCCTGGCGCTGGTCTGAGACAGAGCAGCCGAACCCTGGCTTTATCCCGCATTCCAGTGATCCACAGCATCCCCCAATTCAGACCCAAACCCAAGAGTGGCCACTTCAGTTCAACAAGACTGGAGGCCCCCCCGAAAATACTAAGAATTCAATCAAAATATAAGCTACAGTAGACTTCTCTTAAGCATGAAATAGTTAGTGGGGCGAACAGGGTAGAGTTCGCCTTCAGCCATAGATGCTTCAGAGCAAATCCACTCTGGAGCTCTCAATCCTATTCTGGTGGATCATGACATCCTCCTTGCCTTCCACAAAAAAATCAGTACATCTGAATTACTCAAGGAAGAGTTCACCCTTCTAGCCTCTCCTCTTCTCTAGTGAAGAGGTGGAGTGTGAAAGGTGAGAACAGTATGTGCCAGATTTTTATCCCTGTATTAATATCTGCAACCATGCCAAAAATATCTGCTGTGCCCCACACATTTAGTTTGTGAAGTAACACATGTCAAATAGACACCCCAAAACCCACTCATTTTTTATATTTTAATATATTTTAACAGGAAGATGAGCCCTGCTGGGTGTTCTAACACGCATCATTTAACCAACGATAGTGTTCTTAGGTTAAACAACTGGTTAACCTGTTGTATTGTATATACAGGTAATGGTGGGTGAGTGAGGTATCATGACACAAAAAATAGGTGGAGCTAAATTAGACTTGTTTGAACCAACAACCAACCAACTTGCTCGCCACAACAAAACCCAATTTTGGTTCAAGTCAGTGAGATACTGGTATATCATAATTCCACTCATTTTTAGTGTCATGATGTCTCATTCCCCCATCATTACAAAGGGGGAGTTTTTAAATGTCTCATATTAGGTAATATGAAGCATGACTGGCTCACTCTTTTTTTTATATAGCGTAGCGGTCTAATGACCTGTATTTTGGCTGGCCCGATATGGTGTGTGCTGCCTGAAAGGGACGCGGTTTGAAACTCACGTCTCTACCAGACCGGCCCTGGTCGTCAGCCCCAATCAGGGGCGGCATTTGGCTGTCCGCCCCAGGGGGAAGGGGGAGGGTGAGCTGGCTTGAGTCCACTGTAAAGCACGTAAGGAGTCTCCAGAACGTGGGTGGGAGAATTCTGTATCGAAGAAAGCAGAGTTCGCTGCCCTCTGAGAATTAGCTTGCCTCGTAGAAACAAGCAGCGGACTTGTGTGGGGAGTGTAAATTGAAATAAATAGAGGGTGTAATTGGCTACAAAATAATCATTATTATTATTTTATTTTTTTTAAAGGGTGTGAGGTGAGCTGTGATGCATGCTGGGCCATGCACTGCACAGTTCTGTCAGCGCTTGAGATGGGTGACCTCTGACCCTGCAGTTATTACTGCAGCAGATTAAAGTATCGGGCCTGATGGATGCAAGTTTCCTCGAGCTCCTCTACCCTCCCTCTGTGGACCGAGAGCTGTTTCAGTGCCTGATATGTCCGCGAGCATCCTGCCATCCTCCTCTGTGCTGAATGCACTCTTACCGTATTGACTGACTAAAAGTCTGGCAAAGTGAGAGAGGTGAAGAACATGTGGCAGGAACAGGCTGCGGTGGGCGCTCGGAGCTGAAACCAGCACTGACCCGCCTTGCCTTCACATGTCCTGGATCACCTGGCTTCACCGGGGCTTCAGTGCATCAGGGCATCACCCATGTGAGGAATGTTTTTCAGGGCCTCCCCACCGATCTCGCCGAGTCGTTTTATACACTGCCAATTCAATTATCACAGACAAAGAGATCACAAGCAGGCAGGCGGGGAGATGTCAGTTCTTGCTGTATGGCTGAGATCATTTGGGTTAAATGGTGATGGTTAAATTAAGTTTAAACGGCTGAACAAACCAAACCAGCTACCTGACCTGAGGCAGCACTTCACTGTTCCTTCTATTTTACACACTGTTTCCCATGAGGCCTTGCAAAAGCTCTCCGAGTACAGAAATAACAATCGTAACCAGGGCAGCACACACATAAAAACACCAATTAGCAGCACCTGGGCCTTTGCCACGACGACTTCACAAGGACTGATTGATTGATTCAGCTGCCAAGTTAAATGAGAGATTACAAGGTCGCACAGTGCAACTTCATCCTGGTGAGCGGCAGCTGGAATTATCAACAAATCAATCAGTCAATCAATCAGCTTTATTTCATTTTGTAAGAGCTCAAAACAAAGGCAATGACACCGAGCTAATTTCACAAAACAGACATCCTTTAAAAAAATGGAATGTAAGCTGTGGTGGACATAACCTGAAAGGAAAATGAGGAAGGTTTGTGCAAGTTTGTGGGGAAAATAGTGCAAATTTCCCCTTTCCCCGGTCACCTGACGGTAGCTGCAAGATCAAATCCACTTTGCCACAGGTGCTCACAATTTAGCCGTATTATCAGTTATTAAGAGCTGGGGCTTGGTGTGCTTGCGCAGATCCCCAATAAATTAAGTGTTGAAGTGGATGTGGGAGCAGCATCTGGCAGCGGGATCTGAGCACGCATTTACTGTAGAATGAAATATATGTAGCACATATTTGTTGGGAGGGTTCCAGTGCCTTACTGGCAGGAATTCCTAGAAAACAATTAGTTTTTCATGTGAAATACATGACCCCACCCAAAACCAAAATATATATACTATATAACCCAAACCCAAAACTTGTTTTAAGTAAGAGATAAAGGTTGTCAAAAGCCAAAAAAGACGTGAAATTCACATGAGCACCCCGACCATTATCTTGCCCTATGCGCTGACAAATGAATCTGTCAATTATTTGGTCAGATGTGTCCTTAACAAATGCTATTTTTCTTGCATCCGTCATGATATTTTGATGCGTATTATGCATAGTAGATTACTGATCTACCATAACATAGCAATGCCAGCTCGTTGTAGCACATAGTAACATTAAACAAAGGGATCCTTATTTGTAAGACAGCAACAGGCAAACAACAATAACATAACGTTGCTCACAATACTATTTGATAAATGTCACAGTAGCCTGCAATGGCTATTTTAACAAGCTCACAATTCAACCTGGTCTATGGTTAACATATCCTAGTAACGGAGTAAACAAAAAGTGATTTAACCGTGGAAAAACAACAGTGGAAATAGTATAGAGCTGAACTACTGAATGAGATTCCGTATAGGATTTGAACAATACCTTAGACGCAACCAGTTAAAGAACATGGTTTCATATTTGCTTATGACCCCCATGGCTGTCACATCACGCAACACCACCAATACCCTGGAGCACCCACAATTTTGGAGTGGGACACTTGGGTTGGTCTTCCAGATGACTAAATGGATTCCAACCCTGGAAGAGCAGATATCTGCAAGACGTAACAGAAATTCAGTCAATCACACAGAAGGAAGCGAGAAAATTAAGTGGAAGTCGCTGACTACAGTGAAGCCACTATATGCACACACACACACATATATATATATATATATATCATTTTTAAAAGCAGCAAAAACTGCCTGTTGGGGTGGAAGTAACAGTAAGTCCTCTTGTTGCTTACCTTTATGAGTTGTGGAGGTTTAGGAAACCTCAGAATGCCCTGTTCTTACCTTAACTGACTGCCTTTATGCCGGGAACAAGGTCAAAGAACATACAGTGCAAACATGTGGATGTGGTTAACTTGAAAAAGTATATAAGAAAAAAAAATCACATTTACTTATGATTGAAAGTTTGTTGTGTCAGGAGAAAAAAATTATAATTAAAAAAAGCTGACACAAGATAAATCTAGAAAGATCTGCAACGAATTTGTAAATGTACCTCTACACAGTTCCTGCAATTATCAGCTTTACTGCAATTTTCCTAGATTTCATGAATTCTGATATGGTCCAAAACACCCTGGCCTCATGAAAGCAGCTTTCTCCACCTCAAAACCCCAAAACTCTCTCCTCAAACTTCCTTCAAAACCAAACACTGTCACCCCAAAGTGCTTTCAAAACCAAACACTGTCCGCTGACCCCATAACCCTGGCAAACTCCCCCAAAGATTATAGCTTTCCGGGTTTTCTTCCGGGCAAAAGTGACCAGTGTAAGAAGTAGGCAGGGAACAGCGATGCCAGGGAAAACACGTACAGATTAAACAGGGACCTACCCCTGGAATCAGATCAGCTCACAACCAGAGATCCTTCAGATGTGTTTTGAGGAAACAAATGCCTCCTATCGGTCTGACAGGGGAGGGCACGCCCCGATCGCGCCAATCAACAGACTTTGCATGCAAGCTTTCACATCCTCAAAGGAAAACAGCAATACAAAACAGTCTACTGAGAATGCCTACTGGACCTGCCTGGACCGATCAGCAGATGTCCCTGTTTACCTTGCATGTGCTGTAGTCCAATTTCAGGGCCGTTCCATATTACAGGAATCACAAATTGACATTGACCCTTTTGATTTAAGCAAACATTTCCAGATGCATTTTCATGGGGGATACAGACATGGAGTTTTTGTTTTCTTTTTTCCCAAGGTGAACATCCATTCTGGAGACATCATTCCACAGACAAACCTCATATAACATATGCCCCCACCTCATATAACATAGCAGAAGGAGATTAATAATAGAAACAATAGAAAATAGTTTCTTTGCTTGGCAGGCACCTATATCCAGGTGCATTTTCCTGGCACAGTTCCGGTCCGCTCAACCCCTTAGAGGGCAAGGTTGCCTGTCAACACCAATAAATCCACAGGGTAAGAGTGGTCACTGAATGGTTTGAATGGCCGTCTCAGTCACCAGATCTCAACACAATTGAACATTTATGGGAGATGCTGGAGCGGCACCTGAGACACTGTTTTCCACCACCATCAGCAAAATACCAAATGATGGAATTTCAAATGGAAGAATGGTGTTGTATCCCTCCAATAGAGCTCCAGACACTTGTAGAATCAATTCTGGTGGCTTGTGGTGAGCCCTATTAAGACACTTTATGTTGGTGTTTCCTTTATTTTGGCAGTTACCTGTACATTAATTTATTTATACAGTTCAATATCTTTAACAAGACAGCAGAACCTTACCTGGGATTTGAACCCATGACCTTGGGGTCTTCTTAGTGGTTTAAACTTTAAACCACACAAACACAGGCACAAACACACACACTGATGTACTCCCATAAGCACACATACACATTCACATACTCCGGTAAGCAAGGACAAACACACACACGTACGCACAAACTCACGCACACTCAGGCACGCCCGTAAGCACAAACACACTCACTCACTCCAGTAAGGAAGCACACACACAAATACAGACCCAAACACACACACACACACACGCTGACACACTCCCATAAGCTCATACTCACATTCACGCACTCCGGGAAGCAAGCACACACGCATACACACACTCACGCACTCCCGTAAGCACAAACAAACTCATGCACTCTGGTAAGCAAGCACACACACAAACACATACACTCACGCACTCCCGTAAGCACACACACACATCCATGCACTCTGGTAAGCAAGCACGCATGCACACACATATACGCACACGCCCTTAGAGGGAAGATGATACTGTTCGAACCCACGCCTGAAGCCTGTGGTTACATCACCAGTCCCTCGTCACACGGTACAAATGAAACATTTACACACACTGTTTACCTGAGAGCTACTTCGCTGCACCTTCGCTGGTCCAAACTGCGACCCCACTGTGACGAAACTGCCAGCCCAGTGCAGGCTCAGGGGGCCCGAGCGGCCATCAAAGCCCGCCGCAGAGGGAAAACAAACTTCCTCCTCTTCGGTCGCTTGCGCTCTGTTGCTTTTCTGTGCAGTGTTTTTGAGGCTTAAGTCTGGGCTCTAACACCATGGTGCCAGTTTGTCTACGCTGGCCCCCCAAAGCTTTTGGTTTGAGAGAAAATGGATAGCGTGAAAAACAGCAGTTTGCTTTAAACAAATACTGGTGGTTGAGGACGCAGATCAATTGCTAGATGTAATGTCAGCAAATTTGTTTTCTCAGGATGTTAAGCTCCATTTCAAAGCCCCGTGCTGCCAGTTCTGGAGGCCCCTCCATCCTCCAACCAACCTCGACGGATCACACACCTGCCGAAGTGGCTAAACCAAAACAAAACCACTAAATATGAGCTTTTCCTTTTTTCAGGTCCAAGGAGTTCATTTTCTGTCTCCTCCTCTAAATCTTTCTCATGATTCCTGCCCTAGGTTAGGAAATGATAATAAAGAAAATTCACATGGTCATAAAAAAATGAATAAAAAAACTGGTCTCGGCCTCAAATGTCTCTGATGTGGTTCTGCTTTGACTTTAAGCCTCAATACAAAATTGTCCACAAATTTAACATCAAATAAATGATTTGTGGAAAAGATATTGTAATCTTTAAAATCAATCAATAGTCCATTCATGCTTCAAAAACAGCAAATTAAAATGAAATAAAAACCAGCTGGTGGTAGAGTTTTATCACTAATGCTGCTTGCATTTAAATGTCCAGATGACTGAGCAAATGACCCCTGATAAAATAGGAATCAAAAAGTAAAATCAAAATGATGGTGACTTTATTAATCATACATACCTCCATTCTGTAGATTCTGTATATCGTCTGCACAGGGGAAGTTGTTATAATGGCAATGTAAACATATAAGCACAGTCACAAAAATATACTCTAAGGATACATAACAAGTCTAACCAGCAGAGTAAAAGTGTTTATGCTTTATTAAATATTGTATTGTCCGTGATTCGGTATAGTTTTCATAAAATCGGGAAACAAGAGGTTGGAGTAATTCACTGGAGTAATTAGAACAGCAGGGGCTGATGACAGCCACCATGGGCCAACGGTACAATAATGTCGCTACAGTATATTGAGAAGATTATGTGTACAAAAGGAAAATGCTATTAAATGGCATTGCTGCATTTCATTAAATATTGTTCCATTAAAAGTGGAAAAAATAAATGAATAAAAGCCTAAATCTCATCCACATAAAGTTACGGGGGAAGAAAATAACCTTTTTTCCTGCTGGCTCTGCGCAATTAACTCCAGCGTATTACTGAGGTGAAACAGAAGCAAAGAGATTCAGTGAACATTTGCGCCCTCCAGTGAGCCGTTGGAACATTTACTTACTTACTCACTTTATTGTCCCCTTCGGGACATCAAGCCCATTCAAAGTGAGGGGGCACGTGCCCTCGCTTTTATGCAATTTATACATTTTAATATGTACGTTTTATATAAATTTTATAAATAAAAATGTTAAAACAGCAGACTATA
Source organism: Aldrovandia affinis (assembly GCA_029706075.1). Lineage (NCBI taxonomy): Eukaryota > Metazoa > Chordata > Actinopteri > Notacanthiformes > Halosauridae > Aldrovandia > Aldrovandia affinis. The sequence goes on from JAINUG010000100.1 coordinate 2,928,029, forward strand.
TAATGTAGCAGTAAGTGCTACTGAATGAAGACTCGGAAGTCCATTCCATTTTAACACTACCAGCTTTATTAGAACAAAGCATTGAGATGCCAGGAAGTACACAGAAAACATGACAAATGCACGGGGGTCACTCTACACATACACCTACCATCATGGTGCACAACACAAAGGGTCACGAACAATAACCCTCTGTAACGGGGGAAGGAGAGACTTTCATACAAGCACCATTCCACAATTATACAAATAGTAAAATGTTAACATGACTAAATAATAAATAATAGTTGTTGCATTCGCAAAGGTCTGTGAGACATACTGTACAAACCACGCCGGAGGTCTCCAATGGCTCCCACCCTTTCATTGTGGTGGCAATGCATTTCCCGGAATCAGGAAGCGGCAAAGTTGGAGACAGCGACTCGGCAGCAGGCTGGCAACGTGCCTGAATCACGGGAGCCCCAGACTCAGGAGAGGCAGCAGCAAGCAGGCGGAGTTGTGTTCCCCTGAGGGGGCAAGGGGCATTCCTCAGTACCCAGGTAAGGGGTGAGTCAGTCGTGGTGTAGGACCACCACTCTCCAACATAGGTGGAGTTGGACCCGGTATACCACGTCTGAGAACCGGGTCAGGACGAGGCAGGTGTCCTCCCAGTCGCTGTCAGGCTTTACTGACCAGCCTTTTCTGCTGCGGGGATTGAACACCCACACCCGCTCCCCAGTCTGGAACTCATGGCCTGTGCAGCGGACGTCGTAGTTCCTCTTCTGCCTTCTTTCAGCTACCTTCTGGTGATCGCGAGCAAGCTGATATATGCTGTCGAGGTGGTCTTGGAGCTGGTGGGCATACTCCAGACTGGGCAGGCGAGGCAGTTCGGGATCCGGTGGTCGGCCGAAGATCAGGTTCACCGGAGTGCACAGCTCCCGACCCAGCATAAGGGCAACTGGGGTGCACACTGTCCACTCCTGCACCGCCGATGAGCAGGACAGCAGAACCAGCAGAAGGTGGGCATCCCAGTCCATCTGGTGGCATGAGGTCAGGAGAACCAGCTGAGTGGTGAGTGGTGGTGGAGAGTGGTGGTGCAGGTTTTCCTGATGGCTTCTTGGGAGGGTATAGTGTATGCCTCTGACCACTTTATAAAGTAGTCTGTTGCCGTGAGGATGTAGTGATTCCCGGACTGGGACATGGGGAAGGGTCCCAGCATGTCAATTGCCACCCTCTCCATGGGGGCGCCGCAGGCAGCTTGTTGGAGGGTAGCATGAGACTGCCTGGCTGGACCCTTCTTAGCAGCACATGCATCACAGCAGCAGCAGTAGGAGGTTACGTTGCAACGGCATTGAGCCCAGTAAGAAATACTCCCTTAGACAATGGAGCGTCTTCTTCACCCCATAATGCCCGGACCCCGCAGCACTGTGGACCAGCTGCAGGACTGGAGGGTGCAAATGGAGAGGGGTGAGCAGCTGGAGCTGAACGACGCCCTGAGCCAGGTCTGACCAGTGGCAGTACAGCAGGTTGGTGCACCAACCCTGTCATTGCTGCCATCAGTGTCCAGGATGAAGGGCTTAGGATCACAAGGACTGGAGCCGTGATGAGAGCCCTTTGGAACTGATTGAAGGCGTCCTGGCTGGAGGGGGACCACTGTAATCTCTGTGCCTTCTCCTTCAGTTGATGCAGGGGACAAGCAAACCGCAAACCATGATGAACTGCCTGTAGTAGGATGCCAGGCCCAGGAAGCTGCCCATCTCTGCTGTTGAGGTTGGATAGCCTTGGCTATCTGTTGGAACACCAGGTGCAGGTTGTTGAGAGCGGTGGCATAGGTGGCTGTGTGGACCAGGATGTCATCCATGTAAACCACACATGCGGAGGCTGGAACCAGCTTTTTCCATCAGCTGCTCGAATGTGGCAGGGTTGTTGCACAATCCGAATGGCATGACATTGAATTCCCACAGCCCCCTGTCGATGGTGAAAGCCGTTTTGGGTCGGGCTGATGGTGAGAGTGGAACCTGCCAGTAGCTGCTGTGGAGGTTCAGGGCGCTGAACCAGCTGGAGCCGGATACGGAGTCGAGAGCATCGTCAATGTGAGGCAGTGAACATGACTCTTTGGTGGTGGCATTGTTCAGGAATCAGTAGTCAACTGAACCGCAGAACCGCAGGGACCTGTCTTTCTTCCGAACCAGCACAGCAGGAGAGACCCAGGGGCTGTCGGATGACTGAATGATACCCACTGCAACTATCTCGCGGATTTTGGACTCTACTTACTCCCATTTAGCCAGGGGAAGGCATCGCACTTGCTGCGGGATAGGGGTGGCTGTCCCCATATTGATGTTGTACTGGACCACCGTGATGTGGGTGCAGTCTTTATCTTTTGCAGCAAACACACATCGGAACTCAGACAAGAGAGCCCATAGCTGGTTAAACTCACTTGTGCTGAGCCCCTCACTGCTGCGCTGGAACAGCTGCTCCACTGCCTCAGCCCCCTCTGCTGTCACTGTTGCACTGCCTGGCTGGGGCTGGATCTACCTGACTGCCCGTTGACTGTGATTCGTCACAGGCTGGGGTAGTCGTTGCCTGCCGACCAGGATCCGGTGTTTTGCAGTGTCGATGACGGCCCCAGCAGCAGAGAAAGTGACTTCAACCTCGAAAAAAAAAAGAGAAAGACTCAAGAGAAAATTTTTCATTTGCAATTGCATTTGAATGAATGCAGCTGCAGCTTAATGAATGCAGCTTGCCTCTCACAGCATCATAGTTAGCAGGGCTGGCCCTAGGCATAAGGAAATAAGCAGCTGCTTAAGGCCCCATTAGGGGGCCCCTAATGCTGTATTCTGAAATGTATTTTTGTCAAAAAACTTTTTATATACATTTTATTTATATTAAACACAAAAAATATTTTAATTGAGAGGTAATGGTTAGCAAAGGCCAAAAAATACAAGAAATTCACACAAACACCTCAACGAATATCTTTATTGGTTCTGTTTTGTGTTGGCTCAGTAGGTAGAGCATGGCGTTGCAAACGCTTACGTTGTGGGTTCGAGTCGCTTTGGATAAAAACATCTGCTAAATTACATATATATATATATATTATATTATATTAGAAAGTGTCGAGGCACAGGAGGCAGGGGTTGGAGATGTTAGCCCGGAAAGAGCTCTGCTCTATTGTCCTGGCTCCCATCTGCAGGCGCAGCTGCCTGCAGCCCAGCGACGTCACCTCACTGAACCGCCAATTCAATGCTGTGCAGAGGAGTTCGTAAGTAGGCATGCAGTCGGGACCCAGGTCCAGGAGTGCCTTTAGCGCTTCTCCCTCCAGGGCTGCTGCCAGGAGCATACCTTTCTCCACGTGGGCCACGTATGCTTCCCAGTCGCCTCTCCCGTCAAAGTGGCTTACCTTAAGCCCCAACCTCACCGTACTGTTAGCTGCAAGAATGCCTCCTGCCTCGCACATGCTATCTATGGTGGTTGTCAGTGTTTTACCACCGCCGCAGCTGGCGTGGTTCCTGACCGGCAGGAGAGTTGGGCTGGTAGTAGCGAGGTGACCACTTGCCCCGGGGCTCACTACCCGTGACTACTCAGCTTGCAGCTGAGTGGGCTCCCGCTACGAGCTCGCTAGTCACCGCCGTGGCTCCGTAGCCAACAGGAGTGAAGTCATCTTCCGCCGTGTGGTCTTCCTGTCTGGCCGTCTCGCTTCTTCAAGCCTCTTGATTTCAACTTTGATTCGTTCCGCTTCTGACACCAATATAGTGGTGAGTGCTACTGAATCAAGCCTCAGAAGAGTTTGCCAAGGGAAAATTAACTCGGGTCCAGACAACAGATCTTTGCGTTGTTCTATTGTTCACTACCCATGACCATCTTTTTGGAAACAACTCATTTTGAGCAGCTTTTTCTGACATTTTGGGGGTTTGGGAAGTTGAGACTGTCTTTTTAATTTCCAGTTAAAAAGCCAATTTAACTAAATGAAAAAGGCCCCTTGTCAACCACAAAATGGATCCATTGATCGGCAAAGCGATCGGACTGACCTGGGACAAGCTGTTCTTGCTGTTTCACAGTGAAATCACACAGTGGGTAGATCCATACCAGGGGCCGTATGTACAAAGATTTTAGGAGTAGGAGTGCTGATCTAGGATCATGTTTCCTCTGTCCATATCATAACCATATCCATTATGAGCTATATCCTAGATCAGCACTCCTTATTGTGGGTAAAGGCTATGATTGAAATTTATTGTGATTTTCAGGATAGTGTACTGTTAATGTAATGCAATGTACAGTAAAGTGGTAAACTAGCTAGCTTTATTGTTGATGTCCCTTCTAAATAATTCGCTGCATGAAGCCCCTGGGCATAATCAAGTACGAAGAAAAAACAAACAATATGAATACAAAGATACAAAGAGACGAGATCAAATAAAGCGAGATGGAACGAGAACCCATGGCACATCGGGCATATTGGCACCGCTAGGGGTTGTTGTTAAGCAGGACGCTAACGGAGGTGGAGGTGGCCTTCATCCGTTTCGCTGGTGAAGTTTTGTGCTCGTTTCGAGAATGTTACTCCTGCTCTCCATCGACGGCTGATAATAGCTCAGGAGATAGCTCCCTGACCTGTGGCCACTGGCCGACATTATATCCCTGGCTTGCAGCCCAGTATCGGCTGGATCACAGCTTCTGGATTGTGCTGCTCCGGACGCTGTGGTTTGTGCGGACTCTCGACTTACCTAACGTTAGATAGGGGTTGCATTTCCATATATTAATGAGAACAGGAAATTGAATGGATACTGTAACGTGTGTGTGAGTGTATGAGACATGATTAATTTGAGTCCCTCTATTTACCTACTGACTTGCAAATCCTGAGCAGCATTGTTGCAAGATAGGCCTAGTTGATGCCCAGCAGCTCAGCCGTGAACCATGCAGTGGTGGGGCATCAGTTTGTCAATTGAGGATGAAGATAAAAAGGCATGGGGGTTTGTGGGAGTTCTCAAATGAGGCAACAAGACTCCTAGGATTCTCAGACTCCTCAGATATGAATCTCCTGCCTGATTCTCTGTCCCTCTCCCATGGATCAGTGTGGTCTTTGGTTGCCTCGTTGAATGTCCAGCTTACGTACTTCATCCCATTTCGTCTATCCTGACAGCAAATTAGCCTGTTGCCCTCCTTTCCCCTGTGGCCAAAATGCAGTGCAACATCGACCCACACTTTCTGAACCAGTCCTCTAGGGTTTAACGCTTCTGAGCGTTGGATAATCTGGATGTCCTTTTCAGATATGACAGGGTGATGTGTGGTTTTGTCCTTGCCCACAAACGCAATTGGATGTGGTCAGGGGCGTTTCCAGGGAGGGGCACCTGCCCCCACAGAAATTTGGTTGGCCACCCTGGGTGCCACCCTACTTCATCTGGTTCTTACTTTGTATAAAACTTGTCATAACACTCCCTATTTAATAAAAAAGTTTGAATGAAAGCCAGCATATTTGTTGTGAAGTGTGAAATACTGAATTTGGACTATTAGGTCTGATACTGGTCATCATATTATCCATGTGAAAGTCAAATTTATTACATTTTGAATGTCCTGCCGTGTGGTTCTCTGCCACTCTTGGGCCACCCGTTAAAATGGTCTGGACCTATGGTTCATTAACAAAGCGCATGCCTGGAAGTTGGCTGGACTTATCCAAGCGTGTCAACCGGGATAGGGTCATACAGTAGGCATGAAGTATGAGTAAGTATTTACCCCCTTTGGAATTTTTCCCATTTCATTTTCTTACTTTATGGAATCAAAATTGTTTTAATTGGGATTAAATAGAAAATAACAATTTGCTACTACAAAAACTACTCCAAATCCTTTTTTTATTGTAATTTTCAAAAAGCTTTAGTTTGAGTTTTTATTTGACACTATATAGTATTTTGTATTGATCAGTGGCAAGAAATCACAATTAAATCCATTTTGATTCCATGAAGTAAGAAAATAAAATGTGAAAAACGCCAAAGGGTGTGAATACTTATTATAGCCACTGTATGGTCATTAACAGATAATCATTTATACATTTGAAAGGAAATAGCCAAATCTGTTAGCTAGCAACACTCTGCAGTTCTCCAAACAAAAGCTTGCTAGCTCTTGCATGTTCAAATTTCACTGAACATTTCTGTGGCTTATGGGAAATTAAATCCTGAGTATGATAACCTTGAGCAACGACATCTAACGGTTGACTTGACTTTTGTAAAACACAAAACTGTGGCACCTTGTGGGTCACACCATTGCTATTGGTATCAAGTAGGGGTCAATCATTTATTGTATGTTAAAATATGTTGCACATCTGCTTTTTGCATAATGGTAAGGTCATTTTCAATTGTATTTTCAATTATTTCTAACAAGAATGTGTTAGTGGGTGTGTGTGTGTGTAGGGTGATAGTCTTGCCCCCGTTGATTTAAAAGTGGTGGGTCAGAGTCAGACTTACTAAGTCTTACTTACTGAGTCCTAGACTTACTGAAGGCTTTCACCCCTAAGAGTTTATGGAAATGAATGTGCTGTTAATTGTAAGGAAAATGTTCTATTAGGAATGCCCAACAAAGGATCACATAAAACTTGTCATTCAATTATTTCATTTGGTTTATTCAACCATGCCATATGTTTGTTTTTCAACCAAGAGACACAATTGCCCTTGGTATCAGCTGAAGTCCTCAGGCATTACAATCATTCAGGTAAAAATGGTATGTATTTGACACACTCACCTGCAGACCTGAAATAGATGACATTTGCTTTACTGTGAGCCATAAGGCCAACGAGCTAAACGCATTGCCATATTGGTTGGTTGATTTCATACAATTAGTCACAAAAATCCAGTGGGCTAAAAGGTTATCTTTGAATTACAAGACAAATATACAAACATGATTAAATATTGTCACTAAAATATGGCAGAAAGAAACTTCTAACTTTCCCTTCAAGTCTAATGACAAAGAAAAATGACACGTGGGCATATTAGTTGACATTTTTCTCCACTGAAGATAAGATTTTAGGGTGGCTTTTATCCATAATTGGATTGGTATTTTTAGTTCTATGTTAGCTCTCCAAAAATATATAAAAAGAGGTGGCCATTTTTTAACTAAATTGGACCCCTATATCAAAAAAACTAATGAAAATTCTGTGACCAAACTTGTATTGTATTCAAACAGTGGTAAATGAATGTGTGAAAATATGATGAATATGGTCCGAGACCACAAACCTCCCAAATATTGTCTGATTTGTGATGAAATTACCATATGCAAAACAGAACCACCAAGGTAAACTTGCCGCAATCAACAGGGAAAAAAATACAACTCCTCCTGACACGCGCGCACACACACGCACACGCACACGCACACCCCCTAAACACGAATATGTGCCAAGAGAAAGAAACTGTCTTGCACTGAACTGGGGGTGGGGGGAAGCACCTGCCCTGAAAGACCCAGAACAATAAAGACACTTTATCAGTCAAAAAAAGAAGGAAAAAGGATGAAAAGCACTCCCGTCGACCACTCCCCTCTGTAGGTGCGGTCTTTGAAGGCGTGGCACATTAAGGTGTTGAGTAACTGCTGCTGCCCTGTGGGAAAAGGAGAATATGCACGTTTCAAACCGTACATCCAATCACAAAACTTGAGTTCCCAGCAATACAACACACTCTATTCACCTAAACAAAACATAATGGCTTTAGAAAAAGTTCCGACATTGTACTCACTTACTAGCATGCTAACAGATCCCTTCCACAAACATGTATCAAGCACAGAAGAGTGAGGGCTGAGTGACCTGGGGCAGAGGTGGATTTGACAGGTGCTTTTGTCCACAGTGCTGTCTCAGAACATGGCGCTGCAGGTGGTGTGCACCTCCGAACCTCCGTTTGCACACGCAGCATTTCAGCTTCTTCAAATCTGCAGAGTCAATGCACAGCCATGAGAGAGGACCCAAATAACATACAAAGACACAGACACAGAAAAATGCAGACAAATGTAGACTTCAGGCCACAGCAGTGCTAGCCTGGCTTAGCAAACACACATGGTGCATTAGCAGCAGTTCCATAGTCATGCAGGTTACAGCAGCGCTAGCCTGGCTTAGCTAACACACAGTGCATTATCAGCAGCTCCACAGTGCTGCGGGTCACATCAGCGCTAGCCTGGTCTCACCACAGTGCGCTTGGAGCGTGTGCCTGCAGAGGCTGGTTCGGGCCTTGTAGCTCATGTTGCAGCTGGCACATGGGTACTGCAGCCTCTCACAGTGAGCCGACGCCACATGCCGGTCCAGTGCCTTGTTGGGCTTGAACCGCTTCCGGCACAGCAGGCAAGCCACACGTCTCCCCCCTGAGAGACAAACAAAAACACTGTGTCATGAAACATGTCATGTGTTCCCCAAAACACAGGTCACATCCACCTGAGAGACAAACCGCACACAAGCTACACGAATGTCCTTAACAGTCAGAACACAACAGGACCACATTGCAGAGACCTGAGCAGAACTGCCCCAAAAACGGTCAGCCTGCCGGGCTTAGCAGAGACACAGACCCCGAAGAGGCTGGGCCAAGCTATTGCCCAGAGCTGCTCCTGTTTTGGCCGCTTAGTTAAAGATGAATATTACGGTATTACAACAGCAATCAGAGAGCAAGGGAGGGTGAAACCAGAATGCTTTCTGCCATCTCCCAATTTACAGGGTTTCTCGAAATATTATCAGATTACATGCCACACAAGACCTACCCAAGTTTAGCTGTTTCTCTCTCACACACACACGTATTCGTATGAACTTCTGGACCCAACTTCGCCAGTTAAATTTGTGAGGAAAGAAGAGGTAAATTACTGGGTAAATTCACTTCTTCCCTACCACCAGGTCTAACATCGGTCAGCCAGCAGAGGGCGCTGTGCCTGAATGCAGTGGGAGAGGTTGAGAGACCAGCCTTTTAAAGGCCATGCTTTTCTGTGCTAGTCATCAGTGCTGTACTTACCAGGGCAGGAAGCCACATCCTTTCCTCCCAATCCAGAAGGGGGGTCCCCACCCGCTGGTTCCCTCTCCTCCCCCGCGGACACTGCCACCTCCTCTGAGAAGGAAAGACCAGCACACCAGCACATTTACACTGGTCACAAACTAATACATTACACTGGTTACAAACTAGTACATCAAACTGGTCACAACTAACACATTCCCCATTCTCCAGTCACCAACAGCAATGATATTATTTTTCCACCCAAGTACTTATAAGCAGGTTGTTGCTTTAGCAAACCATGCTTTTCAACAGCCATACTCTCCTGCTGCCTTACCTGTCATTCGCAGAAACTCGTCTCGAGATGTAACCAGTGATGTCACGTTGCTTATCTGTATCATCGACAAGCAATCTACGAGAGAGAGGAGAAAAAACTAAAAATACCACTGGTCTATAAGAAACAGGAAAACAGTGTCACTAATATAAAATATTGCAAACACTTCATTTTTACGTTGAGGCCTTTGACTGAGGGCACGCATAGTGAAAATTGCAGGAATGCGGAAAGCGTCCCTTCCTGCTCACCGGTGTGGCTGGGCTCGGGACTCTTGGCAGAAGCTTGGCTGTACCGGGTTCCGCGCACTGGCTGCTCACCGCACACGCTCATCCTGCTCCTCTTCTTGTTTCTTCCGTATTTAAGTCCTGCGGGGATTGAGGGGCTTCGTTTCCAACAACGGCCTCGTGCAGTTTCAGTTTCTGCAGTGCCAGGGGCTTGCTTTTTATTTTTTTATATTTTTAGAATACATTTTGTTTCTGATTTTCTCCCGGTTTTCTCCCAATTTGATAGCCAATTACACCCGCTATTTTCAGGTCAATCCCTCCCTCATAGTTCGCTGCCATAGCCCCGTGACTGGTGGCGACGAGACGGCCAAGCCGACGTCCGTAACTCCGGCACCCCAGAGCCACTCCTGTGCGCAGCGAACGTCTTGTCGGCTTCCCTCCCCCTTCCCTGGGGCGGACAGCCAATTGCCGCCCCCGGTGGCACTCCCAACCAGAGCCTACTCCAGGGAATCGAACCCCGGTCGCCGTGGCGCAGCGTTGGACGTTGAAACCACTAGGCCATGTGGGAGGCCTATGCCAGGGGCTTGTTAATACTGTGCACCGAGCGTGCTGAGAAGCTGAAAGTGTCTGCTGCTACTGGATGATAATGGCTTGACCTTACAGGTCTGCTGGACCTCCGGGGCATGGACCCCCACATCCCTGGGCTACATCATGTCTGTATGGTCACATCGCACACACACAAACATATGCACTCACAGTACACACATACATACAAAAGAATGCATGCACACACAACCTCCACATAAAAAGTTTTATAATTCTGCTGGATGTATTTTTTTTATTGCTTTCTTCAAATAAAAATGACATGTATTTCCCCAAGCTAATATTTATTGCCATGATATTAATTTTAAAAACTTTAAGAAATTTCAAAACGCATTTTTAAAAAAGTTTTTTTTGTTGATATCTCCATTACAAATCATTCACAATTTAAATTCACAGGGCTGAAATGAAGAAAAAGACATACGTTTTAACCTAGTTTTAGCTCACATAATTTTTCTATGTCTAAAGCTTTATATTGTGTGTGTGTGTGTGTGTGTGCAGGTAACTCAACAAAGAGTATATAGCATGGTTGTGTCTCTCACATAAGGGCAGTTAGCCAAACAGTTGCGAGTTGTCCCTTACCAGAGTGCTCCCCCTGGTGGTCCAGTAATGCTCCCTCCTCAATGAAGCTCTGACCGCAGTAGGGGACGCTACAGCTGTATACCAGCTGCTCTGTTATCAACACCAAAGGAGAAAGAAGACAGTCAGGAAGTGAGAAAGGAGGATAAATTGGCTTTTTTACTTAAGCCCGGTGTCCTTGTGGGGCCGTGGAACATGGCGAACAGGTGATGTTCTCTGACCTGTCGGAATGCTGTCCTTCACCCACTGCTGTACCGGCAGCGCAGGGTCCGAGCCTTCAAGGCAGGGATCTCTGGAGACTAAACCAAATGAGAGTGAATGACCTGGAGAAATGATTAGTGTAAGGTTGCAAAATTCTGGGAATTTTTAAAATAGGAAACTTCACATGGGAATTTATGGGATCATTTATAATCATAGGAACCATGTTGTTCCATACAAATGAAAACAGGCTTTTCAAACTTTATCAAAATAATTATTTTGAACTTTACTGAACTTGCAAGTTGTAACATCATATTAATCGCAAGCTAGCTAGCAAACTAGTCTTTGAACAATGTATAAATGCGTCCTAAATTTAGCTACTGTATTAGCAGCAAGCATAGCGACTAGATCGAATGATCAAATATCTATTCAGTAAAATGTTGACTATATCATCATCACTCTATTACACCATTAACAATTTTCCTCAATTATGATGGCATGTGCATGTGTCAAACTGCGGTTGATTGTAGACACACAGAACTTTCTGATTATAAAAACAAACAATGCCAGAAGAAATAAAGATATAGCAAATACAGTTTAATTAATTAAGACTCCAAACTCTGGCTTTTCTTCATGGGAAAAATCCCCAAGCCAAAGTTCCAGTGGAAAATTACCAGAAACTATCCACCCCTTTGCAGCCCTAGATTAGAGGCTCTGAAAATATTTCAAACTGATGTCTTTTTGTCTCACCAACACCAGGCTCAGGGGACGCATCCCGAAGATGATTAAAGCTGGAGGGTGGCGGTCTGGATTTGTCATCCCCATCCAGAGGGGGCACTTTCAACTCCATCTTGAGTTTCTTGGTTTTAGCTTGGCAGCAGTGCCTCATGTGCTTCTTGTAACAGACTTCGTACCTGTACTGCTTTCCACAGGAGGAGCATATGAAATGTCCTACAGAGGAAACAAGATTTATAAAAATCACAGATGACAATATATCATCGCTATATTGACAACATAAATACTACTACAATACTATGTCCAATAATGGTCCTTAAAAAGTGCATACCACCAATTTTGCCTCACACAAATCTGTCTATGAAGGGAAACTGGAAAGATGTGAAAACACAAGAGTATATTTATAAGGTCACGGTAGTGAAACTCACCCAAGACAAGGTCCACCGGGTTTGTGTTGGGCTTGCTGTTGTTGTCAGTAACCCCTTTGTGCCACGAGTCGCTTGCCTCGACTTTTACACTGCTGGAGATGGTGAAGCTGCACTCGCCCTTGCTGTCCTCGCTCTTGCTTGCCTCAGGGCTATGGGACTGCATAGGATCTGCAAAACACAGCATGCTTTCCCAATCTGATAGGGCAACAGACACTGGAAGACTGGAACCACTTCCCGAGAGACACAGAAATATACTACAGCTATTCCCTGTTTAGTGCTGCTTCACGATAATGCTTTTTCACACATGTGCAAAAATTAAGAAAGTCCATTGTGATAGTCAAAGATGTCATTGTAAACATTCTGAACTATGCAAGCAAGTAAATATTTTTTAGAAATGTGACGCTTTGAGAGAAATCCCAGTTGTGACTACCAAACCATTTGTTATTAAGGCGAGGGAGTGAGGGAGAAAATTCTCAAAATTTGGGAATGTTTGGTGTGAATAAGAATTGAATAAAAAATTGTGAGCCTGCACTAGATCCTGAAGAATGCAAGAATGTGAAGAATCAAACCCTAGAAAGGCTAAAATGACCCAAGCCATCAACAGGTCACACTTGGAGGGTTCAAAGGGGAAAGGGAGGGAGGCCCTCCCTCTCTTCCTAGCCCATGCATAATTAATTTACGATTTGGGGTAAGGACCACAGCAAGCCTGGTTCAGACCCCTGTTCATATTTTAATTTTGTGTCACTAACACAAGACATCTTTTCTAGGTTATCATTGAAATTATATTCTCATGGTAAGTATTGTGGTAACACCAAACATTGCTTTGTTGGGTTTTGGGAAGAGTTTGGTTGATACAGAGATGTTGGTTGAGCTGCTATGGTTGTAAACAGGCTCAGGTAATATTAGTACCATGTGAGAAGGCCAATCATGACATGTGGACCTCCACTTTTCTCATGTGTGGCCTGGAATAACTTAAATTCTAAAATATTTATCATCTTTTAGAATCAAAAATGTAACTGTGAGGTATACAAGTGTATGTAATACGTGCTAGCATATGGGTTAAGGTATCTGGTCACCCTCTCATCAGATGCGCGTACATACATACGTGCACGCACGCACACGCACGCACACTTTCTTAGCATAAAAATGACATGAATTTCCCCAAGCAAATATTTATTGCCATGACATTAATTTTAAAAATGTATTTGTTTTAAAGAAATATATAGGGATCATAAGACACATGTTGTTCCATACAAATGAAAACAGGCTTTTCAAACTTTATCAAAATCATTATTTTGAACTTTTTTGAACTTGCAAGTTGTAACTTTGTATTATTCGCAAGCTAGCTAGCAAACTAGTCTTTGAGCAATACATAAATGCTTCCTAAATTTAGCTACAATATTAGCACCAAGCATAGTGACTAGATCGAATGATCAACTATCTATTCAGTAAAATGTTGACTATATCATCATCACTCTGTTATACCATTAACAATTTTCCTCAATTATAATGGCATGTGTGTGTCAAACAGCGGTTGATTGTAGACACAAAAACCTTTCTGATTATAAAAACAAACAATAGCAGAATAAATAAAGATATAGCAAATACAGTTTCATTATTTAGGACTCCAGCTCTGTTCATTATTTTAAGATGACCTATAAAAAAATATGATTTTTCACACTTTTCTTGTTGGGAAAAATCGCCAAGCCAAAGTTCCAGTGGAAAATTAACAGAAAGTTTCCACCCCTTTGCAGCCCTGGATTAGAGGCTCTGGAAAATATTTCAAACGGATGTCTCACCAGCACCGGGCTCAGGGGACGCATCCCGAAGATGGTTAAAGCTGGACGGTGGGGGTCTGGATTTGCCATCTCCATCCAGAGGGGGCACTTCCACCTCCACCTTGAGTTTCTTGGTTTTAGCTTGGCAGCAGTGCCTCATGTGCTTCTCATAACAGACTTCGTACCTGTACTGCTTTCCACAGGAGGAGCATATGAAATGTCCTCCTAGAGAGAAAATTTGTGAATGTTGGGTGAGAATCAGAATTGAATAAAAAATTGTGAGCCTGCACCAGATCCCGAAGAATGCAAGAATGTGAAGAATCACACCCTAGAAAGGCTAAAATGACCCAAGCCATCAACAGGTCACACTTGAATCGTTCAAAGGGGAAAGGGAGGGAGGCCCTCCCTCTCTTCCTAGTAATTAATTTACGATTTGGTGAAGGATCAGGGCAACCCTGGTTCAGAACCCTGTTTATATTTACATTTTGTGTCACTAACACAAGACATCTTTTGTAGGTTATCATTGAAATTATATTCTCATGGTAAGTATTGTGGTAACACCAAACATTGCTTTGTTGGGTTTTGGGAAGAGTTTGGTTGATACAGAGATGTTGGTTGAGCTGCTATGTGTGGAAACAGGCTCAGGTAATATCACTATCAATCGTGACACGGCCAATCGTGACACGTGGACCTCCAGTTTTCTCAGGTGTGGCCTGGAATAACCTATATTCCACCATAGTGCTCATCTTTTAGAATCAAAAATGTAACTGTGAGGTGCATAAATGTATGTAATACGTGCTAGCATATGGGCTAAGGTATGTGGTCACCCTCATCATATGCACGTACATGCACGCACACACACACACACACGCACACAGTCTTTGAGCAATACATAAATGCTTCCTAAATTTAGCTACAATATTAGCACCAAGCATAGTGACTAGATCGAATGATCAACTATCTATTCAGTAAAATGTTGACTATATCATCATCACTCTGTTATACCATTAACAATTTTCCTCAATTATAATGGCATGTGTGTGTCAAACAGCGGTTGATTGTAGACACAAAAACCTTTCGGATTATAAAAACAAACAATAGCAGAATAAATAAAGATATAGCAAATACAGTTTCATTATTTAGGACTCCAGCTCTGTTCATTATTTTAAGATGACCTATAAAACAAATATGATTTTTCACACTTTTCTTGTTGGGAAAAATCGCCAAGCCAAAGTTCCAGTGGAAAATTAACAGAAAGTTTCCACCCCTTTGCAGCCCTGGATTAGAGGCTCTGGAAAATATTTCAAGCGGATGTCTCACCAGCACCGGGCTCAGGGGACGCATCCCGAAGATGGTTAAAGCTGGACGGTGGGGGTCTGGATTTGCCATCTCCATCCAGAGGGCACTTCCACCTCCACCTTGAGTTTCTTGGTTTTAGCTTGGCAGCAGTGCCTCATGTGCTTCTCATAACAGACTTCGTACCTGTACTGCTTTCCACAGGAGGAGCATATGAAATGTCCTCCTAGACAGAAAATTTGTGAATGTTGGGTGAGAATCAGAATTGAATAAAAAATTGTGAGCCTGCACCAGATCCCGAAGAATGCAAGAATGTGAAGAATCAAACCTTAGAAAGGCTAAAATGACCCAAGCCATCAACAGGTCACACTTGAATCGTTCAAAGGGGAAAGGGAGGGAGGCCCTCCCTCTCTTCCTAGTAATTAATTTACGATTTGGGGAAGGATCAGGGCAACCCTGGTTCAGAACCCTGTTTATATTTACATTTTGTGTCACTAACACAAGACATCTTTTGTAGGTTATCATTGAAATTATATTCTCATGGTAAGTATTGTGGTAAAACCAAACATTGCTTTGTTGGGTTTTGGGAAGAGTTTGGTTGATACAGATATGTTGGTTGAGCTGCTATGTGTGGAAACAGGCTCAGGCAATATCACTATCAATCGTGACACGGCCAATCGTGACACGTGGACCTCCAGTTTTCTCAGGTGTGGCCTGGAATAACCAATATTCCACCATAGTGCTCATCTTTTAGAATCAAAAATGTAACTGTGAGGTGCATAAATGTATGTAATACGTGCTAGCATATGGGCTAAGGTATGTGGTCACCCTCATCATCATACATGCACATACACACACACACACACACACACACACACACACACACACACACACACACACACACACACACACACACACACACACACACACACACACACACACACACACACACACACACACACACACACACACACACACACACACAGACAGACAGACACACTTCCTTAAAGAGCCATTAGCAGTCCCCCCTGGTTCATGTTCCTCTGCATTTACCCAATAGCTTTATCTCAGTTTGGCTTTGAGGTCACCTAGACTGCTGAGCCATGAAATACATAGAGCCATCCTTGACATCAGCGTTCCTGTTTAAAGCCAAATATCCAGCCTCTTTAATGCTGTTCCACTTTTCACTGTTGCTAGTCCATTGAAACTTACTCACAGCAAGGAGAGACCGCTCCCTTTACTTTGCAGTCTTAACTATGGCATGATGTTTCTACAGATATCATGCATATTTTGTTGGTTAAAAAAGGTGATGAATTATTAGACTACAAATGTGCATTAGGTCAATATTAAATTGACTGCTCTGAATAATCTGACTCATATTATAGGGGTTTGTGATAAATATTATATTTTGGGGTTTATGAAGCCTCATTCCAAAATCCTTAACTTACTTGGTTTGCCAAGGTGGATATTCACAGAAATCACCTTTTTCAAAGCTAAGATGAACCATCAGAGTTCCAAACCTACAGCCTGTGGCTTCCCAGTCCAAGCTCATTACAGCAGGGCTGCACTGCCTGCCTAGCACAGCTATCCCTGCGTAGCTCTGCGGTTTCTGGATATGTGTTTGTGCAGCTCTAAGGGTTGAGGTAAGTGTGGTTGGAGCTAGTGCATATCGAGTCTAAATGGGATGTTTAGTTCAACAGGCTGCTCCTTCATCCCACCACTCTCCGTCCCAGAATTCCCCCAGCTCCATTTTCTGCTCCATAATCTCCCTAAGGAGTTGCCAATGGCAGCAGTGATCATAAATTATACCGCAACTATTACAACAACAACAACAACAACAACAACAACAACAACAACAACAACAACAACAACAACAACAAGAAACTAGTCTAAACTAGGGGTGTTACGATATACCGGTATACCACGATATTAAAATATGAAATAGTACTATCATAAACTTAACGTAATACTGTGATAGTAAATCACGTGGCAAAAGCTATTTTTATGCCGGGGAAAAAAATATTTCAACCATTATCCTAGTAAAATGTCTAAATAACCCATATTAAATAATATAATACTGAACCTGGGGTGTCTACTAATGTCATTTAATTCCACCACCTCTGGCTGTTCTTGCATTTTGTTTTGTTTACAACACGATTGCACACGTGCAGACAGCTCCATCGCATTTCACAAGCCTGATAGGTAGCTGTTATATAGTATAGCGAAAATAAGCTATACAAATGGTGTCCATGTAGATGTGTTTACACTGATTCTAATGTGAAGAAATTTGTGCTTTAGAAAACACAAATATTTTGTTGAAGTACGCAGTATTTAAAGGATTACGAGGAAAATTACTTACGTTTTTTGCTAACTTTTTGCGATTCATGTTGCTGAAAATCTATGGAAAATATACGTAAAACTCATCGTAACTTTAGTCATTTGTACGTAAAATAGGCAACTTTGGTCTTGTTCTAATCCTTAGACTATTTTATATTTAGCTAGGTCCAATATGACCGTATACTTTATTTTATTTCATATGAAAATACATTTATATATATAAATTGTCAACACGCCATAACTCAAAACGGGCGTTTTTGGCGTGGCGCAGACTGTACCTTTTGTACGTTTTTATCGTAAAAACTGATACCATGATATACCGAAAACCGTGATATTGACTAGTACGATTAGTCTTAGTCTAAACACACCTTCCTCTGGCTTCACGTCCTCTTGTTTCCTAACTCGCAACCGCGGCAACGGGGAGACATCTGCGCATGGAAAAAATTAACAAAACTGCCGAATTAGTCTTCCACGGAATCATTCAAAATCCCTTTCGTAAGTGTTTATGTCACATATAAATGACTAGGGTTGCAAAATTCTGGGAATTTTCAAAATAGGAAACTTCCCATGGGAATTTATGGGAGAGTTTATAATCAGACAATTACTGTTCCATACAAATGAAAACAGGCTTTTAAAACTTTATCAAAATGATTATTTTGAACTTTATTGAACTTGCAAGTTGTAACTAAGTGCTATCTAGCTAGCAAAACTAGTCTTTGAAAAATGCACAAATGCTTCCTAAGTTAAGCTACAATATTAGCAGCTACTAGATCTAATGATCAACTATCTATTCAGTAAAACTTTGACTATCATCATCACTCTATTTACCATTAACAATTTTCCTAAATGACCATGGCGTGTGTGTGTCAAACTGCGGTTGAATGTAGACACAGAACTTTGTGACTATTAAAACAAACAAAGCCAGAAGAAATAAAGATATATCAAATACAAAATACTTGAATTACTTAAGACTCCAGTTGTTAGTAATGTTGACCTGTAAAGAAATTACAAATAAGATTTGACATGCCTTCCATCTTCAGGTTCTTGGTTTTAGGTTGGTCACAGTGCCTCACGTGCCTCTCGTAACAGGATTCGTACCTGTACTGCTTTCCACAGGAGGAGCATATGAAATGTCCTACAGAGGAAACAAGACAAAATCCATGTAAGATTTATAAAATGTACAAATGACAAGATAGCATTATTATATTGACAACATAAATACTACACAACACACTACTACAATACAATTAAATTACAAACTACGTTTTAAGTGAGAAGTTAAAGGTTTTGATCAAAAGCTCAAAAAGACAGAAAATTCTAATGAGAATCAAACCTTTCATTTCACATATGCACTGACAATATTTTCCTGCTACAGTACTGTACTGTACTGTGGTCTACTGCAGCGGTCCCCAACCTTTTTTGCACCACGGACCGGTTTCATGCAAGACCATTTTTTCCACAGACGGGGGGTGCATGGGAGAAAAAAAAACTGAGACAAGTGTGGAAAAGAGGCACAGACGGAAGTGGTCATTTTTCAAAATAAAACACCCTGCAGACAATAAAATGGAAATACAATTAAAATTAAAACTTTTTAATACCAAAAAACGGTGGTTGGGGACCCTGGTCACTGTACTTCAAACAACATGTAGGCTACTCACAACTGGGCATGGGGAGGTTGCTTAGGATTCAAGCCTTGTATACCCTGCAAACTTAGTCATGTAAAGGTGATTGCATTAGTCTACAACTTTTGATGTTCATTTTAAGTAAGCTACACATCCATTCTTACCAGACCACCAAACCTCATGGACTGAGCTTTTTATCTAGCTGCAATTTATGTGGTAGCCCGACATAGCTAGCTATTAGAAACCACTATATAATAGTAGCTAGCCAGCAATGTAAGTAGAACAACCAGCTAGTTAGCATTCGGCAGGTAACATTATGCACGTTAATGCCCAACAGAGGTAGCCAACTATTTGAACGATTAGCCTCGATCAATTCAAGACATGTCCAAGAGCAGCATAACCAGGTCAGCTAGCACCGGCATTACTTTTTTAAATTCAATGATGACATTTTGTCCTGGCCAGCGTTATATGTGTGGTTTTATACAAATTAATAGAGTAGTAACACAGCTAATTGTAGCTTGTTGTCTGTCATAATCTTATCTGATTTTGTTTCAGACAAGATTCAGTTTAAGATTTTCAAATTTTAGTAGCCAATTATACCCTCCTTTCATGTCAACTATCCCCCCCTCATATTGTGAGCTCGCTACCATAGTGCTGAGACTGGCAGTGACAAAGGCGATGTGCCACCTCCTCCGAGCCGGAACTCGGCAAGCCATCAACTGTAACTCCGGTACACAGAGCCACTCGTAGACGCAGCAAGCTCATAGCGGCTTCCCTCCCCCCTCCCTTGGGGCGGACAAGCAATTACTGCCCCCTAGTGGCACTCCTAGCCAGAGCTGAACTGGTGCGGCCAGTGGAACCGAACCCCGGTCGCAGTGGGCAGCATGGCCATGATAACTCCTTTTAATGGTGTTCTGGCTGTTTTTTTTTTTTTTTTTAAGCCTTGGATGTGGGTGCCAAAATTTCTAGTATTTTGTTTTAAATGCAAACTTTTGCGACCTCACCATTCAAATTATAATTTTAATCAAAAGTAAAACATCTACAAAGTAGAGTCATCCGAAAGTTGATCCATACAACTATTTGTACAACCATTTGTATGCAGAATATTTTTTTGGTCAGTGTTGTTGATATTTAGGTAGCCTTGACAAAGAATTGTCTTAAAAATGTAGTGAATTTTACTGGGGGTTTGGTTCAAGAAAACGGCTTAACGGATTGGTTTGAGAGTCGAGAAATATACTGTACAGAGCTATCCGAGTAGATATGACAAACATCAGCCAAATAGGCGATGAAACAGCTAAGATAGTGATAGTAGAATTGTGGTTTTGAATGGGAGCCGTCACCTTTAATAGGGTTTCACCGGCAGGATTGTCCAATAATGGTAATTAAAAAGTGTACACCACCTTACCGCCTTTGAAGGTAAACTCTGGAAAGACGAGATATATATATGCAACAGTATATTCATAAACCCACTGTGGTGAAACTCACCCAACATCTCAACATCAGCCACATCGGGCTTGCTGTTGTCAGGGATTGCATTGGGCTTGCTGTCATTGTCGGTATCCCTATCCCTATCAGGCCATAATTCGCTTGCCTCAGTTTTAGCGCTGCAAGAGACGCTGTTGCTAGACTTATCCTTACTGCACTTTCACTCGATGACCTCACCCTCGATGACCTCACCCTCGCTCTCGCTGTCCTCGCTCTCGCTGTCCTTGCCCTCGCTGTCCTCGCCCTCGCTGTCCTCGCTCTCGCTGTCCTCGCCATCGCTCTCGCTGTCCTCAGTCTCGTTTGTCTCAGGGCTTTGGGACTGCACAGGGTCTGCAAAACACAGCATGGTTTCCCAATCTGATATCATGCTTTTTAAAAACTTGTGCACATTTTTTTAAATGAAGAAAATCCATTGTGATCCATTGTTTTTGAGGTGAGGAAAAACATATCTAATTCTTGAAATTTGGGAGTGTCAGTTAAGAATGAGAACTGAATTAAAAAAATTGTGAGCCGGCACCAGATCTCCAAGAATACAAGAATGTGTAGAAATAAACCCTAGAAAGGCTAGAATGACACATCACAATTTAAGTGTTCAAAGGGGAAAGGGAGGGAGCCCCTCCCTCTCTCCCTAGCCCATGCATGCTTAATTTACGATTTCCTGAAGGACCAGGGAAAGCCTGCTTCAGACCCCTTTTCATATTTTTATTTTGTGTCACGAATTACCACAAGATATATTTTCAAGTTGAAATTATCATCACTGAAATTATCATCATATTATATACATGGTAAGTATTGTGGTGACACCAAACATTGCTATGTTGGGTTTTGGGAAGAGTGTTTGGTTGATACAGAGATGTTGATATCACTACCATGCGAGAAGGCCAATAGTGACATGCGGACCTCCACTTTTCTCTGGTGTGGCATGGAATAACTTAAAATTCCAACATAGTGCTCACCTTTTAGAATCAAAAATGTAACTGTGAGGTGTACAAGTGTATGTAATACGTGCCAGCATATGGGCGAAGGTATCTGGTCACCCTCTCATAAGATGCACACACACACGCCACACACGCATGCGCACACACAAATTTCCTTAAAGGGCCATTAGCAGTCCCCCCTGGTTCATATTCCTCTGCATTTACCTAATCGCTTTATCTCAGTTTGGCTTTGAAGTCACCTAGACTGCTGAGTCATGAAATTCATAGAGCCATCCTTGACAGCAGCATCCCTGTTTAAAGCTAAATATCCAGCTTCTTTAAAACTGTTCCATTTTTCACTGTTGCTGGGCCACTGAAACTCACTCACAGCAAGGAGAAACCACTCCCTTTACTTTGCAGTCTTAACTATGTCAGAAAAGCAGCCAATGGATTTTGTGGTTCCTGTGGCAAAAATGCAATGAAAGATCATTAACATCATAGTCCAGTGCTGTCACGTTCATATTTATGTTAATTAAATGCGTGCATTAAATGATGAATATAAATGATTACGTCTCACGTTTATATACTGTTCAGTTGGGATCGTTTCGTTTTTTTACGTTTCTATAGACATCACGTTTATTTGGTTTGGTAGAAAAGTGATGAATTATTCGACTAAGAATGCATCTCTATTAGCTCAATATTAAAGTGACCACTCTGAATAATGACTCCTATTATAGGGGTTTGTGATAAATTACGACATTTTTCACTCCACAATCCTTAATTTGCCAGGTTACAGGGATTTGAACCTGCAGCACTTGGGCTCCCAGACTCAGCTCATTACTCACAACATTACAGCGGTGCTGCACTACCCTCGCTGCACGGCTATCCCTGCGTAGCTCTGCAGTTTCTGGATATGTGTTTGTGCAGCTCTAGGGGTCGAGGTAAGTGTGGTTGGAGCTGGTGCAGATCGAGTCTAAATGGGATGTTTAGTCCAACAGGCTGCTCCTTCATCCCACCACTCTCCGTCCCAGAATTCCCCCAGCTCCATTTTCTGCTCCACACTCTCTCCCTACAGAGTTGCCATGGCAGCAGTGTTCATAAATTATACCGCAACTATGACAACAACAACGACGACAAGCAAACCTAGTCTAAACACACCTTCCTCTTGCTTCAGGTCCGCTTGTTTCCTAACCCGCAACCGGGGCAACGGGGGGGCATCTGCGCAGGGAAAAAAAGAAACAAAGCTGCTGAATTAGTCTTGCCACGGAATCGTAAAAAAAAACATCACTGCCTGTCACTAAATTACTTGAAAACATTTATAAATACTAATCCCTTTCGTAATTGTTTATGGCACATACAGTGGGTATAAAAAAACATTCATTCCCTTTGACATTTAATTTCTGAACAATGTCAAAGGGGTTAATACTTTTTATACCCACTGTATAAATGGAGTCAATCTGGGATATTCATGAAAACATAAAAAAGAGCTACCATTACTATAAATGATTTTCATGAGCCACTTGCACTAATGACTGTTTGTTAATCTGCATGATTGCTTCAGGTCAGCCCTTCACAGTAGCATTCTGCCAATTTGCATGTCGACAGAAGTGGCTAAAATGTAACATGGACAATGTTCAATATCTCAAAAGAGCGAGGTGAGAGTTGTTTGGCTAGACTGAATGTATCAATTAACCGTGTGATTTTTAGGATGGTCGACGAGCAGTGCTTGGCTCGCTGATAGACGAGCGAACCAACTAAACTCGTTAAGCAAACCAGCATTGCTTAACAAGATAATCTGGCTCTGCAAAATCTGGCTAGCTAACGCTATCCATGATTGCTGCTACTTGCATTTGAACTTGTATATAAACACAAGTCTACTATAAGTTTTCCATTCAGGATAGCCATTTGCCCCTTTTGACCAGCAGTATTAACAGGGAAGGCAAAGTGATTCTCGAGAGGTGCAGTTAAAGTTAATTTAACAGAGGTAATCCATGTTATCGCTGGCTCAATCCACAGCAACGCACGCTCCCAGGGTTTGATCAAATGTGCCAAAGCCAATGTATGAATGAGTGCTTTTTAGAATGACAGAACATATGGTCACATTGACCCGAGTGGTGATTTTGCAGTTTCAACCTAGAAGTGACTGTAAATTATGAGTTAAGACTTTAGGGATTTATTCTGATACTTAAATCAACCAGCATCACCTTAATGTATATATTAGTTGGATAGTGGTATGTGTCTAGATTTACATAAATGACTCTGTTTAAATCAATCGTTGTGGCTAATTTTTATAATAGAGAATTACCACATACTCTTGATGTCAATAGAGGTTGAATGAGGAGCGCTCAAACCGTAAGTAAGAATGCCGTTCGAGAACTTTTTGTGTTTTTGTGATGCAATTAGTGACAGTAGCCCATTAGAAAAATGCACACAAAAATACAATGCAAGAAGTAGAGGAAACACATGAATTTTAACCCCCATATATAAACACAGGCCACAGGCCACTCCTGAGGACCACAGCTTTGGCGTAAGCTGAACCCATTGGACTGAAAGGAGTGCAAGGATCAGGGGATCGGACACAGAGGCCCTCTGGGATCAGGACTGAGTGCGGACGCACACCTGGGTCCGTATGTACAAAGATTCTAAGAGTAGGAGTGCTGATCTAGGATCAGTTTAGCCTTTTTGCTCATAATGGATATGGTTAGTATATGGACAGGGGAAACCTGATTCTAGATCAGCACTCCTACTCTTAGAATCTTTGTACATATGGCCCCTGGCGTGGGTGGCTGACCCTGACTGCGGGTGCACAGTGTGTTTGAGAAGTTAGGACAAGGGGAAAGGGATCACCATGGAGTCGGGATCCCGTCTCCTGGACACCTACCCTCAGAGTCAAGCTTCTGCGGCTCCACCTTCTTTTTCACTTCAAAGACAGAGGAGATTGGAGATTGGTTACTTAAGGCCCACGGTGTGTGTGTGTGTGTGGGGGCAGGGGGGAGGCTAATATCATGATGATTATAAAATAAAACAACAACAAAAATAGCAGCTAAGGGTTAATACTAAGTCCTAGTTGCCCACTCGCTACATACATTCTGTCTGCTTCTACGCAAATGAAAGAGGCCAATGTGAACAAAATGATACAGACCTTCACACAGGTACTTTGTGTGTTTTATATACCAGGATTTGGTTGAGTACTGCTTTCTGCAGTAGGAGCACGTGTACAGTCCTGCAGAGGAAACAGACACAATCAATTATGACAATGGTTGTCAACAACAATTATGGGTGACAATGGTTATTAAAATATGCATACCACCAATATTACCATTTTAATCACTTAAAAAACTGCCTGAGTTGAGAAAGGTTGGAAAGATTAGTAAAAGGTGGGAGTATATTCTTAAGGTTGCCACGGTGAAGGTCACAGCACAATAACAATTAGGACCAGAGGGGGGAGTAAAGAAAATCCTGAACAATGACCAACAGCAGAGGAGACTGCCTCAGAATCTCATTAGTATGTACAGTCAGGTCCATAAATATTTGGACATTGACAAGTTATTGTTATTTTAGCTGTCTCCCACAGCATATTGGAGGTTGAAATTAAATAATGAATATAACCTCAAACACTGCAGACTTTCAGCTTTAATTTGAGGGTATTTACATCCAAATCGGGTGAACGGTGTAGGAATTACAGCACTTTATATGTGACTCTATGGGGGCTATGTATAAAAATGGTTGTAATTCCTACACGGGTCATACAATATTTTTGACAAAACCCTTCAATTAAAGCTGAAAGTCCACACTTAAAGCACATCTTGATTGTTTCATTTCAAATCCATTGTGCAGGCGTACAGAGCAAAAATGATGAAAATGGTGTCACTGTCCAAATACTTGGACCTGACTGTATATCACAATAGGTATGGTTCTGATGAAAATGGTTGGTTGATTGGCCCGGTTACCTTCTTCATGCTCTGGGCTCACGTTATAGGTGTGCCTCACCAAAACCGAGAGGACCTGCTGGGAGGGGTCTGAAACAACAAGGACAAAGACCGACACAATTCCTCACAGCTCGGATTGATTAACGATTCCCACAATTCCTATTGGTTAAACAATCTCCCAAGACCATGATATGTGTGTGCACTCGATGCACGCTCATATTAAATACACTAGTTACATTTTTGCATATGCACATTTTTATTTGTGCCATATCTCGCAGCATGGGTGTTAAATCACTGGCTGCCATTTGGATGTGTGCGCAGACCTGACTTTTTTAGTGCATTCAGAGGGGGAATCTGTCCATCATTAAAGGGTAATTACACCTTTTTTTTTAAGTACATCATTATCGACTTGCTTTGGATCTTGTCAATTGATCCGGGCGCTTATTTTGTTGTTATTTTGTTTCTTTCGCTTTCAGTTGTAGCCGTTCACAGAAAACCCAGATTATAATGCAAGTCTATGGGCCAGTAGAGAAGTAAAGCTAGTAGTATGGAGTAAATTATAAATTATAAGAGTAAAATGATCAATTATAATCTGGGCTTTCTGTGAATGGCTGCACTTAAGGCGAAAGACAGGAGCAATCAACAAAAGAATCACCCGGATCGATTGACAAGACCCAAAATAAGTAGCTGATGGAGCATTGCTAAAAGGTGTAATAAGCCTTTAAATAATCTAACAGCTCTAATAACTAAATAGTTGATAATGATCAAACCCAACACAAACTGCACGGGCAGAATAATTATCAAACACTTGACATTCAGTATTGGGTGGCAATTTTTCTAGGGTAAATGCGAGAGATACAAACTGTGGAACAGCAAAAGTCAACTGCAAGTTGTGGAGCCATAGATGGGTACACACAAATACTGTAGTTGTGATCATCCGCGGATACTTTGGGAGTGGAGGTGGGGACGTCGGAGGACTCCGCCCCCTGCACCATGACGACTTCCTGCTTGATGCTCGCTGTGGGGGAGGTGAAGCCTGAGCGGCCGCGCTTTCTCCCCATCCCGGAGTGTCTCTGGTCAAGTCACAGCAGGGAAAGAGCTCTCCCAACACTCACTGTGGGAGATAGACCTGGGAAGACCTGGGAGGAACCGGACAACACAGTGACAACACAATGAGGGTGGCAATGTAGTGTAATGGTTAGGGCTTGTAACTCAAAGGCAGGTTTGATTCCTAGGTGAGGCACTTTAGCAATGGTTGTACACTTGAGCCAGGTACTTAACTTAATTGCTTCAGTTGTATAAATGGATTGTGTGTACAATGTGTAAAACTGTGTAAGTCGCTCTGGCTAAGAGCGTCTGCTAAATGCCTATAATGTAACAATCTACTAAACACTTTCATCTTCTCTGATCTCAAAAAGAGCCACACTTAACAGCACAATGTAATATATCCCCCTCAAGTTTTACCACAGGCTAGTGACCGAAGACTGAGGTTTTGTGAAACCAAAAATGGGCAGAGCTACCCTTTGATATCGGTGACTCACTGATTTGAACCAATCATTGTGCTTTGCTGTGGGGAGCATGACATTGCACTCTCCCATCAATACCACGGGGCTTTACAGGGTATTTAGGTTCACAATAAACTCTGCTCTTGTTAATGAAAACAGTAAAGTGATGATATTTCCTTATGTGGAAGCCTAATTACCTCTGACAGCTGATGTAAACCAGAGGTGCACAACTCCATTCCTGAAGCAGGGGCCCAGATTAGGGTAAAAGTCATACTTGTCAAAGGGCAAGTATCTTAGAAGTATCTTCCTAAAAGTTACTTGTCCTTGGTCTATTCACCTTCCAATTTTCCTGGAAAGGGCGATCTCTGCTCTCTGAATCATATTTTCGCTGAGTATTTAGCTCATCTTCTATGGTTTTAGCCTTTTTAGTGGGGGGGGGACTTGTACCCTCAATAAATCTCCACATCTTTGAAAATGTGATCACTACGTCATATGTAGCCCATAGACACTACGGTTAATGTTATTTCTTTTCTACACTGATATTTATGTTTGACTTGTGCAGCGTGTGCTCATGGGACTGTGTAGCAGTGAAGCTGTGACGGGTGCCCGCAGGTGGTGTTAGCAGGCGGTGTTAGCAGTTAGCAGTTAGTGTTAGCAGTTAGCTAATTAGCTCATTTAAAAAATAATAAAATCCTAAATTCACAGTCGTCAGCAGGACGACCACTTGGAAATCGAAGGTCGTCCTTAATTTTTTAGTCATCTGAGACGATAGGACGACTGCTAATCTGGGCCCCTGCTGAAGGACCAGTGTGTGTGTGCTGGGTTCCAACCAATCACTCTGGCTTAATTGTATGACCAGCGGGTTCACTCCCAGTACTGGCCATGTCTGCACCTGTAGCTCATGACTTCATCAAAAATGTCAGACCAGATAAGTGATTGGGCTAACTAAATAATTAAGAACAAAGGTTGGCATAAAAACCTGAAAAGTGCACCCCTAATGTAAACTAGCTGACATTAAAGTGAAATTAGCCAGCAGCCATACCGTCCTACAGCTGTCTCACGCAGAGCAGCCAAACCGTCCTATAGTTATTTCATGTAGAGCAGCTGAAGCTAAACAGGGCAGATTACGGATTGGTTCATGCTTGTATGGGAGACCTCCTAGGGAAAACGAAATTGCTACTGGATATGGTGTTGGTGGACCCCAAAGAGTTCTAAAACTCACCAGAACCCGCATACATTAAATAACGATATGTCTGGAAGAGAAAGGTAAAACTTTGGAAAACCTAAATAAAGATTTCTTGCATTTATATGCAATGAATGAAATCCAGGTTCTTAGAGCAAATTTACCAAACAATTCATATATGCAACTTCACCACCAACAAAGCTTTTGTCTGTATTCTCAAACGGCAGTATACGCATTAACATGTGCATTGTTAATTTGCTTGGCTGATACCCTCAAATCAGAAGCATTTCAAATATTTAACATTTGATTGCAATTACCCACGACTAAAGCCACCCATGAGATGGCTACGAACCAGACACCTCAATGTATCAGCACTGAATTCGGTTGAAGCCAGTGTTTAGCAAACACTGGCTGCATCGGACTTAAAATACAACATTTCCTCATTTTCGTCTTTTAAGTCAACTAGCTAGCTAACATCAGTTAGTTATGCTGCTCAGCGCCTAGTGAACCATAGAAGTCCATTCAAACCTTCCGAAATCCATAGAGGCCGTCTGAAATTAAGCTTGCCATTCGAAATTGTGCTAGCTAGCTAGCTAATTAAACAATAGACAAACTGGCTAGCAGATGACCAGCCCAACCAGAGTAGAATCGAGGATATAGGGTTTGCTATAACTTACTTGATCAGTAGCGTGTCAATTTAGCTCGCTGATGGAAATCAGGACTTCCAAACAAAGTCTAGCAAGAAAAGGGAAACGCTCAGGTTAACAAGTGACAGATACCGTATTATCACAATGTCGTATTTTTAAAATTATATCTAGCTGCCTATTCGGTAATATATCACGACAGGAATTGTACGGTATGTCGCGCAGTTATGACGCATACAGTGGCCCAAAGATCGCGTATTGAAAAAGACAATCTACTCTCATATAGCCAAAGAAGATGGATTTCAAAGAACTCGCACTATTGTGCGTTCCACAGTTACCCCGCTTAATCCCTCAAGCCCTCGATTTGGGAGTTGGAAGTGCAGCGTTGTCATTTGCCTAGGATTTGACGGGTGCAGATGGAAGTTTGAGCACTGGTCTGAAATCAGTTTTACGCTAACTGGTCCTGTGCCAGTGCTTACGGGAAACTTTTCTTACGGGAAAATCTTCAATTTTATTCCCCCATAAATATTCCTAAAAAAATCCCCCATCTTCAATTGATTGCCATACAAATTGTTCCATAACTTTTAAATAACTCCCATACATTATTACACCGAAACGTTTCAAATCCCCTACATTTGAAATAATATCGTCAGGGTGGCAGCCCAACACAGCAGTGAAACGCCCCAGGGTTAAAGTTGCCCTGAAGCAGAAATCATGAAAAGACAGTCATCATATACCTTCTGCAATATATTGGGTATGATCCTTGTCAGTGAAAATGTACATTTCATGTTTAGGTTGTTTGTAAGATCTCATCTCATCTCATCTCATCTCATCTTCAGCCGCTTATTCCTAGTTAGGGTCACAGGGGGGCTGGAGCCTATCCCAGCATGCATTGGGGCGAGAGGCAGGAATACACCCTGGACAGGTCGCCAATCCATCGCAGGGCACTACATGCACCATTCACTCACACACTCATACCTACGGGCAATTTAGACTCTCCAATTAGCCTAACGTGCATGTCTTTGGACTGTGGGAAGAAACCGGAGTACCCGGAGGAAACCCACGCGGACACGGGGAGAACATGCAAACTCCACACAGAAAGGCCCCCGGCCTGGATTCGAACCCGAGACCTTCTTGCTGTGAGGCGACAGTGCTATCCACTGCACCACCGTGCCGCCTTGTTTGTAAGATATTGCCACTAAACCAAAACTGCACTATTCAATGTGTCCTCTATTTCTGGTATGGTATCACATATTTTTCAACTATTATTGTTGTCATCATAAATAATACCCAATTGAGAATACACCTATGAGAATAGCTTCTCACAGAGTATGGTAATAATGATATTAACATACAGAGTGCTCGTTGGCTTATATTGATGTGGTTCTATGAATATTAATGTCATAAAGAATTATGGGTGGCAGTGTAGTATAATGGTTAGGGAACTGGACTTGTAACTCAGAGACTGTTGGTTCAATCCCCAGGTGCGACACTGCCATTGTACCCTTGAGCAAAGGTACTTAACCTGATTAATGGATTGTATGTAAATAAATGTAAACTGTGTAAGTTGCTCTGGATAAGAGCATCTGCTAAATGCCTAAAAAATGTAAATGTGATGTGCAATTTGTGTCAAAACCCCCAAATTCGGTACATCTAGCCAATTGTCATCACCACTGCCAACTTGTTCAATACTTTTTGTATATGTATCCCTGTTTACTCCTCATTAAAAAAAAAATGTACTAATCTTTTCCTTTCCAGTGTTACAGGTATGGAATGCAGCTGCCTACAACGATGTCTATTGATGTATTACTGCACTGATCTCTTGCGCGAACTATGATTGCTCCTACCATGTATTAATGCACATATTGTAAGTCGCTCTGGATAAGAGCGTCTGCTAAATGCTTAAAATGTAAAATGTAAATGTATTAGAACAGATGAGTCTGCTGAAGTCTTCTCAAAATGGACATTCCCTCGAAAAAAGGTGTTGAGTACTTACAGGGGATCCCCGAGTGAGGATAGCAAGTGAAGTGAGTAACTGCACTAAATTTTATTGAATGGAGTTGAGCCAATCCACATGTCTCAATGTCTGCCCTTAGGTCCCTCAAGGATTTAAATGTGCACTCTGACTGAGTGAGGGTTTAGGATTGTCCTATTAGTTTAAAAGTGTCGGAGGGCTTGCCCTTCATGAGTTTTTGATCAACGCTTCAACAAAGTGTGGTTCTGTGTGGCTCAGTCGGTAGAGCTTGGCGTTGGCAACGCTTAGGTTGTGGGTTTCATTCCCACTGGGACCACATGTACTGGAAAATGTATGTGTTCACTACACACTTTGGATAAAAGCTGCTAAATGGCAGGGAATTCCCCATGGGAGGTGTGTTCTGGGTCCCCAAAACCTGAGCACAAAACTCCCTTTTTCCTTTTTGTTTTTAAACCTTTGAGTTTTCTTTTCTCTTTATTTACACCTATATGTACCTCCGTCTTGTGCTTATATTTGACTTTTTATTTAAATTTGTTATATTGTGCCTCTGTCCTTCTGTAATGTATTGTTAAACCTTTTGTATACCTGAAATGCCCTGTTTTATTTAGTTTTCCATGTGTTGGAAATGCCAACTTTTAACATACATTTTTGCAGCACTAACGTTTAAGACAACAACCAGTTGCAACCAGGATATACAGATGGCCTTCATTACAGTGACATAAGTAACCCAAGGAGCAACGGAAAGAATCAAGGACCATTCCAAATAAAATGTTTAAATGTTGGCTTCTTGGGTTCAAATTGGTTGTGGATTATAAGGTGAAAACAAAAACAAGCATATCAGAACTGGATTTGGGGAACCCTGGGCTAATGGGTAACCTATGTCAGACCAGAGATGAGCCTCAGACCTCTACACCAGTAACCTTATCGAAACAGGTTTATTAAAATAGTTCAAGTTAAAAATTGATTGGCCATTTGTAATTACGTGACACATTTGAATATATATATAATTAAATGCCATTTGTAAGTAATTTAAAAACAATACACATTCGAGAAAGTAGCTTTTTTTTAACTATTTGCATACAAAACATACATAAATAGTAAAATTACGAATATTTAAATATTTATAGTTATATTAGGCTACATATAAAATCACACATTACATTTTAAGTGGTTTAAGTGGCAAATGTTCTTCTAGTTTGGCAACAACAAGTGCATGTCACAGTCCGTCATATCCAGACCTGGGCCAAAAATTGAGAATTTGAGAGCATCACTTACAAATAGATGAAGTATTGAAATACATATGGTCAATTAAAGCAAATATTTGTTGATCTCCCAAAAACGAATACAATATTATCAGTTGAACTGTAAAAAACGACTCCAGGCGATCCCGGTCAGGCGTGATGTCGAAAGTCCAGCGGACTCCAGGGAGACAGAACGCACGGGTGGAAGAACACTCCCCCGCTCAAGCGATTTAATCTTTATCTACGCCATAAATTTGTATTCGCCACAACTATAGTGATGTGTGCGCCCATTTGGCGGGACTAGCAGCGGGAACCTGCAGTGGGTTTACGGTGTTCAGGCGGAACCAACGCGGTCAGACCACTGTCAGTACAGGTAATGTTTGCTGAATTACAACACATGGACAGAGAGAAAAGGCGAAGAAGCAAACAATTTATCCCTACTGCAATAATGTTCTACGAAAGATAAAGGTAATGTCCCACTGTAACAGTTATTATTAATATAAAATAGACATTAAACTTGTCTTATTGACATTACATTTTCTAATAGTTTAATCCGTGCCGCCAACTTTTTTCCATCTGTTTCATCTGGTTGCCTGAGAGACAGGTAGCTGCCTACGTGATTACAAACGCAACATTTTACAATTATTGTATCGTAGGCTTAGTCAGAAATATTTGAACTTCATATACAAGCTTAATTATAATTTAACGGTTTAAAGCGATAATTTCAGTGTATATACAGGTATTAGCCTAATAGGCTACTAAGATCATGCGAACTACGTTTCTATTAACGTGAATTTTATGCCACGTTAAATGTCATTATACATAAAAGTATTAATGTATAGGCTATATCACTTAAACTTGTATAAACTTAAAATAGCCTACTTGAAAACCACAGAAATAAAAATAAAGTAATGAGCTTTTTAATCATAAACCTTTATTTGCAGTGCAAAACCGACAGAAATGTATTAAGTTAGGCTACAGCAGACAGAGGATTATTAACTAACTTTTGCTGATTTAATAGTGTTTAAACAAATAGCTATAAACAAAACGCAGCAATGGCATACAACTACGAACATATGTCACTGACTGGAGGTGGCTTATCGTTAGCCACGAAAACCACGTATAATCGCATTTTAACCTGAAAATACATATAGCCTAGGTATTTTTTCCGATGTTTACTTTCTATGCCAATGATGACCAACAACCCTTCACCACACAACCGCATAAGCTCACATGCTTTTTTTGTTTACACCGGGGGTGAAAACGGATTTCTGTTTCTGGGTTTCTTCTTCGTTTTTGTATATTCTTTAGTTTAGTGAATGCAACACTGCCTCTAGTGCACCCGTTAACGTTACGTGACAGTATTTTGGCGAACCCCTATGCATACGTCAGCGAAAGTCGCGTGTACATGTTCGCAGATTCGCAGACGCAGAAGCATAATTCCGCCGTAAGGCGTTGCATTTTTAAACGCATCCGAGGCTGATGCTTGCTCGGGCTGGGGCTGAGTCTGGGATGTGATTTTGGTAAATGAGTTCTGGGGAGACAAACCTAGTCTGCGAGTATGTGTGGGAAACAAATGTAAAAAAAATTTAAAATGTAAGGAAACCCCCCCCCAGCATCCAGCAAACTTTGGCGTTATAAATGCTCATATTGAAATAAGAATGGAAATACGATATATCGTTCACTACTACTCCTAGCTCGTGCTGGACATATTTTTGCATATTTTTGTACAAGCTACATAAAAGCACAGATGTAAACACAAAGACAAATATAATATAATATGTTTAAATTTTTATACGATTGAAAAAATGTAGGCTACAGATTTAAGAAATATGAGATATTAAATGTGATCTTGGTAAATTGCAATTCATTGGAAGACCAACACCAAATAATAAATATAGCCAATATGAAAGATTATATAGCCTAGTGTGAAGTCACTGTATGGTACCTCATGCACTTGCTGCCCCCGACATGACTCCCAAATGCCTAGGTAGAGGTAAGAAAATTGTAGCTAATGTTATGGGGAAAGCCGTGTTCTGCTTTTGTGAATTTGAGCTGGAATATTTACAATGTCAATGTTACTAATGTCACCACAGCAGCCGCATTCTTTTTTGTCACTTCAGATAACTCCTCCTATCTAACTTCTCCTATCTTCACTGTTCTGCTGTGCGATGGAGAAACAACACAGGGATTCGACCCGTGAAGGGGATAGTTACGGGTATGGATGGTTACCGTGCCATACCGTACTGTGCGGTGGAAAAACGCTATAAATGGAGCAGTAGCAAAATTTAGCACGGGTACTTAGGTTCGGTACGGTTTGCTTGGCGGTTGAAAAAGTGACAAAACATGGGAGCATGGATTGGTTACCATGTCGTGCCGTACCGTACTGTGTGGTGAAAAAGCGCCAAAAGAAAAAACAACATTTTGTCTTTATAAATTAAAATGTCTTTATTTGTTTGGCATATTCAAAATGGAACTTTGTTTTAAAAAATTCTAAATGATTTCATGATTGAGAGACTTGATGATTGTTTCACAGAAGGTATGTGTCTTCGCATTACCCATATTCAAAATGAATTTCATAATTGTGAGACCTTCCTATTTAAAGAGAGTGAAAAAACATGTTGCCCAAATCACTTTCCCCTGCTGTTTTAGCAAAATATTGATAGCATCCTGAAATGTTTCACATAGGGCATGTGTCAGCCCATTACCTTTATTCAAAATTAATTTGGTGATTGTGAGACTTTCCAACTGAAAACGAGTGGGTGGGAATGGATTTGGGAAATAGGAAAAACTTGTTGCCCAAATCCATTTCCACTATGGTTTTAACAACATATTGACAGTATCCTGAAATATTTCATTGAAGGAATGTGTCAGCCCATTACCTTTATCAAAACGATTGTGGTCATTGTATTTGTATTGGTTAGTCTTTGCATTGTGATTAAGGCTGCTGGATCCAATTCATTTTGAATTGTGCTTCATCATTCTGTTTCAAAATGTATTATTAAGCTTATTCACGCTGTCCATTATTATCAAAGAGTGACCCACATGTCTTTTAGCTAGACATCTGCTGGCTAGAGTTTTAGAGGCCTCTTCTTTTGAAACTCTTAGTGGAAATGTGCTGGTGTTTGAGTGCACACCATGGAAACCATATTCTTGCATACAGCGCCACTGGACGGAACAGATTTAGGCACCACACCGGGGCTGAAGCATCCCCAAGAATTGTAGTGTTTTTCCGTTTTTAGTATTTTTTATAAAATAAACTGTAATAAGTTTATGCATATTTTTTGTTATCCTGGGTTTATTACAAATACTCAATTTTTAAAATCTGATTATGTAATACAGATTACATGTAATCCATTACTACTCAACTGTCACCTGGGGGATACAGCCATTTTGCACCAGAACATTACCAAAACTGTGTGTATTCTATAATATATTCCATGTATTCTCAAGTATGTTAAATGTTTTTTCCTGTAAATGTTTAGATGTCAGCATGTAAAAACATGTAATGGATACATTAAAGAATGACTCTTATTCAATTAAAACTATTTTTAAGACTGGACAGATCTAAGGTGTAGATGCCTGAAAGGTGGGCACTCATTAACAGCATATAAATCAGCTCTTCCTAAACCTTCCAATCAGCACCCTGCTCAGAGAGGAGGGAGGAGGTGAACGCACCAATCAGCTCCCAGAATCCCAGTGAGAACATGAACATCACAGAGCCGGAACACCACACCTGTCTCATCAGGTGAGGTCCTGGCTCCTCCAATTTTGGTGATATCGCCACTTTAACTGACAGGTAGAGTGTTGCACAGTGACACAGGTGTTTATCTCATGTGTGGTCAGGAGCCCAGGAGAAAGTCCAGCTGAAGTTCCCCAGGGAGACTCCAAGCTGCAGCATTCTGACGCGGTCAATCCAGGAAGTTCCGGTCAGGTCCAAAGTCCAGCCAACCCCAGGGAGAGCCAGGATGGATGGGCGGATGAGCTGTCCCCTTCCTCCCCCTTTCAGGCCAGGCGCAGAGAGTTGCTGAGGGTGGGGGGGTCCCCCAAAACCAGGGCCCTGGAGAAGCTCAGAGAGAGGATCCGACAGCAGAGACTGGACATGAAGACTGTGGCCCCCGAGGGCCCCCAGCCCACCCTGGTCACTCACAGGGGCCGTGTCACAAGGAAGATCCGCAGATTCACCTTTGCCCCATCGCCCACCCTCAGAGGTCAGTGTGAGCAGGTGATGTCACACCCTGCAAGCATCAGGGGTCAAGAGTCAGGGGTCATGGGCTATGTGGGTTTAAGCACACAGCCAGCAGAGCTCATGGCCCAGCTCAAACAGAGACTTGGCTGACCTGAACAGCTTTAACACACAGTAAAGAAGTTTTAAAACAGCTTTTACAGAGCTCTGCCCCCACATGTTTGTGTTTTTTTGTCTGTATTCCTCAGCTCTGTATTTTATGTGTGTATATCTGTATTTTTTAGTTTGTTTGTGATTTGATACTTTCATTATTGTGAATGAATTGGGTGTGTTTTCCGTTAGTAGAGTATAGCAGAGTAATACAGTCATTTCCAAACACAAACAAAAAGTGTGCAAAATGAGTAGCACAGCCTAATGGATAAAAAGACATCACTCTCTACAGCTTTATTGTGTGGCCATGACTTACCACGAATTACAACAAGATGCTGATGTGTTTCGGCTTGGAGTGTTTTTCTCTTCCCTCTGGGGAGTTTTTTGCTTCACTTTCTGGTTTATCCTGTTTTCATATTTTCTGTCTTCTGTAAAGAATCTTTGTGACAGTGCTCTGAAAAAAGCACTGTACAAATAAAATTGATTTGAAGTGAATTGAATTGAATCAGCATGTGTATCGTTAGTAAGTGGGACACCTTTTAAAAAGTATTTTTGACTTTTTATCCATTATGATGTGCTGTCCATTTTTTACACACTCTTTGTTTAAGAGTTAGGCAATAATTCTCCTCCTAATGCACACAGTCTTTTTCTGCTGTGAAAGGCAGAGATATTTCCTGAATTGTGGTCGAATGCTTTTGAAGTACTTGGCAGTCTCCATGTGGTTACTGTATTTGCCTCCTGTGTTTTGAGGGCTAAGCGCTGTGGGAGTGAAAACTATTAGAAATGACAACGACACAAAGCTGCCCAGAGGCATGACGCCACCCAGCACAAAAAAGGCAGACAGGCGAAATGATGTTGTCCGAATAGCTTCAGGTTGGTTCAGCTCCTTGCAACTCCAAGTGGAAATCTGCCTTTAACTGATCACCTGCAGTTCACCTTTCTGGCTGTAGGGGCAGTAGATTTCAGAGCAGAGCTGGTGGGGTGAGGTCGCCACATGCGTCTCTCCCCCTAGAAACTGCACTGCTGGAACAGATCCTGGGGGTGCCAAGCCACCTACAAATTTCCTGAAGTGGTCACGTAAATACTTTCACATTTCATAAAATGACAGCTACCCCAGGTTCACAAGGGCCTGTAGTGTTTGGCCTTTTGTGCTTCTGAGGTGGATTTATGTAGCATGCTGATTTACTTTCCATGAATCAATGCCTTCCTGTCAATACTGCATTTTCCAGAATAGCTGCTTAGGCCTCTGTAGCACATGCTGCAGGTGGAGGTTAATGACATCATCAGAGCCCGCCCATCACTCCCAGCCAGCAGGGGGTCAACGGGTCAGACTTTTGGCGATGGATGTGGCACACTTCTCCTCTTGAAAAGCAGCAGAGTGTGGCTTGTTCGTTAGCATGACGTGTGTGTTAGCATGGCGTGTGCATTATCATGCTGGGGTTCTCTAACAGGGGCCTGAAAGCAGGACATGGGAAATCACCTGTGGGCATTATGGCAACCCGTGATGTGAAATACAGGCATCCCGCTAATTCAGGATGTTTTAATTTTCTCACCACAGAGGGGTGCCATAGTGACACACAGGCTGTGAAAGAAGCCCAGCAGTGTTTGGGACACCGTAAGAAGCTCCTCCCCTCACCATCACAGAGAAGAAACAGTGACCCCTACATGACAGGAGGTGCTGTATGTGTGCACCAGTAATTAATACAAAACATATATTTATTTTCTAAGTTTTATCTAGTATCTAGGGTGTATATGACTTTATTTTATTACTCTCTAATGTTTAGAGAAGGACTAATACTATTTCAATAATAATGACACTGACATTTTCATGGCAGGGAAAAGGATCTTGAGTGCGAAGCCATGCAAGCCTGCAGTTAGAGGCAGAGGTCCAGCTCCTGGGGTCTCAAACAGAAACCTCCAGAAATCAACCATAAACGAAAAACCAAGCCAAACCCCTGTCAAAATTCCCTCCCCCTCCAGGAAAGGAAATCTTGCCCTCAAGTTTCCCAGGAGAAATCCCACCCTGCCCAAGAAAAGCCCCTCCCCTTCCACAGACAAACCAGTCAGAATGCTTGACACAAGCCACACCCCCTCTAAAGTCCACTCACACAGAAGCCCCTCCCCCACAGTGTCTTCTGCACGGAGCCCAGAGGGCCCACAGAGACGCAGTGCGCAGGAGGTGCGTGAGTTCATGGGCCAGAAGGAGAGGGAGAGGAGGAGGAGGGAGAGACAGAAGAAGGAGGAGGTGCAGAGAGAGGAGGAGAGGAGGAAAGCCCGGGTACAGGAGGTGCTGCACAAACAGAGGACAGCCCTTAACCGGGCCAAAAGACGCCCCCAAAACCTTGTCCAGGTCAGATTAACCAAGACCCAGTTTAGTTCAGGCTAACTCAGATTAACACAAATCCAGTTTATCACCTAACTCAGGATAAACTAACCCGGAGCAACAGACCGATGTTTAACAGTGTGGTATAATGGTTAGGGAATCCCTGTCTTACCGTCCACTCAACACAGTGCCTGACCATAGACTTATTGTCCCAGTAATGGTGTGTGTGTTACAATGTGTTTATGTATGAAATATCAAAACGGTACTGTATACAAACAAGAAATATACAAAGATAAGTACATAAGAATACATAATGATGAGAAAAGGCCATTCAGCCCATCTAGGTTTGTCTGTTTGATTTGGTCTGTTCTTCTGAACCTAAAATCTGTAAGTATGTGGAGCATCAGAATATGAGTGTGTTGTAGGGTGTCCGTGTGAGTGTGTTATGTGACTTGACAGAATGGAGCTGGTTTTCCCTCGTAGGTGGATCGGGCTGTGGGTGTGACAGATCTGGGACGGAGAGCGGAGATGTCCCGCAGTGGAAGGGGGAGAAAGACGCCCGAGCGGGCGTGGCAGGGGAGAGGGTGAGCCTTTCTACACCCCTCATTACTGTTTCATCATTTGTGCATGAAGAAAGTGTGCAGCACTCTAAGGGCTTGAATGTACGTGTACACGTAACGTTAATTTCTTGAGGACGTGCACAAAGGATGCTCCCAACGACTGCAGGATACGCATGGCAGCCATCTTGCATATGCGTACACATATTTAAAGTGAAGTATATTTAAGCCTTAAGCTGGTTAAGGGCTGTGCTCTGTCCCCTGTGCAGTGTGATGTTCCAGTTTTCCAGCAGGGGTCAGCGTGCATCACTCTGTGAGGCTGCTGTCAGTGCTGTGGTGATGCTGAACTATTATGTGACTGTTCACATAATGGGCATCAAGTAGTTCATAATTACCACTACTGGCTGCTGAGTGGCTTATCCTTTTAAGTCACTGTTCCAGTGTGTGTATGAGACCCACGGTCAGGCCGTGCCAGTGCCAACTATGGCCAGCATCCCCACAGGACGATGCACAATTGACAGTATCGTCAATTCCCAGGGAGGGATGGATTCAGCGGCTGAGTTGTCCATGTCTTGTTGGACATGAGTGACCCCCGCTGGTCAATCAGGCGCCCACAGTCTGCTGGTATAGGGCTGTGCACAAAGTGTCTTCCTCCGACTCATGTCTGTGCCAACTTAACTTGTAGACTATGGTGTGAAAAGAAGCGGCCGCTGATATTGCATGTTTTGGAGGAGAGCACGTGTCTGTCAATGCTCTCCCGAATTGACAGTGGAGGTTATGGTAGATGTAGTAGTATCAGTTTAGTGGTAGAAGTAGTATTAGTACAAATCTAAAGGTGTAGTAATATTTCATAATGAGAAAATAATTAATTAATTAAAAATAATAATAATAAAAGATATTAATTAATTTCATCGTTATGATAATAATACTATATTTCAGATGCTCACAGGTAGAACAAGTACCAGGTGTGCTGGGTGGAGGTTCAGACCTGGGGGGTGGTGTGCGCGCCATGGAGAGCAGGGTGCAGCGGGTGGAAGCCCTGAGGCAGGCCGCAGCCGCCCTGGGGACTCGCCTGGAGGAGGAGGCTGCCCGGTTAGGGGTGGCAGCAGGCCTGACGCTTAATCCAACCCCAGGACTGACCGGGCCTACCATGGGGCCTGAGTCCACCTTCATCAGTGAGGATCTCCCCACGACCTGGGAGCACAGCGAGAGCCCTGCAGGTACCGGCCAGATCCGATAAGAACCAAGGGAAGATATACTTGCACAGCCACAGTACGCACACACACTTAATAGAAACTACCGATGATAAAAACAATGGTACCAGCACAGTTTGGGAGCTTCTGGAGATAGAACAGGCTTAAGTGAGCTGACAACCTTCGTCACCACCTGACCTTGGACCCATGTTCTGATCTGTAGCCAAGAGCAGAAGCCTCTCTCTCATTAGTGAGTGGGCCAGTCCCACTGACCTGAAGATTTGAGGGGCAACAAAGTATTGGCCAAAGCATTGCCTAGGAAGGGTTTCAGCCTTCTCATACAATGGCATCTCCTCTGGTGACCAGGTGCTTGCAGTCTTTCAGGTGATCTTTTAGTATTCATTTTTAACAGCAGCTGACAGCTCTCACGGAAGAATTGCAGGTTACAGGTGTTTACAGATCTGCCTGGCTTGTTGGCTTCACCTGTGCTTTGGTAATGGAGGTCCAGGTGGTTTTGAGGTGTTTCTGCAGGGGAGACCAGTGTGTTGTTTGTGTGTTGTGTACTTTTATGTATTTAGTGTGTGTGTGTGTGTGTGTGCCTTCGTTTGCATTTTGTGCTAACAGTGGCAACACTGTTTGTCTCACATTACAGAGGTGGGAGGCACAGAGAACAGGGCAACAAGCGCCACTGCTGAGAATGAATATGCAATGGATTCTGGGTAAGAGTACTCTCGGATTTAATCATAGGAGGGTCATACCTAATAAGCCTAAAAAGTTTGTTCTAGTGTGTGGATGAGCCCCACTGAAGTGTCTTCATCCAACTCATGTCTGTCCAAGCTTAACTTACAGACTGCAGTGTGAAAATAAGCAGTGGCTGACATTACATTTCAGAGGAGTGCACATGCTTGTCTACGCTCTCCCGAATTGACAGCAGAGGTTACATCGAGCGCGGCTTGGAATACAATTCCACAAAGCCAGGTTTTTTTCCTAAAACTCTCAGCCTGTAATTTTAGCGAGATTGTTTATTGTCAATTGTCAGATTGATCTAAGACACATGATTTTAAAAAGGCGATTGAGAGAAGATGGCTTTGTACCTTTTTTTAGCAAAATTGCAATATTGAAAAATATTTATAAAATCTCACACACTCTTTCACACACACACACACACACACACAAGCGCAATGCTTTTGTAAATTTCCAGCATATTGTTGCCTTGAACTCTTGATGGGAATAGAAAGACAAATGAAAATAAGGTTGGGTGCTTGTTTTTCACAATCCTGCCAACACACCAGAGAGGGAGGGAAGAGTCATTTTTCTTAAGAAATAACACTGTTACAAATGATATATGATATTTGATATATGAATTTCATTTCCTAGTTATGAGCACAAATGTTGTAGCTATTTGTCACCTCTGGTGAGCTGTAATCCCTGCAATGGGTTGCGTGGGGTTTTTTAAAGATTAAAACAGCTACTGTATTCAAATGATTGTTTCTTGCAATTTCTTCCTCTGAATACAAGAAACTGTTGCTATTATTGTCACTGTAGTCAACTCTTAGTCCTTGTGAACTGTGTGGCTGTCTCATAGGGCCTAGTGTTCAGCCAGAAGTCTTTGCTCTGTATCTTGAGTCTCACACAAACTACTCTTTCATACCTACATATAAACTACACAGAAATTTGACTTTTTCACAGCTACACACAAACTATCTGCACATTTTCACTTTTTTGAGTGCTTATCGTTTAGTTACTTTATTTGATTTCTTTTTAAAGTATTTTCACTCATTTCCCCCTCAAAATGTCAGTGTTTACTGTATGTGAAAGATCATGGCAGCTAGTGAAACCAGTTGGCTTGGCCTCCCTAAAACCATGTCGGCCAAGCCCTAATTTATGCAGGTAATATTTTTTATTCAATATGGAATTAATGTATATTATTAGTGGCCGTGTAACAGTGGCATACCCACAAGCCAGAGGATGGCGTGTTATGCATTTGCATTAGCGTTCTGTGAAAGCAGTCTGAAATGTTCAGAGCATGGTGGTGTGGTCGTGTGTTGTGTAGCCTCAATCGTCAGGCCCATAACTATAGCTATGAGCCTGACTAATTTCTGTCAAATGTGGTAGAACAATGTCCAACTTCCAGGGATGTGCTTTGCTAATAAATCAATGGTCAGTAACTACAAATCAGTAACTACAGTGACAAATACCACAACAGAGTGGGTGCATGAAGTGATAAACTGCCTAACCAGATCAGAGATCTGCTGGCACCAATCAGATTGTAGGATGCCTAGGCCAGAAAAGTTAACAAACCAATCCAGTTGCCCAGTCGTAGTGTATAACTGACGTGTTTCATGTATGAGGGGTTCTCTTCCAGGGTTGTGGTGCAGGGATCTGCAGTGACCGCGATGAGGGCTAATGAACCTCTGCTCATTGCCCAGGGCCCCCAGACTCCCATAGAGCGGCCACACACTACTCATGGTGGGTACAGACATGTGTGTAGTGCATTAATTACACTGCACAATTATTTCTCAGCTG
This sequence comes from Aldrovandia affinis, assembly GCA_029706075.1. Classification (NCBI taxonomy): domain Eukaryota; kingdom Metazoa; phylum Chordata; class Actinopteri; order Notacanthiformes; family Halosauridae; genus Aldrovandia; species Aldrovandia affinis. The sequence continues at coordinate 2,970,874 of JAINUG010000100.1, forward strand.
GTAGCTTTATCCAGAGAAACATTAATTTTACCTGATTGAGGCAGTGACTTTCCTGGGATTCAAATGAGACCTGTAGGGGCATAATGCTTAGGGGTGAGGAAAGTGGACTGTTAACCAGAATGTTGTGGGTTCTAATACTAGATCATGCACATACACTGGCCTTTGAGAAAGCTCCAATCCATATTGGAGTCACTAAAGTGTCCAGCAGTATAAGTGTATAAGATTTAAAATTGAGGTAGTTTTGCGGTGGTAAAACGCCATGGCACGTTTATAACACAGTATGGGGATATTACAAACATATCAGAGTAAAAAGGCACATAATATCAGGGCACTATGCCATTGTTACCCAATTTAATAAAGCCCTTTTACATACAGTACATGTTATACATACATTAACACTGAGCTCAAGCACAGGAGGTCATTTCCAAAACTTTCAACATCACGTCCAACTAAAATTACAGGCTGAGAAAATTTAGGACCTCATACATAAACTTTTCAGTACCTGTGTTCTGTGTTATCCCTATAGCTAAAAATGTTTTCTTTAGAAATACTTTACAACCCTGAGAAATGAAACGAGTGTATCATGGAATGCAAAATGCATCAGTTAGTTAACACCAGGGTGCAAAGTATTGGCCTTCTGGGTATTATGAAACATGCTGTTGGCTCAGAATGTTCCGGGAGCCAGAAGGGTCAGGAGCTCTGCACCACAGGAAGGGGTCGTGACTGCCTTGTCGGAGTCACGTAGCCAATCACATCATGCCTAACAAACTGACCCAATCATTTCAGTCTTTCCACCAATCCTGTCTGCTTTTAGGAAGACTGCCTTTCAGGCTGAAGAGGTGGCGATATCCCTGCACCCCCTTTTTTGCAGTCGGATTCAGGGAAATTGGCACAAAAAAATAATAATACAAATGCTTAAAATGTAAATGTAAGGTACAATGTCATTTTTTTCTTTTTCAGCAAGCAAAATACATTTGAGAAAGAAAAGCATTAGTTTGATTATGTTTCATCCAGACAATACACCATACCGCCAAAAAAAAAAAAAAAAAAACTGCAAAAAATATATAAGGCATCTGACCAAGCATTTGGAGTTTCCCAGGAAGGAGAGACTAAGAGATTTCAACTTTCCATTCAGAGGGTTGGTGGTGCAAAAATGTCCCTGTAATAATGAAAGGAGTTTGACCAATATCAACGCATTCATGTATTAATATAATGCTAATGTATACATACTACTGTCATAGCATTAATATAATGTATTGCTAATGTATTGTAAGAAAGGTTTCCAGGCAGGTGTTATGGCATTGATGAATCGATGAATGCTTTGTTATCCCCATAGACCAGGGGTCTTCAAGTAAAATTCGAAGAGGTCCAGTTAGATAAAATGGCCCGGTGGTGCGAGGCACGTAACGGCGCCCCATTTTCTGTCGACGGGGGTGCTACGCGAAAAAAGCTGCACGGGGGGTGCGCGAGGAAATAATGCGCCCCTCGGAACCGGTCCGTTTTCTTACATTTTGCGCCCCTCGGAATTTTGCGCCTGGTGCAATGATAAACCAGTGCCGTAAATGCGAGAAAAGCTGCGCCGGTTAAAATTGAAATGCTCCGTCAAAATGTAGTAATTCTCAATAATTTATCGGTTTTTGGACGCGGTCCGGATAGGACGGCTTCTGGGTCCGGACCCGGACCGCGGTCCGCCTGTTAGTGACCCTGCCATAGACCATCGAAAAAATCTTTCTTAAAGCATTTCTTGAAAATCTTATAGAAATTCAACAACAAATGCAAGAAATACACTGTCAGTGCCTATCACACAAATTTTAGACCTCAAGTCCCTTGGCCACTGTCATTATTGAAATAGTGAAAGTGTTCCCAATAACTTACCTGTAAAATGCAGGTACATAATAATACTGTTGCTTGTCTGTGCTGTTTGGCCAGCCCTGTCTCTAAGACTAAGAAGCGGAAATGTTAGCTGTGAGGAAATTAAATGCACACCCCGCAGGTCCCCAAAGAGCAGTGCCACCCTCTGAATAGTTTGTACAGTTTTCTGAAAGGGGCCAAGTGAAAGAGTGCTTTAATTACCTGTCCTGTTCATTTGGGACGGGGAGCACAGTCTCTTGCTCACAGAAGATGATTTGTTCGCTCATCTAAGCTGAAGCTGTGACCTTGCTGCACAGACACATTTCTGCTGAGGAGGAAACAGTGTACCTTGCCTAGGCTGATTAAGTTGTGCTGTGTGTCTGTGTGTGTGCACGTTTATGAAGGTGTGCATTTTCTCTCTGTCACTCAATGTGAACAAAGTGTAAATCCGCACTGTGGCAGGCAACTAAGGACAAGATGCGCCTATTTAGTTTTTCTCAAATGTGACAATACAGCCCTCTCTCTCTCTCTCTCTCTCTCTCTCTCTCTCTCTCTCTCTCTCTCTCTCTCTCTCTCTCTCTCCAACTGCAATGTTTCATAACCTCTTCAGTTTATTTTGGCTCAGATAAAACAGGTTAAATTTTTTTATTTCATATTAATGGGTATACGTTTGATAAAAGTTAAATACGCTGTGCTGTGGTTTTAGATGCAGCGGAACAGCTGCTTCCCCTACTGGAGGGAAGAGTCACGCCACAGTCACAACACAGTGACAGCAGTGACAACACTGAATCCACCAGCAAGGTAAAGCAGGTTTCTGAGGACATAACGCATGTATGGATGTAGTTTGGTGGTGTAATGCACATGTGGGTGTGGTTGGAGTGATGTAATGCACACATGGGTGTGGTTGGTGTAACGTGTGTGTGTGTGTATGTGGTTGGTTGGTGGAGCGCGTTTGTGGGTGTGGTTGGTGTAATGCGTATGGGTGGGTGTGGTTTCTAGTGGAGCGAGCTGAGTGGGTTCTTTGGGGGCCCCGAGCTGCTGAGCCGCCTGTCATTGGCGATATCCCAGCATTCCCTGCGGGAGGAGGAGCTACGCGCCCGGCAACACAGCGCCCTCTGCAGGCTGAGAGAGGAGGCGCTCTGGGAGAAAACCCAGGCAGAGCTCGCCTGGCTGGAACATCGCCGACGGTGAGCTCAGAACCAGAGGCTCCAGGGCACTTGCATTACAGCAGCCCAGATGTTCACTGCCTGTGCATGTGTCATTTTCATGTACATTATAAATGTGCACTTCTCCAGGGCCTCATTAACTGGCATTCCATGGTGTCTGTGGCTTCACAACTCGCTGTCCATTGATGTATTTTTTGTTTTACAGAATAAGTATCTTTCTCTCAGATAGAGCAGCAGTGCCCCAAATATTATTTTAACCTGCAGATTGCACTTGGAGTTTTGACAGGGTTGGAACCCCCTCCCTTCCTGTGGGAACACATTTGACCCTTGACATTCTGTTCATTTAGTCTGTCCAGATTTACATTATAGATGGTTCCTGGTTCAGTGTTCATTTCATTGAGCTGAATTATTAGAAGGAGAAGGCATATAGAGAATCTCCACTGTATCCGTACAGTTATTCCCAGCAGACTCAGCATACCAACTGTGATTTGAATACTGCACTGCACTGACTCACTTCCCCAAGCACTAATCCGGTAATGAGACTGCAGGACAGAGGCAGGGAGGGAGGGTGAGAGGGAGAGATAGAGGGAAGGAGCTTGAGGGAGAGAGCTAGAGAAGGAAGGAGAGAGATGGAGAGAGGGAGGGGTTGATGTAGTGTGGGGTCAGACTGGATATGGGGTGATCTGCTGTAAAGGCCCATGCTTGGCTGGATGTTGTGTGTTTGGAAAGCTGGGCTGTGAGCAGAGATGGAGGAGAGTTTCAACAGAGGGGTGGCATAACATTTACTATACAGTTACTGTACCAATCCCTTTACAATTAAGTGTTGGTGTGTGTGTGTGTGTGTGTTTCTGCATGTGTTTGTGTGTGTATGTTCATGTGTGTGTGGGTGTTTGTGTATGTGTGCGAGTGTGGGTGTGGGTGTTCATGTGTATGTGTGTGTGTGTATGTATGTGTATGTGTATACATGTGTACATGTGTGTGTGCAGGTGCCTGAGGACAGGTGAGAAGGGTGCTCTTGCTGACATCACCATTAAGCAGGAGGAAGTGGTGAACAGAATGCGGAAGGAGCAGGTATCGGCAGAGTGTACAGAAAAGCTCTTAGCCCAGGACAATGTATGTCCTGCCAGAGGCTTTCAAAATTGCACCTCAAACTTGCACCTCAAACGTCTGATTATTTTGAGGTGGAAAATGTTCTCACATGCAAGAGAGAATCATTTAATTGTTTAATTTTGTACTGCATGCTGCAAATATTGTACATAATTAAAGAATGAAGCATGTGGGCTCTTTCAGCTTTCATTTTAAATCATTTGTCAGCAGGACACTGCTCTTCAGAAAGACAATGCCCCAATTCTCAAAACAAAGGCATAAATAACATACTGAGAGCTTGGTTCTGTGGTTCTGTATAGAGAACTCGGTTCTGTGTTTGTTTCCCGGCTGGTGTGCAGGCAGAGATCCGCCACTGGCAGAACCTGTACCGGTGCGGGCGGCAGCAGAGGAAGCTGCTTCTGCAGCACCAGAGGGAGGTTGTGGAGATCAGAAGGTCGGCTGCACAGCTCATGCAGGACCTACAGGGACAGGAAACTGCGCCGCAGTCGAAGGGATGGGCGGAGCCACGAGGGACCCAGTCCTCTCCAGGGGAGGGGCAGAGCCAGTGCATGGACAGCCCCGAGGACATGCCTCCTTGCTTCAGAGACCCTCCAGTGACCGTACAGCAAGGAGACAAGCGGTATCATGCCCTGCGTCCCGTGTGCGGGTCATCTCCGCTGGCGAGCCACAGACCACACTGTCCGAGGAAGGGTCCAGAATACCAGGAGCAAGATGTTTCTGAGACACGTGGCAGTGATCTGTGTTTGGGGTGTGGATGGACATGTCTCACAGTGCAACGGGGTCAGGCAAGCGTATCTCTGAGTCAAAGTGTCCCCAAAACCCCTTGGGACCCTGTGAGGGACAGGGCAGAGGAGAGTCAGCCCGGCAGGTGGAGGAGTGACCTCCTGCTGGAACATAAAGGAGTCTCCCAAGACTCTCAATCCGTTGGCCAGGTACAGGATTGATCATTTCAGATGATAAATTAACATATTCCAGTTAATCCTGTGAAATATGCTGAGCATAAAAATAATGGCTGTGATTGCCTCGATCATGTTTTATGTTTGGCTGTCTCTGTACAGGAGAGAAACAGGCCCACTGCACAGCCTGCAGCCACGGCAGATATGGAAGCCAGAGTTGAGCACTCTGTACAGAGGGTCTCGGGCAAAAAGACCCCAGAGGCCAGCCGACAGCATGCAGAGGGAACGTGAGTGGGGCCTTCCCTACAGCACAGGGGCTTTGGGTTCAGAGAGACGCTCCCTTCAGTGGAAAATGCAGGATAAAATTGTTTATATAATATTTATATTATTAGTACTCATTAGCTTAGCTTTTCCAGAGCAACACAGTTTACAGCATTTTACACCCTATCTGTTTATACAGCACAATATTTACTGAAGTTTTTCAAGTCAAGAGCCTCGCACAAGGGTGCAATAGCAGTGCACTAGCTGGGTTTTGAACCTGCAACCTCTGTTACAAGCCCTTTACAATACCCTACTGTATTTTTATGGTTGCTGCAGACTGCTCCTAAACCTCTTTCTCTCATGTTTACTTTTTCTGTCTCGACCTCCTCTCTCTCACTCTCTGGTCTAAATGACTGAGTTATTTAGATCAGAGGGCTTTATTTATTTATATATATAAAAGAGGGTTTCTATGAAATAGCAGGTAGCCTACTATAGTTATCAATAATGAATAAAATGTACTGTTGCATATTAAGTGTGGTGTAATTTTCTCATTGGATTCCCAAGAGTGAATGGTGCAATAGATTGCACTCACATTCCCATCACCACAGCCCTGTGTGAGCCACAGTTGTGAGACCGAAAACCCAGTGTCAAGGCCAAAGTTAGCTCTCTAACCCACTAATCCTGCTTTGTGAGACAGGCCCTTGGTCATGCAGTGGTTTGACAACTAGCTAACGTTATATGTTCTGTTATCAGCATGGCGATATCGGTTGGTCATTCAACGTCAGCTTTAAGTGACAGTGAAATAGTGAAATAGCCACTTCCCTGTGAGAAGGTATCCCACGACCCTTGCTTCTATGGTTCCTCCTATTTGTACAGCCAAATGCTGCACAACTTTGTGGTATTTTTGCATAGGCCAATTCCTCTTGGTACCGTGTTCACAGCCAGGTTCTGCGGAAAGTCGTTGAGGAAACTCAACAATTGTGAAATGTGGGAATAAAGTAACTTGCATGTTATGCAGACAGTTCTCACGTTTATAACAAGCCAAATTTCTAATTTCACGAAAATTAGTTGAGAATTATGCGAGCGACAGGAGATTTTATCAGGGGAAGTCTGCAACTCTCAATACACATACGTTTGTTTAGACGCGGATCTCGCACGCCCAATGTGGCGGGCGTTCAGACGCATCTGAACAGGGTTTTATCTATGGTAGTAGTGAGCTTAACATAGTGTGGCAGCCCAATGGGCGGCACAAGGAAATGGCTGCCGGGTCCTTCGACACATGGGAGCCAAAACACTACATTTCCCAGCAGGCCACAGTCACACCTGAGCCAAGTGAAGGTAATTGAGCTAACGGCCAGCTGAAGGCCATTTCAAGGCCTATTTAAAGGACTCGCTCCCAGCAACTGTGGAGAGGAGTTGCAACGTGTTTGGGAAGGAGTTGCAACGTGTTTGGGAAGGAGTTGCAACGTGTTTGGGAAGGAGTTGCTGTGTTTGTTTGGAGAGTGAATACCTGTGAAGTCTTTTGACCAGCCAGGATTTGGAAAGAGTGTTGGAGTGTGTTTTTGTGAGTGTATGGAATTGGATTGCTTTGGATTTTGACTACGGACTGGATTGCGGAACTGACTTGGATAATGGAATTGGATTGGACATTGACAACGATAAGGATTGCGGACTTTGTGTGTGTTTGTATTACCCTGAAGACCCCACCCTTTGTTTTGTGTTTGTCAGTATTATAAATAAATCATTGTTTTGTGTTTGAATACTGCCTCCTCTGGGTTCTTGAACTTGCCTACGCCCTCTGCAAGGTCTGTGAGTGTGGCCCAACCCCTGGGGACACCACAATAGGTACAGGAGTACAGGCTGTACACGAGTTGATATCCAGTTCAGTGAGTGGACAAGCGCGAGGATATTTTGAAGCTCAACTGACACTGCACGAGAGACAACGTCTATCAGTCTCTCATTCTGAGAAGAAATACATTTAGTTGGCTAGATACGTTTCAAAATAGTTAACAAAAAAGAAATGTCCAATTTGTTTTTGGTCAAAAATAAATTGATCATTTATACTGCGAGTTTTCGGTCGATGCTGTTCACCAAATTCAGTAAATCTGCGAGTTGCGTTACCTGATTCTGAGGTAAATTAGCAAACGTTAGCTAGCCAGACTAAGTTATTTAACCCCACAGTTTGCTAGTTATAGCCAAGTTTTATACATTTAATTTCGCAAGAAGCTAATGGCCATATGACTAATGTTGTCTTAACCTGACCATGGTTATTGGAAACTGGGATATGAAAATTATTATTATTTTGATTGCAATATTAATAAAAACGACAACGGGGGGGGCAGGGATGATTACTTGAATTTGTTGGAATCGGGCCAGCGCTGGCCCAAGCATATTTTTACTGCCGGGCCGATTCTGCCTTGCTTCCAGCAGTGTCCCCCTAGGTGCGGGCCACGGATCTGGCCCGATGCATTCGGACCGGATCCAGGCAGTCATTCAAAACGGATACGGGTCGACTCCGGAGTCTCCGGCTGCCAGATCCAGGCCGATTAATAAAGACTCGGCAAGCGGGAGTCGGTCCGAATGCGGCCGAGTGTTTTTTTTGCTAACTGGGTAATCTATATAATTAAAGGGCGAAGAAAACCGCTTAAATGGAGTGAAACCTGTCAGCCGGCGGCAGCAAGCACATTGAACCTGTCAGCTGAGAAAACAATTAACAATATAAAATTACTGTTCTGTCTGTGCCTTTAAATGGGTGAGAAGCCTTGCACATACTTGTCTCCCATCAGCATACTTTAGTAGGACTTGGTATGAAAAAGGTGGACAAATAAAGACAACCAACAATAAAAATAGCATTAGGCATAGGCTGCCATTTAATTCAACATTAGGCAATACATTTAGCATAAATGCCAGCATGAACAATACCAGAATTAATATGATTTTATGTATGGAGGACATTCATCTGTGTTTTGCCATCTCCGTTGTTGGCCGTGTTGGCACGTTGCTTTTTGTTGTGCTTACTACGTTTCTTGCCGTTCTTGCCGAAAGGATTCAGGGAGGCACAACCGTACACTGCAGCGTGTGCTGTTTATAAATGGATGGAAACCACGCCCACCCAGACCAAACCGGGCGTGTGCCGGGCGGGTTTTGGAGTGGACCCATAAGCGACTACGGCTTGAATTAATACTCGATTTTTGATTGAATAACAGCGGTGTGTCTATATCAGGTATACGCAGATCCTTCTCACTTCTAAAAAAGTTACATATTAATTCGCCCAAAGACACTCGGTATAAACAAGCACCACCCCTGGCATGCGTATATATATCCTGAGAACGCACGACTTGTCCTGGTTTATTCCTTACACATATATTTATATGTACATATTACATCATCAGAAAAACCCAATGCATGACTGTAAAATAGCCTGCAATGGTTATAATACTACTCCTGTATCATCCACACACACACTCACTCACTCACACTGACACACGCTCACTTACTCATATACACGCATACATTCACACACACGGACACACACACATTCACTCACATACGTGCACGCACTCAGTCAATAGTGCACACATGCATGCTCATGCACACAAGCACGCACTCACATACATGCGTAGACACACACACCCACACTCACTCACAGACACACAGATATCTGAGGGCTTCTCTGTTCTGGGGCTCTTTAGTGATGGTGTTTATACATGCTGACTAGCGGAGTGCTCTGAGATTGTAAAAGTTGAGAAAAGCTTCACTTCAGGCCCTTGAGTCTGAGGTGAGATCCGGGTGATAATGCGTCAGTGGAGAGAGAAAGAGGGAGGGAAAAACGTGAGAGAGATGGGTCAGGAGAGAATGAGTGAGAGAAAGGGTGGAGAACAAGACAGTGTGTAAACGAGAGAGGGAGGGAGAGAGAGAGAGAGCAAGAGAGTTAGCTGAGCAAGAGAGGAGCAAGCAAGAGAGAGAGGGTGTGAGCAGTAGAGAGAGAGAGAGAGGGTGTGAGTGGTAGAGAGAGAGAGAGGGAGACGAGGTGAGTAGAACAGAGTGAGGCGAGAGAGCTGTGCAGGAGACGAAAGACACAAGTGTCTACGCGTAGCAGGTCAGATGGGGCTGCCGGCTGAATTTAGGGAGGGGCACGGGGTGTGGCCATAGCCCTGCACATGGAGACCTGTTACAGGATGTCCGGTGTCTGGATGTGAGCCGCAGCGTTTTTGACAGGACAGCGCTGCCGACATGCCTGTCATGAGCGGACCAGGGTAGGTGGAGGGCTCGCTGCTTTCTTCCCGATGTATTACGCATGCAAAGAGTCTGGCTTTCCACTGCAGAATTTAGGGCTTATCCCAATGTGACCCTTGGGGAATCCGTTCTGCAGGAGACAGAGTGACAATACTGCTGTCTCTCTCTCTCTCTCTCTCTCTCTCTCTCTCTCTCTCTCTCTGTCTGCCTCGATGTCTTTTCCTTAGTCTCTCTCTCTCGCTCTCTCTGTCTCTCTCTGTCTTTCCCTCAGCCTCCCTCTCTCTCTCTCTCTCTCTCTACTCTCCCCTCCCTCCCCCTGAATCTCTCTCCCTCTCCCTCCCTCCCTCCTCTTCCCCTCCTCAGCCTGAGCAGGCCAGAGATGCACATGGGAAGGAGGACAGATCTAGGGTGCCGGGTGAGACCCTGTAATTTTGCTGACACGCCGAGAGCAAGACTGCAAGCCATGGAGGGAGACCAGAGGAAACCTTATAATTTAGGAGTCATTTATGCGCACAGGGGGGTTTATTTTCCCACATGTTAGAACTGGGCTGGATCCTCAGACATGCAGCTGCAGAAACTGCTCGATACAGAGGTCTGCCTCCTGCAAACTGAGCTAATTCACTTCTGCAACATGACCGTGCAGGACCGCATCAGGAACGGCTGCTGGTGGCAACACCCTGGACTCGGGACCAAACGTGGCGCTTGTGTTCTAGGACGCAGTGCTTTCCCTGGGCTGTTCCATTACCAAAATACCCATCAGGCAGTGCAAGTGCAGCAAGGGGAGGATGTGAGCGTGTGAGTAAATGAGCGCATGTGTTGTAACACATCCTGTGTGTGTCCGCCAGGTTTTTCTCGAAGACCGATGCAAGTTTGAGACGGCTCCTGTCCTCGGAGGACGTGTGGACCTGGGGGAGGCGCAGAGCCACTCCTGCCGTAATGGCCCCAGTGGAGCAGGACGAAGTCGATAGGTCCGAGTACCCCAGCTCGTCTTCTGGATACCCCCAAAAAGGCCAGCCCCAGCCGGAGAGAGTGTACACGCTGAGGGGCGGGGCAGGGGTGAGGAAGATGAGGATCTAACTCTGAGTGAAACCGTAACGATGCCAGCGGTCCCACCTCAGTGGGACCATCCGACAGGTGAGATGGAGTGCTTTGAAAAATGGGGGTTGTAGTAAGAACAGTGCACAGTACATTATTATAGTACGGTTGGTGTAGAGTACATTGGTACAGTACGGTCAGTAAGGTAAGTATATTGTAATTATTACATTACACTATTTATGTCCTTTGGAGCTGCTTTCATCTGTGACTCAGGTCACACTTGGGATGATGACTTTAAATATAACATTGTTAAATTGCCCGATTAATGAATGTGGCCACGCGACGATAACTACTAAATTTACCACAGCTGATAACAATGAGCTGATTGGTTACAACAATAATTCTCACTAACCAGTCACAGAAGTGTAATAACAATGGCAGGTGGTGTGTGATTTAAACAAGAAAAGAAAACTAATAATTGTAAAAAAAAAAATAAAAAGCTGTATAAAGAAGCAAGGTTCCTTGAAGTGTGGGCAGCAATATAGAATTCCCTGAAGCTGAATGGAATTTATATCATATAAAATGTTAATTCGCTAGCCTGACTCTTTCTGGCTAAAGAGTGATTGTATAGCTACCTATGTACCACTATAACTGTACGCTACAGTTTACTATTTAAAAACTCAGCTAAGCCCCACGCTGTTGCATGAGCAATGCAACTTTAAGGTCACGCAAAATTAAATCACTGGCAACAGTGATTTAATTTAGTGTTACATTTTCATCTGGTCGATTTTCATGGCAGTTTGACGTAATTGAAGTCAGTCTACTTTGCGAGAATCATAAAGATTCTTCATCATTTTCTGCTTCCCTACAATTGAAATTAGCATGTGGTAAAGCAGATAAAATGGAGAAAAAGTCCATATGAAATATTTAAATATGACGATATTCATATATTTGTAGATGTTTACATGGAGCTAACATTTCACAGCAAACAAATTCAAAACTTGTTCAAATTCACACGCAACATTCAACTCTATTGAATTCACTCAATCAATTATTGTTTATTTATAAATTATTATAAATTGTTTGCTATGGATTTGCTTCAGTATGTTTTCTGTCTTTTTAAGGGATAAGATGAGACTATGGCTTCATCTGTAGCTAATTGCTAATTGTGTCAGTGCTGGCTGGCTAGCTAGCTTGCTTGCTTGCTAACGCTTTTCCACAAACTTTGCTTCCTGTCAAGCTAGCTACCTAACTTAGTTAAAAGGCAATAAACAGTTTAGCTTTTTTTTTTAAACATATTTTTCTTTCTTTTTAGACAATAATATGAGATTGTGGATTCTAGCTAGCTAGCTATTTACAGTATTAATGTCAAGGCTGGCTAGCTAAATTTCATGTTTCAAAACTTTGCTGGCCAACTAGCAAACTAGCCAGCTAGCTTTGTAAAATTGCAGTTTAAGTGTTTATATTACACTTTTGTGTCTATTTCTTTTGATAAGTAGTTTTCTTGTGATGCAAAAATCATATAAATTAGTTCCTCTTGCTGCCAAAATCACTATTGTTATCATAGCTCCTAATGACGTTTTAATGACAAGTGAAAATGGTATCACTTTATTTGACATGGTCTAAATAATTTCTGAGTATCTCAGACCCATCCTGCTGAGTTGCTGCAACACAGACAGGCACATGCTGACTCATGCTCAGTACTATAGAGCTGAGTGCCTGCTGCACTGCTCCACACACACACACGCACAAAACACACACACACACAGAAACACCCACCCAAAACACACACAAACACATATACACACACGCATTCTCACACACATATACATACATACATAAACGCACACACACACACACACACACACACACACACACAGACATGCACACAAAACACACACACATGCATGCACACACCACACACACACATACACATGCGTGTGCACTCACACATATAAACACACACACACACACATATACATGTATGCACATATGGGCATGCACACACACATACACACAAGACAACACATATGTGCATATGCACACACACATCTCACACACACAAACAAACACATCAATGTATTAGGGATACCAGCAATCAATCGTTGTGTAATGAGCAATGGATTCCTTGCACAAAGAATTCAGCCTGGCATCTTACCGTTAAATTCCATGTCAACGCTTTACATTTTACAGAAAACTGCCAGGTCAGGTGCCATATCTAAGGAAACAAAATAGATTTTCAACAGGTTTATAGGTTTTCTGTGCGAGTTTACTCTTCCATTTGACTTTATAGTTCCAGTGTCGATAGCTAGTCTCCAAGCAGTTTAAGGTTGAAGCTGCAAGCCATGTCTGAAGCGCGTGAGTGCTGTTAAGCTATTAGAGTTTATTGATATCCTGGGAGAATCACATTGAGCATGTAGACAAGCAGGAACAGCTATCTGTATGTGACCCGTTCACTAAAAGCAGATAATGAAACTAAATGATCTTTTCCGGAGACAGTCACTGGGTACAGAACCAGCTCATAGGATGAGGCTGTCCCGGTGCTGGTAAATGAAGAGTGCTAATGATGAATACCCATAACCCTGATTCTGATGCATGAGTTTGTGTCTGTGCTGCAGACTCTGAGGTTAATCTGATCAAGCTGGGTCATGTGTTTCTGAAGGATCGATGTGCCGTGTCTCTCTCTCTCTCTCTCTCTCTCTCGCTCTATGTTGAAACAGCCTTTGTGTCCGACGGACGGTCACCAACCCGTCATCCGCCTGCCACTGCGGAGGAATTTGGTCCACTGGAGAGGGTCAGCAAGGAAGAGGGGGAGTCGTGGAGCGATGAGTCTTCTTCCTCCGGAGGGCCCCTCAGGGTTCGGTCGCTGCCCAATTCCGCCGAGGCCTCATGGAAGTCGCAGAAAAGTGTCGGCTCTTTTGCCTCTCTCCCAGAATTCCAGAGGGCAGCCGCAGTTTGCATGAACGTGTCACAGCTGTCCAGCTCCTCCTCGGATGCAGAGCAGGCGCTGCCGCTGGACATGGAGGACGGCGGGTGGAGAGGGACGGGGACCGGTGGCAGTGTAGAAGATCAGGAGAAACCCACAGGCTCCACCCCCAAACCGTGTACCACCCCTGTGGGGAAGAAGCTCGAACTGAGCCTGGGCGACACGGTCGCTCTCAATGTTCAGAATGACTGGAGGTCGCAAAGTGCGCTGCCATCCAACAACAACCGCGAGATCATGCCTTCCCCCTTAGGCACAGGAGTGGGGGACTGCTCCGGCGTAACCAAGCAGGCTGGCACCTGGCCAGGCCGAGTGGACTGTGGGAATTCACCTGACCCAGGTAGCCCTGGCCCAGACACGGAGAGCTCATCTGCCGATTCCGCCCCCTTGGAGACGGAGGAGGGGTCTGAGGGCCTGTCCTTTAGCAGCGAGGGACTGAGCTCTTCAGAGGACGACCTGGACCAGACTGCCCCTGGCACAGTCTTTGCCACAGGGGAGCAGGGGTCTGGTCGGCACTCATCTCACCTCTCTGGACCAGGAGCATCCAGTGCCAGGTGCTATGAGGCAGCACTGTTTTCCTCCTCAGCCCTCCCGGAGGTCAAGCAGCCAAACCCAGAGAAACAAGCGGCGGGGAGAAAATCAGGAATGGACAAACCTGGTGATTTTGTGTCGTCGTGGAAACCCTCAGACCCTGGAGAGGCTCTATCAGAGATACTCTCTCCAGTGGACGAGATTCTGTCCTATGGCAGTGCTGAACTCCCTCCCACGATAGAAGATGATTTCATCCTGCCATCGCCCCCTCCTGCCTGTGAGGTCATCACATGGACGAGCGAGGAGGGCTTTCCCCCACCCCCAGAGGCTCTGTGCAAGCCGCAGAATGAGGAGAACCCCCTGGAGGACCCCTCCATCAAGAGTGATGATCTGCCCTCCCTCTCCGAAGATGTTCTCCTTCCTGCTGCTCTGGTCGACAGGTTTGGCAATGATGGAGACTTCCTAAAAGTGGACCAGGTGACGCCTGGCCCTGAGATCAAAGGTTACTCTATAGGTCAAAGGTTATGGGAATGTCAGGGGAAGGGGGAGGACAATTCACCTCTGCTCATCACTCTCTCTGTGGCTGAGGAGGACGAGGACGAAGGCAGCTCGGACCCGCTGTCCTCGTTCCGCCTCGGCGATCGTGTGCTGGTGTGCAGCTCCAGGCCCGGGCAGCTGAGGTTCAAAGGACCGACCCGCTTCGCCAATGGCTGCTGGGCAGGCGTGGCCCTGGACTACCCAGTGGGAAATCACGATGGAGCATTCCGAGGGGTGCGCTACTTCCAGTGCGATAAGAACTGTGGCGTGTTGGTCAGGGCCGAGGACATCTCCCATGTACTCGGGGAGCAAGACAGCGATCAGGAGACCAGAGCCGATGATCCCTTTTCAGATGAGGAGCCACCGAGCGGCACCAAACCGCCTCGGGACAGACGGGTGGGGAACGCGAGTAAACTCTCAGGAAGTGGAGCAGAGAGGGGTGAGAGCCAGAGCCAGGGAGGGCAGCGGAGCGGCTCCTCAGCTCCTCAGGCATGCAGAGACCACAGCTTCCCCACAGAACTGAACAACAATCCCCTGCAGGTTCCTGTGCCCGTGTGTGAGTCAGGGGTCTCGGCCCCAGAGCGTTCTTCCAGGTGGCAGGGGGGGGCTCATCGCAAGGCTCCGCCCCCACAGGTGGGAGCACTGGAGGCAGAGGAGAAGGAGTCCTGTCCAGATTACAGGAGTGCTGCTATGCATTTCTCTGAACATCTAAGGGGGACCGAGGACACTGGTAATCTCTGGGTGGGCGGAGCTCCACCGGGCTGTTTGGGGAGTCTGCCACCCAATACCTTGCCCCTCGTCTTCCTGGAGCGGAGTATCAGCCAGTCTCCGGGGGCTGTTTGGGGAGCCCCCTAGGGGATAGAGAGAGAGGCTTCCAGCCAGCACTGTGTGGTGACCCACGAGGCGAGAGGATGGGGCCTAGCAGCAGGTGCGCGTATGACCTGGAATCCCTGGTGGAGAAGCTTATGGGCAAGTTGCTTATGGAGGTGTTGAAGGAGGCAGAGGAGGTAAGGAGGAGACAGCGAAGGAAGAGGAGCTTAATCACAAAGGAGAACCACATTCAGAACCCTGTAAGTACAGAGAACCACATTCAGAACACTGTCAGTATCACAGAACTGCATTAAGAACACTGTCAGTACCACAGAACTGCATTCAGAACCATGCACGTGCCACAGAACCACATGCTGGGTCATTTTATAGGGGTTCAGGTCATACCATGGATATAGAACCATTTAAAGGTAGTACAGACCGCCTGAATTGATTCCAGACAAACTTGGCATTTACTCCACATTTACTCAACTTGGCATTTACTCCACTGTAAGTCCACAGGAGGCTTACATACCTATAATGTTGTGAGATCTCTAGTTTGTCCATACTAAACCACTAAGCCTGACATGGGCTTGGAAAGGCAGCAAACAAATCCACTCACATCGAAGGGCAGTATGAGCCCATTGCCTGAGCATATGCTGCAGTTGTCTATATTTGCATATTTACCATGGTTACCATACGTATACTTATTGAGATTTATGTATGTAAGTTTTGGGGCAATTTGTAGTTCTGGACATTTCTAGTCCAGTTTTTTCATAGTAAAAAGTATAATGTGATTATTTTCAAGGACATAAAATGATGACAGCAACAAAAAAAAGACTAATAGCATAACATACAACAGTTATGCACTTTAATTGATAGCACGTGTAAAAAGATAGCACAGATAGCACGTGTAAAAACCGAAGTGTGCAAATAGTCTTGTTTTCCTTTGCTAATGTATTGTCTTCCTTCATATGATACAGTATAATAAAGAACATGCATGTGCACATTATAATTCTTAAAATGATAAGCTCTTATTTAAAGGAAGGGGAAAATGGGCAAGAAACACAGAAAATAGGGGTCGAACCCATATTTTCCCCAGCTGCCATCAAGCTCTGATATTCTCTGCCATTGATTTTATTTACTCATTTCTATCATTGGTGATATTATTTATGAATTTCTTTCATTGAAACTGTGGGTGTCCCTGTATCTCAGCAGGCCCTGAGGAACAGTGAGAGGGGTCAATTAAGACAAAGCTCGAATCTGAGGCCAAGCCCGCTTTGCTTCAGTGATCAGTGGCGCTGTTCCCTGGCATTGGCGACCCAGCCCAAGGTCCGAGTGCGGCCCCATGACGCGAGCGTGGTCCACAGGCTGGTGGGAGCATCGGTAGAAGCTCTGTGGGGTCCGGCGGGGGGCAGCATGGCTGACAGCACCGAGGCGCCTGCTTACCTGGCCGGCAAGGAGAGCCAGAGGGCTTACCGACAGGTGAGTGTGTGTCTCCAGGGGGCACTGCCGGGCCCTGGAGGGTGCACTGCCGGGCCCTGCAGGTCACACAAGGCCCATCAGGCTTTGTCCTGTACAGTGAAATCACCCTGTCATTTCAGGTCATATTCGATCTGACCTCCGAAGTATTTCACGAGGTGCTGAAGGATCGCAAGGGGACCAGTCAGTCGCCATGGGAACTAAAGGAGACGTCTTCAGTTTTACCCGTCAGCTCAAGCAAAACCTTTCTTGGCAATGTCAAGGTAAAATTGATACACTGGAAAAAATGTGCTTTTGTTTGTTTTGCAATTATGGAAATGCCATTTTCAAGGTTTGCTTTTATTCTGGAATTTGTTGTTGTAGGCCCATGCTTGTTCCATCGCTGCAACATCCTCCCTTACATTCAGATGGCCTCTGTGCAAATGAACAAAGTAATTCATGTAATGATGGGCCTGTGTGTAAGCTTTCGCCTAGTATTTCTTTTTCTTTTTAAATGTGATTTCTTAACATTTTCACTGTCATTTGCATACAATTACATGGCCACATATCCAATTCAGGTCGAGAATAGGTGAGTTATCTGATACTATATTCAATTCTAACCTGTGTCTATGACTTGAACAGGTTTTAAACTGTATTTTCCTGCTACATTCTTCTAATTAACTGCTTTTTGAGTTAGACTTTACATACATCATTGACTTCCGCCATTTTGATTGCCCTTGGTTAGTCATTACTTAGATGCAAATGTAATCAGTTATCTCTGGTAATTAGGATTGTTATATAAACTGCTGCTTGTGGCATGAAATCAGATCACGCCCTGATGAAGGCTAAAGGTGCTAAAATGTGCCGGGGGCTGTTGCTGACATTTTAATCATTTACCATTCTGGATATTGTACAATTTACAATGAAGGCATTTTTATATAGAAGAGTGCCTTGGATTAACGGAAAAATTAACTTCAATGTTTTGAATATGTCTGAATATGTTTAGGTTAGCATCTCACCCATGTCTCCCCACAGGCAGCGATTCAGGCGGAGGTTCAGAGAGAGCTGAACTTGGAGCGGACAGACGTGCAGACGCGAGAGAAGATGCGGAACCTGTGCAAGTACGGGACCATGCACAGAGACCGGGTTGACTACATCCTGGTAGGCAGTGGGAGCTCAGCTCGGCATGCGATCCACACTGTGTCTGGATATTCATAAAAACATGTGCGAGATGTGCAGTATGAGAAAACATCCTTGTCCAGTCATTACTGCTTGAGTTGAACACATTCACACTTGGAGGAAATACTGGGCCTTCATTAGTCATGTCTTTGTTGTGTAATACTGGAATTCACACTTGTTACATTTGAGTTGCATCAAAATCCAAAGCAAATAAATGTGATATTTTTATAAGAAGGGGCTAAAACTTGTATCCCCTGTAGATTATTGGATGGAGTTTGCTTACCTGCCTTTAAAGAACTATGTTTTGCCATAAGTGGCTGCAGTTTGGGTGTGATTTTGATTTTTATTTTTGTGCTGAGCTGAACAAACTGAGAGCTTAGAATTGTATCTGCAGATAGTATAGTTTGATATATCAATCTTTAGAACTCTAAAGTCCCATGGTTTATATTATATCTAGGGGTGCACCAATCAGTCAATTATCGGTATTGGCCGATATTTGCCTTGTTGACTGCAATGGCTTATCGGCCGATAAGATCAAATTTACCAGTGGCAGTGGCCGATAATTATCCGTCAGTTCCTGTTGTGTCAATCTGGTCTAAATGTTCAAACTTGAGTGGAACAGCAGCATATTTTATTTACAGGCTAAATCGACTGAAACCATGCCTAATTTACTTCTCTGACGATGCTGCGATTGACTAGCTATCACGAGCACTCTGGCACTCCACACAGTCTTGCACAAGATGCTTGCTAGAGCTGGGTGGTATGGCCAAAAATAATTATCGTGATATGTTGACCAAATACTTTGATAACGATATTGAAATGATCATTTGTATGTGGAAAAAAGATGAGTATATACAGATATTCAAACACAACTTTATTTAACATTCAATGCTTGTATATAAGTTCTCATAATTTCATAATTTAAAAAGTACTGTATATATATATATATATATATATATATATATATATATATATATATATATATATATATATATATATATAAAGTATTGCTGCCTTTTTGCGTCTGCATAAATAGCTGTCTTTTCTTTCAAATTCTTGATGGAATCAAATGATGGAATAGATAGCTCCAAATTTGTTGCTTTGATGATGCTTACCTCTGGCTTACTCTGGAGTTGCGCTTCATATCAAGGCTGGCTGTTTTTGGATGGAAAAAAGCCAAAAAGAATGCAGGAACTATTCTCCTCCATGCAACAAGGTTATAGCCTAACCACAATGATGGACATTTGTACATTTGTTGTGGTTCATAATTGAAATTACAACAATGGTGTACAATTTGGTTATCGCCCAGCTCTAATGCACGCTGTTCTCATTGCTTTCAGATGTGCTGTTATTGTTATTTGACAATAAATAACAAAATATCGGTATCTGTATGGTATCAGCCGATTGTGTTATTTGAACAATTGGTATCGGTCCAGAATTGTAATATCTGTGCATCACTAATTATATCTTTGTTTTAATGTTTTATAGATAATTTAACGTGTAATCATAAAAACAACAAAGAGTTAATAACCATGTTAATAACTAATTTTACAGAAATGTTGATTGAACCAGACCATGGCCAAATAATTATTTGAAATAATTTAAAATATTAAAAGAACAAATATTTTGACCAATATTCAGAACAAACATCTTTCATATGCTTGTAGGTTTTGGTTAGTAACATATTTAGTTAAATTCTCAACAATCTTCAGCAATATTTTCAATTTTTTTTTTTTCTCAAAGTGAAAATATTAAAGATACATATTTGACTCAGGTTGGGATAAAACCCTATAATTCTAAGCTATGGAAAGAGCAAATGGTGATGTTCCCTGAGGTAAAGAACAACATAAGCATTACATGGGGTGTCTGGCATTTAACTGACTTCATATGAAAAGGCCTTGTGTATCCCTGTCCTCCAGTTATGTTTTGTGAGAAATCTTCACAAAAAACCCACTCTCTCTTAACCCCGACTGACATTCTTTCTTAATGCCCAGATCCAAGAGCTCCATAAAGAAGAACTACAATGGGTGGACTACAACCTCGACCAGTGCAGTGTCAAGATGCAGCTGACCGAGGAGATTTTCGACATCATTCTAAAGGACACGGTCTCAGTTCTTAACCAAATTTATACAGTGCCCTCTGGTGTTAGTCCTCCAACCCTGCAGTCCCCTCAATGCTCGCTCATTCCCTAATAGCTCCAGGTTACATCCCCCACATGATGACTCCTCATGACTCATGACTGAATTTTTTATTGGACTGTTTTTAATATAAATAAATGAAAATATTTTATTTTCCATAACCAGAAAGTATTTACCCCTCAATGTTACATATGTGATTTGGGGCCTGATAAAGAAATTCGAAACTCGTCTGCACCAGCCTGGCTCTTGCCCTGAGCCTCGATCCGGGGTGATGATTGGCTGTCCGCCACAGGGGGAAGGGGGAGGGAGAGCTGGCACGAGCTCTCTGAGAAGCACGAAGGGTGGCCCTGTAAAGTAGGTGAGCGAGTTCTGCTTCAGAGGAGGCAGATCATTGCTGGCCTCGGGGTATTAACTTGACCCATAGTGACTGGCGGCGGGCTCATGGGGGGGGCGAATCGAAAGAAATAGAGGGTACAATTGGCCACCAAATTGAGAGAAAATCTGTGAAAAAATCGGAAACAAAAAAATAATAATAATAATAATAATAATAGTAATAGTTAATGTGCACAATACATTTTATAAAATGCGAACGAAGGAATACAAATCAAACTTTTTGTTCAAATTGGACATGCAGTTACTGAGACATACTGTGTGTTAACATACCAGTTAATGAGGTTGCCATGTGAGGATATTTACTGTTAAAGAGGTTGCCATGTGGGGGAATTTTGCTCCTGTTGTTGAAAGTGCAGTAGGTCCAAACTAAACTTTTTATTGATTATTTTTATTTTACATTTATTTAACCAGGTAGGTCAACTGAGAGCTCAATTCTCTTTTGCAGTGATGACCTGACAATTAAAGTAGATATGGAATGCAAGGGATTCTGTAGCCAATCAGATGTGGGGGATGATTAGGTGGCCAGATATAAAGTCGACTTTTTGTGGAAATTTGACCAGAACATCCAGGTTAACACCCATACCCTTTGTGATAAGTGCCATGAAATCATGAATGAGTCAAACTGAAATACAATACATTTGTACAGCAGCTGGACAACACAGTGTCCCATCATTGCACTGGGGCAATAGGTCTTTTTGAGTCCAGAGACCACCCCCTACTGGCCCACCAACATCATAAGCAGCAACTTATTTTTCCCAGGAGGTCTCCCATCCAAGTAATAATCAAGCCCACACCTGCATAGCTTCAGCCATTCAGCAGGAGCAGGTTACCACGTGATGGTATGACTTCTGGTGTACAAAAATGTGCTGGAAAAATGCTCTTAACCTGACACAATCGTGGCCTTGCCCTTCGAGGTTGTACTGATAATCAGCTGCTGTTCACAAAGCTCTCAGGGATGATGGCTCTCTCTGGAAATGTGTTCACTGCTTCATTAAATCACTGATTAAATTTGCAACTCCTGATTCAGTGCGTATATATATCTTACACAATAGTGTCACATTGTGTCCTCTCTCGAAACTTCCAACTGAATTGTTTTCTGTATTTATTCCAAATGACAATATCTAAACAGCTCATGGGCTCTGGTGAATCTCTGTAAATGTTTGAGAAATATTCAAGCATTTTAGTAGTGAAGCAAAGCAGAAAACATTGATGTCATGTTAATGCTGAGAGACAGCAACTATCATTATTGATACAAAGCTCTATGAAATATATGAAATGACCATTTCATTTATTTGTATGTCCAAGGTTTCTGAAAAAAATGATGTAAGGTTAAGGGTGATATTGGGTGCGTATTTACTAGATTTATGAATCCATCTGAATTCTATTAAATTATCAATAGGAACAATGGGCCCATGCATATGCTCCTAGTTCCTAAAGGTTAATACAACAGTTGCACAGAAAAGGTTTGTATTGATACTTCTGCTATGCAAGTGCTGAATATAAATTGGGCGGAGTGCCAGGAAAATGTAAATGAATAGTTTCCAAATAACTACTATCTGATCGTTAACTATAATTCCAAATAATAATCCAAATTTTTCAGATGAAGAATTAGAAATACTGGTGAGCAAACACTATTCTACATTATACGGTACAAATTCTCCCAAAGATAACAATGTGTAACTACTCACTTAACTTAAGTCGAAGTCAGAATAGCGAACATCTCCAGATACACCTTTATTTTAGGAAAACCCCTCCATAGACGTGCAACTTGCCAGGGGGCACTTAATTCCACAAATACGTTGAAAGTCTGAATATAAATAGACAGGTGAGGTGCATAATTTTTTGACTTATCTCCAGCTTGCTCCCACTTAACTCAACTCTGAATAGGGCCCAATATGAATTTGCATTCTAGCTATAAGTTAAATGCATAGTTTTTTTGGTTTGGTTTGCTTGTTTGATTTTTATTTATTTGTTGACTTTAATTAAATCTATTTTTGTACTCTAATAATGCTAAGATATAATGAGTTTGAGGAATTAAACCTAATAAAAAAATGTTTTAAACCGTAATGTTGTTTGGATAGTAATGTAAAATGCATTTAGACAGGGGTTGTAATTTAGGGTGTCATGTTGCACATGTTCTGAGTGGATAGGCCCTATATTGTGTGGATTGACTGAAGTGGGAACAATTAAGAGGACCAGCCAATCAATTATTTTTAGATCAGTGAATCTTCACAAAGTTTGGCAGTTTTGCAGTTGGTTTTAAGCAGACTATTAAGACCTGTCTAGCAAAGACAGTTGCATTTAAATAATGTCTCATCTGAAGCTCTGATCCTCTTGTTTTCAGGTGAGCTTCAAATACAGGTATATGAAGGTAGCAGGTGAGTCTTCCAGCCTGGAGATAGATAAAAGCATGTTGTTCTGACCTCAACCTTCAACATCCTGGAAATATCAACCATGTAGGTCAGCAAGGAGGACAGAACCCAAGTTCACTGAAACACTGTCACCAGCTGTTGGCTGGCAGCCTTTAATTAACTGATAGATTTTCACTATTAAATAATCTTCCCCAGGCCTCTACCCAACTCCAGTCTCATCATAATATAATATAATATATGCCATTTAGCAGACACTTTTATCCAAAGGGACTAATAGAAATGCATACATTTTTCAGTATATGTGGTCCCAGTGGAGATTGAATCCACAACCTAAGCGTTGCCAACGCCATGCTCTACCTACTGAGCCACACAGAACCACCACCATCAATAATCTCTTAAAAGGAATTTCGTGGCTCTTGACCATTCTACTTATGAAGGCTGGCCATCTCTCTCCTTTCATCCAACACCAAAACAAAACAAAGCATTATTGGTTGAATGTACCCTGTTCTGTGTTTTGTTAATGCCATGAATGCCAGATATTCTATAGTGTCCCTATGTCTAGTGTTTATTAGCCCTCACAGGGAAAAAATGAGAATGGTCTAGTGAACTGGGATACTGTTAGCTCTAATGAGAATCAGTAAAATTGTAAAAAAATTAATTTAAAATTAACCTTTGTGAGAAATCAAAACAAACTCCTAGTACTATACCTGCTTAATGAGGAGACTGTGCTGCTATAAAAATTGCATCATGCCAGGCGAGTTTCGAAAGGGGATCTGGCGACAAGAGGGAGCTGCTAAAGACTCAAGTCCCCAACTCCGGGAACTAATCGTACTCTTATCCACGTCACTCGGCTGCAGGTGCTCACTGAGCCCATCCGCTACACCAGGCAAATGGGAGGGGACTGTACTGTATTGTTAGTGCTGAGTAAATTTGCTCACCTAGGTCTTATCAAATCTGAGCTCTCTCTTTAAAGTCATCTTTGTGATGCTTTTTTTAATATAATGCGAACTCTTCCTTTATGTGGAGATATTTTTGCTTCCTCAATCAGCTACTGAGGGAGAATCTGAACCCGGTCTGGGCTAGATGGACTGAGAGATCCCACCGCACTGGATACTTCTTCAAAATAAAGTAGTCTTTCTTCAAAGTAAAACAATCTTCAGAGTCTGTTGTAATAAGATTTATTTGAATATAAGCAATGGTTACATTCAAAGAGCCGTGCTGGTTCGCGAAGCAGGTACTGAACTATCCTCTCTGGGGCTTCGCTTTTATCTTGTTTTGAAACCCCTCCTCACAAGGTTCAATACTCCTCCCACGATGTCTCTCATGAGGTTACCACTCACATTTTAGATGAATTCCCCCCAAATCCCATTCCAGCCTCTTTAAGACACCATTATTTATTCTATATAAGACACCATTATTTATTCTCTGATGACATCTGGCATAAAAATTAAACAATCACTTATACTGACCTACCACTGCCCTATCTGCCCACTACACCTGCAAACGAGGCCTTGATTACACTATGCGCATGAATGGATCACAACAACTTATTAGATCATGCCAACCCATCACCAATCATTGCGTGTCACCATAAATCAGGACAGAGTCAGAAGGGACCACTGGCCTGAGGCCATTGGGCTTGCCTCCAGGCATTCCAAGCACAGGTGTCCCTAGGCCTAATTCAACCCTGTGCAGATTCAGTAAAATCATAAATCATAGGAACAGTACACAGAGTTCACAGGGTTCATGAATGCAATCTCCTCTAGGTTTTTTCTCCAACACTACCTGCAGGAGCGCAGGAATGTCACCTATCCAACACACAGCTAATTTTAACTTCTTCGTTCCTGTGGCTGTTTTCATCTGATACCATACATATCACTACTCTGACATTGGGTTTAAAAAATGTAAGAGTTTAACGTATTTTAAATTTGTCATAAATCTTCAGCAAATGCATACATTTAAGTAATTTACAGGTATGTTTACTGTCCATTGTGGCCATTTAGACGCTTTCATTTACAGTAGTGAATGTACATTTTCATTATGTGGCCCCAGTGGGATTGAACCCACAACCTAAGCGTTGCCAATTACCAACTGAGCCACAGAGAACCACTATACCTGTATCTATTATACAGGTAATTACTATTACAAAACATAACTCGTACGTCAGTCACTACATTTATAATAACATGACTGCGTGAGTCCATCTTTCTTTGGACAGTATCTTCCTTGATACTGTATGTCTGTAGAGCTTTCTCGTCTTACGAATTTCCTCTGCATGGCGCATGGATACGGGAACTGAGTGTGCTGATATTTGGACCAGCAGAGGTGGGGAAGTTTTGAGTTACCGGAGACATAGGATCCTTTGACTATTATGATGAAAACATTACACCTGCTATTAATTTGTCTGTATTAGCGAATTATTAAAATAACAAACATTTGACTGTGTATCGGTAAGTATCATAACTAAACATGTATTGTTAATTTGGGACACGTTTTGCCACAAATGAACAAACAGACAGGTATCAAGTCATATTCGAATTTGAATCGCTCCCTAACTGTTTGAGATGCTGAAGGACAACGACAACTAGAATGTTGCGGGGCGACGTTGCTCACCAGCAGTTTGACATGCTGTACGACAACGATGACTGGAATGTTGCCGGTCGTTTAGCTCATATAAATAAAAACGTAGATACCGCATTGGCTGCTGTTGTATGTTGCAGCGATACGTCTGCACGGCCGCCATGTTGGCGCGGGCAAGATCCGCGTCTAAACAAACGCAAGTGTATTGAGAAATGCAGACTTCTGATAAAATCTACTGTAACTCGCTTAATTCTCAACCAGTTTTCGTGCATTGGTTCGAGATGCAAAGCAAAACTTGTCAATATGTAAACCATATTCCATGGCAGTTTTAGTCACCTGATCAAACCTCAATTGAGACAGCGTTTTCCACAAACATTAACAAATTTCACCACCAAAACACCAAATTATGTAATTTCTCATAGAAGAATGGTGTTGCATCTCCCCAATAGAGTTCCATACACTAGAATCTATGCCAAGGCACATTTAAACTGTCCTGGCGGCTCGTGGTGGCCCGACGCTGCATTAACACACTTGATCTGTATGTAGCTGAGATTGGAAGATGTTAAGCACGTGAGCGTCCACTGCAGAAAGTGACAAGTCAATAAGAGTACGATTGGTTCCCTTGGCTGGGGACAACAAATACATAAATACTGATCAATGTAACATCAGTATAAATCATAAATTCAAAATGGACAATACTATTCTCGTTAAATTCAACTGATAGTGTGCTTAGCTACGGCATGACCAAGGCTATAGCTATTTAAATTCAGTTATAAACTAATTTTCCCCATTGTTCTACGATTGCATTTTTATCCCTATTGTTTGCAAAGAAATGGAGGATCTGAGCAAGTTTGTCTACACCTGGGCAGACTCGACTGGAGGGCATAAAAGCGAAGGTGAGTAAAAATGTAAACTTCTATTCTCAAGTCATAAAGTCGAAATGGATCTTCCCTAGCAAAGGGAGGCGGGGGGCGTTAACACATCCGGGACTTACAGGGGATTCCCCCGAGTGAGGCCAGCGAATCAAGTGAGCAAATCAACTAAACTTACCTGGAATGGAATTTGGCCAGTGTCGCTAGCTTAACACAACTGTTTAATGATACATGTTGAAGTCAAAGTTTTTTGTTTTCTTTTCGGGGGGGGGGTCGATAGATGTAATAAGGATTCATGAGGGTCGATTCTGAACATACTACTATGATGCTGGGTCGGCTGCTTGCAGTAAAACGTTCCTAAAGGCGATTGGCCGTTGCTAGGGTTCCATTTAATGGTGACGTAAGTTGGCGCAGGCGTACTATGGCGGCTCATTTACAGTGCTGTGTTGTAGAAAGTACAGGCTAACATTATCTATGTCCCCATATCCACGTAGACATGGCGACTCGTGACAGCATCTACCATTCGGCTCTGCCTCTGCCGACCGTTTTACGGTCTATAATAAGCCTTCTCACTCTCTTACTTTTAAATCATGTTCAGGCCACTCGGCTATACTCCAGCGAGGATCCGTTGACAATACTGACGAGCGACACACTGAAGGAAGCCTTGCACAACTCTTCGGCCGCCTGGTTGATCCAGTTCTATTCGTCGTGGTGTGGTCACTGTATTCAGTACTCACCGACATGGAAAGCGTTGGCCGGGGATGTGAAAGGTAAGGAACGCAGGGATTTGGGAGGCCTAACAGCTGATACAGCTAAAGGAGGGCACCCGTCTGGTCAAAAGCTGGTGACACAGTCAGTAGCACGTCTAGCTCGCGAGCTGACGTTACCATAACTTGACTAGAAAAACGGAAAAGCTAGGAACCTCACCTTTTGCTGTTTACTACAATTGTATTCGCGAGGTAGCTACAGAACTACGCTATTCAGAATCGATGTAATGCACGCATGGTTATTATAAGTGACAACCTTTGCATAACAATCAAGTTTATGTGTAGAGTGCATTGTTTTTGATGCCAACCTGGCTGGCTAGCTATCTACACTAGCTAATCATATGAAGGAATCCCTATAATTAGCGGTTCGTAATTGTAAAAAGCTGCAGCCTTAAGCCTCGTACTGGCTTGCTAGCGAGCTGCCCTGCAGAAAGGAAACACTACGTGAACGAGTTCGACAGCTAACGTTACCTTGTTTCTAAGGTTCATAATATCAGCAGCGTGAGGTTAGATAGCTATTGTTTTAGCTAACGCGTCTGTACTTGTTACTTCAATGTAAAACTTTTTTTAGTGGAAACAATGTTTTCGTGCATGGTTCGCCAGCTAAGTTACCCTTTCGCCTGCTATTGTTATCTCAAAGTTAACGTTACCTTGAGTCAGACTGTGCACTGATGGTAAATTCCCAGGAATATATTTGTCAGTATTTGTGGTGAGGGTGAGATATGATAAACGGCTGTTCAGTGTAAACACCTCGGTGATGTTTTCTCTCCCTCCCCCTTATGTGCATTGAGTGTACCGTAGTTGCACAAAATTCAGGCACGGAGTAAGGTGCTCCAAAACATTAATCTCTACAGATGAGAAATAAAATATTTTCCTTCATAATTTACAAACATGGAACGAAGTGCTATAATAATTTTTTACAGCCTCTACGATGGCAAGTTGTTTGTAGAGCTCAAGGTGCAAATATTATAAGGCATCCATATTGTAGAAACACTTTGTATCCAACAAGAGCCAGCTATTTCTACCCAGCTACAGAATTTTATTTTTCATTTTTTGCACATTGTGAACACACACAAAATCCACACTCGGACACAACACAGCAGACAAGCCCCCTGAGCAACACACAACCTCAGCAGCTGCTACATCTTAAAAAAACCCTGGACAATAACTATGGCATCAATCATGCACTATTGGAGAGGGGCTACAGCATCAATCATTGTTGATGACAAGTTGTTACATCATCATTACTCCAAACAGTACATTCTTATACCATGGTCTAGCTATATTTCAATTACTAGTAGC
The DNA here is from genome assembly GCA_029706075.1 of Aldrovandia affinis. Taxonomy (NCBI): domain Eukaryota; kingdom Metazoa; phylum Chordata; class Actinopteri; order Notacanthiformes; family Halosauridae; genus Aldrovandia; species Aldrovandia affinis. Next base: position 2,999,348 of record JAINUG010000100.1, read on the forward strand.
CTAATTGTAGTTGCCCAACAATATATTATACAACCCTACAGCCTATAATCTACAAAACAGATTTATGTGAACTCCTATAAATCAAATTAAATTGTCACACATGGTTCAGAAATAATACATCTTTATATAAATTGTAATTAATTCATTTCTAGAGGGAAATATATCCATATTATTATTCTGATTTGATCTAAGATCTTTTCACTGCTGAGGGATTTGAATATTGCTCAGTATATTTTCCTCACAAGGCGTGTTATTCTCTGAATTTAGTAGTATAGTTTCTATGTTGCTATTAGTTTTGGATTGAGGAAGAGGAAAGTTGGTAATGATCAGACTTTTGAATTGGCAATATCTGGATAGATCTTTATTGTGTAGTTTACATTGCCCCTTAATTTGAGAGTATGGTGTATATATTTCTATCACATCTTTTATTCGTATAAAACCTGATCATTCCCCAGTGAATCCAGTGGAGTTTTTGGTTTTGTACGGTAACGTAAGCGAAGGGTTATTCCATTCACTTGTGCTTCTCTGAATGAAAATATCTTGTTAATGTTTTCACCTGTTGAGACCCAGTTATTTCTGTTGTGGGCCTACTGTGTTTAAACACATGCCAATAGTGGTGGCTTGCACTTTGTCAGCTGTTGCACTGCAGTTAGATGCCGTTCTCGTGGCTCTTGCTTTCCGACAGTGCACTGATGCAATAATGTGAGCTCACTCTGTGTGTCAGGCAACTAGGTCACCGGGAGTTCTGCTCTGCTCCTCGTAGAGGTGTGAGTCACGCTCCTCATATCTCTGTGAGCTTAGCCTGTGTTATTGTATTTGATATGCGCTGAACAGTGGACTGAAGCGTACAGCTCCTTCCTGGTTTGCCAGAATCAAACACAGCATGAATATCCAGCGTACGATATCCCTTAAGGTCGTCAGACATTGCGAAAACAATATGACAATTACAGTAAGCATAACACATATTAGGCTAGTACATTTTATTCATCACCTTTTGTGTTTCCCTATCAGAATTTATATAGGGTTTACCACTTGTAGCCTATGATTGGAATGGTGTATTAATGTGCCACCTTGCATGCAGGGACTGCAGAAATATCATAAAGATGAGAAGTAAGAACAAAAGAAAAAGAAAATGCTGCTAAGCAGGGCTGGCAGTGAGAATGATCAACATGTGAACAATTTCTGATTTCTGCTGCTATTACACCCAGTACCTCCTCTCATTATTGCTATTTTTAAATTTTTATTAGTTGTAGTATTAGATCATTTTTGCTGTAGTTGTTATAGTCCTTGTACGTGTACTAAATATGATAATATGCGACCACTCTTGTCCATGTCCTTAACCTTTACAGGTTCCTTGAAGTTGTCATTATGCTCAATGGCTGATGTACAAGTCACAGACACTGCGTAAATTAATAGAATGTGTTAGAAAAACATCTACAATATTCTATTCCATGGTAATATGTGAAGTACCTTAGGATATAAGTTACATATAAAATAAATAAGATAAACATTTTTACACTTTGTGGGCGCAAAGAGATGATGGCTAAAGTGTGTACCAGAACTGTTTCTCTGTTTACAGCCTAATATTCACAGGGTTCTATCCTTAGAAACCATTTCCTATCATAAAAGCGTATTAATGCCAACCTGCTGCAGATTACACATTCATACGTTAATTCAGTTCAAATGAGTTTCAATTAATTTTCTGAATTGATTTAATTGAAATGGAATTGACCCCAGCCCTTTTTTTTTTTTTTTGTTATATATATTTGTTACTTTGTTATTTAGTTTAGTTTATTTAGAAAAAAACATAATTGGGTAAAAAGTGATACCCAGCCTGGAAGTGTGAGCTGCACACTGAGAGCAAATCTTGTTTGTCCTACTCACTTTAAGGTCACTATAAAGGTGCAGAGCTTGGGTGCTTAATCTCCTTCACTATGTTCTGTTCCATTGTAACCCATAGATGTATGGGGATCCAGGCCTCTGGGCAGTGACATTAGCTGGGCTATTTTTGGGAAGTGGGCGCACGGGCCCAGTGGAGCGTGAGGGCTGTGTGCAGGGGCGCTCTTTGATGCTGGCTCTCACTCATACACACACACACACACACACACACACACACACACACAGGGACTGTTGCTTTGTTATTTATTTCTGTCAATCAGCCAAATTAGCTATTGTATGTGTTATAATTTATTGTTTATATTTTTCATATGTGTGGCATACACAGTTTGTCTGATAGCATGAATAGATCCTGGCAGATGCTTACAACACATAGAGTCTTAGTGCACTCCATAGAGGCTGTCTCAAGAATGCCTCAAGTGCATTGGAAGCTGAAATCATTTCCCCCAATCAAGTCCACTTTTTTCCTATTTTTTCAGTCCTGCATTGCTCATGTTTGGCCTTCAGCGCTACTCAAACCACATTAACTCAATGTTGCAACAGCGGATCCACATAATGATGTTGCAGTACTCGTGTCGCAAGCTTTGGGCCAGTCTCAATGACTAGGGCTTTATACCGATAGACTGCTGAACTCTGATTGGAACTGAAGTGGCCCGGTAGTGCTAACTCCTGCAGGCAGCTGGTCAGCCTCAGCTGGTCAGCAGCAGCTGCTCTACCCCTGTGTGCGAGCTGCATGGTGCCCTACGGCGAGAGGAGAATGAACTGTCACATGCACTGCCTTTGATGGCAGCCGCCGTCCCTCTGGAGAGCTCCTGTGCCCGCAGCTCTGCGCGTGACAGGTTTTTTACCGCAGATTACCGTTCAATTCTGTCAGTTCCTGGAGGAGCCCCTGCGAGTGGGAAGCTTCCTCATACCCATTCCTCGGTCACTGTCACTCTTTCCCTCCTTCACCCTCTCTCTAGCGCTCTGTATCCCTCTATCTCTCTCTCTCTACCCTGCTATCACCATTTCTCTCTCTATCACTCATTCTACCCTTCTCTCACTCTCTGTGCCCCTGTTTCTGATGCTTTTTTACACTTGTTCCCTCACTCTGCACCTGCCTAGCAGTTGCTTTGCTGACCACGTGTACTGCATCAAAGACCGTAATACAATGTCACACGGTAACATAATATACCACACAGAAGAAAAAGGAAACAGAGCCATTATAACCAGCAATTTACTGTGGCAAGAAAGGATCAGATGTTATTCTATCTCTATTTGATGCTCTTCTTGTTCCTCTCCCTCCCTCTGTGTGTTTGTGTGGGTGCGCGAGCGCACGTCCACATGCTGGTCAGAGCCACAGGTTGCAGTCTGGAGGAGCTGACATTTGTCAGAAATGCCCAGTCATCCCTCCTTCGCGAAAGTGGGGGAGACAGAAGGCAGGGGGGGTGGGTGGTGGTCGAGTGTGTGCTATTGAGATTGTAGTCTCCGTCCTTTGTCTGGGTTTTGTGGCGCAAGCTGTCGGTCTCCAAGCTGATGGGGGACCGCCTGCCAGCTGTTGCACAGCTCAATGGGGGTCAGTGGAGGCATTGTCCTGCCCTGACCCAAGCACACATTCCCCCACACTGCCTCAGGGTGCATTGTGGGTCAGCAGACAGGTGGAGAACAGAAAGGGTGGGGGGGGGGGCAAGTGTTTCTTGGCTTCTCTTTCTGTCCACACCCCAGGTTTATAAAATGAGCTCTTCCCTCTCCTTTTATATAATCCACACACAAGGCGACAGATGGATGGATGGATGGATGGATGGATGTGGGTGTGTGTGTGTGTGTGTGTGTGTGTGTGTGTCTGTGTGGGTACATATTCCTATTATTCCTATGCATGTGTTTGTATGTCTGTTCACGTCTGAAAATGGTATGTAATAAAAATGCATCAAAATGACCATACATTAAAATGTGTATATTTATGGTAACCTATTTACTTTTTTTTTTGAAGGGGGATGTTCACCGTGATCTAGGGGCTGGTTAAAGGGGACATTCACCGTGGTCTAAAGGCCTCTACATGCTTCTACGTAACTTGTGCGACTTCTTCGCGGTTCGCGCAATGCAACAATGTCGCAAGCACTCTGCAATTTATACGTCTGCAAAGGCTATATGCAGCATATGCAACATGGTGTCCTTACACTTCTGTACACTAGTAGGTGTCAATGTATTGAACAAGGTCGATAAAGTTTTCATGAATGCAGGGAAACTCCTGTACCTTGAACTTCTTCACCCAATCTTTCCTGAACCTGGTTCATTTTATACCATGTTGAACAAATTTTGCTAGTTATCTATATCATTAGCTACTAGCTCGATGAACTGTGACTTATGAACTATGACAGCACTGCCTCCATTCGCTAATGAACTAATCAATGATGCGCAACATCTACGTGAGCGGTAGCGCTGTGGTCGCTAGTTTGATTTTTGTGCTAGGTACGCTTTAGCCAGAGAGTGAATTGAGACACTTAAGGAGGGTTCATCTGTAAAAATGTGTGTTTTATAAAACAAAAGCATTTCATAAATATGGAAAATGTTAGCCCAATTGTTTAATTTAAGAAAATGTAGGTATCACTTCTTGTATGGATAATAATAATAATGACAAAAATAATAATGGCTTGCATTTCCCTCTACCCCTTAATCCCTCTACCCCCCTCTCTCACTCTCTCCTGTCCCTCTCTCTCCTTCTATCACTATAACCCTCCCTCTCCTCTCTCTGTCCCTATGTCTCACTCCCCTGCTTCTCCTCAGATTGGGAGCAGGCCATACGTATCGGGGTGCTAGACTGTGCCCACGAGAAGAACTTTGAGGTCTGTAAGGATTTTGGGATCCATTTCTACCCCACATTCCGGGTACGTGCCGTAGGTGACCACCTACACTGCTGTAAAATAGTTGCTTCGAGCTTTACTTTCTGCAATGATTATTTTATATATAATGTATGCCATTTAGCAGATGCTTTTATCCAAAGCGACTGACAGTAGTGAATGCATACATTTTTCACTATATGTGGTCCCAGTGGGAATTGAACCCACAACCATTGTCAATGCCATGCTCTACCTACTGAGCCACACACAACCTATTTGAAATTTTGCCCCTGAAACTATAGCGTGCCTTCTGATTCTGATGTTACTTTTTGTCAAATTTGATACTTAACACATTTGCCTTTTTAATTGTCTTAATTTCGCTTATGTAATCTAGCTTGTCATGATTTTAATTTTGTGAAAATGATTTTGCCAACAAGATACGTACAGCATGCATACAAAATTGATAAATTACGGATTCTATGCAAGCCACCTCCAGAGTGAGGCAGTTTATGGTAATGCATTCATTTTCGTCTTGTGAAGGCATTTTTCCTACATCGCCATGCATGAAGACTCATCTAATGAAAAACAAATTATGAATCAAAACACAAGTGTACTGCTGGTATAAATGTATTAAGTGGAGGATAAGATGTCCAGGTGTTTCTGTTGCCTGCCCCCTCTCAGTTTTTTTTGTCCAGGCTGGTTTGCACAGCTCTGCTGGTCGGGCTGCAATAACTGCCGTTACCATGAGGCTTTTGGAACAGTATGCTAACGCTCACACCTTTTCCCCTGCAGTACTTCAAAGCCCGAAGCAGCACATTTGATGTCGGAAAAACCTACAGAGGTGAGATTTGTATAAAAACGGCAGGAATGGTGCGTTGAACCTGGAGGCAGCCCTGGAAATACTGCACACAATTATTTCTCCATTTATTTATTTAGCAGACATTTACCTAGCACAGCTGACATGGGATGCATATTTTATTTTGTTTATATTGTTTAAAATCTATTTACACAGCTGGATACCATTCTGGCTTAGCCCCCGTTAACACCTGTTTCAAACCCATTTTGAGGTGACAGAATAGTATATAAAAATCTATCCGTTATGATTTGATGTGACTAAGGCAACTTGATATGTGAATATGAGCTTGCATGACGATGTGTTAAGGGTGACTCTTATTGATATTGACATGGATATGATTCATTATTCCTAATAGGGCCAGACCGAGAGCTGCAGACGGTGCGGCAGCTGATGGTGAACTTCCTGCAGAACCACACCAGAGACGACTGGCCTGTAGGCTGCCCCCCACTGGAGCCCTCAAGGTACTGCACTCTGTGTGCTGGAGGGGGAGGGAGAGGCTTGTCTGATTAGGGCAGTGGCTCACTCACTTTCCCTCCTTTAGAGTGCCCGTATCAGACTTGGCGTTAGCAATTCTGCACTTAGCCAAAAGACTTATGAAGGGCTACAGCTCACTTTTATTTGCATTAAATGATGTTTGGAACTTGGTACAGTGTGGTGTGAGTGAAACCCGTGTCTCTACCAGACCAGCCCTGGTTGTCAGCTCCGATCGGAGGCGGTAAAAAAACAGACTTACCATACCTTCTGGAACATTGTGCAGTACGAAGGTAGCAATGGGTGTGGTTGAATGATAGTTTGGAATGGTAACGCCTCTACAATAAAACCAGGAGATAAGCAAAATGATTTATCTTTGCCACCGAGCTAAAAATACAGCTTTTATTGAGTCAAATGTTTCTGTGGGGAGAGCTGCGGTTAATTAAACTAATACTGGCATTTGAGTCCGTGGGGTTTGCGAGGGTACTATTTACGACATTCGGTATGTGTGTTGATGCATGTTCCAACAACAGAGGTGCCAATTTCATACAGCTTTAGCCCAGACTAATGACTAGATAACCAGCTAGCTAGCCATCAAAATAGGCCACACAAATAATTTCAATCATACAAATAAATCACTATTTTATATTACTTAAAAACGTACACCAATATAGAAATCACTACAGTTTTAACACAGAGTCATTGAAATACTGCCCTGCAGCCAATCTAGCTCGTGACTGCTGCCATCACCGTATATGTTACAGGCTATGAACTAAACATCTCAGAACTGCAGAAGCAGCTAATCTTACATTGCTACTGTCAGAATTCCTCTCCTCGTCTCCTATTGGGCTTCCTCTCGGTTTAGCTTGCTAACCATTACAGTGGTGCAAGCTTTCTGATTTGTTGCAAGACAAAAAAGGTAACATTAACTCGGCTAACATTGGCCAATACAGTTTCCGCCAAGCTAATAGTACACCAGCATCTGTGCTTGAAATAGAAGTTGCCCTTAATCACTGATACGGGCGTAGATAACCCTACCCAAATCCTAACCCCAAATGACTTCCACCTACACCAGCTTCCATGGACTGATAAAGAATCTGTCCTTTGTCCTCTATTTTTATATAATATAAAGCATCGCCTATTCAATAGAAAATTAGTTTTACTAGTGAACGAATATCACAGAAGCTGGTTTGAGGGATTTGCCACAAGGCTACACAGTAGAAGTGCTCAACAAAAGGCTGCTGGTGGAATTCACTGTTCTACATTTCACGTACCTGCGGATAAACAGGATTGACGATGCCGCCTTACTAATGCTGCCAGGTATGGAGGGAAGTGAGTCATGTTCAATGTAGACGGAGCCCAATGAGACGAGGATGATGAACAATATATTAAGATGATGATTCTGAATTTTAGCGTGAGGTGCAAACTAACGTTCGCTGCCTGCAGTTTTGATGGCCTACACCGGAGCTTGATTGACTGCCTGTTTCCTAATTGGCTGCCTGTCGCTGTCACTACTCCCACCATTCATTTTTTGATTTTTGAATGAGAGAGAGGAAGGAAAGGAAAAGGCAGATTACTTTCCTCCAAGACACACCTCTGCGTGTTGACTGCTTTAGGAATATTTACAATATGACCACACCTCATAAGCCCATCACAAACCAGCAACTAAATTAAAATAAATTAAAATAACAAGCCACTGGAGTTTCTTTAAACCAAGTGTTGGCCGATGATACCATGGTACCATCATTTCATGATACCAGGTGCATGGCGCGGGTGGCTCAGGTTCTGATACTTAGTCTAACAGCCTGCAAACTTCTGACACCCCAGATAAGCTCCTTAATGTGGCCTCTACACCACACTGCCCCACCCGGGCGTGGCCTCTACACCACACTGCCCCACCAGGGCGTGGCCTCTACACCACACTGCCCCACCAGGGTGTGGCCTCTACACCACACTGCCCCACCAGGGTGTGGCCTCTACACCACACTGCCTCACCCGGGCGTGGCCTCTACACCACACTGCCCCACCTGGGCGTGGCCTCTACACCACACTGCCTCACCTGGGCGTGGCCTCTACACCACACTGCCCCACCAGGGAGGGATCAGTGGCCTGCTCTCAGCTGTGTGGTTGAAGGAGCTGCTTTTTCCAAGATGCAACTGAAATGGCGTCTTATCCCTGTTGGCAGGTCAGAAGACATCCTGTCCCTGTTGGGCAAGAAGTCTGAGCAGTACACGGCGGTCATAATCGAAAATGAGGATTCGTACGTGGGCCGGGAGGTATGCTGCTGATCCGGGTGGAATATGTGACACTGCAGTGGTCTTTCCATGCCTTTGTGTATGTAGGTGTTAGCGTTGTTATAATAATGGATTGCATTTATACAGCACCTGGTAATAACCATTAGAAATGCATCAGAAACGCCTGGTTTTAGAGTTCTGCGGGTAGGTATCTCAACAAAAACGTTTTCAACAATTCATAAAATTGGTCTGCATACCAAATTACTGATCAAAATGGTGATAGATTACAGCTAAATGTGATGGTGCTCACATTGTATACTCTGTCAGTATTGTATGTAACGTTTTATAAAACGGTTTGGACATTTCTGTGTCCTGATTGGCCGAGAGGGTGTTCAAAGCCGTGGTATAACGGTTTGTAACCCACAGCAATGCAAAGCGTAACCTTTTAATATGCAGGTATCATTCTGTGCATTTAAATCCATAAATGTTAAAACAAGATGGTGGATGAATAGTAGCGAGAAATATTTTGTATTACATCACATTGTTGATTACTTCATGAATCAATGACAATTAATACACACACAGAGACTTATTTTGAAGTGTTTGAAATTGAGAGCTTGTTTTGGCACTTCCTTTAACGCTAACGCAGCAGCTCGGACAACTACTAGGTAGCCAACTAGCATTGCCACAGACACGGCTGCCCACAACGTAAGGATTTTCTTGCCTAATACTTTACTTTACATTACCAACTTTATTCTCCCTTAGGACAATTTTGTTGTGGCATAATGTACAAAGACAAAAACAAACAATATACATACTGTACAAAGAGACACTCATAAATACTAAAAGACCCAGTACAAACATGGGAATATTTTTTGTCACAATACAAATACAATACAGCTGCTCCCCGGCTTATGCAAGGGTTCCGTTCCTGAAGGCTTTCCATAAGTCAAATTTTCCGTAAGTCGGGATATACTGTATACTGTATTTAACCCATTCAGACCTAAAATGCCTGCTAAAACGGCAATTATTCTCACAACCTCTTAAAACCTGAGGGTTTTCTGGAAAAAATTTTCCGTCTATTTCAGCGAATCACAGCGGCAAAATATACTAAACGTACTCCAGGTCTTAATGGGTTAAAAGAGATTTAAAGGGACAAAAAAGAACAAAAAAATAAGTCAAATAACAATTTTAACCAATTGTGTATTTTCCATCACTTCCAATGACAGTCTGCCCGCCCTTTCTGTAACTACTGCACACTTGTTGGGCAATTGAAAAAATTCAACTACGGTAAAATTAACTTTCCGTAAAGTCACATTTTCCGTAGGCCACGGTTTGCGTAACCCGAGGCGTGTCTGTACACACTTCATACATACAGACAAATTCATGCTACTCACAGATGTAGGCTAGCCCGCTGGTCCTAATAATGTGGTTAGTGCTAAAAAGTGGGATAGTGCAAGAGAAGTGACATTGTGCTTGACAGTTATTTCTCCATATGATTTAACAGAGATATTGCATAAGGTACAAGGGCTGCGTTGTTCTATTTTTCCTGTACAGGGGCCTGACATCGGTGGCCTGAGGGTAGTTGCTCAAATTCCTGACACAGAGGATGGTTGGCGCCTAGGATAATTTTGTATGTTTTACTGAGGACTCTGTCTTTCTAAATGAACTCCAGACCTGGTTGACTAACCCTCAGCGCCATGCTCGCTGTCTTAGTGATTCTAGTAATAGTAGTTCTTCTCGGCATGTTCCTCTGAAAAGCATGTGCATTGCCATACCAACAGATCGCCATACCAACTGTGCAAAAAGTTGAAACCTCCCAATAAAAGATCTGTAAATTAGGGTCGATAAGGTATGGTAAACATTAAAAGACCAGTTTAAGTTTAAGGACAATAAAAGTTAACCTTTTAAGAAATGCAGTCGGTGCTGACTTTTTGTAAATATGCTCTTGTCCAATAAAACGCCTAAATACTTGTATTTCTCAACAACCTCAATGCCCTCATCCTTAATGATAGAAGTTGAAGGTGATCTAACTTCTCTCCTAAAATGACAATGCATCTCCTTCGTTTTATTGGTGTTAAGGACCGAATGCTCGTCACACCACTTAACAAAGTTGTCCAGGACAAGCCTCAGAGTAGAATATTGCTGAGCCCTGTTCCCCTACATGGCTCCAGGTGATTTTGGACCTGATGATGTACGAGGGTCTGCGGGTGACCAGGGCGGTGAGTTCGGACAGAGCCCTCCTGGAGAAGCTGGGGGTCGCAGCCGTCCCCTCTGCCTACCTGCTTCACCCCAATGGGACCCACGCCCTCATGGATGTGTGAGTGACCACGCCTCTTACCAAGTGATCCAGGGTCAGCCCAGTGCCCCAACCCCAAGACCTTTTTCTCTCTGTCAAATCTGTCATGGGCTTAGGGTCAGGGCCTGAGTATAGGAGCCACATAGGCACGCATTCACACACACACACACACACACACACACACACACACACACACACACACAGCACACGTGTATGCACAATGGCACACATGCACACACACACACACACCCTCCCGCACACATGTATGCGCACTCAAACACATACACGCATACACCCAAAAGTGTAAGTGTGATAAAGTTTCTCAATCCCCCTGCTCTTTTTCACTTTCTCTCCCTTGCAGGCAGAAACGTTTGCGTTTTTTCTTCTCCTCCTTCCTGAAGCTACTTCCGGGTGTGCGCCGGAAACAGGCTGACTCCGCCCATGACCCACTGCATGCTGGGAACAGAGGGCACGGGGCAGCCGAGGTGTGGAAGGAGTTTGACAAGTAAGTGTGTGTGTGTGTGTGTGTGTGTATGTGTGTGTGTGTGTGTTTGTGTGTGTGTGTGTGTGTGTGTGTGTTTGTGTGTGTGTGTTTCTGTGTACAACACATGGATTTAGTTCTCTTCTGCCACCTGCTGATCACAGGCTGTACTAGGCGGCTGCTTGTGTTGCCTGAGCTCACTCCACACTGATGAGTTTATATTGAGCATCTTTAATGGTCCAGCTGTTATACTCCACCGGCTTCCAGAACAGAGCTATTAAATTCTATGGCCTCCTTGTTTCGTTTTGCTCCGTTTCACAACTGACTATTGGGTGTCGTGAAAGATATTGTGATACATACAGAGATGAATACTTTACCCAATTCATTATATTGCTAGTAAATATAAACTGCGTTCTGAGTGCTTTTTACACTAGCCATCCAATCCCTCCTTGGCTGCTAGTGGGTTGTCATTATCAAAGCCACCAGCAGAGGGCCTCCTTGTCTTGGAACAGTGAATACAGTGGCAGCACTGACTTGCTTTCTGTGTGTAGGCCAGGCTGCCTCAGGGCTAATGCCATGTATTCAATGTTCCACAGCTCTGACTTCTGCATTCCTCCATTCCTACCCCAGCTGTGGAGGTAGTAAGAGACAGCCCATAATTGATTTACTACATGCTTACATACGTTCATTTTCCTTGACCTTGAGATTTTGTGATTGTTCTAATCCTTATCTAACAACCTGTTTTGTGTGTGCGTGTGTCTGTGTACGTGCATCTGTGTGTGGGTGTGTCTGTGTCTGTCTGTGTGTGTGGGTGTGTCTGTGTCCCACAGGTCTAAAGTGTACATGGTGGATCTGGAGTCAGGGTTGCATTACCTGCTGCGAGTGGAGCTGGCCAGCCACCAGACCCTGGAGGGAGAGGAGCTCAAGACCTTCAAGGATTTTGTTACAGTTATTGCCAAGGTAACATATCCCAGCTGAGGCACACACACACACACACACACACACACACACACACACACACACACACACACACACACACACACACACACACACACACACACACACACACACACACACACACACAAATATAAAAATGAAAAAAGAGCAATTTGGAGTTTTTGGTCTTGTAGTGTGTGTGTGCTGTCCATTTACCCGTGTGCGTCTGATTGAGTGTCTGTGTGTTTGCTGTCAGTTTGCGTGTGTCCGCCTGCCTGTGTGCGAGCATGTGTGCATGCGAGGTCTGTGCTGAGCAGCACAAAACAAGGTCCATCGCAGGAAGGAGTTTCAGGTTTCAATCTGTGCCCCCCTCAGCTGTTTCCAGGCCGACCTTCTGTGGTGAAGCTGTTGGAGACGCTGCTGGAGTGGTTGGTCAGTTTGCCCCTGGAGAGAATCCCGTACGACGCCATCCTGGACCTGGTCAACAACAAGATGAGGGTGAGGGCCACACGCAGGGAGTGGCTTAGTTAGGTTAGTTAGATTATTACAGGAGTATAAAGTGTGATTATCAGATTGTTTGTAGTACAAAACCAATTACAGATTTTCAGCGCGCTTCATATTCTCTGCGTTTTCCAGAGCTAATTCAGGAAATACATTTAGAAAAACTGGAGAATTCTTGCCCAATTTCCCCCCTCTCCCTCTCCCATGACATAGACATATGAGACTCTGTAAGCAGACCTGGCAACATGTGCGCATTTTGATTAGCAGGATGGCATTTTGAGGTCAATGTATTTGGGTACAAGGGTATCTCTTTCAACTACATGAATATGATGCTTCAGTTCCTGGCTCTTATGGGAAATATTGAATGTTTTTAATTTATGAAAATCCGTGCACGATGGCCCCCTTCCGCTCAACAATGTGGTAGTCGTATCAATTCCTCAATGTTGGCAGGTCTGTGTTAGTGTGAGAACGTACTGACCCAAGACTCAAAACCTTTTTGTGAAACTCTGTTCCAGATTTCGGGGATGTTCCTGAGCGACCGGCTACAGTGGGTGGGGTGCCAGGGCAGTCGGCCCGAGTTGAGGGGTTACCCCTGCTCCCTGTGGACCCTGTTCCACACCTTGACTGTGCAGGCAGCGCATCGACCTGACGCCTTGGCCAACACCGGTGCGTCCCTGACCTCCCTCTACCTGCGCTCTCTACTCTGTCTCACCAGAATGTGGACTAACTGTGATGTCATAATCGCGAAACAAACTTGGTCCTGTGATGTCATAATGTAAAAACAATGTTTCTTCCAGGGATGTCGTAATGATGACACAACTTGTTCCTACGATGTCATAATGACGAAACAACCTGCACTCCTGTGATGTGATAACGACAAAACATTCTCTGCACCTTCCAATCCCCTCCCTCCATCCTCACCCCTGACCTCTGACCTGTGACCCCTGGCAGGTCTGGAGGAGGACCCGCTGGCAGTACTGCAGACCATGCGGCGGTACATTGGCACATTTTTCGGCTGCCAGGAGTGTGGGCGGCACTTTGAGGAGATGGCCAAGGAGTCCCTGTCCCAGGTGCGCTCTCTGGACCAGGCCGTGCTCTGGCTCTGGAGCAAACACAACCAGGTCAACAGCAGGCTGACAGGTAGGGGCCCCATGTGCACACACTTCTCAGCATCGTGCAGGTAACGCACGCACACACACATGTGTCTGTCACACACACAGGTAACGCACTCAAACACTTAATAGAATCACACAAGTAATGCACACACATACACACACACTTATCAGCTGCCGTTCACACTTATCAACACACACACAGGTAACGCGCACACACTTATCATCCACCACACACAGGTAACGTACACGCAGGTAACTCACACTTGTACACGTAGGCACACACACATTATCTCTCCCACATACAAACGCACACACACTTATCAGCAACACACACACGCAGGTACACACACACACACACACACACACAAGTAATGCACACGCAGGTAACTCAGACTTGTACACATAGGCACACACACACACACATTATCTCTCTCACATAAACACATACACACAAAGACACACTCTACCTCTGCCACATACACACAAAAACACACTCTACCTCTCACACATACACACAAAAACACACTCTACCTCTCACACATACGCACAAAAACACACTCTACCTCTCTCTTACATGCACACATACACACAAAACACACTCTACCTCTCTATCACATGCACACATATACACAAAACACACTACCTCTCTCTCACATACGCACATGCACACAAAAACCCACTATAACTCTCTCTCACATGCACACATAGCCTAGACTAATTTTTCACACATCATTACACACATCATTGCCATTTTTAAGAAAATTTTCATTTGATTATATTATTGTGTTAATTTGTGTTTGATCCTATTGGCCTGTAAAATCAATTTTGAATGGTTTAATTTTGTTCAAATACACACAGTCTTAATGTTGGACTTTTGTTTTTAGTACCTGGTTTTAATTTATAGTAAGGACTTTGAGCTGTAATGCAGGAAAGGTACTACACACAATTATTATTATTATTATTATTGCTGACTGTAAACTTGAGGGCCCTAATGTTCAGCCCTCGGTTCTTTAGAAAACTAGCACACATGACTTTTATACGCAGTGGAGCATCGTTGTTTTATAGGATAGAATGAAGTGACCAATCACAGTTCTCATTTTAATCACATCATGGCTGTGTTGCAATCCCAAGGCACCATTTTATGCAGCATTTGTCCAGTCAAGGCATGTCCCAAACAGAAATCGTTAAAAAAGCATTCTGTTAAGGTGCCTTATTTTGGCCAAATCTGAAGGCAGAATCTAATGTATCCTTCGCAAGATAGATTATCCAATAAATTACCTCAAAACACTGTGAAAACAATCACTGCCAGTGACACCAGAGGCGATGCAGTGGAGTTCAAGCGCTGGATGGTGTGGCACAGCCGGCCCTATGTATAGCAGGCTGGCGCCCCCTGGAGGAACAGAGACACATGGACCTCAGACTGAATCTCTGTCAGAAGAACATAAGAATACATAATGAGACAGATCAGGCCGGAAGTGGTCATTTTCTAAATAAAACACCCCATCTCAAACAGTCTAGAGAATATCCAGCGGTGGTTGGGGACTAGAGAATATCCAGCACTGCATCAAGCCTGGACTTGAACACCCCAGTAGTCTCTGCCTCTAATACATGATCTGGAAAGCTCTTCCACGCATTTACAACTCTACTGTATGTGAAAAAATACTTCCTGACATCAGTGTAGAATTGACCTTTAACTAATTTCCACCTGTTCCCTCTTGTTCTGCTGTCTGAACTCAACCTTCAAATCTTTCACAAATAGTTCACTTTGTTTATCTCTATTATGAATTTAAAAACCTCAATCAAATCCCCCTTAGTCTCAGTTTGTTAAACTTGAATAGATAAAAAGATTTCTTAAATCTTTCCTCACTTTTTCAAGACCTTCAAATCCTTCTTGTAGTGTGCTGGCCAAAGCTGCACACAGTACTCTAAATGATGTCTGACACAGCGATTATTATCATCAATATAACCTCCTGATTTATACTCAGTACTTTTGCCAAATGACAGCAGCAGGGCCTGAAAGTGCTGCCCAGAACATCCTGATGATGACCCCCCTCCCCCCACTCTCCTGCTCTACAGGGGCGCTGAGCGAGGACTCCCGCTTCCCCAAAGCGCAGTGGCCGACCCCCGACCTCTGCCCAGCCTGCCACGAGGAGCGGGACGGCCTGCACGTGTGGAACGAGGATCGCGTCCTCTCCTTCCTCAAGCGGCACTACGCCGGCCCCAACATCTCTCCCAAGTACGCCAGCGGCACCAGCCCAGAGACGGGGGGCGCCGCTGAGCCCGCCCCGCCGGGCAACCAGGGCCCGCCCCCGCCCAGCAACCGCGACCACCACCCCCGGCAGGGCGACGCCCACCTCCCCAACGCCCCGCCCACCCAGGAGAAGCAGCAGCAGCAGCAGCGGTCGCCGGGCCAGGCAGGGGAGGCGGACGCGCCCGTGCCGAAGGAGACGCGGCCCGGCGTGAGCTTCCTGGGCCTGGGCTTCTCCAGCGTGGACATGAGCCTGTGCGTGCTGCTCTACGGCTTCTCCTGCCTCTTCCTCATGCTCATGTTCTTCTTCTTCCGCATGCGCTCAAAGCGCTGGAAGGTGCGGCACAGCCGGCCGTACGTATAGCAGGCTCGGCGCCCCCTGGAGGCCCGGAGGCGAGTCGGACCTCAGACTGATATCTCCGTGCTGCTTTTGGAAGCGCCCGTCGTACTCTTTTGGTGTGTAATGTGTTGTCATGGTTAGCGATGTGCTGGAATGTGAAGCCACTCCCCCAGGTGAGGGAGTGGTCAGGGTGGAGCGGCCAGCCCCCCCAGACGGGTGCGGGGTGGGGTGGGGTGGGGGAGGGAGTTCCTGGCATGCGGAGAACCTCAAACCCTCACGCCCAGCGACACCGTCGTGTGACTTCAACATTCCATTCGGCGATGCGGACGGCAACCAGTCGGGTGCAGTCGTTGGACCTGGAGGTGGAAGAACCGGAATCGCCGGAATTGATT
Organism: Aldrovandia affinis; assembly: GCA_029706075.1. NCBI lineage: Eukaryota > Metazoa > Chordata > Actinopteri > Notacanthiformes > Halosauridae > Aldrovandia > Aldrovandia affinis. Next base: position 3,015,933 of record JAINUG010000100.1, read on the forward strand.
TGCCTGGATATTTCAGGGCATCGTGATCGTAACGGGACCGTCACATGACCGTAACAGGACCACAGTGTGTTCTGCTTGTTTTGTAGCTTTTTGCTGTGAAGTGAAGCCATATCGGTTGCAAACTTGGTCACCTCTCCAAACTCTTGTCTCTGATGGCTTTTGTGCGTCCGGCGCTGTTTTAAGCTCGGTTTCATCTATTTCTGTACAGATATGAAGTCAGATTGACTAAGTGCATCGTTTGACAGGTGAAAGGGCTTCCCGAGGAGTCCGAGCCACCTGTGTTTAAGAGACAGTTTGTCGCTCCTGGCCCGGTTTATAGAAACATTGTGTTTTGAGGCTGGTTGCAGTTTAACTGTAAAATTTAAAAACTCCTGAAGCAGCTGTCCTTCCCTGGACCCTGACCTCCCACAGAAGAAATGTCCCCAGGTCTTCATGGCCTCCGAGGTTTGAACCAGCCTTTGACCATCCATCTGTCCTCACTTCTCTTGAAACTTTCATTTTGTTCACAAGGTCGGCGATATAGCGGCTCATTTTCGAGTCGCTGGAAAACAAGTGAAAGTTTATTACTTTCCCCAAATTGGCATTTAAGATGGCACAGAAATTCCAAGTGCTTCGATGAGAACCGGTATAGTCACTTCCGTGAAAGCCTGACTGAAATTTGAAAGGAAATTGCAGTTTGTGCATTCTTCATTTTGGAGGAAGATGTAAGATCTTTGTATTTTTATATGCTTGAGAACGGACATGTATTTTAAAGAAATGTTTAAACGGATCAGGCTGCGGAGCAGTGGCTTACACGCACGTGCGAAAACGTAGGTGTAATTGTCATTTTTACAGTTGCCATGACAATGAATCGTGAACGTTTTTTGTTTTTTTTGCTGGTTCCTGTTGAATGCTGACGTGAATATGCATATTTTCTTGACTTGTCAAGCCGTGGTGAGTTCAGTCACATTTACTGTTTTATTTTTCACTTTCTTTTATTATCTGGGCGACATTTTTGATTTCAACAGTTTTGGGGGGGTTTTCACATTTCCATCTCACTGTTGTGGCAGACTGTGCAGAGGGCAGAAGGCTCCAATCTTCAGAAAGGTCTGAACCCCTCTGTGATCTTTGGGTCCAATTAAATCTCCCACCAAACCCCACTGGTTTGAATCGGAGCTTTAGACCTCTCTCCTGGGCCTGGTTTCCTCCATGTCTGGATAGATGCCCTCTTTGACTCATTGTGGAAGGGGTGCCAAATGAAGATGGAGAGTGTGTTACTCATGAGGTGGGACGGCTTATGGATTTGTGGGGGGTTGGTTATGGGGTTGATTTCGGGAGGGGGCGGGATCAAGGACCATCATATCCTTAGATGGAGACTGTGGGTTCTCGAGACCAGGGCCGATATGTATAAAGCTTCTCAGAGTGCTGATCTAAGATCAATTTAGCCTTTTTAGCTCATAATAGATCCTGTTAGGAGAACTGAGATGCTTTATACATGCAGGCCCAGAGGTTCCAGTGCTAAGTGTCTGGGAATCTGTCCCACACAGGCCTCTTAATGGAAAGGCAAACCTGCAAGGCCAGAGAAATCACCTCACTTCTGTTCATTAAGTCCTCTTGGTTTTGCTCAACTTCAGGTAGAATTATTTGTATTGTTTTAATAGGCTAAAAGAACAAATATGTCTTGATTCAAGTTGATGGTAAGTATTTTATTGTGATTACTTTTCGAGTATTGATTATTGCATAAAAGCTTGGATACTTGAAACTCATAGTTGCAGAAGCACATAGGCTTCTCAGCAGAGTGTTTGGGAATAAGGTTAGGATTCTGTTATGGACCCAAAAAGTACACTTATATTTGAAGAAACATTCAGATGGAAATATTAACGTTTTATAAACGTTTATAAACATTGCAGCAGGTTTGGGATCTGGTGCAACAACAGGTGGTTCAACTTTGCGAAACTTTCTTCTGCAAAAAACATGGAACATTTGAATATGTTTTTTTTTTGTAATTTCGTTCAAGGAAAAATGTGTTCATATCAGTCAGTACGTCCAGTATTTTCAAAAGGCTTGGAACATGTGACTAATTTTTACTGAATTGTTATGAATATGTGGAGCAATCAGCACGATGAGATGCTTCTGATGCCTGCAGTAACTCTTTGAAAAGCACAGGTTTGCAGAGGATGTTGGTATGTGCTGGTCACATTCAAGTGGCCTTTTCCAGCTCCTGAAAGTTTAAACTACTTTAAATACATTTTTGTTTTACTGTTTCAAGGACACTGCGTTAGCATTTTGTTTGTGTAAATCTCTCTTTTTTTTTTTTTTTTTTTGAAAGAATTTTTAAGAACTTTTTTTTTTTTGGTTCAAAATTGATGTGATTACTGTAATTTGTCTTGAAAATTAAAAAAGAAAATGTGTCCATTAATCCTTTAGACAATCCTTCATACTGGGCAGGCCTGTGGAAAGCACATTTCTGAAGCAGGGGCAGAACACCATTACCATGGAAACTTCTCCCCTTTAAATATGGGGGTCAAGTAAACTGTCACATTACAGCAAATGTATGCCACTTTGAATTGTGGTAGGCATCTAGATGGGTCACGTGATTGATGCAAACATTTGGGAATGACACATGACACGTGTATTTTGGCAAAAAATAAATGTAAATATTTTCCATAAAAGTATTTTCTGTTCAACCTAGTTAGGGTCGCGGGGGGGCTGGAGCCTATCCCAGCATGCGTTCCGGGCGAGAGGCAGGAATACACCCTGGACAGGTCGCCAATCCATCGCAGGGCACACACACCATTCACTCACACACTCATACCTACGGGAAATTTAGACTCCAATTAGCCTAACGTGCATGTCTTTGGACTGTGGGAGGAAACCGGAGTACCCGGAGGAAACCCACGCGGACACGGGGAGAACATGCAAACTCCGCACAGAAAGGCCCCCGGCCTGGATTCGAACCCGAGACCTTCTTACTGTGAGGCGACAGTGCTATCCACTGCACCACCGTGCTGCTTTCAGTTAATATCCAGCTGTATAAATGGATTGTAAAGAAATGTAAACTGTAAGTCGCTCTGGATAAGAGCGTCTGCTAAATGCCTGTAATGTAATGTAATGTCTAGTATGCTATTTAAGCATGGCCTCGACCAATTACACCTGATTGGTTGTCAAGGACACAAGGGTGGAGCAATGGTGTGCAAAATGGCACATGGCTCAGCTTCAAATTCCCAATATGGCGACCACATTTGGTAATAGCAAAAAATGTCACTTGCCATAACACACAGTTGGCCAATTTACATTAGCCTGGCATTACTGCCATTTTTAATATATTTCAATAAATGAGTGAATTCTAAATCTTCTCATACACCGCGGTTCCAATTTGCACAAAACTTGGAAAGCATTGTATAGAACTAAAACAAAATGTTGTCAAATTGGGTTTATGTGTAAAACATGGCCACCACATGCCAATCAGATTTCTGCATAATATGCAAAGGAGCAATATTGTCAGTTCTTTGAATTGGCGTGTAGCCTCTATGAACCACACCTCATCACTGTCAAGTTTGAAATGAATCCATAAACATGTTGATGAAAGGAGCTAAAGAAAATACTCCGTTTTGGCACAAGTCAAACTAAAAACAAAAACGGATCACAAAATTAGATTACCCTAAATAACTTCCAGTGGGGAGGACTAGAATTGTTTAGGTTCAAATACAGGTAGCTAATAAAATAAAGGAAACATCAGCATAAAGTGTCTTAATAGGGCATTGGGCCACCGTGAGCCACTGGAACAGCTTCAATGTGCCTTGGAATATATTCTACAAGTGTCTGGAACTTTATTGGAGGGATGCGTCACCATTATTCCACAAGAAATTCCATCATTTGTTGTTTTTCTTATGGTGGTGGAAAACGTGCTGTTCTAGAATCTCCCTTAAGTGTTCAGTTGTGTTGAGATCTGGCGACTGAGGCAGCCATGGCATATGGTTTACATCGTTTTCATGCTCATCAAAATATTCAGCGATGACTTGTGCCCTGTGGATGGCGGTATTGTCATCCTGGAAGAGGCTATTTCCATCAGGATAAACTTCTTCACCATAGGATGAAAGTGATCACTCAGAATGGCTTTGTATTTATTGGTGTTTACCTTGCCCTCTCAGGGATTGAGTGGAAATAAGCCATGCTAGGAAAATTAACCCCACACTATAACAAAGCCAGCCTTCATTTACCCAAGGGTGTCCTTTATTTTGGCCATTTCCTGTATATTGCAGGTATAATTAAAAGGACACATTAAAGGTATAGGTATAAACATATTTTGTATTTACATTGAACTTAGGTTTGTCTAGGCCAGGGGTCGGCAACCTGCGGCTCCGGATGGTTTGGGAAAATAAATAAAAAGTATCCAATTGAATCGGGCGCAAAATTGGGCGCAAACTTTTTTTGGCGTAGCACCCCCGTCGACAGAAAATGCGGCTCTCAGTGTTTTCTTTTCCGTGGAAACCGGGTCCAAATGGCTCTTTGAGTGTTACGGGTTGCCGACCCCTGGTCTAGGCAATAGGAGCGTGTTTCTATGGCATATATTGTCTTCGTAGATCACCTGGTGATTTTAATATTTAATATTTTTATGCTTGGACAATGCCTTTTATAGCCCTGGATGCAAGCTCTAGCTGTCTATTTGATGGTTAAATGGTGTTGGTCAAGGGCGCAGGTTTCATCGGAACATTGGGGTGGGCGCCATTACTTGCTGACACCCACCCACACATACACCCAACCCGATGCTTTGACAATTCCTGATACGACGAACTAACGACTCTCAACATTGAAGGGACCCTCCTCCCCCAATTGCATTGACTTTAGATCACACGTTTCCTGGTTTGAACATATTTGATTTTTCAGATATGGCCAAACCCATTAAACTGTTCATATAATTCATGAAATATGGCCACAATATGTTTGCAGACGCCTAGAAGGAAAACATTCAATGTTCTGGTTTTATTTTGTGTAGGCCTACGTCACGTTGTGTTTTTTGCTCAACCACCCTTGTCAGCGGTCTGGAAGCTACCCGCGGCTTGCTTTTCCACTCTGCTTCAGGAAATCACGACCACGAAAAACATGCCTTGTGCGATGTCATGTTACAAGTGTGACCACGGGCCAATGACAGTAATTTGTAGGCTAATCCTCTCACCGTGATGTTAAACGGATTGGTTCTGATTACACCAACTCTCAACATTAATTTCTGCCTGTTTCAGGGATTTACGATTTTAGATTCTGTACCATGCGAACATAAAACATGGACCCAAGGAAACTAAATATACATATTAATTCCTGCAGTGATCAGTTTAAATAATCGATGAACACACTTGCCGAGGGCAGAAAATAGTGACAGTGAAAGAGATTTGCAGGTTTTGTCATTGTGTTAATAAACATGCCATTGCAAGCTTTGAAGTCAGTTTGAGCTAGTTACAGGGCAAAAGTAATTGGCAGTATATCGGCAATAGCCTATGACGTCAGAGAGATCCGATTGAGTTTCTCTCCTTTGAACATTGAATTTCAATGAATTCATTAAATGAAATAATTCGTAGAATATGGCCATTTTTCAATTTGTGAATTTAATTTCAATTTATTTCCTGAAATATTTGAATTGAAATGGAATTTAGCCCAACTCTGCTAACAGTAAAATACAGAATTATTAATATGACAAGGTGATCGCTAGTAAAAATGACTACGTATGTGTGTGTGTATGTATGAGTATATTTATATATATGTTTATATATATTTATTTTTAAATTATAAACAATATATATTTTTATTTATTTATTAGGCCTATACAACAATATATATATATATATATATATATATATGTGTGTGTCTTTTTTATCCTATTGTGAAAAGCGACAACTATACAAGAACTCTAACAATATACTTGTCTGTGCTTTTTCCTGGCTGAACAAAAGGCGATGGGGTGAAAAGGCTTTTTTTCTCTTTTGCCTGACGTGAAGACAATGTCCAGACGCTGTATTGCGGACAGTCGCATTGTGTGCGGTTAAATATGGACACGTGTACCGCTACTTGGATAGGGGGCCGGGTCGACGTGAACAAGGAAGATGACAGGGCGCACACGCCCTGACACGGCGTCCGGAGTCTCCTTTCAGTACCCTGGACAGCGCAGCCCTTTCACCGTGTAGCGTCACACGCTGCTCATTACATTTGTTATGCTAAAACAGGCAGAGTCCAGATCGAGGTCATCTGAATCTGAATCCTCCAGCACTCTCTCTCTCTACTTATGGACGGCACCGGCAAGCTCGTTGCTACGTCTTAAAAGTTGGCATACCAGCAAGCCTGTGAAATCGACAGCACAAGGCTGTTTTTTCTGTTAGCTTACTTCGTTTTTTTAACATTATTTATTTTATATCGTAGTTGTATTCCAGGTGAAATTTATCGGGGATTTGTAATATCAGAGTACTGATTCATAAACAGTCGGCAATTTAAGTTATTTAATTGTCATACAACCACCAGTTGCGAATTTGCTTTCTTATATTCTTATGTTATTCGCTATAACGACGAGGCTATCTATCACATGTTAACCTAAAGTGAAACGCTTGCTTGTTAAGAATGTTGCTGGAACATCCAGGATCGAGTTGTCAGAACCACGGAACTTTCTCCAGAGACAGTACGCGTCAAGGTAAGAAATGTGTTCATCCTAAGGTTTTTCATAAACGTGTGACAACGTGGTTATATTGCAGAGACATTTTCATCTGCAATAAATACGTTGTTTTTCATGTGCGGTGCGAAGCGTCGTCTAATGTCTGTCACCTCCACGAACCCGTTTGTATTTATTCCTAAAAAACATATTCTAATTCTAATTTGAAGTTATATTTTTCTCTTAGACTGTACAAAACGTATACAAGATGAATGAATATGGGTATTTTACACAACATTTATACATATATATATGCATAGCCTATATATATAATGTATGTACATTGTACACGTGCTCATTATAATTATACATCACCATATAGCCGAATTGTATAATATAGGCTGGCTGTTCCTAGTGCATGCTGAAACTGATTATCTTCCGCGGTTGTTTAAAGAAAACGTGAATCGTGTCTTCTGCTTCCTGGGAGACGTTATGAATATGTAATGCACTGCATTGTTAGTAAATTATATGAACAGATGTTAAGCGCGTGCTGCCATTTCACACCATCAATCAACACTGCCGGGAGACCACCAGGACACTTAAATACCCGAGGGCCACAAGTAGACTACCGACTCACCCCTCCCGACAGCATGTCTGCCTCAGATCCTCCCTTTGCACCGGTTTTAGAGGCCTGGCACAACAGCAAACTCAACAGGTATCGGGTTCCACGACAGGTGCTGCACCTGAGGTGTAGACCAAGGCAAAAACAGGCAAAAAATACAAACGAAAAATTGAGAATGTTCAACCGTGGTTTACTACGATACAATATGTGCTCTCGTTAAACGTTTTTTTTTAAACTCGACTTAAATAAAACTGCATTAAATAGAGCCTTCAATGTGTTCTAGCGTTAAAGAACAAGGATTGAGGAGGTTTAGTTATTTTCTTACTAAGGGGAGTGTGGATAACTGTTTACAAACGTTTGCATAGCTAAGGAAAACCAAAGACACACATATAACCGCTCAGAAAGACACTGCCATTCAACATTCTGGATCTAGTTACATTTGAATATTGCCTCGCCAGATTCCGAATCACATATTTAAGCTGCAAAACTATGTACACACCTGTATCAACGTGCCACTATTACACCGTTGTGTTTAAAGCCTAGCCTTTATTTTTGTAAATCAAAGGTGGGTAGGGCTACGTCAGGTTAGATAGGTATCTTTATTGTGTCTAATTTTCAGATTAGCTACGTATGTTTAGGTGTATTACAAGTCACCATTTAAAACTATCACTCCCTGTGCGTATTGGTTACAAATCTGTCCCTTAAATCGAACATGATTATAATCTCTCGTGGAGCCTTATGAAGAATATCCAATTCGTTATTGCTTCATTATTTATCATTATCAATGGCATAGGTATTTACAACGAAATGATCATAAAAAACGTTGACATCATTTATTTGATCAAGTTGGAGCCTACGTTACAATTTTTTTGCAAATGGGTTAATCTTTTTTTATGTTTAACAGAAAATATAAAATAAGACGTTTTCTTTATTTGGATGTATTTTTATTCAAGTAATTTTCTTCGTCTTCCAACACAGCGTCCACTCGTTTTATTCCATCACTGTCGCGTGACCCTTCAAATGTGCGCGATTAATAATGCATAAAACATATTATTAAAGGTTAAAAGTAAGAAAGAACATTGAAGCATCACACACCTTTCACCGAAATGCATTTCATATACTCTGAGAATGCGGGCAAATGGGACATTGATTTTGAATTCATCAGAGGTCCAGCATACGGTAGTAGGCTACAGTGCGTGATTTCCCTAGGCGCCTTTTTGCGCTAAAGATCAGTGTCAATAAAATGTATCTGTGTTGCTCTACTTAACATTTTATTGAGCGGCTGAATTTCCCCAAAAGTAAACAGTTGGCTTTAAAAATCACTGCATCCTTTGATGCATACAATAAGCTGTACGCGCACACAGCGCGTGCGTTCACAGTTTTATAATAAAAGTGTGGTTAGCAACCTTCCAGGTTTAGATTTGACACAAGGAACAATACAATAAAAACATTATTTGAACAAGATTTTCCATTATTTGGGAATATTTCATCTTATTGAAATGAAATACATTATTTAATTGCTAATGATAGTTTGTGAATGAGGATGGATATTTTCAAACAGACTATGAAAATATTTAGACTGTAGGCTACCTGATTGTTTATATTTTCGATTCTGATGTGCCACAAGTCACATTTTGTTGTATGACATACTTTACGCCAATAGACCTGCAACACACTCACAGGCACACACAAACTATATATATAAACTCACATATAGCTATATATATATATATGCAATGCTAACATTAAGCCGTAGGCCCAATAGTATAACATTATACCATTTATGCATTCTCTGATATCATAAATTCAAATGGTTTTATAATATTGCAATGTACAGGTAATACGTACATATTGTGCATTCCACAATGCTTTCTTTTTTTAGCGTACTGATTTTACATTTAGGCTACCCGTTATTTGCTATTTGCATTTACGCTAATGTTTTGCTCGTCGCTGTGGATGTTGGTGTCTGGCCAAAAAATATTATTTGATATGAATATGTAAGAAGTCTATGTTGGAGGCAATATAAAGGTATCGGTCTGTTATGAATTTTTTCTCCCGGTTTGAAAGGCTCAAATGTTGGTGCTTGTGATACATTATTCAAGCATTCACGAGAAGCCGCGCTCTGATAACAACTGTCGGTTTTTGTTTACCCTTAATATCTTCATTTGTGCCTGGAATCTTGGTTTCAGTGAATTACGTTCAATTTATGTGATTTATACATATTTTCGCTATCATACTCGCTATTTAAAATCAAGGAATTCTGGCATGTAGGCTATTGCAAAGATACAATTGGATATGCTTTCTGATTATTCTTGAATAGTTTAAGTGCATATTTCTTTGGGCATGCACCAAAGTAGCCTATGCGTTTTCACCTCAGACCCTTGATTCTGATATCTGGAATATTTCACGGACGTCTAAACATTCTACATCAATTGTGAACTTACATGTAGCCTACACTGCTGACAAATGTGAACATAAATCCCTGTCATCTTTCAATGTGAAAATTAGGATTTACGCAAAAAGAATCACATTTGTTTGAGGACGTTCATGTGCAAAGCAAAGGCATGTTTGCCTTTACACCATCTTATCTTTTAGAGTGAATTTGTCTAAAAGGTGACTTCTATAACTACCAATCAGTGTGCCTATGTCTTCTCCTTCGCATTGAAGTCAGGAATAGGTCCATGTATATTTGTTTCTGTTCAGTTTATTTCAATTCAATTCTACCAAGCCAAACACGTTTAATTCAATTAATTAATTCAATCTTTATTGTCCCACGTGGAAACTTGATGTAGCAGAATAAGAATGAAAACATCACAAAATATAAAATAAAACAAATATGTACATTAAAACACTGCAGCCTTAAAAGGCACATCCGCAGAGGAAACTCAGTTAAGGATGTGAAACAACATAGTGGCCAAAACATTAATTGAATAAAAAAGGGGATCAGATCTCAATCAGGCATAATATTTATACTAAGTAGGCTACACTAAATACATCTGAATGAATGGATGAGTTAATAGACGTGATGGTGGAAATCGATCCTATAACACAAATGGGCAACAGGTAGCCTTCCAGGAGCTGAACAGCGATAGCATTGAAAATAAGGCTAGTTTTGCTCTGATTTGCAACAAACACCGCTGCCGGTTGCTCCATGAGCTACACAGTCAGAAGAAAGGTCAACCCTCTTGCCCCATTCTGCTGCCATGAGTCCTTGGGACCTGTACACCTGTCATCGCGCTGTAAGTGAAGCTCTTGGTTCTCTCTCTCTGTCTCGCTCTAACTGTCCAGTCGCTAGGGTAACCGGACGGAATGATCATGTGCGCAGCCCATAACACCTACTCTCCTAAACGTATGAATCTGTATTTTTATCCAGGATATCTCGCACACCGTTCCGACAGAAATAATTGCAATTAAGGAAAAGGAAAGTTATTTACGCAGATACGTTTCCTCCCTCCGTTATCTGAAATTGTATTCAATTTGGAAATCATGCGACATGGATGGCATTGAAGAACCGAGCGCGCAAAAAGCAGCCCCGTGCGGGGCGGACATGCTGTTTGTTTTGCTGTCACAGAAAGACGATCTACGCAAAGGTATATTACGCATTAAGATTTAGCTGTGAAATATTTTTTCCTTAACTACAACCAATAGGTGCATATAAATTTGCACAGGGTTTGTTTTATATTATTTTTCACGTCTACCTTAATGAGAACATCAGTCAAAAGATATAGCTCCCCTTGAATGTTTTTTGTCTTGCAAAGCGCATGGGTCATTATTCCTTCTCAAATGGAACAGAGTTTAGAATTCCTTCTAAACATGTCACATTCAAACCTATAAGTAATAATGGTGATCAATTTGGATCATTAATTGGACCATCCCGTAAAATTGAAATGTGTATCAGCAAACATTTGGTTACAATAAGTTGTTCTTTATTTTATGCCGGCCTAAATACAGTGGAAGATGTTTCCCCTTTTCCAGATATTTTTCTCTAATAGTCTTCGTTCGTCGTTGTAATGCGGTGGATTAAGGCTAAATCTGGGAGGCGAAGGATTATGGGCAAAAACGATAAATCTGCGCAAAGACATGTCTCATCTTTTTATTCTTTAACATTACAAAGCAACTTTTACTTCTTAAATTGGATTACTGCTTTGTCTTCCCACTGTTTACATCACGAATTGGTGTACAAATTCTCACAATAAGGATTTATTTTGAACCAAAAGTGAGGTTGGATGCTATAGAGGATAGGCGCTTAAAATGCATCGAAGTTGGAAATATAATAGCGAATAAAAAATATTTTGTATGTTCGGTTCTGTTGTTCCAAATTGTACACTGTTTGTAAATCTGCACTGAAACAAATAAATCCGATAAGTGTAATTGAACAGGAAATTGACAACACATAATAGGCTACAGCCCAAGTGAAATGACTTCATATCATCCAGTCCTTGCGGATACAACGATTTGCTCAGAAATTAGTAACTTTATTTGCTCTTGAATATATTTGGAAACCATATTTTGAAAACAGAAATACATAGAAAATCGTAATACGGCAACAAAATGTGGTTCAAAGTTATCCGTGGCTGAACCAGTATAATCTAGTTTTACAGCCTCTTTTGAATAAATAACGGCCTCAGTGCACCTGCTTGTGACGTGGCCCTAGTTGCTATTTGTAGCAGATAGGTAGGGCAGCTACAAAAAAACAGCCATTCATTTTTTATTGAAGGCCCACAAAATGCACAATAGGAAAGTGAGTCCTCCAGTACGGTGAAAAGCGGCGGACTTATTCATTAATGATAGAGACATAATACTGTAATCGCTGCGTGTCTCTTCTTGGGCCATTCGAAGATCTTTAAGTCTAGATGTTGGTCTCTTCCGGTCGGTAGCCTACTCCTAATTATTTACGTGGGCGTTCTAAACATGAACGCTTTAGATTAATGTACAAATCATGTATTGTCATGGCATTAGCAATTATTTCTTAAGGCGTGCCTATTCAACTGTAATTTTACGTCCATGTAGCTACTAGAAAACAATATAGCTTACTTTGGACATAAACCATCATACCAATTACAACTGGCTGGACAGCAAAACAAATAAATCGATTGCTTCGAGGATCTATTTCATTACATTTATCTTTTTCTTTCTTTTCACAAAGTTCCATCATGTTGGCCTATGATGCTTTCACACTGGGTGCGCTCTTACACAAGTAGCCTGTTTTGAACACGTTAAGAGTGTTTTTTGGGGTGAGCTAAAACAAAATGTGTTATCAGTAGTTATTTGAGAGATCACGTCACTTCTGCTATGGCCTCTACCGAAATACATGTAGCTGTTGCGTATTGTGTTGCATTTACTAACCTCTTTCTGTGTATTTAACCAGTTCTGTGGGCGATTCACCTGTGAAAGCCAGGCGCTTAATCAATAGGCATAACATTCTGTTACGTTTCGAACGTTCCGTTTATTGAACAGGAAGTTCTCTTTGAACTCTTGGGGGCGGGAACGTTTGCTCTGCTGGGTTGGTGGGGTAAAGTATTGAGTTAAAGTATGTGACTTGCCACAGTATAAAGCCGCACACAATCGCTCGCTTAGTGACCACACTTCTAACATCCTACAACTGGAAGTTTCAGACGTTTTAAACGTTCAGTAGTGGTGCTCTTGAATAGGCCCCCAAAGCCCTCAACTGGGTGGAGTTCAGCAAGTAAAACGTTTTTCTCCGTTTTGTTACATTGTAATTGCTCTCAACGTTGAGCACCGTTTGGGAACGACCTCACAGGAATGTGTGTTCCAGTTTGGTGGGTGTGAGCGTGTCAGGACTGTAACATTGCAAACTCTTTTATAAGCTGAAAGATGCTGTATTGAATGTACGGCTGCAGAGAGCTGTTACTGTGATTGCTGGCTGTTACTGTTTTGGCTGATACTGTGTGACACCGATTCTTAGATACAGCCCTGACAAACCCACCAAATTGGAACAAACATGCCTGCCTGGTCATTGCACAAGTTTGCGCAATGTTGAGAACAAGCACAGCATTCAATAGGAACCTTAGCCAAAACTTTTTGCTTACTGAACTCCCCCCAGGACTGCGTTCAAGATGCATAACGTTTTGCTACAGTTACATTGAAGGTTATTTCACTGGAAATGTTTTGAAATGTTCTGCTAACATGGATCCACGAAAGTGGAGGCCTCAGTTTTTTAACTGATAACCACTTCACAATTGGATGTTTTCAAGGTGCAAACTGTTCTGGTAGGTTCGTCGTTCACTTTAAATGTTAGCAACATTCAGCAAAAATCTTTGAGATATATTTGCTCCTATTTTGTGGGTGTAGCCTACTATAGTATGACCAAAAACAGAGACTGATGTATTTAATACTCAGTGTCACAATGTACAGAATTGTCCTATCAGCCACCATAGCCACAACACTCTGCAACTGCAACAGCAAAAAACAGCATCATTTACATCTTTAAAACATCTTTCATCTTGAACACATCCCAGCTGTGAAGCATTAGGCCTGGAGTTCAGTGGTCTAATGGTTTCCCTTACTTCTGTACATCTAAAATGATTACAATATAATACATTTCAGTTCAAAATAGTTAATATAATAATACATTCATATATATATATATAATGATGTTAATATGCACTTCAAATATGAATATTATTTTATAAAAATGTTATTTATAAATAGGCTAGTTATATTTTGGGAACCAAACTATTGCTTAGATATGGCAGAAAGATGAAGATGAAACTGAAATTGAATATCATTACACTTGTAAGAAATTGAGTTTAAATTAAATGAATGATTAATGACATATAAACGTGGAAACGAATACAAATAAAAACAAACCAACAACATTATGTATGCATAAAGACTTATTTTGACATATTTCGTTGTTCGAAATTATAGGCTACAACATTCAGCACTCAGCAAAGTTAGCTTAAATTGATTGGCTAGCTTCGTTTACTCCACGTGAATATTTTAATACTTTTTAAAACAGATTCCAACCCATTATTAGAAGCCATTAATGTGTTATTAATTTTAGCGGCCTAATACAATTTGCCTTACACTTCTTTTAACAAGTCTTGAAAAGTAAGATCTCGGGCACAGCGGTGATTGGCCGGTGGGGTTGCTTGGGAAGTTATTGGGACTTGACGGATGCTCTTCCAGCGGTTCCTGTCACCAAGTTTCTTGCGCGTGATCAAATATCAGCGTGTCGGGAAAAGAGTGAACCCGCCCACTCTGGGGTTTCCAGGCAAAGGGGTATGTGATTCGACCCATTGCATGATTCTTTGCATGAACTAAGAGAGACGAATACATCCTGGATACACAGTTGTTTGAATTTTCAGGACCTGGAATCAAGTTCTATTGGTCACCATGCAAAGTAAGCGGAGATGTAGGCGACAGGGGGAGGGCGAAATGATGGGGAATTCTGTTGACAGTGATTTATTCGGTGCTGATGTAGATATCAAATTGAGAGACTTAAAATCTGGTTATTTTGGATGATTACACCCTTGACTGGTCCGCTTTGTTATTCATGGTTGATAAAATGCGACCCCCAGCATTAGACAGTGGGGTATCACTTGCAGCTGGTGGAAATATCATGTAGCTACCAATTCTTTTTCTAAAACAGTTTTTACGGATATGGGTTATTTACCTTGGAATGTCACTTTAACCGGCAAGTTACAACCGGTGTTTTCACTCTAATGCGATATGCAGGATACCGATCAATTGAATTAGTCATAATGCGTATACATTTAAGCTATATTCCTGCATATTTCTGCAAGGCATTTTACTTTAGAATGACTATATACTTGAATTATTATAGTCTTTATTTCGGTATTATTTTAATAATCAACGAGAATGCTATCAAATACATAAATAGGCTAGTGCACAGATTTTTGTGAGGTTGATGTTGTTAAAACAATTGCTCAGTGTTCAGTGTTCCTTTTCTTCTTGCATCTATGTTAGGGACAGGGATATAAGAGAACATATTTGAAATGTAGGCATAATATAGTTTACATTTAATTGATCAGACAAGCAGAATAATTTTCTTGATGGAATATTTTACATTTTTACTTTAATATGTTATAACATTTTAGGTGGGATAGTCACATTATTATTCTGTTCTTTGCTGTTTCCAATACTGCTCTATTAGTATTATTTCTAAAATATGGATATACTATGTAGGCTATCCTCGTTCATCAAAGACAACGCGTGGTTTTAAAGATGTGCATTGAAACTGCGCCAGGCCTGCTTTCGTGGTGTGTATCTTCCCAACGGACTTATCCTGATTCCTTTTCTGTGTTGCCGTTTTCTTCCGTTCAGTTTTATAGTCACATCCTTTAACAGGTGAATGCCGTTTGCATTCGCCATAATACGTGTTTGAAGCTGTATGGTTGTGACTTTTGTTAGCATTGGCCTGCAGAAAAATCACAGCCTCAAAGGCATTCCCATCTCTCAGTTTGAGACCTTGCATTGTTTTGTATAGTTTTACCTGATTCTAGGTAAAGCCTTCCTGTCGTTATGGTAACAATGTCACTACTGAACAAAGTACAGTGAGTAAGGAGCACGGTGAAAGGTGTGATGTGGTTTTCCAGGACAGAGGCTTAACATTGAAAAATGCAGATCTAGAAATGTTGATTTATTTGTTGCGCACTAATAGTTGCGTTAGAAGAATATTTTGTAGATTGTTGTGCTTTTGTTTTTGTTGTTACGTTGTTGTTTTTTAATTACGTCGACGGAAATTGCTACTCTACATTAATCACAGATATAGACCCGCATGCTATCAGCAGTATTAAATAGGAGACAGAAAATCCTCCATGCAGTCTCGCTCTCTACTCTTTAGCAGATAATTTACTTCTTTAAATAATGTGAAATATTTTCTGGTTGGGACCACCGTGGGTCACTCGGCTTAGGATTCTAACGGACACCTGTGTGTTTATTGTATCTGGGTTATTATTTCCCTGGCAGAGATCCCGGTGTGCGCGGGCTGTAATCAGCACATTGTAGATCGCTTCATCCTCAAAGTGCTGGACCGCCACTGGCACAGCACGTGCCTGAAATGCAGCGATTGCCAAGGCCAGCTCGCGGACAAGTGCTTCAGCAGGGGCGACAGCGTCTACTGTAAAGAAGACTTCTTCAAGTGAGTGTTTTCTGTAACGAATTTTTACGCAGTGTTTTTCCGTTACTTCTATGGTGTGTTTGTGTCCACATAATGACAAATTATGACAATGTTACCTACAGTAAATGTGTGCGCTCTCTGGAGCATATTCACTTAAACGTCCTAACAATAATAATAATAATAATAATAATAATAATAAGCAGGCCTAACAATGCAAACAGATGGGTGATGTTTGTTGTTGCAGGTACGCTGGTAATAACTGGTGTTATGAGATAGTTCCCAATGTTTGTTGTTGATTGTTCCAAAAGGCGGTTTGGAACTAAATGTGCAGCCTGCCAGCAAGGTATTCCACCTTCCCAGGTGGTGCGGAGGGCACAGGAATTTGTGTACCACCTGCACTGCTTCGCATGCATAGTCTGCAAGAGGCAGTTGGCCACGGGGGACGAGTTCTACCTGATGGACGACAGCAGGCTGGTGTGCAAGGCTGACTACGAGACAGCTAAACAGAGAGGTGATAACAAGGCGGCTCTGTGCGACTTTAATAGCTGTTGAACTACACAGTTATGGTTTCATATTACTTATGACGGAAAGTTCTGTATGCTCATTCAACAATTTCAAATATCCCTAACGAAACCGTAATATAATATCCATAACACATACACTGGATACGTGTGGATTTCTGCTCCTATAACAGTGAGAGTGAATTTGGCTTATGGTTGTCATCAAGGCCCAGATTCGATCTAACTATAATGTGGTTTGTCCTGAACTTTTAATAACAAAAAAAAACATAGATTATTTAGTGAATTATTCAAACTTAGGTCTTGGTGTGAGTGCTAAAATTGTAACGTTTTGTACAAAATGACCGAAAAATGTATAACAATCAGAATAATAATGATAATAAGGATGATGATGATGATTGGTATCAGTGTTGTTATTATTGAAACTGTCAGGTAGTGTCATCAAAATTCAAGTTTTAAACTGACATGGATGTCTCCTGTATTGATCTTCTACTATTGAGCATTGTTACTCATATTTGTCTGAAAATATAGGCTAAATACTTTAATACTAAATGAGAATTATCATATATAAATATGGTGTTTATTATATGCATTCTTCATTTTAAATTGCATCCCAGAGATAACTACTTTGGTTACTGTTGCCTAAAACTATATACAGTATATATATATAAAATTATGTGATTGGGCATGTGACCTTTATAGTGTAGGACTGACATACAAAGCCCCGCTGCCCTGTCCTTGGTCACATGTTTTGCAATGTATCTAGAAATGAGGGATTGGTCTGTGCATCGAGTTAGCCCATGAGCCTTTTCTATTTTAACTCAATAACCTTTCATTAAACAACCGCTTTGAACTGTGAACTTCATCTTTGAGGGCAGCGGGTCATCCATAAACATTTGACCCACCTGTGCTAATAACGCCAGGGCCTGCCTCCAAATCGATATCGCTCTTTATATATATTGCAAATCCAAGTGCAGTTCGGAAGAAAAATGATCATTCCCCTCCTGAATACAGAGCTCTCCACAGTGTCAGCACATTCCCGCCGCTGATTAAACGGTGTGTGTGCGCTCTGCGCTATGCGCCATTCGGCTGACTGCTCCAAAAGGCAAAATCACCATTAGCTGACATAAATCCATTTACTAACTTTTCCCCACAACTTGGCTGCCGGATGCTGTAGATGACTTATCTTTTGGGCCTTGCGTTCTGTCTCAATTAGATTAAAATCGGCGTAAGTGGATAAAACGCTTTAAGTAGTTTAAATAGATCAAAAATTCCTGATTGACAAAACAGATAAGAAATGGCTGAATTTCTTTCATAAATTTCATAGCGGTCTGAATAATATAATAAGCACGTGTGGACACACATTAATGTTATTAAAAAATGTATATATTTTAAAGATATATTAATACTATTTATAGGGGACATGTTACGTATTTGGTCACTCTTTGGTGAGTTAATGCCACTTATTCTTTAGCCTCAATCCTTCACAAGAGAATTAAATGATAGGCCTTTCCAGCTCAATTACAAATACAAGAAATCTAATGTCACAGCTGGTCAGAGTCCTTGCACTTGTATATGTCTCAATAAATGCCTTGCATTTGAACGTGTATGTGGATGAAATGTATTTTTTAATTAGGTGGGTGCCAGTACTTACAGTGTGCACATTGCTGTACGCATGCTTGAAACTGCCAAAATAAAAGAAACACCAACATAAGTGTCTTAATAGGGTGTAGGGCCACCACAACCCATCAGAACAGTTTAATTGTGGCTTGGCATAGATTCTACAAGTGTCTTGAACTCTATTGGAGGAATACAACACCCTTCTTCCACGAGAAATTCTATAATTTGGTGTTTTGTTGATGGTGGTGGAAAATGCTGTTTTAGGTGCCGCTCCAGAATCTCTCAGAAGTGTTCAATTGGGTTGAGATCTGTACACTGAGATGGTTACGGCATACGGTTTACACTGTTTTCACAAACATCAAATAATTCAGTGACCACTCATGCCCTGCGGATTGGGGCATTGTCACCCTGGAGGAGACCACTCACATCAGGATAGAAATGCAGATAGAAATTCTTCATTGTAGGATAAAGGTGGTCACTCAGAATGGCTTTGTATTTATGGCCATTTACCTTGCCCTCTAAGGGGTTGAGTGGACCTAAACCATGTCAGTAAAATGCACTGCACATCAGGCGAGAAGCCTTCATTTACTCAAGTGTTTCCTTTATTTTGGCAGTTTCCTGTACCTTTTCAAATATTAGGACAAGCCGTTAAATCCCTACAAATTAATTAACAAATTAAATTATTTCATCATGCAACAATGGATCGTAGACATTACATACGGTCGTGTAATTAATTAAATATGTTTTAGTTTCTGTTGAGGACATCAGACAAAAATGTAGAATGCAAAACACATGTCGTTAAATTGTTAGGTGACTTCAACATAAAATAGAGATTAGATAGGCAGTAGCCTACTTAATAATAGTTGTTGACTACACTTGCGCAGCGTCACTGAGCTCTCGCGTCCTGTGTGTTCAGAGGCGGACTCTACGGCGAAGAGACCGCGGACCACCATCACAGCCAAACAGCTCGAGACGCTGAAAACCGCCTACAATAACTCCCCCAAACCTGCCAGGCACGTGAGGGAGCAGCTGTCATCGGAAACTGGTTTGGATATGAGGGTTGTCCAGGTAACTAACTTTTATATTTTACATTTTACAATAATAATTAAAAAACAATTGAGAACATTTTAGCGACTTGTGGCACGTGAACCCGCGAGTAGGCTACTCTCGCGGGTTTGGGGGAGCGAAGGGATTTACGGTCTTAATTTACGGTCAGTTGAGGTCAGATGAAGTCCTCAGCTCAAAGTCGGGTGGTAAGGACAAGGCTGAGACAAGCTCATTAGCACTTCTACGAGTGAACGCTGTGCTCCGGGCACCGAGGCGAGCTGTGGTAATATATATTGTTTTATGCATCTGTATTCACAAGGGCAACAGGACCCTCAGCACGTAGGCTTTAATTTCACCCCACCGTGTAATGTACTATACCTCTAATAGCCTTTATACGGTGTAAATCCCCTTCATAAATCTGAGGGGGAAAACAACGCCTGCGCCAATTTCATTTGATTTTAAACCAATAAAAATAAAACAAAAACGAATGCATCCAATATTTGAGATATAATACTGTTTCAAGTATAAAGTTGGTACAATCATCCACAGTATAAATAGCTTTTCTATGAAATAATTTACAGGGCGTTTAAAAGTGTCGCCTCCGTGTAATACGAATAATTAAATGGAGCGCTGCAGTCTGGCGCACTCTGGCTGAGCGTGTCATCTCGTCACCAAAGGGATCCCGTCAAACCATAGGTTAAGGACAACGTGTATCTGCTCGCGAGTCAATTAAACCAGAAATAAATCTTATCCAAGAGACACAGGTCATGGTAATTCTAACGTTAATGCTCTCTCCCTCTGCTTCAACCTCCCACTTAATATAAGTAGACAAGACCTTTTACAGATGAAAAACAGATGTGAACGCATCACATGAACTTTGAAGCCTGGTGAAACAAATAAATAATTGCAAAATAATACTTAAGGCACTGTCAGTTTTCCGGACCAACAAATATGGACAGCGACACCACTTTCTGTATCTTTCTGCTGTTCATTAGCACAGGCGATCAAATGCTTCCATTCAATAAAAGCACCACTGCAAAATCCAATTCTGACATATTTATCTGAACTAAAAATTAATAAAGTATTTCATGATAAACAGGTGCTTTGCAGTTTTTAGAAAGTAATCTATAAAGACCATGTTTGGAGACCCTTCAGACAAAAAAGGACAAAAATGATTTCCAGACACTGAGGGAAAGATCATACAAAAATGCTGAGATGGTTGCAATATCCAGACTGCAGAAGCAGTGTCTGTATTTCTTCCTGCTTAACCTACTGTGTGTTAAAGGGTGTTTGGTATAAGGATGTCTGTGTGTTAGAGGATGTTGTCTAGAGGCTGATGTGTGTTAAAGGATGTTGTGTAGAGGCTGATGTGTGCTAGATGGTGTTATGTAGAGGCAGGCATTTGTTAGAAAGGATATTGTGTAGAGGCAGGTATGTGTTAGAGAGGATGTTTAGTAGGGGTGGGCAACCACTTGAACCATAGCCTTCATTTAGTGGATTTGGATAAACTAGACTGCCTATTTATGTGGTTGAAAAGCTAGTTACCATTGCCTAATTTATTTTTGTATAGCCTATAAAACCATTCCATCGCGATGACAGGAAAAGGTCAGAGAAAGATAGCTAGCTAGCTTGTCAATTCATTGTTAGAATTCATTGTCAACATTATTGAAGTAACATTATTTATGTTAACTTTGTAATGTATTTTTATGTATTTTTATTTTACATATTATTTATGTTCACTTTTGAATTTATAGGTTAGGAGTGTGGAATGTGGAATGTGCCCTTCTAATGTAAAATAAATTAATTTAAAATTGCACTTGTTTTCTTCGTTGGCCAATTTACATAAATGTACACGCATTTGGCATTCTCACATTAGCAGACCAAATGCCCATCCCTAATGTTTAGTAGAATG
This sequence comes from Aldrovandia affinis, assembly GCA_029706075.1. Classification (NCBI taxonomy): domain Eukaryota; kingdom Metazoa; phylum Chordata; class Actinopteri; order Notacanthiformes; family Halosauridae; genus Aldrovandia; species Aldrovandia affinis. Next base: position 3,037,368 of record JAINUG010000100.1, read on the forward strand.
TTTAGTGCAGAGGAATGTTAGAGGTATCTGTGTAGAGGCATGTGTGTGTGAGAGGTATCTGTGCAGATGCAGGTGTGTGTTAGAGGTATCTGTGTAGATGCAGGTGTGTGTTAGAGGTAACTGTGTAGATGCCGGTGTGTGTTAGAGGTATCTGTGCAGATGCAGGTGTGTGTTAAAGGTATCTGTGTAGATGCAGGTGTGTGTTAGAGGTATCTGTGTAGATGCAGGTGTGTGTTAGAGGTATCTGTGTAAAGGCATGCGTGTGTTAGAGATATCTGTGTAAAGGCAGGTTGTATCTGTGTAGAGGCAAGTGTGTGTTAGAGGTATATGTGCAGAGGCAGATGTGTGCTTGGGAGGATGTTGTGTAAGGGCAGGTGTGTGTTAGGAAGAAGTCTCACCTGTAGCTGTAATTGCAGGTGTGGTTTCAGAACAGGAGGGCGAAGGAGAAGAGGCTAAAGAAGGACGCAGGGCGTCAGCGTTGGGGGCAGTATTTCCGCAGCATGAAGAGGTCCCGGGGTGGCACCAAAGACAACATCCCAGAAGAAGAACTGGACAGTGATGCCGAGGTCTCCTTCGCAGGTATGGTATAAGAGCAGGAGCGCAGTAATGCATAAGAGCAGGAGCGCAGTAATGCATAAGAGCAGGAGCGCAGTAATGCACAAGAGCAGGAGCGCAGTAATGCATAAGAGCAGGAGTGCAGTAATGCATAAGAGCAGGAGCGCAGTAATGCATAAGAGCAGGAGTGCAGTAATGCATAAGAGCAGGAGCGCAGTAATATATAAGAGCAGGAGCGCAGTAATGCATAAGAGCAGGAGTGCAGTAATGCATAAGAGCAGGAGCGCAGTAATACATAAGAGCGCAGTAATGCACAGGAGCGCAGTAAAGAGCAGCAGGAGCGCAGTAATGCATAAGAGCAGGAGTGCAGTAATGCATAATAGCAGGAGTGCAGTAATGCACAAGAGCAGGAGCGCAGTAATGCATAATAGCAGGAGCGCAGTAATGCATAAGCGCAGGAGTGCAGTAATGCATAAGAGCAGGAGTGCAGTAATGCATAAGAGCAGGCATGCAGTAATGCATAAGAGCAGCAGAGCAGTAATCAATAAGAGCAGGAACGCAGTAATGCATAAGAGATTCTCCTGTCAGAAATATGTTTGAGACAAGCCACTTACCTGCATGGAGTCATTCCTCTCCTCTGAATTACCTGACTGCACTGAAGGCATCTGTGCCTAATTTAACCGCACACTTCCTGTTTGTGTTTTTATGCACGTGCTCAGATGAGCCCTCCATGACGGAGATGGGCCACTCTAACAGAATCTACCATGGGCTGAGCGAGGTTTCGCCCGCGTTGGGGAGGCCGGGAGGCGACCACGCCCGCTTCCCGCTGGAGCACGAGGTCAATCAGGCACAGGACCAGTATCGGGAGGGGCGCACTGGCAGCCCCTACGCCTTGCCTCACTCCCCAAACTCCCTCCAGAACCGGCCCAGTAACCCGCCACCCATCTCTGGCCTTGGGTACCCCGACTCAGGACTGTCCATCATGAGGCAGGGCGGGGCTGGCAGGGTGACTCAGGGCATGCGGGGCATCGGGGACGGTAATGGGCCCAGCTCAGACCTGTCCACAGGCAGTAGCGGGGGCTACCCGGATTTCCCAGCCAGCCCGGCGTCTTGGCTGGATGAGGTTGATCATGGCCAGTTCTGACGGAAGAGGACATTTTCTGTACTCTGTGTGGGGCCTTGGCAGTGCATTGTGGGCCAGGAAGCTGTAGTTGCACCAAAGAGAATGGAAGTGACCAGGTGACTCAAGCGACATGCTGCGCTGTGCGAACCTCTCTCCCACACCTGCGCAGAACTGAGAGGTCAGTTGGAAGCAGGAAGCGTGAAGACCAGCCAAGGGTGGACGCAGGACAAACACCATCCAATAAACCTGCGGTGACCGGTTTGAGACCTCGATGATGGATCTGAACCGTGAAAATCTCGCCTGTGACCTTTGGGACAGTCCCTACTGTGGGCTCTACCTCCTACCTGTTAGGAGTTATTCCCTGTCAGAGGAGTGTGCTGAAGTCTAGCTGGAAGTTTGGGGAAAATAAGACTAACTAAGTGAGATGTCTAAGATAGATCAATATCTCGAATCAATAGATCAAAGAGCAGAAACAAGACTTTTTAAATGTACGTGTTTCTGTATTTGAGGTCTCCAGGAGAAGGCCACCTCAGAATGCCCCTGAAAGGGTGCTCTCATCATCACGCTGTCGGAGTGCACGACCCTTCTGTGTGTGCCCCACGCGCTACGAGGTGCAGGCGTATCGACGCCATTACGATTACATCACGTTTTTTAATTGCTTAGTGGATGCCCTGATCCAAGCTCACAGCTGGACATATTTACTGAAGTCGTTCAGGTTAAGTGCATTTTTGCTCAAGCGAACAAGGTCACTTCCCCTCCTGGGACTGAACCTGCAGTCCTCTGATCATGAGTCGAGTCGAGCCACTCCAACCCCCAGAATGTCAGCTCTTCCCCGATTTCAGTGCTCTTAATGCAGTCTCTACACTTCAAAGCGCAGTGGGTGGACATGGCTTTGCGTTAACACAGGTGAAGTGTCTCGTGGCTGCACTACGACGCAGGTGAAGCACTTCATGGCTGTGGTATGACACAGGTGTAGCATTTCAGCGAGAGACGCCTCACTGATGTCCAGTGGACCTTCAGCACTGTCTATATGCGTTTACTGGTTCATACAGATACACTGCAGTATGTGTAGTCAAAGTCTGGCTGTTGCCAAATGTCTATTTATTACAATTTTTCATTTGAAAGCCTTTTGGGACTTTTTATCAGCTACCGTCTGAATGCTACCCAGATCACACATGCTCAGACAGTTCATTATGTCTGAGAAAAGGGAAGGTTGGAAAGGTTCTCTCTCCCTGTGTATTAGAACAACTTCTCTACATTTGTGTGCCCTCAGATTTCACCTGTTTGTTTGTCTATCCTGAAGAGATCCAGTCTGGGAGAAACTGCTTGTTTATGTGAAAGATGTTTTATGGATTTTAGTTTTTTGTTTGATGAGTAAGAAATAGGTCTTTAATAAATTTGACAGCAGAAATATATGAGCATGACTCACACCACACAACTGTATCCAGTGTATTGGATTCTTTTCTAGAGCAAACAGATTATAAACAGTAAATACTGCATATATATATATATATATATATCATAACAAAAAATCTGCAAAAAAAGAGAAAAACAAAAGAAAGAGAAAAAAGAGGACACTAGCACTCATCACTCAAGGTTCCCTGGCTTCAATTCAGAAGATGCCTTTTTCCTATCATATATGAATATATAAACCAAACCAAAGCTAAATTTGAAGCTAACAGTAGTTGAGCAAAAATTATGATGTGTTGTTTTGTTACACCTTTCACAGCACCGAGAAGGCTTACAGCTGTTTGCAAATCTCTCAGTACATAAACTTTTCAGTGTTTAACAATCAATTCCCAGGTTCATGTGGATGTTTTTAAACAAGCAATGCACACCTAGAGCTGTGCTGTGGCTCATTTCACCCCAAACGTCCTGTGAACAGTTATTCTGCTCCGTTGGATACTGACTTCCTGTCCTCAACACCAACAGGTGGGAAACTGGAGGCGTGCGAATGCTTGTGGGTGGTGGACAGGGTGACATGTTGAAAAGCTTCCCTAATCCTGGTAAATCCCCTTCCTGCTTAGCTAACTGGGTAGCTCACCGGGGAGGTAAGGCCATGGATTTGCCAGTGGACTATGGGGGCGCTTTTAAAAACTGTGAAACTCCAATTCCACAAAAGCCACTAACACACAAACCCTCTGGACAGGTGTGAACCGGAGGGCGTGGACAGGTGAGAAAATCTCATCCCCCTTTTTCAGCCGCTTAAGCTCCTCTCCTGCTTTCACCCGGTTGAGCATGTGCAACTCGACACACGTTTACCTGTTCATGCGAAGCAACTTGTTACCTGGGAAAACCGATCCTCGTCTCTAGGCCGACCTCAATTTGGTCAAATGGATACACACCTGAGCCACGCAAAGGCTAAAAGCTCCCAGATCAGATTGCAGCCGTCATCCTGCAGCGAGTCGCCTCTGTTCGCCAAACAAAGGTAGAAGCAGCGTCTCCACGTTCTGCTTCTTCACTTACAGGCTGCAGGAACATGAAGTAACAGCATGCTGATTGGTATTTGGAAAATGCCACATAAAACTCAAATCTCTAAGGCCTGGACTAATCAGGCACTAAAAAGCAAGCTGTCACCAAACCATTCATGTAAGAACATAAGGACATAAGAATAAATAATGATGAGAACAGGCTGTTTGGCTCATCTAGGCTTGTCATTTACCTTCAGTCTAGAGAGTGTCCAGCCTGGGCCCCAAGTGTCTCTGCCTCTACTACATGACCTGGGAAACTGTTCCACACATTTACAACTGTGTAAAAAAAATACTTCCTGATATCAGTGCAGAATTGACCTTTAACTAATTTCCACCTGTGCCCTCTTGTTCTTCTAACTGAACTCAACCTGAAAAATCTTTGGTAGTTCACTCTGTTAATCCCTTTCATGAATTTAAATACCTCAGTTAAACTCCCTCCTTAGGCTCATTTTGCTAAGCTCGAATACATTAAGTGTCTTAAGTCTTTCCTCATAACTTTTACCTTTTATAGCAGGAACACTTTTTCAAGTGCTTCTATATATTTCTTATAGTGTGGTGTTCAGAACTGCACGCGATACTCTAAATTGTGTATCATACTATGTGTAGGATAGATGAATCCTGTGCTTCTTCACCCATTCTTGACTCTAGCTTAGCTAGCTAGCCTAGCTACCTCAATAGCTTAGTTCTTGTTTTTGGATCCAAATAAAAAATAAAAATCATCATCATCCTCATAAAAATCTTAGTGTAGGAAATAATGTAGATTAGCTGCACCTCCACAACAAGAAGTGAAATCCATGATGTGGCCCCATTCAGTTATGACAAAATAAAATAGATGAATGAATGAAGTAAATGAGTTAAAGAGGCTTTAGGAATGCTGGGGAATGCGGATCAGTGGTGACTCCAAGGAAAAGTGGTCTGATCAGAAAGTTGCTGCCGCAGCAGGCTTGAAGCCACTTAGTGAAAAGTTTAACGTCCAAGAAAACATTCTTGAATCAAATTGAATCAAATTTGTTCTCAGTATAAGAGTAATCAAATAAGAAGATAAAATAAGAAAATCTCAAAGTTGGCATGTTTGCGTTTGTATTTCTGAGTCTTCTCCAAACAGCAGCTCACCGAGCCTGGCTTGTCAGGTTTGTAACCTTACAGTAGCCAACTATGAGTACTACAACTTCTGATTAATTATGACCTTGTGTAGGTGGGACTGCAATTGGAGGCGGCAACTCAAGCCAACTCAACCATGGACCTATTACATAATGCTGGCTAAAACTCACTTGAACCAATAAGATTGCAGGAAACCAATCTCACAAACGAATTTCCCTTTCCAAATGCTCTAGCGTTAGTTAAGACTAGAGCTCACCTGACAAGAGTGGCCAGCAGATGGCCACAGTAGCAGCAGGCTTGCACCACTCTGGAAAGAGAGAATGTTCTGGAGATGTATGATGCTGAAGTACAGTCTTGAATTTGTCACTGACTTGACTGCTGACTGTTGCTACCAACTGAAAATATGCTATAACAGAAGCTAAAGTAAGAAAACCAACACTTGCTGTTGTCTCCTGGCAACATAATGTAAAGATAATTCTTAAATGCTTCTCTAAGAATGTTTATGGATCCCTCCATTGGGCTGCGACACCCTGGCTCAGCAAACAATGAAAAGTATAACAATATAATAAGAAGAATACATCTCCTGAAATTATGCTATACAGTACAATATATGATGCCCCTATTGATGGGGGCATCATCATTCTAGAAGAGACCTTTTCACTTTCACGTTCAGGATAGAAAGGCTTCACCAAAGAATGAAGGTCATCATATGTGTTTACCTGGACCTCTAAGGGGTTGAGTGGACCTAAACCACGAATGCACCTCACATATTAACAGGGCCGACAGAACCCTTCACTGTGGGAAACAAGCACTCGGGCCTGTAGGTTTATTTTAGCATTGGCCACACATGCAGTCATTGAGAACAGGGTGAAGGATGACCATATGCCTTTTTTCACTGCTCAGTAGGCCACTGCCTGTGTTCTCCGCACCACTTTACTCACAAACGTGCATTTTTAGGCTTAATATGGGGTTTATACACTGCAACCGACCATAGTATCCCTTTCTCTGAACAGACTGTTCTTTATAAAACTGCCTCCTCACGCTCTAGATTTATATTTGCAGTCAGCTGATTCAGAGATGCTCTTCTGTTTTGCCCTGCATCTCGAACCAATGCACGGACATCACGGTCAAGGAGTATGTACCTTCGACCACAGTTGCCCCTCATTTATGATGTCTTTCCCAATTGGGAAAATGGGGAAAACACTGGAATACTGGACAGCCGCAGGGCCTATTTTTTGTCCCAGTCCAGTAAATAATCTGTGACAGTGACAGCTCCCTGGGGTCCACACACACACACTGAAACAATCAAGGACTAATAGAGCAGCAAAGGATCCTTATACCTCCAATGGGGCTCAAGGAGGAGTGGTGTCTGAGTGGATGGGTATCTGTGGGTAGGGGCATGTGAGTGGAGGGGTGTATTAGAGGAGGGTTAAGTGAGTGGAGGGGTATGTTCGAGGAGGGGTAAGTGAATGGAGGGGTAGACACACATGCACACGTACATATACACAACTGAAATTGCACAGCACTGACATTCTTGCTTCTAGAGATTAATGTCTGCTGGATAATTACAGTAATCAGACTAACCAACAAGACCATTAGAATGTTTTACCTGACAACTTTACTTTAGTACACCATAGAAGCAAATATGGAAATCATTTACCAAAGTAATTTTGAACACAGTATGAAGTAAATCACATGTAAACCAGGGTAGAATTATTGCTCATAGATGTCACTTGCCACCGTGACAAAACTGCTTTATTCAACCGAATGCTACTGAAAGATTCCGCTGTAGAGACCAAAAACTAGATGTAATGTGGGAAAAGGCAGAGTAGTATTATATCAGATTTGCATTATTGTATGTTTGAAATTTTTTATATAACATTTTGCTTGAATAGACAGTATTTTAATTGAGTCATACATGAAGAAGCTCTTTTTACTCTTCCTGAAATGATCTGCGGCATTGATAATCCTGCATTCTAGATTCTTCTTAAATACAGCCTTTGTCCTGTAACAAGATAGACTGATTTATATTGTCATGTAGGGTTAATAGGAAGATTGAAATGAAACCCCCCATGTGGTCATCTTAAAAAATAGTTATCAGCCACTGACAAATATCCTCAGTGTATCAAGGTTTTCCATTCACAAAAAAACTGTTCCAATGTGTAAGAACAGAAAGCTGTGTTTCTGTATGTCTCATAGACTCCCTCCCTCTCATGCTGTTCCTCCGCTGCTGTGGATGAAGTGTTAAGCACTCCCACGGGGGCTCTCAAACACCCCCATAGCTTACAGCTACAGATGGCACCACCAGCCGTCTCACTATTCAATTAGACCACAAGAAGAGACCATTCTTCACCAGCTACAGAGTGACAGTGCAGAGAGAGCAGCAGTAAAATAGGCAGAGACAGAGGGCACACACAAAATCAAATACAGACCATAGGTTACAACAGAAAAACAATACTGTCAGAAATGGGCACTGACAGTCACCCTGGACAAGACCAGAATGAGGTATTCCTGAATAATTCCTGATCTCAGGCAAAACAAGTTGCTTTATACTCTTTGCATCTCAGGAGGGCTTAAGGGAGCTTCAGACTGGATATAATTGCATGAAAGGAAAGGACATGACTTTGAAAGGCAATAAAAATCAATGTTTTCTGTGTTACCCCGGCTGTCATAGGTACACACAAATGCCAAAACACAAAGCAAATGTCAACAAATTATGCGTTTTCAATCCATCACAGGTTGGTTTTAACAAAGGTTAAACATTTCTCAGGAAATTAACCCTACTGATCCAGCTCGTTAAAGATGACGTATTACTGTGTCATGCTTGGGAAAAAACATGTCTAGACACAAGTGTTAAACTGGGGAAGGGCTTCACTAAAATATCACATCGAAACGGGTCATAAATCACGTAGCGTAATAGTTGGGTCCAGGGTCCGGGACAAGTGGTCTTGCTCATGTCTGCTTTGTCGCTGACTCTGGAAGTGGGCCACAGGGTCGAGGCCAGGAGCTTGAGCTCAGCTGATACCCCATATGCGCTTGCTGTGTTTTAATTTAAATATGAGTTTACGGGGCGTGGGGGTGTTAGAGCTTTGTGGGAGGTGCATAATTAACAGCCTACATGATTTATGTGGTCCGCTATTTGTACAAGTACATGGTATTTGCAGGAGTAAAAGCAATGTGATTTTGCAACAAAAAAAAGTAAGGTTAAAACCCTTCCATGGCCTGGTAATTGTGAATTTAAAGTTGTGGCAATGGTTTTACCCGGTTTGTGTATGTGCTTCATACATAGAGTAAAAACCAAAACCCAAGGTTGTAAAAGTGTCTATGGCCATACTCATAATCATATAGAAGGCCATATTGTCCCTAAGGCCGGAGAGGTAGATTTCTGTCACTGGGGTGGTACATCGTGCTTCCTTCCTTTCGTCCTGAGGAATCCACCACTGCATGCCTAAAATATATTACCTGTGTAAAACAAACACACAGGGTAGAGACTGATCCTGGATAACCAATATATTTGTTCAGATCTCTGGCAGCACTCACTGTTGGGCTGCCACATGCATGGTGAAGGGAGCAGAGTTTAATCAGCAGCCTTTGATCGTTGTAGTTTCCTGCAGACAAGACCGACGTGTCCACCAGTGACAGCAAATCGGTCAGAGGCCACAGAGCCTTGCCTGGATCTGTTTGATTCTGTCACACTGGAGGAGGCAGAAAGACATGGTTACCGCACTGCGTTCTGTGCGCTGCAGGGAAAAACATTGTATCGGGCGGAAGAAAAGCTTGCGCCCATACAATAAGTTGTCAACATTTGAATCACACACACTTTTCATTTGACAGATTTTTATGACTAATGGTCCTTAAAGTGCTGTGGTTCTATAAACCTGTCACGCATAATTGTACCAGGTTAAAATTCCTTTTCAGTTTCATATTTTACTACACTAAATCCCTATGTATTGGAACTAGGGTTGGGTATTGTTTGGATTTCTTTGGTGTCAATACCAAAAATGGTTCTTCAAAACAATACAGACTCCTAAACAGTGCTTAAACTAATGCCTACTTTTAAAATAAAAACAATGACTTAAATTACTAATTTTCTTTATTGTTGACCAGATATGTTGCTTCTTAAATAACCAAACTTTGAAATAACCAAATAGAACACACTAGAACTAGAGTGTAATATGAACTCAACATTTTAAATCCAACTCACAAAATGAGAAACAGAAAGAGAAACAGAAAGCCCATATCTCACGAGTTGCTGCACAAGAAAGGAAAGCCCTGTATGTACAGTATGTATGATAAATATTGCTTCATTTTTATTTTCATAAAGCAAATAAAGTGTATTCACATCTGTAAGATTATTATTATGATAGCAGTGTATTTTGACGAGGCACCAAAATGTGCATAGTCATTTTGTGCAGTAGGTACTGTACATATAGGAACTGGTGCCATTATTGTATGGGATTTTGGTACACACCCCTATTTGGAACTATGAATTTCACCTAAGAAGTGTGCTCTGACCACTTGATTGTGTTTGTTCTGTGCATTGATAATAATATAATATATGCCATTTAGCAGACACTCAGACCAAAGTGACTTACAGTAATGAATGCATACATTTTCCAGTATATGTGGTCCCAATGATATTGGTTGTCTTGCTAAGTAATTTATACAGTATGATTTGGCCATTTAACCAAGCAGTGAACTGCATAGTGCACATGCCTGTGCCCTCAAGTAAATGGATATAGGTCAAATTATACGGTAGGATCCTAAATATAAGACAAAATGTTACATGTGTAAGTTGAGCTAAATGTATAAAATGCAGAACATATTTAGATTCAAATACAGTATAACAATAAAGATACGAAAGCATCAGGAATGGAGGTCACTTGGAAATGCCTGTAACTTACAAAGCCAAAATACACCAATTTTACAAATTGTAATGCTTTATTGACTGGAGGAGTTGCTCACATTACTTTAACCTTATATTTTAAATAATCAACTTTCATTTGGTTGCAATAAACCTTAGTTTAGTTTAATAATCAATAATCACCACTTGACTGTCCATAACTCAAAGGTTTGTATCTCTGAGGTGTACTGTATATACATTATTATGTAGGCTATAGTTTACAGGAAGAGAAAGTCAGTGGTCAATAAAATCATCAGAACAGGAAGTCAGTGGTCTACAATATTACTGTACAGGATGTCAGTGGTTGACAACATCATATAAACAGAACAGGAGTTCTTTGTCTCCAGAGCCTCACTAATCCAGACTCAGAGCACCAGGGCACTACTGTCAAAGCACACAATCCAGGTCTGAACATTTGTTCTCCAAATCCATTGTTTTATGATAATTCATGTCAGCAAGATCATCTTATCTGCTGCAAGGGGTTGGAAGGGGGGCACCTCGGTAATCCCCTGACCAAGATGTATTTATTGAAGATTAATAATAATATAGCAGCAATCTCATCACGCTCTTTGTGATTTCATAATTTCGTTGGAGAGGGATCAGGGCACAAAGAGAGAATCCCTCCTGTTTGGAAGAGTAGATTTAGGGATTTAAAGGAAAAATGAATGTACGTATATATGAAAAAAGGTACAAACAGGTTTTCTTGTGGTGTTAGATATTGTCATACTGCATCACACAAAAAATACTGCATCATACCAAAAAAATATTGAAATTTCAATCTAGGCAAATCAAAAATGCATAGTTGGGGACAATGTGTTCATGAGTGTAAGCTGGCAGACCTTCATCATCACATTATGTTACATATTTGTTTAGAAAATAAATGTGCCCTTAAGCAGGGTGACTTGAACGGCTTACATTTCTTACATACTATTAATTCACAAAACTGTACATTTATCAAAGAGATTCAAATGTTAAGACTTTGGGCACAGGAGCAGAGCCCCACCTGGGATTTGAACCTGCAAACTTTTTGTTTAAGGTCCAGCTTCATAAATACTGAAGTCTGTGTTACTGTACACGCATAAGACATTTTGTATCCAAATAGTAATTATTCTTCTAACAACACGGCAATGGTGTAACATTCTCGTTTTCTGATATATGCCTTGCTTTCGTTCATACACACCCCTCCATCTCCCCTCAGTATCACTCTCCCCAAAACCCCTGTCCTTCACCTAGATTTTTATGAGAGGGCAAAATCCACTATAAATAACCAAACCTTAATTTCAGCTGTTGGGGTGGAGTAAAAAAATAAAAATAAAAATTTTGTAAAATGTTTTTTGTGGGTCATCCTCATTTCGAAATACGCCCTGAGATTGTTGCATATGTAGAGTGGCAGCGTCCATCTCATTGTCCTAATGGAGACGGCGTGTTTGGATATGTCCATAAACAAGGGACATAGGCAGAATAAGAAACATACATTTCTCAGGGGGTTAGAGGTCAAAGGTCAAGGTTCAGCCCTTCATCTAAATTATTTGTATCCCTAATAAGTGAGTGGATTGAATAGATTGGTCGACCGTGACCTTGGTATTCATAGAAACCGTATCCCCTTATATCAGGCCGTCAGGCAGGGAAACAGCCCTGGGTCTGGGGATTGTGTTTGTTTGTATGCGGTGGGGGTGGGGGGAGCACAAGGAGGAGGAGGGGTGGTGTGAGACATGGTGGGCAAGTTGGGGAGGGCCACCTTGTTTGCATTCCATATGGAAATAAGATGGGACCAAGGGTACATGAAGGACACTGTGTGTGTAGGCTGCAGGGGGGGAGTGATGAGGGTTGGCTGGGGATTGGTGGGGGTAGTGAATGAAGGGATTTTCACAAAGCATGTTTGATTTAAGAGAAGGGAGAAAAAATGATATATACAGTATATTATATAAAACATCCATCCAATTTTGTGTTCTATCTTTCTAAGAGTTTAATGACACTGGGTGCATATTGTCCGGTGCAAACCACACAGGGTTAGTAGGATTTGCAAACCACACAACCACTACAAGCAAGGATTTTACTTTGTTGACATTATAGCATAATGTAATAACAAAAGCCAATACATGTACTCAATCTAATTCAATTGAGTGCCATGGGTTTGAAAAAAGGCTTTTGCACAATTTTCATTGAACAATTAATGACCGAACTGAAGTTGTGTATATAAGTGTGTATTTCCAAATACACTGGTACAAATGAATAGTGGTCTTTGAAGTATTTGAAATATTTGTAAATACTTCCCCCACAATGCTACCAGTATTTTTAAATATATTTATATTTTTTTAATACTATATTTTAAGATAAATACTATGCCCAGGAATTTTGGCCAGTGGGAGTATTGAAAGGCTTATGTAGTCCATAAATAAATTATAGAAAATAAATAATACCTTTATCAATTTATGAGATGTAAGATGTGACCTATTTCCCTTTAAAAGCCTGCTGAATAATTTTGGAAGATATAAATGGGATACATGTCTGAAAAATGTCTGGCAAGCTCTAAGCCTAATGTTTTTGAAGTGCAACATGGCTTATTTTCCTAAGGTATTGAGCATGTGCTCTTGGTTTTATTGAGTGTGTGTGGTAGTGGTATTGAGTGTGTGTGTCTGGTGATTTTATTTTGAGGGTGTGTGTTTTGTGGTGTTTAGTGTGAGTCTTTGGTGGTATTGAGTGTGTGTACTTGATAATATCGAGTGTGTGTGGTAGTGGTATTGTGTGTGTGTGTGTTGTGTGTGATTTTGGTAGCATTGAGTGTATGCTTAGTTGTATTGTGTGTGTGTGTTTATGTGTGTTTGGTGGTATTGAGCATGTGTGCTTGATTGTATTGAGTTTGTGTGGTAGTGGCATTGAGTGTGTGTGTGTGTGTGTGTGTGTGTGTGTTTGGTGGTATTGAGCATGCGTGCTTGGTTGTATTGAGTGTGTAGTAGTAGTGGTATCGATCAGCGAGACTCTCGTTGCTCCCCAGACCTGATCTCTGACCCTTAAATAGCATATGAATCTCCATCCAATAGACTGGAGTGTCTGTTCCCCTCCAACACCGACCCCCCACCCCAGCCCAAACGGGATGTCCAGAGGAAACACGCAGCACAACAGCTTCGTTCCCCATCAATTCGTCAGACCTGCATCCACCGAAACACAAAGCCAGCTGCCGCTTCTTTCGCTCCAAAGTCCAGCAGCTGAGCTACACAAGCTTTGGGCCTACTCAACTAGTTAAGCAGCTGGCACAGTCAGACAACGGGCACCTGATCGAACCAGAGAACCCTCCTTCCCTAGGCATCATGTTATTATGTGCCACCTTATGCGGCTGCCAGGGGCAATGGGGTGCATCACCAAACTGAGAAAGAGTGTTTTAGCTAAACATGCTGACATCCTGATTAATATGTGATTGTGTATAAAGGGGGGACACACATTATATGTTAAAGTCGTGATGCACAAGACAGCTGGGACCTTTATACATAAACAGCAGTTAAACTCCTGAAATTAGAGCAGATTGCTTTTTCATCTGATACAAAGTGCACCACAGTTCATTTCCAACCGATCTGACACAACCTTTTACAGAGAAACGGCGCTGCATTTTTTTGGTGCTCTCCCGGGTTCTGAAAAAGCTTTCACATTTATCAACTTAACCAAATGAACCAGGAAACCGTACACCGTACAATAAACCCTCAGTGTGAAAATCACCAGAATCACTGATATCTCTGAATCTTGGAATCTCTGGACAACTGAATCTCTGAGTCTCAGATATCTCTTACTAGCTGCAGTTCTTTTCAGGAGACGACAGCTGCCGATGAGCTGTTAGGCAGATTTTAATCTCACAGAACACATACGCAATGGTCTTGAAAAGCACGAGCCATGAGGGACTGCCTTCAGCAGGTGAACGGACACCTGAACGGACACCATAAGCAATATTTCATAAATAGTCAGACAACTTTATTCCTCTTAAGACATCATTGGAGATATGAAATAAATACATATCGGAGCCATCGCCTAAATACCAACACCCCCCATCCCCAACTCACAGCGCAGTATTGGGTTAGTTTTTATTAAAGTTGATTGGAGCTCAGACTGGGGTCAGATACAATCCCCTCCCTGTTTCTTCAAATATTACAATGACTTAAATGGTTCTTTTTCATTTATTTGAATGCAAAGTGTCCACCTGTGTAGATCGTGCGGTTAACGTGCAGCTCTGCTCCTTAGGGGGAATCTTCTTCCCCTTCGGATTATTCCAGTGTTAAAGCTTCTCAGACTCCTGATTTTAACTTTATAAATTGCTTATCCTGTTTTGAAACAGAAATGTTTTTTTTCATTTGTTATGAACTGAATACCCCCTTACACACACACACACACACACACACACACACACACACACACACACACATGCAGAGATCTGACACTATAAAACGCATACACACATGATTAAACATGCACACCCATGCCTACAGAAACTCACACATTCTAATGCATACACACATACGCGCCAACACATACCCACATGCACATGCAAACACGTATGCCTGCACCCTCCACAGACACTAACACTCTCTGATGTACACACACATGCATGCCCACATGCAAGCACACACACAGACTCACAGTCAAACGCATACAGACATGCATAAATACATTAAACACATATGAATATACATGCACGCCCACACCACAGACACTCAAATGCACACACAAACCAACGCATACCCACATGCACACGCAATCACTTCCACAAATGCACATATACACCCCTACACACACACAAACAAACATGCATAAATACCCTCACACACATGCAGACTAATATAGACATGTAAATACGCAAACACAGGCACAAACAAACATGCATAAATACACATACAAACAAACAAACACACACACACACACACACACACACACACACACACACACAAACAAACATATAAACACACACACACACACACACACACACACACACACATGGTTGATACATTCTCCCACCATCCCTCCTCCCCCACTCCCCTCAAACCCAGAGCCCCCTTTTATATAATGAAATTAGCAGAAGTCCTGTTCCACAGTATGTCAGAGTTATGGGACTGTTTTACATAAAATTCATATTGGGACGGATTCCAGGATGCACGTGTGCATATGGATTTACATTTGGAGGCGTATTAAAGAAATGAGCCACGCGAAGCCTACTGCTTCGCCCAGGAGCGGTCATTTCAGATCCTGGCAACCATAAATTACACCCCACCCCCCACCACCTAACACCCAGTCTGAGTGTTCTTTCTGTTTTTAGGTCATAAATAAGGATCTCTGTGATCTGTGTGTTTGTGTGTTTAAGTGTGTGAGTGTGTGTGTGTGTGTGTGACAGGAAGGGGTGACGGCCTCACCTAAAAAGCTTTTGTTGTTTTTATGCCAAAAGCAATCACAAAATGAAGGGGAAATAAATAGAAGGTAGAAAAGTAA
Source organism: Aldrovandia affinis (assembly GCA_029706075.1). Taxonomy (NCBI): domain Eukaryota; kingdom Metazoa; phylum Chordata; class Actinopteri; order Notacanthiformes; family Halosauridae; genus Aldrovandia; species Aldrovandia affinis. The sequence goes on from JAINUG010000100.1 coordinate 3,052,987, forward strand.
GCAAGTTGTTTTTTGCCTCCATTTGAACATACAGTATTTGAGGTTCATCATTACACTACAATTGTTCTTGATTGTTTGGATGCATTTCTGGTAACTGCTGTAACCAAATGCGGATTTCGAATGTATTGGCATCATGATCACTAGCTTTAAGTCATTTACTGAACTAATGATTTCTGGTTCTCTTCATACAATAAGCACACCGAAAACACTTTTTGCAAAACATTTAACACAAATGCAAACATAGATCTCACCTGAGAGTCTCATGCTCACAGATATCTCAAACTGCTTTCCAAATGGGAATAATCTGTTTAGGGCCCTGTCCCCTCTGTCAGGAATGAATAATCCCACAGTCCCACAGGATTTTCACAAGTAAATCTTATATTTTTAACACAGGATTACACATTTTTATTACAACATTGGACTGGGGATTATATGGAAAAGGAAGGGGAGGAGGGATTATATGGAAAAGCTCTTTGACACAAAAATGAAGTCAATAAAAAATATCAAGACAATAAAAATGGAAGAACGTAAAGATAAAAAAGTACTTTTCAGCTGGTAGGAACAGTCCTTTGTACAACAAGAACATATTTGCAGCACAGACAGCCATGGTAGGACAATCACCCCAGCCTGTCTCTGAGATACACAGGGCCAAACAGAGAGACGAACACACCTTGGCACAGCAAAACAATAAAAATACCTAAATAAATGTGATGTTTTTCTTTTACTTTTTAGCATATGTCAAATGTACTGTATATGTCAGACATGATTTGTAAGATATAGCCTTCAACCTTAGTTTAACCTTAAACCATATTAGTTTATTGTTGTATTGGTGGGAGTGTGCTTGTTTGTGAGTGTCTGTGCCTGCGTGTGCATGTTTCAGACCAGCTTATCATGTGATGAGCCAAGATGGGCCAAATTGCCTGTTTTTGTCAGTATGCGTTCTTATTTTTGATGTTCTTGTAGGCAGGCAATGTGGCATAATGGTTATGGTCAATCCCCAGGTGGGACACTGCCGTTGTACCCTTGAGCAAGGTACTTAACCTGAATTGCTTCAGTTAATATCCAGCTGTATAAATGGATTGTAAAGAAATGTAAACTGTAAGTCGCTCTGGATAAGAGCGTCTGCTAAATGCCTGTAATGTAATGTAATGCATGACTGAATCTCTCTCCTGCCCTCTACTGGAGAGCTATAAGCAGCAGTTACACTCAGATATGAATGAGATTGCATGAAACACAAGTAGTTTACCTGGTTGTACATTATCATTACAAACTACTGACTGTCAGTGCAATGGCCTATCACAAAAAATGTTTCTAATTTCAAGATGATCTGTTTTAGGAGAAGTAAACCTATCTTTATATTACCTTCACATGACCTTTTCATTATTAGCCTACCATTACAGTACCCTCACAATAGGGTCTTCCACAGAAACAACTACAATGGCCACTCAATTAATTTAAAACATTAACTTCTGTACCCTCTGACCTCATGTAAGCACACAAAATGCAGATACAACTTCACACGTCCATACAATAGAGCCACAAACTTTTTTTATTAATTTGTTTCTTTATTTTCTTCTTCTGTTCTGCTTCATCATCTTTTGTTTCTCCTTCTTAATTAAGAATGATGGCCCAAAATGTTAATGCCCCAAATTATAAATTCTGCCCACTGGCGCACTACCAAGCCTTCTCATCGCAAATACTAAACTGCATCGTAACCTCCTCTCTACCAAATGCACAGTAGCCTACAGAATTGGTCATTTCTTAAGTTACGTTATTGGCAATTCATTTTGTTATAAACACAACATAAATTATCCGTAATGTGGCAGCAAGTCCATACCAATTAAGTTAAGTTACAGCAGAGTTCATATACCATACATCCACGTTTTAATTATTATTATTTAAATACAGGAAGTTAGCTAGCTAAACGATCGCAGCTCCCATGCTGCTAACTAGCTATCTATATTCTATGCCGTTAGGTGCAGCTTTCCTATTTCAAGAGCATGTTTTACTCAATTGAGCGCACAAAATGCTATTTTGTGGACACAAGATACAATTCGTTACCTCGCTTTGCGTATATTGTGCACACGATTTAAGTATTTCGTGCGCTCTAAATAATACTCTTTTTAAATTATATTATGGCAAGGCTAATGCGTACGTGATGCCCCACAGGCCTTTGCGAATGCTACAACCGTTATCTATTAGCTAGTTATATGCATGTTATAGTAGCCTACTTGTGTAATTGCAAGTAGACTCTGTAATTGTGGAATGCTGTGGGTGTGAAAGTCCCCTTTTCGCTTGTTACGAGAGACTATTGCATGTGATTATTTGTGTGTAAACCATGGTAGTTGGGTATGTGTAAAGAGTAACTCCCGACCATTTGTCGTGTTTCTGTATACTTTCTGTCGTTTCAATGCTTTGTTCTAATAAAGCTAGTAGCGCTAAAATGGAAAAGCAAACTCTAACGAGTTTTGATTCCGTAGCACACTGCTACAATATAGGCTATTTTTAATTTTATCTCAATCTCATCTCATGCCCACATGGACAAATTTGCTTGAGGAAGTTAAAGTTAAAGTCGGCGACGTTCAGTTTAAGTGGCAATGGGGCCACACACAATTTGTCAGCTAGTCTAGAATCAGTCTGTAACCTGTTGGGAGGTGGAATTAATTAGGATTAAAGGTATTAGACATTTGACACATGAATCAGATTAATAGGGCACAATAAAAAAAGTACAAAATTTGATGCAGTTATTCAAGTAATTTTGTGTTTTCTTCATATTTAGCCTGTAATATGCAGCTGACAGTTTGAGTGGCTTTTTCAGATCAGTAAAGCAAGAACATAGCTCAGGTTGTCAATACATTTGATTCCACTTGACATGCTGTATGGAAGGAAGATTTGTTCACAGAAAGGGGCACTTCTGTTCCAAAATGTGAGAAAAGTTACCAGGGAAAAACACCTTGTCTTTTGGCAAACAGAACAGCTTATTTTCTTTCTGCTTGCAAGAAAAAATGAGAGCATACATGCTGTGGATTTTGGTTGAAGCAATCTACGAAAGCAAACAATATAATTTCCTCTTTATAACAAACAAATAACCACATAGGCATATTGCTGTTTTAAAAGGGTTATTAAAGCTAGAATTTCCTTAAAAGATTAAACGATATGTCCCTGGGGATGAATGGGCTGCTTTTTTTCGGAGCCTGTAAAAAACTGCAGTGAGGAATCACCTATTAGGAAGAGTGATGAGCCTACATGATGAGCCAGGATAGGATGAATGGCCTGTTATCCTCATCAAACCCTTCTGTCCTTAAGAGTGGTAGGCCTCTGGGCCCCAGCTCTATATCTCAGGGGCCACAGCGATGGGGCCCCTGGCTGTTTCCCAGGGGTTGTGGTGATAGGGCCCCTGGCTGTTTTATTTGAATAACACTTTTTTTTTTTTTTACAGAGAACTGTCACAAAGAAGCTATACAGAGAACAGAAGATATAAAAACAAGAAAATACCATGCCTGAACCCCCAAAAAGAAGAAAATGAGGCAAAAAAAACTAAAAAGTGGGAAGAGAAAAAAATCACTCCAAGAGTGGCAAGAAAAAACTCCCCAGTGGGAAGAAATCTCAGAAGGAACCTGTCTTAGTGGGGGAGCCCTCTAACCGCTGGCCGGCCTGGATGTCGGTAGTGGTAACTAAATGTCCTAAGAAGGGAAGGTCTAAGGTTCAAAGAATTCATCCAGGCCTCCATTCCACATCACAGTCTGGACAGGAACCAGGAGAGGGTCAGTGCTGGAGCGGTCTGGTCTCCGGATGATGGAAGGGGCAGAAGCCCAAGGGAAGAGAAGAAAAATTGGATAGGTTAGGAATCAGAATAATAAAATGTTCGTTGTGTTAGACAGGCCAGGGACACGGGACAGCCCCAGCAGTCTATACTATGGCAGCATATCTAAAGAATTAGCAAAAAGGGGTGTATGAACCATGAGAGTGGACTAGCACTGACAGGACCACGACATAGCATTGAACAGCTAAGCCTGGGCGTTCACATGCAGTTATAGGTTGACTGCACCATCAGCTCAGCAGGGATGGGCCCCTGGTTGTTTCTCAGGGATCGTGGTGATGGGGCCCCAGGTTCTTTATCAGAGGTTGTAGTGATGGGGCCCTTGGCTATTTCCTAGGGGTTGTGATGGACCCCTGGTATGTAGCCTGGGAACCCCCATATTAATACATGAATATTAATGCATGCAACAGAGCACTCAGACCAAATGTTTTTTAAATGTTTAGAAATGTTTGTAAACTTTTGAATCGTTTCTTAATAAAATAGCTATGTTTGCTCTCTTTATTTACTGTCAATTTACAGTTGATTGTGTTTTTTGTTTTATTAATTGCTATTTTGCTGTATAAAGTGTATGTACTTTTTCAATGTGTTTGTGCATGTTTATTTGGAACAGGTGTTGGAAATTAATGAACTTAATGCAATGCATCTGTTGCTTGTTTTTTTTAACATTGTAACAATGTTAAAAAAATGTCCCAAATAATCAAACAAACAAGCAAATAAATAAATACACACACACACACACACACACACACACACACACACACACACACACATATCCATCCCAAAACAGGGAAAAGGCCCTCTGCCCGTGTTGTTTTTCATCATTGCTGATCATCTGCCCATAATCGACCAAGCAGTTCCCCACGGCAAGACACCACTTTAATAATCTCAACACACTGGCCACCCTTCATAAATCTATTTGACCCTCATCTATGCACCCTTGGTAGATGAAAGTGTGGATGATTAAAATGACTTTATGTTACAGTGTGATATTATGTACTAATACATCTAAACGGCTAAACATTAACCATGAGTTTTGTTCTTAATTTAAGAAAGAGACACAACTTTTAATTTCTTATACAGCAGTCTGCAGTGTCTGAAGAAATGAATAAAAAATGCAAAGTGAAACCAACATTTGCTTAAACGAATGTAGGAAAATATGAGAAGCATTCAACATAACAATACATAATGATGAGAACAGGCCCATCTAGGCTCATCATTTACCTACATCTAGAGAATATTCAGTACTGGATTTGAATACCCCAAGTGTTTCTGCTTCTACTACATGAAGTTCATTGCTTTGGAACAGTGCCAGTTTAGTTACTGTTAAATATGATGATGAAAGCTTAGTTGTAACTTTACCAATTTTAGTCACTGTAAAGAGATATTAATATACATATGAATTTATAAGTGTTAAGGACAAATGAGTCATGCCATTATTTTATTTTATATATTTATTTTAACTATTCAGGGTATCATCCATGGCTTTCACTGAATGAATGTAACAATTGATGAATACGTTCGCAATTTGTCTGCAACAGCAAAGTTTTTCAACAGCGGTTTTGATGTAATTTGTGAATTGTAACCTACAACTGGGCAAACAATAGCACACATATAAAAATTATGATTCCATATGGTTATTCAAAAGCAGTCAAATCAGCAAAAATAGCGTGTATGATGCATTTGCTAATTATGATGTAAACAGCAGAGCAGTCAATTGTTTCAGACCCATCTGCATTGTGTAAGACCAAGGAGCCAATGGATACTGAAAAAAAGAGAGGGGGGAGATAGAGAGAGAGAGAGAAAGGAAGGGGGAAATGGATCACAGATCAGGATTTGTAACACAAAAATAAATTCACTTTTGCAGAGAGGGAGATTTGCAGCACATGACTGCTAATTGCTGCTCTGGGGATTGTTTTTACACATCTAAATTTTTTTAATTAAATGAAATATATAAATATACAGTTCATCTATGTATATCACACTTTGGCAGAGGAAATGGAGGATTATGGTTTGGCTCTGTATCAGTGAGAATTAATTTACGTCTGTGAATGGCTGCTGGAGAAATATATTTTTGGAGAGGATGCGCAGTTTGTCCCTGTTGGCAGTGTGTGGCTCTTCAAATCCCTTCTTATCCCCCGCCTAGAAGAACAGAACAGAAAATAACATAAATGCCTGCACACAACCCAGCTTCAACTCTTTCTCGGTGTGTTCACAGAGATTGTGTGTTTCTAGGTTCTAGGTTAACATTGTTAATACATTATATGTAACTAGCTAGTTAGGTATCTCCTTGTGTCCCAAATACGTGACAGATAACACCTAATGTTAGCTAATTACCTTCCTCAAGTTTAAAGCAGTTACAGTGTGGCCTAATTATTTTTTACCTTACTTTCTTTCACATTATTGATGTTAAAATCCGATGAAGATGCATTTGGAAAATTCATTGAAATAAATTGGAGAACTCTAAACCATCGCTAACATTAGCGAGCTAGCTGTCTATACCACTTTAGTTTTGGTGCATCCTCTAAATAATTGGTTGCATTATGCCTCTTGTAATAGCAGAGGAGGTATTGGACATCTACAGAAGGAAAATAAAAAAGCTAGACATTATTTTATAAGGTAGGATCTTGTTGTCTTTATTAATAGCGTTGGCCTGTTGAGTCATTTTAAATAGAACTGTCATAAAGGGGAGTTTTGGCAGTGATTTTGTAATGCTATTGATGAGGCAAGGCTGGTTGACAGTACAATGAGGGTTTATTAATCAAACGACAATAAGGTATCCAACCAACTACATTATCAATTCTACATATCTCTGTTGCCGCTTGTCCCATGCAACTGCATGTTCACTTACTGGCATGCCTTAACATACTGCCGTGCAAAAACACATATACACCACTGTAGCCTACCTTAAATGGGCTATAATCTGTTACACGTTGATCGTTGTTTAGTATTTTCTCAACCCCCCCCAAGTTTCTGGCTACGTTCCTGATATATGGTACGTATATGTACGTGTGTGTATGTATGTATATGGATACAAGTATATACATGCTTATGTTTATCAAAATACAATATATGATTGTTGTGTAAATTATATGGCTATTTTTGTGTTTGTGAACAGGTGTACTATGCTTTGGCATCAGTTATATTTGTCATACCGATAAAGCTCCATTTAAATTGCAAAAAAATTGTGAGTGAAGGTATACCTCTATTTATGGATGTTGTATTTACAAAATTTGACAGATACAAACCTGGAAATTTAGAGCCATTTTTTCATTTAACAAATGTAATATTCACACTAGCAAAATTTAACACAAATATTATACATCTCTCCCTGTCAGCCATATCAGTCATGCAGTCGGCACGTGCGCAGAGCAAAACCACCATAAAGCAGGAACAGATCTGCCAAAATGAGTAAGAGGAACGCCGCTCCGGCATTTGCCCCAGCCAAACATCAAAGCCCATTTCCTTAGATGTTAAAATGGATATCATAAATCGGCATGAAAGACGGGAGCGTCTAAGTGAGATCGTTCCAAGTAGGCTACAGGCTATTTACAATGTGATTTATTTATGGACCTTTCATTGCATTTTCAGTCATTAAACTGATCATTTAATTGTATAAACATGCTGATGCCTATGTTTTAATTTCCAATGCAAAAAAGTGCAAAAAAAGTTTTTTCCATTACTGTTGCCAATATTTTGACTACCTGAAAAATATCCCTATTGAACCAATAATTCACACACACATGCACACACACTCACATACACACACACACACACACACACGCATGTGTGTATGCATGTGTGTGCGTGTGAGTGCATTTTTGTGTGTGTGTGCGTGTGTGTGTGTGTGTGTGGTCAGAACAGCTGGTAGGACCGTTCTGTATGGGCTGGATTACAGCTTTCTAACACATTCCCTGCAAGGGCCATAGCTGCAAGGAAGGTTTTACAGACTTGGGTTTAAAATGCTCACCCGTCCCACCATCTCACTCTATTCATTCATAACCTAAACACACATCAGCATCGCCATCACCATCACCATCATCAGCATCAACATCACATTCACAATACACCTCATCATGGTAATCATCTTTATCATTGTTACATCACCATCATCATCATCACCACCATTATCACTATCACCACCATCATTATCATCATGATCATCATCACTAGCATCACCATTATCACCATTGACATCATCATTACCATTATCATCATCAATACCATCATCACAGCTACATCCACACAATACTAATCATTCCACTTCAGGGTTTGACTGAAAGGAGATTACACCTGATTCTCAGTGATAAAGAAACACTTTATTCCTCATGGGCCAAATGATGCATTTTGCATGCGAATTTCATATCTCTGTCTCTGACAGCACACCTAAGCATCAGCTCAATCTGAGTCCAGCATGATTCTTCATGTAATAGTGTGATGCAAATGACCAGACCAGGTTACACCCACAGGAAGGAATGGGCTCACTCAGTCTTGGTAGGGTACCCTGAAAATGACATCATACTGACATTATACATTACATCACAATGCAAAGCCCTGAAAATGGACTTTGGAAAATAACACACTGGAGAGCTTTGGAAATTACGTTATGCTGAGGAGAGATAAGCATTACATCACACTGCATGGCTGTGAGAATTACATCACACTACAGAGTAATGAGCATTACATCACCTTGCAGGTCTATGAGAATTATATCAACGGCATGGCTGTGAGAATTGCACCACACTGCAGGGTGATAAGCATTACATCACACTGTAGGGAGTTAAGCATTACATCACACTGCCTCATTGTGAGAATGACATCACACTGCAGGGTGATAAGCATTACATCACACTGTAGGGAGTTACGCATTACATCACACTGCATGGTTGTGGGAATGACATCACACTGCAGGGTGATAAGCATTACATCACACTGCAAAGAGATGAGTGTTACATCACACTGCTGCTACATCAGTCAGATTAGTGTATGCCACTTCCATTGACCATAAACTTGGTGTTAAGTGGTAGAAATGATTCTGTGGAGTTAAGTGTCCAAAGCAGCTTAAGGACCTCGCTGATGCCTTTCTGCAGTATTATAACATGATTGAGCTAGTTGGTGCCAGTGTAGATTTACCATCCTGTCAACCCCAGCTGGGAGAGAGAGGTCAGCATGGACACGTTGACGGGCACGGACGCTGACACGGCCCCGCCGGTCACGGCCCGGCCAGCTCACCATCCCACTGAGGTCCCAACTGAGGTCCCTAGAGGGGTCAGGGGGAGGTCAATCACAATAGCGATCCATCCAACCAATCAGGAGGCTCAGAGTTGGTGGGGCAGGGGGGAAGGGGATCTGTGGGTGCAGCTCGTTCTACTCAGCTTGATTTATGTGCACTGTGAAGCCCTGCTACATTACACAAAATCAATCTGCTTTCATATTTATCTATTTTCAATCATAATTTACACACCCCGCACTCTCTCTTCTTGACCAGTTCAAATTAATATTTCACACAGGTGGGGATTTATGTGATAATTATTATTTCTTTTTATACAGAGTATTTCAAAATGAAGACAGTTTGCACTCATACTTCCTGCTTGTTCTCTAAGAGCAGCTGGTATGAATCACAAACCGATTCCAACATTCAAGCTTTGTTTTGGTAAAGATGCCATTGGAACATCAAGATTAATAACAAAACAGTACATCTTGATTTAAAGCACAATACAGTGCTTTGTAAAGAAGAAATGTTCTACTTTCTACCTGTTCTAATCATTCCGGTGCAATTTGTTATTATTTTCAGAAACAAATCTATCAAAAATAGCACAGAATTCAACATCATAATTGATTATACCCTTTGCTAACAAGCTCCTAAATATGACATGAATTAATTAAGCAGTTAAATAAATGCAAGCCACTTTCATCCATCTCAAAGACGTTGAGCTGTGCGACCCTTGAAATGGTAAGAGAAACTGTATAGTAGGTCACTTACACTCTTTAACTCTGAACCCTTACAGCCAGAATCATGAGCTCTGGGATCAGGGGTCAGAGGTCAAAGGTGAGGGGTAGTGGATGACCTCATCCTGTTGCATCACCTGGGGTGGACGAGTGCAACTCTCCGCCTCATGAAAGCAGCTGTGTGCTTCTATCTGTTTCCCTCTCGCCTCCTCTTTCCTCCTCTCCTCCTCTCTGTCCCCCTTAATTCTTCTCTCCTCCTCTTTCCTCCTCTCTGCTCCACCCACCTACCTCTCCTGCTCTCTCCTCTTCTCTTCCGTCCTTTACGTGGATGTCCTGAGAATCAGACAGGAGATCTTCAGTAATTAATTGTACACTGGGTTATAGCTATAAACACACCTGACACAGCTGCACTCAGCAGTGAGGCAGGAGTGTCTGTGAGCATGTGGAGACTCGAGTGCATATTTGCATTCAATGTAGCAGACTAACTGATCAGAGAATGGCACAGAAATCCTGAGGGAGATTTTACATGGGGGACGTTGGTCTCCTTCTCTCCTCTCTTCCCCTCTCCCCTCCTCTCCTCTCCTCTCTCCCTCCCAGCCTCCCACAGCCCTCCTGCTCATGGGGCTGTAAGTGTCTGATTGATCACCCTGACAGCCATATTTCTCCACGCTGTGGCAGGAAATTACGGCCGGCAATTTGTGTTTACGGGATTCCCGAAATTCACTTAACAACCGGCACCTTATCAAAAGGTCAGACCAGGAGCTGGCAACAGGATCATTGATTTTCTCTCTCTCTCTCTCTTTCTCTCTCTCTCTCTGTCTCTCTCTCTATCCTCCCTCTCTCTTTCCCTCTCTCACAATTTGATTATTTTCATATGTAAATATATACTGTATATATACATTGTTTGGTTGGTTTGGTGTGTGTGTGGGGGGGGGGGTTTATGCTTAATTGAGTCCAAATTTGTAGGTCTCTACGCGATGGTATGTTTCGATAAAGAAGTCTCTCCCCTCTCTCTCTTTCTCTCCCTCTCGCTCTCTCAGGAATGCACATTTCTATGTGCAAACATTTCTCTGGCAGTCAACACAAAGTGTGTGCTATTGTTCTCTGTTTTCCTCAGCACAGAGGGAAAAGCTCCAAGTGCTTCAGCACCTTGTGTAGACTCAGCTCTGCAGCTGGGTTCACATAAATCTGGCCCAAACTACAGGCTGCGCCAAGACCTTTATGTTATATTTTAACATTGTAAGCTGTCTAATTTTCTAGCTTCTGTTTATTTTGCTTATTTAAAATGTTTATTCTGCACTGTGGTTTCCCCTGGATTAGAGAATCTGCTACAATATGTTCCAGTTATACATACCTCATAACCAATTAATACAAGTGTTATAAATAGTAAACAAACACTTTTGATGTTTATTCCAATATTAAAAATGTTTTCATTAAATGTGTTGTTAATGAGGGGGTTAGGGTAAATAAATAGAGGGTTCATTTCCATGTTGTAGATACTGTATGCCCTGTATACCCATCTAAGGAGTCTAATATTCTAACCTTCTCAATATGGCAACCCTGGCCTCCTCCTTATTAACACACAAAACCATGTATTAATGTTGTACAAAACATCAACAAGTGTATTTCTCTTCTTTTACAACTTATAATGCAGTTATTCATGGTCTTATAAAGTGCTATTGTAAAAATAAGAATTTATATTTTCAACTGAGCACTGTAACCCAATGTGTAGTTCCGTTTGAAGAATTTCAAGAGAAATACTCAATCCTGTGTTCAATATAACTGGTTTCTCTGGACAGCAGTAATCAATCAGTATTATTCATTAAATAGTGTCAGTGTAATTCCATAACAGAATATTCCAGAACCCATAACCCATGTTATGGACACATGACTCTGGAAAGGCAGGGAAGCAGTTGTATTTATTTAAACAACTATTGTAATATTAATGGTAACACCACCTGGAGCAGGTGATGAAGTCACTCCCCTTCAGCTCATCTTACCCTCTGGTATGTGTATGGGTGTATGTGTGCATTTGTGTGTGGAACAGGAAGATAGTTATGAGGGGATGTTATACATATAATATACTTATAATATTCTGCCTATATTATTTGTAACAGCAGGGGTAGGCAAACCTGGTTCTGGAGTGCCAGAGATGCATCTGTTTTTTTCTCTATCCAAAGCCCTGACTACATAATTGGATTAATTATTAAGCATAATGAATGCAGGTGACCATGTGCTGGAAGCACTAAGCACTTAGCTTTTCACTGTTCAGAATCTGAATATTGAGACTCTTTATATCCGATCATACTGTATACTCAAGATAAAAACAAAATTGGATGAAACAAAAAAACTGAAACGTCTCTGGCACTCTAGTGACCAACCACCTCTTACTTTTAGAAAGCTCCTGAAACCCCAGCAATGGCCTGCAATGGCCAGCATGCCCCAGGGCTACTGTGGTTTGGACCAGATCAGTGCGGTACACAGTGACTTTGTGGCTCATAAATAATAGAGAGGCCCTGGCAGGTGGAATTCAGATGCAACAGAGGACAGACCTCAAAACATGTCATCTGACCCTCAGCCTCTTAGAGGAAGGGGAGAAGAGCACAGTTCACCCAGAGAGAGAGAGAGAGAGAGAGAGAGAGAGAGAGAGAGAGAGAGAGAGAGAGAGAGAGAGAGAGAGAGAGAGAGAGAGAGAGAGAGAGAGAGAGAGAGAGAGAGAGAGAGAGAGAGAGAGAGAGAGAGAGTATGTGAAGACAGCTATTTTATCCGCTGCTTGAATAACTGTTCATGAGGCTTTGAGGTTTTGGAAAATTATTTAGCCAGGAAGTCATTAATTAGCAGTGATTTCGTTTTTGAGTCCCAGTCCTTTGGCGTAAAATTGCCATAATTGCCAAACCATCAACCATAATCACCAAACCATCCACAGTAATCACCAAACCACCCATTGTTATCACCAAACAATCCACAGTAATCATCAAACCATCCATCGTTCAGAGACCAAAGCTCTTCATCAGGAGCATACCCTGGGAAAGTAGGTAACATACCTGGGCCAGGGCTCACTGAACCTTTGCCAGCACTGTGTCAGGAGGTAAAACATTAAAGTGCTAAAACTATGCATTCCAACACAGCGGCATGAAGTATGCTAACAGGCACAAAGTGTTTGAGATTCAATCTGCACCAAGAATGAAATCATGTTCCATTTCAGAACACGTTTACTGCTCCCATCCAATCAGCACAGACAAACCCACCAGCACACACACACATACACACAACATTTGCAAAATAGTAGAAACTGTAGTGTGCTACTAGAAAAAGTGAGCACAGATGCTTGCTTCAGCATTAGGCACTGTCCATTCCATGTCAGGGTGATGCATGTTTACCTTCCAAGCACACAGCCTGCCTGGAGGAGGGAAACATGCTCTTCGTCTTTGTGTTGCATTGTCATTGCGATTTCTCAGGTTGGTTGGAGATGAGATATTAGAACATGAGCAACGGGAGCTCTAATCAAAAAACAAAACTAGGTGGAGTTGAACCTGCGTTTTCTCCTCATGGCTGATTAGCTGATTTAAGTAACTTTGACCTGTGTTTCTTCATCTTGCCATCCCAAGAGAAGGATGTCTTTATGTGTGTGATCAATGGGTGCAATCTTGCAAAGTTTCAGCAGAACTCTGTGATGAAGGTCTGATGGAGTGCTTCTGATGGGACAATACATGTTTTCAGTTCATACAATATTTAAACTCAACAAATCTTTACAATGTTCTCCTCATATAGCAAATACAGTAGGCTGTTCTTAAAAAATGAACTTTGGAATTAAAATGAGCAGAACCCACCATTTTGTGACATTTAATGAAAAAGTAACTCATGCAAATTTGTGTGAGAATTGAATAATATTTAGAGGTTGCTCAAACATGTTGTAACTTTTGCTTTGTACTTATAGGAAATTTCTTCCTCATTCCTGGATGTGGACCCTGCTGACTGGGAGCAGGGTGAATCATCCTGCAAGGCACAACAGCAGGTTTCATTACTCAATGTTATCAATGATAATGCAGGATGAGGGGTGCCGCTTATTCAGTCCTTCACTGCAAAAGCCAGGACAAAGGATGAGGAGCAGGTCCAGTACCTCCTTCAGGTAGTTGAGGCGCACAGAAAGGCATTCTCAAAGGCCTCAAAAGCTGCTCTGCAGACGTAATCTGTGTTTTTGTGCACTGTACTGATTCTGCTGATGATGTGGTGGGATGGTCTCTGAGTGCCCTCATGGCTGCGTGTTCCCTGTGCCACTCACCTAATTAGTTATGCTGCCCTAGATTACTTATGCTGGTGCAAAAGTGTTGTTATCACTCTACGCTCTCCCCTGATCTGGTGTGATATTTGAGCAACCCCTAAAATGCAATGAATTCAGTTGAAATTTGGCAAGTGTTACTTTTTTAAATTACCACATAAAATAATGAGTTCTGCTTTGCCATCTTGTTTGATTAAAATGTTCCCATATATTATAAAATCACACTAATATACAGTACATTTATATTATATGAAGAAAAAAAAGTAAGTGTATTTTTCACATTCATTTACTCTATATATTCATGTAGGATTTGTGTTATGTTTGTGCATAGTAAAACAATTACAAATAATAATAACACATCATGTAGCTCCATAGAGTATTACATTTATTAAATAATAAAAGTATATATTTCAGTCATTACTGTTAGGCAGAATCTGCTATCATTATATGTTTTAATAGTAACAACATGTTGTTCTGGATGGTTGGCATTTTGGCATAGTATGAAACTATAAAGTATGTGTTATTCTTCAGTAATTTACCATAATTTGTTCATATGTGATGGTGTTCATGTTATATAAAGTAAGTGTCAGTACAGTATTGTAAGTGTCAGCATTGCTTTGGCTCAGTGCTAGTTTAGTTTCTGTGAAATATGTTGGTAAAAGTTTAGTTGTAACTTGGCGAATTCTAACACTAATTCAGACACTGTTTTTCAAATCTAGGCAAGAAACATACCATTTTAGTCAATCGTATAGTTAAAGATAAGTGGGAAGACTGGATTGAGACTGTAGACTTATCTGGTGAGCTGGTGGTGCTGTGGTCATCACTTTGTAAATGCTCCGGGTTAGCTGTTCTATACTGTGTTCTAACATTATGTTACTCCTAGTTCTGCCTCCATTCCCATGGTTGCAGACCAGTCCAGCACTTTCTTCTCATGTTCCTTTGTTCCATTCTGCAGACTCTCCAGAGACCTGGATGAATTGCATTATGTTACTGACCCCCTCATCACCTGCCTCCCCCCCCTTGAGTTCACTCTCACCTTTCTGGACATTTAACCAGTCCATTCTACTGATAGACTAGAGACCTGGAAGACGGTTTCCCCATGAACTTTCCTTCCACTGTTGGAGTGTTTTTGCCTCACTTACTGGCTTTTCGGGGGCTTGGTATTTTCATTTTTCATATTTGTGATAGTACTCTGTAAAAAGCACTATACATTTAATTGAAAATTGAACTGAATTTTAATATCAATAATCTGGTACACAGACCGATTTTGGTAATTGTATTTTACATATGTACAGAGAATATATGCTTTGTATGTGAGAAACTGTCATTCCATTGTGCCTGTGATAGGTGCAGTGTTGGGGGCATTATTCCATTATTCCAAAGCAAAGGTAGAATACTGCAGCTCGTCATTATTGCAAAACCAGCAGCCCTCAATTCAGACTGGTAATCAATGCTCTATGAAACCTGAACAGACACTGCCCTCTAGTGCTTGTAGCATGTAAAAGTACAATAAAAATATCAACACATGCATGCAGGCACACACACATATTCTTTATTAAAGAGTGTAAGAGTGTGTAAAAACACTTTTTTGTTGTATAGTAGTTGTGCATATCAATTATAATCTCAAAATCCACAAAAAAATTTAAAAACAATAGTTTTGGCCAAAATTAAAGGATTTGGGGACATTCGCAAGCCTGTTCTGAAATTAGACATTTGGAGATTTTGTGCATGGTGACGTTTCTCATTTAATCACAAAATGATTACCCTGCCCAAAGGGTTGGCTCAGCCCTATGGTTCAGCCAACAAACATCAATCAGACATCACCCTTGAAATGGAAAGCTATCTTCTAAGCCAAACATTGCCATTATCACAATGATATAATGTTGTCACACAGACAATGCCATCCACTCACAGATCCTACTAATTTTTTGCAAGATTGGCAGTCCCCCCCAAACAAACATCAATCAGAATAAAGCTAGCCACATTATTATCACTGATATAATGTTGAGACTACTAAGGCAAGCTTGAGATGAGGGTTTTGCAACTCTGCAATTCAGGTGTAGTAGTCTAGTTTTGGGAATAACTACAGATGGGTACTAATAAGCTTCAAGCCAAAACGTGAGGGTTGGGTAACTCAGCATCAGCATGCATTCATCCTTCAATCTGTATGAGTCTAGCAGTAGCTCTTAGCATCGCATTATCTAGCTAGCATTAGCTTGTTTATTACTTAGCTAGTTAGCTCCCTAGCCTCCTACAATAACACAGAAACACAACAAAACGGCATTTTGATGACATAGCCTACCTCTTAATTGGGCTCTCTCTTCCTCCTCCTCCTTCCTCCGTTTTCTCCCCTGCGCACCTGAAGGCTTGTGCCTTTTCAAAGTCATTGTGCAAATATAAAATCTGTCATAAATCTGATATCTATCTTGCGTCGCGCTGATGTTGGCTCTCTGCCTGACTGCATCAGTAGTGCGTGCCTCTCTGACCCCGTCACCTGCGCTTGCCCCGACAGGAGACAGCACGTCTCTTGGGTTGCCTGTGATGCATGCACATAACCCCCACTTTCAGCAAGCAGCCAGGCATCGCATCCCCCACCTCAGTAACAGCATCTCTGTCAAAGTTAGTGGCGTAACAGAACGCAGTTGATCCATGATCCGTACGGATCACCCCCCACGGTTCGGCACGCATATGAACTGCGGATTAATTGCTAAATTGAACCATCATAGAGAAATACAGTTTTTCTGCCGCTGTTAAGTTTTAAAGTAACAATTCTAATTTAGTTTAATAATCTCTTAGTATACAGTATATGCGCAATGTTAGTTAGCCAGCGATTTCTACTTTAGCTGCCTCGCTACAAAACATTTAGCAGCCTTGCTTGCTGGTTGTTGATTGTTGTTAAACGCCCGAGCAATTGAAGAATGGTTATGTTAAGTTAGTCGTCACACAGATCAGTAACACTTGAAAGTTGTTATTAACTAGCTCGCAATTGTTAGCTAGCTTAGGAAACCAAGATTGGATGTCTACCCCTAACATTATTGTGTAAGCAGTGATAACGGGTTCTAGAGGTTAACTAGCTGGCTAAACATGCTGGCTAAACTGTTTGCAGAGGGAAGATAAGTGAAGTGTTTCAAACAAGCTATCGAGCCAGCTCATGGTGTCAACCAACTAAACGTTTCTACAGTTTGTAGAACAGATTATGGCAGTTTTCAAGTTCAATAGCTAGCTCAATTGAACAATAGATAACATGAACGTTTTCTGAATTGGCTAGCTACAAACCAAAGCGGATACATGCTAGCTAGCTAGCCAAGACTAGGTCTATGCTACCGTTAGCTAACTCTCTATAAGAAATGTTAGCGATAACTAGAGAGCTTACTAACCGCTCGCTTATTTACCCTACAACTCAGACTCTGGAAAACATCAGTTAGCCAACTAGCTAGTACTTGGCTACTTTGGGACTAAGATAACTCCATCAACGCTAGTTAGCTAATGGTAGCTTACTAACCTAACGTTTTAAAAAGCGGTAAATGGGCAAAAATGTTCACTGCTTTAAGTGTTTTACAGAATAAATGGAAATCAAAGTTATATTTGTCTCCCTTTTTTTTTTTTGCTGATCCCAAAAATTATCCGATCCGAACCGTGAGTTTTGTGATCCGTTGCACCCCTAGTCAAAGTGCAGGCCAGATGAAACATTGTGTGAGGAACAGAACAGGGGTGCAAAGTGTATTTATTTTTGTTTATTTGTTCATTGGGAGGAAAGGAGAGGGCGCACACCAGCCACCAGTGATTTTTATTTTTATTTTTTTGTGAGGGCGACCTGGCGCCCCTAGCCAACATGGCGCCCCAGGCAGCTGCCTGTATTGCCTGTGCCTTGAGCCGGCCCTGATCAAAACTATGCAAAATTTAACTACCTGCTTCAGAAATGAATTGCATATTTGTAAGTTGCCCTGCATGACGGAGATAACGTTGTTTTAATGATAATTAGACTAGTTTACTTCCTTGCGAGTACCGAGGCTAGTAATGACGAAAAAGTAAGTAAGTGTTGTTTAATCGTGGTTTCATAATTAAAACAGTGCCTACCTGAGTGATATCATTCACCGTAACCGAACTGGGGCTGGGAATGCGGTCCTTTTCATGACAAGTTGTATTCGGAATGTCGGAAGATGCGACGTTGATTGATTGATTGAGACAAAACCATTTGGAAGGGGGGGTTGGAAATCGGAGTGCTGATAAGGTGTATTTTTCTGTGGATACTACTATACATTTCCCTCTTTATATTTGATAGAATTCCAATAACAAATAAAGAAACAAATTACATACAATTAACACCAGCC
This sequence comes from Aldrovandia affinis, assembly GCA_029706075.1. Taxonomy (NCBI): domain Eukaryota; kingdom Metazoa; phylum Chordata; class Actinopteri; order Notacanthiformes; family Halosauridae; genus Aldrovandia; species Aldrovandia affinis. Next base: position 3,071,363 of record JAINUG010000100.1, read on the forward strand.
AAAAAAGGACACTTTTTGACTCTGAGGGCAAAAGGGCAGGGGCTCAAGCCCCCCTTGAGCCCTATCTGTGCACATGCCTGCTTCCAAGATTTAATGAATACTTCATTAATGGTGAATAATGACCTGTTTTACTGTTTGATGATGTAATGTTGTTAATTTTTATAGATATGCATTTATGAATGGCTTATTTTTACATTATTATAAAGTAGGCCTAGCTATGCAGTTATAAAGTGCAACCACACACATAAATCAACAGCACAGTGCTCACAACTATTATCTATTTATGTATATACTTACTGGTGTATGTACCTATATGCATATATTTATATTTTTATGCTAATGTGAATGCCGCATGATAAGCGCAGATGGAGCCTTGACCAGAGGGCTGAACTAAGAGGATGAGCTTTTATGGTCTTGCAGTGAACTTTATGATTAGCTCACGTTTGGAGAAAGTTGGCGGTCAGGTGAGGCAGAGGGTTTTTTTTAATGGGGAGGTCTTCCTGTGTTAATCACTATCAGTGAGCGCCGCTCCTTCTGGACAGCGAGTGCCATCTATTACCACACGCTGGCGAATTATTACACTGTTGATTTAATTAGTAAAAGCAATCGCAATCTCAGTGCAAGTTAATCGTGAGAATTTATTTCGCCCCAATGACAGTTTTACGCCTGTTTGATTAAGTTTCATAAGGTTTGTTTTTCTGATTTTGTATAATATACCTACCTTAATATTTTGCTGCAGGAGTCGGTGCACCATTAACGACTGTAATAAACTCTTTTTAAAAACGCCTATTTTTATGATTTATCCGTATGTCTTGCGGCTGTGGTGTGGCCAGAGGAATAATCGGAGCGATGTTGTTTCAGCCGCCACATAAATCCGCTCTGAGAAGGTTGTCCCATCGGCTGGGAAAGTTTGAGGTGAACGGAAGTTTTGGAAGACAGATGCACATTGCAGGGTTGCTGTATTTGTACGAGAGCAATAACGCTAAAGCATTAAGTCTACTGTAAAACGCATTCCAATGTTAAATGTAATCATTTCGCTTGCAGGGTGGTTACTATTGGCTGTAATCAACCTCCAATCGAAATTAGATGCATATGAAATGAATATCAAAAAAGAGAAGACTTGCTTCCTGTCAGCCCAAGTTGTTTTGTTGTGCATGTGCATATTACATCAGTCCTTTTTTCATGAAAACTGTTTTTTATTTTTTATTAACAACACTCTTTTCCATTTAAATGGGGAAGTTGTCTGAATTCTCTAAAGGTTTGAAAGCAATGTTGGTCTTTATTCATTCCCATTATCTCAGTCAGATAGTTCAGGTCATACTGTACATGATATCTGTTTGAAATCAGGTTTATAAAAAAATAAAAAGGTTTAGGGCCGAGTTTGAAGCATCCACACATTGGTATTAAGCACATTTAAAGAGCCATTTAAACAAATGGGGATGCTTAGTTCTAATTTGATGCCGATGTGTGAATACATTTGTAGCAGACGTTCTTGCCAAGAGGGACTACTAAAGTTGCATTTCTTTACATGCAATCCACTTAGACAGCTGTATATTTATGGAAACAATTCAGGTTAAGTCTCTTGCTCAAGGGTACAACTGCAGTGCCCCACCTGGGAATCAAAACGGCTTCCTCTGCGTTACAAGCCTAGTTCCGTAACCATTATGGTAACTGCCAACCCTGTTGTAAACATACCACAGTCTGTCCTAACCCTCTATATTAAGCCTGGTCCGAATGTAGAAGTGCTGAGGGCAGCAGTTATTTTGATTTAAGGTTCTTTTAAGTGGCCTGACAGTCCAAATGTACAGGATGCTGCTCTGTTGTGGCTGGAAGGTGATGTCATTTTCCACCTGAGCTCACACAGGCTGAAATCAGCTGCAATGTCCAGCTAATTCTGCGCAGACACATGGAGTTCCTGCAGGGCTGTGATTTGTACCAACACGTCGCCTTCCAAGCTGTATTCTGAAAGAACATGAACAAGTTAACTCATATTACCTCTTCTGAATTCTACAGGATATTTGTGTTGTATAGCATTCAGTATCGTTCTGTTTTACTGTTTACTTATCTAGCTAATTAACACAAGCCATGCATCTAAGTTAGCTAGCCCTCTTGCTTATCATCTGCAACTAGATTTGGCTATTTGGAAAATAGTACTGCTTAAAAAGAATTTGTAATATATCATAATAATCATAGTTTTCCTAACCCCAGTAGACTCTTTCATAGTAGCCTAATTCATGTCTTGCAATGTGGACCAATGATAGCATGCTCAATAAGTTACATTTCAGGATGTAGCCTGACTAGAAGAGCCAGAACTTGACTCTCAGAGCTAGTAAGCACATTAATGGTGGGTAACAGCAACCATAATACTTTGCAGGTATCCCTATCACAGCCATTACATAATGTGAGCAGACATGCTTACAACAGTATTATGCAGATTAATTTTGTGACCAACTTGTCAGTCCAGTCATTGCTAGCTTTAGGTTAATCAATCACGCAGACTCATTAGTGTGATTAATTTGATTATTATCATCAAATTAGGTAGCTATTAGCTAGACATAGGATCGGTCAGGTTACCTGGAGGGTGTGAAAAGTGTATGTGTTTTAAATATGGCTGGCTAAAGTTATTCCTTTTGCTGATATTATCACTGAAGATTCCACCTCATCAAGGTCTTCAACTGGCTACTTAGATGTAAGCTATTGCATAGTGTGCAGGTGAAATATGTTACTGTTTATGAATAAAAAAAGCACTGAGGTTGATTGTAGCTACACTTTAGACACGTTCGGTCAGCATGTGTTTTATATGTTTCTGAATGATCCCTTTCGGTTACATCTCCAGTTAAAACGCGCACTGATGATGTCACAGGTGATGACACCACAGGTGTTGTCTCTGCTGTGTCTTCAGGGCACAGTGACTTCTTGATGCCCCGAGCCTCACTGGGAGGGGCGCCCCTACTTCTGCACAAGCCAGTTCACCTCCATCCTCTGGGTGGCACTAGGGCTGGGTATTACCACCTACCTCAGGATACTGTATCACGATACGAGGGTCACAATACAATACGTAAGACGATACAGTGACCCTAATCCTAACCCTTGCTTCGACATATTATTATGCGAGACTGGTTTAACGCTTCAATTTTAAATCAGCTAACCAATAACGTCTACTTTAAACTTGCCGCTAGCTTTGATGGTTACGATCAGTAGTCTGGAAGTCTCGCGTCATTTCATACATCAGCAGACAAGGGAATTTACGCATACACATGCCTGATCCTGGGCACTGGAGAGCTCATATTTGTATTTCATGTGTAGGATTTATGAAATAAAAATAGGTTACAGTATTATTACATTGCGGGATTTTGTGCGAGATGTGGGACAACGCATCTTTCAGAGTTATGATGGACTAATGTGCGGGATTGACAAAAACGATCTATAACATACAGACACAGGTACGGAAGAAGGTCCATCAACTGGGATTGTTGTTCTGTCTGCGGACCGGACTATTATTTCTCCCACGGAGAGAGAGACAGCGCCACTCTATACAAATAAATAAAATAAACTTAAGCCGTCCCGCTCACGAGTTCCGGCCAAAAACAATAAATCGAAAACAAATGACAATGACAAACTAAATAAAAGCAAAACACTACGATAAACGCGACACAACACTACACACAGACGTTTACAACCTTTCAGTTCAGTCTCACTCGGTTCTCTCCCAACGCTTTCAGGTCCCATGTTCCAGCCACCTGCTCAGAGAGCAGAGCAGTTTTAAGCACACACGTACAATGCTGCACAGCTGCGTGCTCTAGCTGCTTTGCCAGTTAATGTGGCCGTTAATCACCCTGATTTCCCTGCCGCGACGCCTTCCACAATACATTTTTATTTTCAAAACACACTCCCCGCAGGCTGGCATTATTGTTCAGAATGTATGCGTCAAAGGGTTAACGATATACCACACGTTAATGTGCACATCCTCCAGCACTTCATCCTCCTGTTGCTGGGACACCATCACATGGACTTCAGCCTCTTGGAAGTAGTAGCTCCTAATTTATATGTAGTGACCAGCAGGGGGCTCTTGATGCTGTGTCATGTAAAGGAAGTGCCCCAAGGTGCATTCCTGATGTTAACCTCTGGTCCCCTGCCTCACCCGAGCTACCACTGGGCTAAGCCTCTGGGGCGGAGCCCACCAAGCGGACCACCCAATAGGTGTAAGCCCAATGCACACTGAAGGTCCAGGTAAGACGGTGTAAATGGTGGTGCCAAATCTGACATGGGGGTTGGGAGGTGTGCACCAAGTAGACATAAGGCGCTGTTGGGCTGTAACTTTACTCCTTCCTGGGGGTAGCTGCAAGCCAGGTGTACATTTACATTTAAGCATTTAGCAGAAACTTTAGAGCAACTTACAAGTGCATCTAACAAGGCTAGGAGAACAGTGCTAGTCCTGGAAAATCAATAAAGTCACTCATGTTGTGCATAGGATGGCTAAAGGTGACATAATATCTTTATATATATATATAGTGTTAATTAGGGACATTTTTCTTTCTTGACATTTTAAACATTGATTGAAGGTATGGTTGCAGTTAACGAAATGTATGTCACTAAATTATTTATTAGCATTTCACTTTGCAGCAGGACTTATGTGACCGCTCCATTGTAGAGGGAGCCAAGTAAGCTAAATGCAGTGTGCTTGATTGATAAATGATTGATCTATTTATTTATTAAATAGTTGATTAAAGGCCAACACGTGCAAACTCTAACAGATTGCAGCCACAGTAAACCATTCATGACAAGGGGCCCCTGGGTGGCTCAACTGGTAAACACACTTGCCCGGACTGCAGGTTGCAGGTTGCTGTGGTTGGGGTTCAATTCCCCGGCTGAACCAACCCGTATTTGGGTGCCATTCAGGGGCAGCGATTGCCTGTCCACGGCAGGGGAGGGAATGTACAGAAAGCTTCCCTATGTACAGGTACTCCTCACTTAACGACCTACCTTTTTAACGACCGCGCGGACTTATGACCAGCTCTCTGACCAGTCGGTATTGTACGCTGTAACCTATGAGAACTTTGGTCGTGGAAACGGCAGCGCGGCGTCTCAGCGTCAAGCATCTCATCTCGCATCACCTTTTCTGTCTCAGTCTCGTTCCGCAGTCGGTCAGTATTCACTACACTAGCGTTCGCAATTTTTAGTCTATACATTTTCGCTGATTGCATTTTTATGTTCTGTAATATGTAAGAGTTATGCAAATTAAAACAAAGTTATCAAGTTGGAGTTTCCTTTAGACCTTTTCTTTATTCAGAATAAATAAAAACGACGCTATCTTGATGGTGGCTGGTCCTGTAGTTGCAGGCAGCTGGTTTTGTGGGGGTAATAGTCACAGCTGTCCCTGCACCTGTGTGTAAGCAGCATTGGTACACTTAGCACAGACCTTAGTCATCATGCTAGGCTACAGCTTTAGCCACATCTGGTAACTATAATGACCATGTAAGCACTGGAGTTGTGAGGCTGTAAATTATACCTGCTTGGTGTGTTCTCTCCCTCAGGGGGTACATTGGGGTATGGTGGAGATTTTTGAGGTTCTTATGATGAAAGTTTGTAGATGCAGTAACTGAACAACACAAAGGCACCAAAAGAAGTGTAGGTCTGTGAGGAAAAATGGGCTTATTATGAATTTTTAATCCATACTGAAAAGGCATTAAAATTGCAACATTTAAAATATTTTGAAAACTATGTCACAGTCATTGTGGTTAGAGCAGTGCTTCATGCAAAATGTATGGGTTGTACAAGTGCAATATTTCAGCACAGTCCATTCTTTTGACTATTGGTGAACACAATGGGCTGAAGTGACTGCTCCTCTCCACCAGTACACACAGATAGAACAGGGTCAATGCAGAGCTACTCTCCTCCAAAAGAGCCGTGTGCAGATCTGTAGTACCTGTCCTCTGATAGACACACTGACCCCCAGTGTACTGAATCTGGCCTGTGTGTGGGCATGTGTGTGTGGATATATGTGTGCTGTGTGTGTGTGTGTGTTTGTGTGTGTGTGTGTGTGTGCTTGTATGTATGCATACATGTGTGGGTGCATGCGTGCGTGCATGTACACATGTGTGTGTGTACAGTATTGTAATTCATTCTGTAGAGGTGTACATCTGTGTGTGTGTTTGTGTGTGCATACATGTGTGGGTGCATGCGTGTGTGCATGTACACATGTGTGTGTGTGTACAGTATTGTAACTCATTCTGTAGAGGTGTACATCTGTGTACTTGTACATTTCAGATTTTTGATTACCTTTGGTTTGTGGGGCGGGGGGGGGTAATAGTCACAGCTGTCCCTGCACCTGTGTGTAAGCAGCATTGGTACACTTAACACAGACCTTAGTCATCATGCTAGGCTACAGCTTTAGCCGCATCTGGTAACTATAATGAAGCTGCACTTCCTTCTAACTTGTTAAAAATATGAAAAAGAACAGGAAACCTTTTCCCATTAATTACACAGATTTGCCCCAAATTCCCAACTCTAACTGACTTGGATAAACTTCAAATCCTTCTGGGAGAGAAAGGGAGCTATACCAAATTAGTAGCACAATATGTAATAGCCTGCCATAGCCGGAGGGATAGTGGTGTGAGCTCGTGGGATGGCACTAAAAATGCACTAGCCATTAGTAATAGGATATACTGTATATTTTTATATTGTGTTTTGTTTTTGAGCGAAAAATAATAATTTAGTTTTACAATACTATTTTGTAGTTGATGTGTTTAATGTTTATTTATGTAAAGCTTTGGTAATAACATAACGGGAAGACGAGAACAGGCCATTCAGCCCAACACTGCTCGTCCATTCCTACCACTAATATATTGAAATATGTCATGCCAATAAAGCATTTTTTGAATTGTGGCTATGAATAAGTGGATCCTTTAGGAAATCTAAAATATAACATGCAAACACACACTGTTTCTGCAGACTTATTGTTTTAAAATATAATTTTAAATATAAAAAACTGGAATGGGAGCATTTTTTGGATTAGAGCAGTTTTTCATTTTGTAATGTGAATAAAACATTTCAATTGAAAAATGTATTTTAGAAAAATATTCAAGGCCTTTTCTTAAGTGATTACCAAGAATCACTTTAGGCTGAGAGCTGTAAGGGTTCGATTATATATGAATAATAGAGAATTTTATCATTTTCCATGTGTGGGTGTACACATGGTCAGAAATGCAAGGTAAGTGAGCAGAATGACCACATATCATTAGTTACTTAGCAAGATAGACAAGAGCTACTATAAACTATATAGAAATCCTGTTGTACATCCTCTTGCATTCATAAGTAACTTTCCATAATTCATTTAGTTCCCAATGTTGTTCAGGCAGGGTTAATTTAGTTGCCGAAGCAAATTTAGATGTTTGATGTGACATGATGATGCTAGCTAAGCCAGCAAGATAGCCACTATAAGATAGATGTAACTATACCGTGAAACACTAGTTGCTATATGCTATGTAGTTATTATAAGTTCTGTATTGCCATTCTGTCGCATTAGTGATATTCCATCATTCAAATAGTTCCCAGTTTTGTTCACATGTGGTTCATTTAGTCACCTGAGCACTAGGTCAGCTGTATGTGCCACCATTAGAGCAGCCAGTCCAGCAGTATTTGCCCCCATGCCATGAATATGTGTTGTGATTTCAAAGTCATAATCTGTCCTATGTAGCACAGATTTTTTTTAAGTTTTTTAAAATGCATTTTTTAGATTAGGGTATACTTGTTTCAAAATTAACATGTTTTGGCCTTGGCCCTAACTTACAATTACAATTCACAGAATATATATATATATTTTAAATATACAATTCCAGGTTTGCTCTAGACACACTGTAGGCCTATTTCCTCTTGAATCTCTCACAATGTTAGTTTGCCTCTGACTACAGGTTTTTATGGCACCGAATGAGTCACTCCAATCAGGGATTTTTACTGGGCACAGCACAGCAACAGCTTTACTAAGGGCTGCTAATGACCTCCTCCTCTCTGCTCATACAGATGAGCTTAGTATCTGACAGACTAAAGCCTATTAATGCTTCACCTTATATTTAACAAATGAATGACCAGTGGGGTTGCTGGTGTGATATGAGACATGGACAACCAGATTGAACCCCTCCCTCACTGGGCAACCCTACCGCCAATTATGTCACCCCACAGGGCTGCTGGCCACTGGCACAGTCTGTATTCAATACCAGACCGATGGGATCATACACACACTAGAACAGTGCCAAAACAGGATGAGCCACCCAGCCACCATTCTTTATATCCTTAAATGAAAACACATTGAATTTGACGCATGTCACCAAACCATCATTAAAGGTTTAGTAGACATTGTAGTGAAGTCCATAATTCCTAAACTTCTTTGAGAATTTTGTATTTCAGATCAGACCCAGTTGATGGTCTGTGTGTTTGGAAGAATACGGTTTTGCCTCTTGTGCAAGGGGTTTCTTTTATATCCAAACAGGAGCTCTACTGAAACTTTTGCCTAAAAACATTTTCTACTGAAACTGTGTCAGGGAAGAACCAACATCCAACCTGCTGCTTCTGTGAAAGGAATCAGCTATGCCCTCCGCAACACAGTCAGTGTGCAATCATTGCACCTTAGTACATTATACATGCATTTTGAATTATTATATGCATTTTGTGTCTAAACTGCCACTGTCTAAATTACTCTTGCTAGGGTACATTTGCTAGCAGCTAGTGACAGCTGTGTTTTGCAATAATTTTAATTACCCCCTGCCATATGCATTCACACTGTGGAAGTTGGGGAACTGAGAGCACTATGACATGTGCCTCCTGTGACATTACATAGGCGGGTGTAGAGCGAAGGAAGCCAGCCGACTCTCATCTCATCAGCCACAAGCTACAGTGTTGCAGCTGAGTCTAAATAATTGGCTTTGATTCAGCTGAACACTGTCATTTTTTATGACACCTACCTTTAATTTGCTATGAATTGTCTATGCAAAAAAATGTGCTGTTGGTGGTGTATTTGTGTTAGTGTAAAGACAATTAAAAATAGTTTATTCAAAATGTTTTGTTAACATCTGCACCTCAAACGAACGTGGTGCAGCTGGTTCGATTAAAAGTAATTTATTAAATCAACTGAGCAATGGATTACTCTTAACAACAATGATTTGTATCCTTTATACAGATGAGCAAAAAAGGCTGTATAATATAAACAATACAGGCAATGAGCTATATTGTATGCTCAAAAGATTGGGGGAAATATATTTTTTATACTACATGTACTGAGAAAAAGATATATATTAAAGTAATATTTTTCCCCAGAAAAAGTCAATAATACACCCCTAATAAGTATTTAGAATAAAATCCAACAAAAGTAAATCTAGATAAACATGTTTGTTGTCTTCTATAGTGTTTTTTGAGATTGGTTAAACTATTAGGGGACATTTTGACCAAAAACCTAGTTCCCTCTGCCAGGAAGCTGAAACTTGGCCGCATTGGATCTTTCAGAAAGACAATAATCCCAAGCATACCTCAAATTCAACCAAGAAATGGTTAAAGGAGCACTCCGAACAAAATCCATAATTTCATAATGTAGGCTATTACTATCTATTGCCGATCCATCCACATGGCGCTGTTGATACTTTTGCGTTTACATGAGCTATGAGCGTCCAAATGTCAAATAATTTACAAAGACAATCTACACACCAAGATCACACAGACCAACTGTAATTTGTGTTGTTTGACTCAGCTAGCTGGAATGTGAAAGAACGGGTTCTGAAGAATGGTTTTCTAATATAAACTAGAAACTCTAACATTAAGGACTGGATAGCCATGCAGCTTTTGATCAAGTAAGTAACGCTGTCTATAATGTTTTGTAATGTAGCCTGTCATAATATTATCTGTCTTGCAAGCTAACTTAGCTAGTGTGGGAGAATCTGACCCCAGCCAGGGCCAGTTAGACTGAGGGATCCCACCACACTGGGATCAAAAACAAACACAATCTTCAGTCTGATGTAATTGGGTTTATTGTATATGATACGAAATTACATACAAGAAAACGGGCTGGTTCGCAAAGCAGCTTCCGTTACATTTCTGAATACATCCTTCTTTTATCCTTCTGGTGGTTCTGTGTGGCTCAGTTGGTAGAGCATGGCGTTGGCAACGCTTAGGTTGTGGGTTCATTCCCCACTGGGGCCACATATACTGAAAATGTATGCATTCACTACTGTAAGTTGCTTTGGATAAAAGCGCCTGCTAAATGGCATATATTATTATTATTATTATTATATTATCCTGTTTCCTAACCCCTCCTGTTGTGGAGCTCAAAGTCATACCACTCAAATCTGACTCAACCCCTCCCCATACTCACATCACATCTTTCCTATTCACCAATGTTTCCCATTCTGCCCCTACAGCTGTTTACATTTTCCACCATTATTTCCTTGTCCTTCACTCTATAATAGAAAAAATTAACGGTCACTTAAGCTGACCTAACTACGCACTATATATATAGCATGTACTGATAATGCTATTTGCTAAATGGCTACAATAGTAGTTTAATAAGATATGATGTTAGATAATAACTATAATGACAGATCATGGCTATGGAGTTATACTGATAGATCATGAGTGTGTCATGAGTGTGAACTCCTCTTGACCTTCCTTCTACACTAGCTAGCTAGTTATTAAAAACGGAATGATACAAAGTTAATGTAAATGACTTGACCGGTTAGCTATAATAGGTAAATTAGACACTGTTTCTTCTCATAAATACACACTAATCAAAAGATATGTTGTTAACTAACATTATCTATGTTGCTTCTAATGTCAAATAGCACTAGCTAATTTGTCCTATGATCGCAATTTTTATTCCATTCACAGTTCATGTTTATTACATAAACGTAACTAGTTAGATCGCTAGCAAAACATAATAGTAGTTAGTAGATTTTCTGATGAACTGTAGGTGAAAAATATTACATTTAGCTAATTTGCTCTCATTATCTAAAAGTTAGTGTTCATCTCCGTGCTTGCTGCCAAAACTAGCTGTTTCACTAGCATTGCTTAAAAAATAAAGACCTATCAAGTCAACATTCATCTCTATTCAATTCTCATAATGTCAATGTGTGGTTAGAAAATAAGTTGGGTTATGTTGGTGTGCAGTTCATCATTGTAAGTTATTTGACAATTGACTCCCATCAGTAGCGATTTTACCGTGGGTGCACGGGGTGCATTTGCACCCCCTACTGTTGGGATGGAAATATTACAATTTTCAAATCAATGTCAAAAATATTTTTGAACATTGCACCCCCTGTTTTAAAACCCTAAAACCCCACTGACTCCCATTATATTTGCCATTTGGACGCTCACGGCTCATAGAGAAACGGACACAAATGCAAACGTGTATCAACGACGCCATGTGGGTGGACCGGCAAGACATAGGCTATAGTGAGTAGCCTATGTCTTGTCGTCATAATTTAATCCATCATTTTAATTATTTAGGAGTTTTCTTTGCCCGACCACAAATTACTGTTTTGCAATGACCATCTCAGTCTACAGACAAGAGGGAAGTCTACAAGCGCAGACCTAAGTATTTGAAGGATATTGAAAGATTCTCCCCATGTGTGTGTAATGCACATCTGAATAATCAAGATTTGAATTTCATTTGACAAAATGTTGGACAAGAACTCCATCCAAAGAATGCCTCACAGTAGTTCAAACCAGCGTGAGCGACTGCTTTATCAAAATGGTAATTTGAACTACAGCACATTTAGTTACATTAATTATATAAATCATATAATTAATGTAATTGTACATTTTCACATTAGTTTTAACATGCGAATTTTCATATATCCTCACATCAACTTACTTATCTGTGTTGTTCACAATGATATCAGGTTGACAGGTGTTAGAAATGAGCCTTTGAGGAGGAAAGCTAATGTAACGTTTGTAGATCAATTGTTAATTTTATTTTAAATCGTATCCGTCAGATAATAACTTTAGTTCCCTCTCGGCGTTGTCATAACATTCATCTTGTGAATAAAATGGGACTGAATATGTGATGTACATTACATGTCAGCACATGTGGCGACATATTGTCACATAAATGTGTGATCACCTATATGTGCCTTGCCTGCAACACGTGATCACATGCATACCACATATTTCCACATGTTTAGCACACACCGTCACGTGTGTGTGATCACATGTACTTCGGAGGTATTTACATGTGATTCACATGTGAAATTCATGTGATTTTTTCCCGTATGGAAGTTTCACGTAGGGTAGACTGTGTGGCTATTATGTTTCGCAAGGTTATATATTTCGCAAGCAAATCAATGGTATTTAGAAAAAAAAGTTCCAAGAAAATACATCAATTTCCATGTGTGCATACAAAATGTAGATTGTGGCATGCTCCAACAACTTGGATTCCATACTTTGGTCTCGTATAGCTGACGCATGATCCGCCGGTCTTTTCATTCAGAGAACAGTGGCGCACTTTAAAAAAATGTATATGATTTTGTCCTAGTTTCTGGACTCCCGCTGCTTGAAGACAGCTAATGTTTCTTTAAACCTCGAAGCGAATGATGTCCAGGTTAGCGTAATTTAACTGCCGTCCTTATAAGCGGCACTTCCTGGACAGCGTTAGCGAGAGAGAGAGAGAGAGAGAGGGGAACAGAAAACCGCCCCAAATCAAGGAGAGAGAGAGGGAGAGAGTGAGAGAGAGGAACAGAAGAGAGAGAGAGAGAGAGAGAGAGAGAGAGAGAGAGAGAGAGTGTGTGGGGGAGATCGGACGAGCCAGCAAACGATTGTAGGGGCCTGGGAAATTTGGACTCCACAACTTTACATCCGAAGAAATATCGGGACGCCAAAGACAGGGGCTGTCTGCTTTTATGGAGGAGAGACATAACGGGTAATTGTTTAAAATAATTGTATTTCTGGCAATATACTTAAGATTCTTGCTTGACGTTCGGCTCGCATTTGTGCATTGGATATAGTTTAATTGCATTATATATAATTCGTTGTAGCCTATATTAAAAGCGTGTGAACAGGATTTGATTTGATTTCGTTATCATTTGTTTATTGAAAGGTGTGCGTAGCCTATCGTTGTATGCATTGGGTTGGCTCTGCGGTGTTTCCCCGCTTGACAATGATTTGATAAACCAACTTTATTCGCGACAATTGAAAGCGCTGTGGAGGTATTAAAATATGCTTAGGAGTGTTTTGGAGACTTATGGTGACTGTACAATTCATAAATTAAACATTTACTGTGGTGTTTATCTAGACAGAAGGGCAATTAAGATTGTAATGCTTTAGGTATAAAGATAAAATCAATTAAAGGTGTACACTGCCATAATTTAGTCTGACTGTAGCTGACAAATTCAGGGTAACGTCATGCACACAATTCTTCGTCCTATACATGGACATACGCGCGCATACGCACGCGCGCACACACGGGACAGAAAACGGCTCCAAATCAAAGCTCTCCTTAAACCATTTTCAACTAACATCAACACTATTTAAAATGCATTCAAACGCCAACTTAATCTCTCCGCCGAAGTTGAAGGGAGTGTTATTGTTTCCATAATACATGTTTTTACGGCGTTGTTTTGTCCAATAATTACTTCAGGAGGTCTCTTAGATTTGGGGAGTGCTGAGCATACAAATGATCTTATTGAAGTTGAAGTATCATGATTATGACCCACCGAATTAATTAATCGAAGGTAGATCTCTCCAGAGAATAATTGGCCAAATAGAACCCCTTACAGAAAATTCACATGACATTTCACATGTGATTCACATGTGTTCCATACTTTTCCACATGTATACTACATATTTTCACTTGTATCTCATGTGATCACATATCACATTTACTTCACGGGTATTAACATATAGGCCTATGTTTTTTGGACATTTAACTCAAGTGATGCAGAATTTGTCTCACTGTTCACATTGCACATCATTTTAATGGGTAAAGCCAGATCCTCTGGGTGACAGCAGAACCCATTTTTAAAAATTTGAAAGTTAAAAAAAATATGACCAGACTACAAGGTGTGCAACAGACGTCCATAAGATAGTCAAACTTTTCCAGTTACAAGTTAGCGTGTACAGTATGGCAGCATCAATAACAGAATACATGATATAAAGAAAAATTAAACAGGTCATAAATCTGAACAATAAGCAATGAGAAATTCAGGTACGCAAATGTGAAAAGGCAGTGCAGTGAACTGGATCTCAAAAGCCTCATATATGGCTTTTTGATATTTGTCCCGTGTCGTGCAGTATTCTGTGAGTCCTTTAAAGTAAAGTATTGCTTCAAATTTGCTGCAGTGCCCAACAACTACAGGCAAAAGGGTTTTGATTTTCATGCAGCCTGTGTTATGAGATCCTGTTCTCAGGATTGCATTTCACATCTACGTGCTGTAATACCTTCATGTGCTCGTTGGATCAGGGTTATCGTCTCTGCTCGCCGCCCTGTTTACTCTAGGTTGCTGTGCTGGGTGCCCAACATTGTTTCGATCATGGATTTGAGTTTGAAATGGTTTTGTCAGTGGCTGATGAATTTGAACAATGCCAGATATACAGGAAAAGGAAAATAAAGTGACCAGGGAACTCTGCAGAACCTCCGGCTCTTATTCCTGCCATATTTCACATCACAAACCCGGTGGTCTGGAGTCTGAATGCATCCTCAAAGTGCGTCTGTCACCTGGACACAAAGCAAGCACAAGAATTGGGCAGGTGTGCTGTATGTTGCCTCGATATGTCTGGGGATCTGTGTGTTGTCTGGATGGGAAAACCGATCTGTATGTTGCACTGGATGGATTCAGGGATCTGTGTGTTCCCTGGATGGGTGGAGGAATCTGTATGTTGCCTGGATGGGGTCAGGGATCTATATGTTGCCTGGATTTGTTCAGGGATCTGTATGTTGCTTGGATGAGCAAATGGATCTGTATGTTGCCTGGATGGGTGGAAGGATCTCTATATTGCCTGGATTGGTTCAGGAATCTGTATGTTGCTTGGATGGGCAAAGGGATTTGTATGTTGCCTGGATGGGTGGAGGGATCTGTATTGCCTGGATGGCTATATATAAGTTGAATATGTTTGGGTACATTTTTCAAAACAAATTGTATTTTGAAGTTGTAATGATTCAGATTGATGGTGCAGTCAGAATTGTATTGATACTGCTTTCTGTTAGAGGTGGACCAATATGGATTTTTCAAGGGCGATGCAGACATGTCTGCCGATATATATTTTTTGCCTGGCTCCACTTTGGTGAAGTGTTCCCACACCAGTGCTTTGCCTTTCTCAGCCATCTGTAAAGAATGAAAAATGTATCAGTTTAATGTTTTTCTATATATTTAGGTTTTCGGACATAAGATTTCAGGGGTTGGCAACTGACATTCTGATGTTTTTTTCAGCAGAATGCATAATAAATAGGGACTAGAATTAAATATGCTGCATTATAACAGGCAGATAAACATATACATGCACATATACATGCACACACGCATGCACATGCACACGCTTGACCAAAGCAGCAGTGTTGCCGTTGAAAAAACCTTTAGAGAGGTGAGCGGAAGCTGAGGAATGAGACAGGGAGGCCCAAGTATTAGCCCTGACATATGATCCCTAACCCCGTGGTATAACTCCAGACATACTGCTATCTGGCCATTCATTCCTGTGCACCAAACATGTGTGTATCTATTCCCTGTTGGATTCTCTGCTGTGCCACCAGGCTGAAGGGCCAGAGCAGGACAATGCCCGGTGACAGTGCCAAACAGATAAATACCGCCACCCTATTGGCTACTCCACCCTTTACAGGTCTTCAGGGTAGAGGTACCAAATGTCTTTCTTTAATTGTGTATCATGCATCCAGATATACAGTACCAACAGTTTGGAGCTGCAGTATGGAGCAGTTATCAAGGGATTGCAGGTTTGAGTCCTGATTGGGACACTATTGTTGTTCCCTTGAGTAAGGTGGTTACACTGAGGTGCTTCAGTAAATAAACAGCTGCGTAAATGAATGAAATGCAAGCAATATGCTTGGTCTGGGAGTTGTTTTACTGTTTCCTTTACCATCTCTTTAACACCTTTGTATTTTATCATCATTTCTTATCTCCCTCTTTCTCTCTCTTTCTCTCTGTCAGTTTCATGCTCACAGTAAAATTCAGGCATAATGGTATAAAGTACATTATTGACAATACAGCACCACAAATAGAAAAATAAAACATGAATACAGTATAAAATAAATATTAACACGCTTCCCACTCTGCACCTGCTCCTGGTTTGCAGACTCATCCTCTCCCAGGTAGGAGTCAGTACAAGAAGGAATGGAATGTGGGACATGTCATTCCCCTACATGAGGTTTATCTCTGCCTCAGTCACTTGTTGTTCACAATGACTGTACATTTTAAAAATATCTGCCCTGTTAAAAGCTAAATGTTTTGCCCATGAAAACATTCAATAAAATTGTTCTCTAGTTTTATTGAACATTTTCTCTAATCTTTTCATGCAAGTTTCAATAATCATGCATCACATGTTCAGTGTGTATTATTGTTTTTTGTGTAACTTTGAATAGTTGTTGGGAATTCTTTGTTTATTGGTTTAAATCTGAATCTTATAAGTTCCTGTTGTATTTGATTCTATAAGACTCAGAGGGAGTTTGCCCAGGAGGTCTTAGGCTGCAAGTTTTATGGGAAGCTGCCTGCTTTCTTCTGTAAAATAGCTGCCACTACTAAGGTGATTTCTATGGACCTTCCTACAAACGAGTACAGAAATTGTGAGCCAAATATTCTTCTTAGCTTTTCTTCTATTCCTTAGAAAGTCAATGAATGTGTTTATGTAAAGACTGAAGTCACATTAAAGGTCCTTGAACTGTAAAATACCCTAATTATGATCTTGTCTAGACTGTCAGTGCCCATTTCTGACTACTGTTTTTGTTTTCAAAACTGAAAAGAGCATAATAAGAAGAACATAAGCATATTTGATGAGAATCAGCATATCTAGGCTCATTTGCCTATTGTTTAAACAAATCCTGTAAACTATGCTCTGTACTTGATTTTGGTGTGTCTTGTGTCACTCTTTTTATGTTTGTTTTTCACCACCGTCTCTCTATCCCTCTGTCTCTGGTCTTGAAATTTAAAGTTTTGAATATGTGTCTGTCATTTAGCCTCCCCTTAGAAAATAATGTTTTTTTGTTTCTTGTCTGGAAACACGAGGGCTCGATCCATGGCATTAGTTTGATGTCAGTGTAGGGCAGGCTGATATCAAAGGGTCCACATGTCCCTCGTTCCCACATTGGAATTTGGCCCAGATGTTACACCGAACAAGACAGATTGAGAATAAACCCTTGTGGAACATTTCTGCACATGAACCACTTATTTTTTGGGTGAAATTTTATGCGATTCGCATTTATACCACACTTTTCCACATTTGTCACATGTGTATATCATGTGATCACATGTTGTCACATTTGCACATTTGGTATTCATCTGTGATCACATATAAAGCTACATACAGTATATGTGTTTTTTTGGAGATTTCACGTGAAATTCAAATTCTGTTTCCATAAGTTGAATGGGAGGAAGGTTCTCCATCACCTGCCCTGTTAGGCAGCTGTTACAGAAGCCACTGCCACAGTTGGTTTGCTGTTAAGTGCTCACAGTGCATTTTTCCTCTCTCATATTGGACATTGGAAATTTGCACGGTTCATTGTGCACTTCACATCAATGCTAACCTGTTTGGGTAACAGTGGGAAACAAATACTTGCTTATAGTGGGCCATGATACTTAAAATGCGGTTACAAATCGGATCACGGTCTTTATGTGTACTCATCATGAACCAAATATGAGGAAAATCTACTTGCACAAACCAGGACTTGTGTTTAGTAGCTGGCCAAGCCCATTGCCATTGTCTCCCACACTACCTGGCTGCATCTGATCTCCAGGCAAGGTAGAAGGTGCTTCCCATATCAAGGCACATCATTGGCCAGCCCTGAACTTTGACCCCCTCTGAGCTGGGTCAAGCTGAAACAAAGAGGGTATTTAATATTAATACCCACTAATGGCTGCATCAATCGGTACAGTATATAGCCTATTATTTGTGCATGCACACAAAAAGTGAACCAGAAGCTTTCAGAATGATTATAGGATGTGTAATGTGGAATTGGATCTCTACATAAGTTTGAAGTTTATGTACATAAGTGGATACATAGGAAAGGGGTGTTGATAAGTGATCTCTGTGTAAATGGATATTGTAACACTGACTAGAGTGAGTGAGAGAGAGAGAGCACATGTGTGTACATTGTGGAGCTGAGCAGAGTGAGGAGAGAGAAAAAAGAGAGAGAGAGAGCACATGAGCTCTCACCTATGGAAGGTGACAAAGACGGTTTCCTAGAGTTGGAACCAGTGGTCACCACATTGTCCATACATGGAAATACATGTCTGTGTGAAGGCTTATCTGTGTCACTGCAAAGCAAACTCAGGCATTTCTGATACCTACATATTCATTCATTCGTTATCATTTGGGGCCACATAATGTGTGTAACGAGCTGCCTTCGCCAGTGCATTTGTGCATCAAATTGTTCTAGTACATTTTGAGTAGACAGAGGCTATCCGACAGAGGCTATCCGACAGAGGCACAGTGGTTCTGTGCAGCTCAGTAGGTAGAGCATGGCGTTGGCAATGCTAAGGTTGTGGGTTCAGTTCCCACTGGGACCACACATACTGAAAAATGTATGCATTCACTACTGTAAGTTGCTTTGGATAAAAACGTCTGCTAAATGGTATATATTATATTATATTATATCTATCCAGCTAAATTGTTTGCATTGATTGTGCTAGAGAAAAGCAAAAACTGATGGCCACAGTTTTCTGCTGGAAAACATGTTTATGACCAGAGAGGGCAGAGTAGGGCCATTTAAACTTGGGAGAAGTTTTATGAGCAGAAAACACAGAAGCCAGGAAAACAATGTTCTCATACACAGGGCTTAACAAAGCCCATGCTAGGCACATCAATACCCATGGGCTTCTACTGCTGATGACACATGCAAATGCACAACAGTGAAAAGTGACCTGAAAACAGTGTTGCAGTGTTAAAGCGTCTTTGCAGTAGCGCCTCCACTGAATGCTGAAAAAAATAGGACAAAATCTCTGCTGAAACTGAATCAATCAAATGATGCTCCTTCTGCATGCACAGTGTTATGCGACGAAACCAGCATTATGAGTTGAATCCAGACCCATGTGTCCATTGGGGAAAATCACATTACATAAGAAACGTCCACAACCAGCAGAGATGGTAATGGGCCTGGTTTGAGTAATGGTAGGATGGGTTCTGGGTCTGACACTGTGAGCTCAGCGTGTCTCTCTGTGCCCCCAGTGTCACTCTGTGAGTCCAACGGGTTTCTCTGTGAACCCCGCGTGGCTTTTCTGTGGGCCCAACGGGTTTCTCTGTGAAGCCAGCGTGAGGCCAGTGTGTCTGTGAGCCCAGCGTATCTCTGTGAGCCCAGTGTGTCTCCATGAGCCCAATGTGTCTCTCTGTGAGCGCAGCCAGGGCTCCAGACTTTGATGAATTTGATCGCATATGACCAAAAATGTTTGCCATGTGAACAAATCTTTTTGTCGCACACATGCAACCGTGAAAATGTCCCATGCACAACAAAAGATCAAGGGGTCTGTTCAGTACCTGCATTAAGCTAATGTCCATGGACAAACAGTACAGAGATCGGATTTTAACACACCTATGGCTCTGTCTTGAGGCTGAAATCCTCAACTGCCCTTGTTTACCCCAGTCGATAATGTAGGGTGCTAGAAGTTAGAATTCTAATATGGTTGATGCCACAATGTAAGGCTTGTTAATTCCTAACAGAGTAGCAGCCAAAAATACAACTATTCTTATAATGTGTCTCATTAGGTTTCGTATATCAGTCTCATAAAATATTACTTAACTATCAAATTGGAATTTCAATTAATATTTAAATTAATAATTACAATTAAATTACAATATTAATAGTTAATTCATCTTAATCAGATCACAACATTACATATTTAGTTAATCCCAAATTTATAACATTGATGACCTAACTAAGGGGTTGAAGGCATTAAGGAGTTCTAATTACAAGAGGTTGGCTCAATTCAATACAAGTGCAACATTAAGACAGACAACCTTGTAGAAAAATAATATGACATTTATTTAACATAAAGTATGAAAATAGCAAAGCACAGTTCAATACATTAATGAACAACAACAACTGTATGTGTGAGTGCGTGTATGTATCTGTATGTGTGTGTGGGGCGCGTTTGTGCGCAAGCTTGATGAGGCACGTGGCCGTGCATGCGTGTGCGTGGTCTCTTGCATGTGCGTTGGTCGTGGCATCACGTGGCACGTGGGCATTGAGAAGAAAGACAAGATGAAGCGAAATTTGAACCTAGGTTGTAACCAAGGTAAAATAAAAGATGGTGCTTACTGCGCACAC
This sequence comes from Aldrovandia affinis, assembly GCA_029706075.1. Taxonomy (NCBI): domain Eukaryota; kingdom Metazoa; phylum Chordata; class Actinopteri; order Notacanthiformes; family Halosauridae; genus Aldrovandia; species Aldrovandia affinis. Next base: position 3,091,821 of record JAINUG010000100.1, read on the forward strand.
CAGAATAACTGAGCTATTGCGTATGTTGAGATCAGAATACCGGGTTAGTAGATAAGAATACATGCAAGACCTGGGTCTATGGCTGTGTTCGAAACCGCTCACTCGTTCACTATTCCCTATTCCCTATATAGTGTTTACTATATAGTGTACTATGTAGTAAACGACAAACTGTTTTCGGATACTACAACTGAACGTCATTTGCGTTAAAAAAAAAGTGCCGGATATTCAGGTGACGCAAGCGGATGCGCCCAGTATCACATAAACAAACCGAGCACTCATGACAGCAGGTTGAAATGTACTGACGTAGTATCGGGTTTGCATGTTCAGTTTTGAATGTTAAATCCCAAATAAATTGTTGAAATTCTAATGATGTGCAAGTGTGGTTTTGTCAACTGTGGTGCTGTCTGCTAGGCACTGCTTTAGCCACCAATAGCTACCGTTATGGAAGTCGTGAGCTAACTAGCTCGTGTGCTAACGTTAGGATAACTCACGAGCTCACGACTAGCACCAACTCCCATAGCGATAATAACGGTAGCTATCGGTGGCTAAAGCAGTTAGCTAACGTTACCACCATGATTCCTGTTTCTGTTTTACTGCTGTTGGCTCAACTTTTGTTCTTGAGGCATAAACGGAGGTGTATGTATGACGGTATGACACGACCGCATTGCATTGTGGTACACGAGATAAATTGTAGGGTACATTCGCTGTTCACTACAAATCGCTGTGAATTGTAGGTATTTTTTCGTTCACAAAATAGTGAACAAAATTAACAGTTGAGAATTCGAACAACACTACAAAATGGCGTACACACTATATAGTGCACTATATAGGGAATAGGGAGCGGTTTCGAACACAGCCCTCGTGATGGAAGGAGGAACAGGAACAGAGCAGGAAAACCGAGGAACAGAGAGCGAAAAGGCGAATTCTCTGGTTTTACTTCTTGTGTTGAGGTACGCATTTCCGCTTTTACAGTATCATCACTGTAGGTGGAAATGCGATCCTAGGAGGCGGGGCTGAATGACATCATCGGGATTCCCTGGTACGTTGTAGAACTGTTGTCAGGAAGTTGGATGCGGGGTGGAGGAACGTTAAGCACTCAAAATGATATTAATTGAAATTGCATTTCAAACATACAATCTTATGTGGAATGAGCAGTCCCTACAATAAGTGCAAGCGTACATGCCTACATTGGCTAGCAAAATGGTCAAATCATAGTGGGTAGACAAAATAATAGAAACACCAAATGAAATAAATAAATTGTAATTAAAAAGGAGTCTGAACGTGTTTTATATCAACACTAATTACCAATATGCATCTGTTATAAAAAAATTAAAATCCACACTTTAATATGTGAGTTTCTAAAGCAACATGAGAGATTTAACCGATTTTGAAAGAGATCCCAAATTGTAGGTGCTTCAGTCACAGAAACAGCAGAATTGTGTCAAGGGGAACAGTGCTGAAAATCACGATGGCATATGCCAAAAAATGAAAAACTGCGTCAAGAAAGAGTGGTCACTGAAGCACACCAACAGGGATGGATGGACACTTAACAGGATAGTTGCTAAAAACACACAAAACAATGACCTCAAAAATTACCAGAGATTTGAATCTACCCTCCGTAACCCAGTCACAACAAAAATTGAATGTTGTGAGCTTCACAAAGCCTAATCTGGTGTAATGTGTACAAAACCTCCTGGACTTCTGAGTTGTGGAAGAAAGTAATATTGTCTGATGAGTTGTCACTCTTTTTCCTACATCTGGATGGATTTATGTTTGGAGAAAGCCAAAGGAAGCCTTCAAGCCACATTGCCTGTACCCAACTGTTAAACACCCTTTTCCATTTTCCACTTAGCAGACACTGTTACCCAGAGCAACATACACAGTTTACATTTCTTTACATACAATCCATTTATAATAGAAGTGTTGTTTTAATAGTTCAGATGATTTTTATTATTGTATTACAAATATAAACTACCACACTGAGTAAAGAAGAAATCCAGATGCTGTGTGTACCACAGCAACATTTTGGTGCGACCAAATCAAAATATTACTCTGCCAACATGTCTCTTTGTGAGCCCAGCATGTCTCTATCCCAGCGTGTGTCTCTCTGTGAGCCCATGACAAGCACTGTGTGTCTCTGTGAGATCAATGTGCCACCCTCAGAGCCCAGGATGTTTCTAGCCCAGCGTGTCTCTCTGTGAGCCCAGCATATCTCCATCCCAACGTGTCCCTCTGTGAACCCAAGGCGAGCACTGTGTGTCTGTCTGTGAGACCAGCCTGTTTCTGTATGAGCCCAGTGTATCTGTCTGTGAGACCAGCGTGTCTCTAGACCAGCAAGTCTCTGTGAGCCCAGTCTCTCTCTCTCTCTCTCTCTCTCTCTCTCTCTCTCTTTGTGTGCAGTTATGCTGACTCACATAGGAAGAGAAGGATCTTGTCCTTTAAAGGCAGAGTGCTGCAGCTCTTTATAAATTCCCTTTTTATGGTGTTGAGCGGTGGTGTTGTAGAGTAGGAGTGCCCCCCCCCCCCCCCTTGACAAAACTCACTTGCACGACGAGCAGACTGCAGAAGCTCTGAGTCTGTGCTGCGGCCCCCCAACCCACAGGAAGAGCGTACGTGTGACCCCCTGACCAACAGGAAGAGCATGTGTGTGACCCCTCCACCCACAGGAAGATTGTGTATGCCCCCCCAACACTGAGGGCCTGAGAATACCTGACTTGAAAGTGGGAATTTTATATAGTTATAGTTTATTTTATACTGTCTAGTCCCAAATTGTACAAATTATTTCTTTTATCATTATTATTGTTGTTAATTACTATAATAATAATATAGTAGTTTTATAATTTGCTGTCACCTTATCTGAGGAGCCTTACAGTTTTTACATACAGTAGTATTCATTCTTACAGCTTTATCTTTAGATCTTTAGCCATTTCTGACAACCACCTCTCTCTACTCATGAATCAAACCCGCAAGCTTGTGGTTTATAAACCCATGCCCTTAGCCACTACCCCATGACTCTACCTAAATATCTGAATACATATAGCACTAGACATGAAAGTGCTGTAGATGCAGTCATTGCCCAGAGCTGGCTCTGTCTGTCTGCCTGTCTGTCTGCAGGTAGAGGAGGTGAGCTAGTGTAAGTGACCTGTGAATAGCCTGAGTAAATTGTTTATATCAGAAGTGCAATAGCACCAATTTCTATTCACTGCTCAGACATTTGGCTTGGTGTGCTTAAAATGTAAAATTCTGCCTCAGCAATTGTCAAAGCTAAACATGTTCCAATTTGGTGCATTGATTTGAATATTCATTGGGATAGGGGGGGTGGCCAAAGACCACAGCGAGCTTTCTTAGACACAGCAGACACTCTTAGACATGACAGCGCGATGGACGCTGAAAGGACGCTGAGAGGATGCCGATGATCGATGATCCGACGGTCTCCTGTCCCTGTGTGTCTGTCTCAGCAGAAATAATATTTTGTATGAACTACAGGCTGCAGAAAGATTCCGGTTGCAGTGTGCTTAAGATTGGACACTTTCTAAAATAGAAAGATTTTATGACTTTTCTTCACATGCAAAAAACAACTGCAGGGCATTTATCAGGTGGAGACTGCAGAAAGCTCACTAGGGTAGTCTGGTGAACTTGACTTGGGTAAGCATGGAAGGAGCAGTCCTGGTTCTGGAGCTGAACTTGGCGGGGGGGTCACCTTGATGGGCGACGGGGTCAAGTTCCACTCTGGGGTGCGGGCCAGAATCGAACCTCCGTCTGCCCGAAACAGAAAATGTAATTTTCATCTCAGGGTATCAGGTTCAGTATTAGTATTTATTTATTTATTCGTCTATGTTAGCCTCTGTGAGCCTAAGGCGGTGATCGCTGCATTGCCCATTTTGTCCTGGCCGGCCGCTGTAAACCTACCTGTGTTGGAGGCAGGGCGGGGTCACAGGGTGGAGCCGCAGTGTCCCGCAGCAGCTGGGCACATAAAGGGGTGCTTATACTTACCCTGACTCGGCTGTACATCAATGTCCTGCTAACGCACTGCCAGGTATACTGTTACTCTCACATGCTCCCAGGTGCCCTGTCGCTGTTACTCTCACATGCTCCCAGGTGCCCTGTCCCTGTTACTCTCACACGCTCCCACATGATAAGAGGGTGTCGATCGGTGGATTCGGGTGTTTTCATGCACACTGAACAAGAACAAACTGATTGGTAAGGAAAGGTTTCTGCTCCCTGTTAGGCTATATTGTGTTGCCGCAAGAAACGTTCCAAAATGTCTGAGGACGGAGGTTATTATTATAATAATTATAGATCGGTCACCTCATCTCCTGCAGTTTCCATGCTTTCATTTTTCAATCTTCCACACACGACCCTGCCCCACTGACCCATCACACTTTATTAGGGGCAGAATGAAGGGTGAGAGGTCTGGGATACCAGCTGACCCAGTGGGCTGCACCTACACCTGGAAGTGACCAATGAGAGCGGGGCACAAGTCCATCCCCAAACAGGAAATTGAGCTGAATGTAGTAGTCACTTGAAGTGTGTCACTTTAAATAAGGATGCCATTGAGTAAAACTGCAATCAGCTGCAGCTGGGTGATCCTTATTTAAAACGTGTATTTTTTATTTTTTATGAACACCAAACCAATCAAAAAGGGGCACAGGTGAGTCTGTTAAGCGGTTTTAAGTCAGGATTCCATTAAGTAAAAATGGGATCAGGTGCAGGTGGGTGATCCTTATTTTAAAGGAATGCTTTTTTTTTTTTTTCACTATTTGGGATGCCCAATCATATTCTTAACTTGCGCTCACTGCAGCCTCCGCTGTCAGTTCGGGAGAATGCAGACAAGCACACGCTCTCCTCCGATCATCTGCAGTCTACGATGTGAGCCCCTGTCTGCCTCGTACAGTTTACAGCCGCTATGAGGTGGAGGATCCTGAGCTCTGATTGGTCACCCTGTTTCCAGGGAGCCTGGGATGGAATGTGTTGTGTCTGTTCAGCCAGACGTGAGCACAGCAGCAGCATTCAGATAAACGTGTGAGAGGAGCAAAAGCTGTTCCACTGAGACACCCACAGCTACTGCTTTCTTTCCTCCTTTTTTATTTCGTATGTACTTCATCTCTAGTTTTGTGGGGTGTGTAGTTTTGCAGGAGTGTGTGGGGTGTGTGGTTTAGCAGGGATGGGTAGTTTTACAGTGTGCATGCAGTGTATAGTTTTAGCAGGGGTATGTAGTTTAAAGGGTGTGTAGTTTAGCAGGAGTGTGTGGAGTGTGTAGTTTAGCAGGTGTACATAGTTTAGCAGGGGTATGTAGTTTAGCAGGAGTGTGTGGGGTGTGTAGTTTAGCAGGGGTATGTAGTTTAGGAGTGTGTGGGTACATAGTTTAGCAGGGGTATGTAGTTTAGCAGGAGTGTGTGGGGTGTGTAGTTTAGCAGGGGTATGTAGTTTAGCAGGGGTATGTAGTTTAGCAGGAGTGTGTGGGGTATGTAGTTCAGAAGGGGTGTATGGGGTGTGTAATTTAGCAGGGGTATGTAGTTTAGCAGGAGTGTGTGGGGTGTGTAGTTTAGCAGGGTATGTGGGGTGTGTAGTTTAGCAGGTGTACATAGTTTAGCAGGGGTATGTAGTTTAATGGGTGTGTAGTTTAGCAGGGGTATGTAGTTTAGCAGGAGTGTATGGGGTATGTAGTTCAGAAGGGGTGTATGGGGTGTGTAATTTAGCAGGGGTATGTATTTTAGCAGGAGTTTGTAGTTTTAGCAGAGGTATGTAGTTGAGCAGGGGTGTGTAGTTTAACTGGGATGTCTGGTGTGTGTAGTTTAGCAGGGGTGGTTCATTTAGCAGGGTGTGTAGTTTAGCTGGGGTGTGCGGTGTGTGTAGTTTAGCAGGGGTGGTTCATTTTAGGGTCTATATTTAGCATGCTGTTCCCTGGGCCTGACTCATCACACCCTGCACCACAGCTCCTAGCAGATAGACGGCACGCACATGCATGTCTGCAGGCTCCCTTCCCAGCATGCCAAGCAGCATCAAGGACTGCATTGCAGCGCTGTGTACTCATTGGTGGAGAAACGGCAGCCCTGGGAACAAGGGGGGCTGCTGTGGCACATGGCTGGTTTTAGTACTCTAGAGCAGGACAGGATGGAGATAGCAGTTTTAAACACCAAGGACATACCGTCAGAGACGAGAAGCATCTCCTCTTACACACAAACGCGAGATGGGATTATATCCCTTTTAAAGTCCTTTCAAGCCTGCTCTTTCTAACCTTTGCAATTTGATGTGATTTTGACTTGCGGTCACACTTTGCAGTGTGATTGCGGAACTCTTTGGGGAGGGCGTTGCTTGCTGCTCTGCCAGTGCGTGACACAGGCGCACACACACCTGAGTAGGGGCAGCGCTTCATCTAAAGTGAACTTGTGTTTGATTTAGCCCAACACTTTCAGTTCTAATACTATCAACTCCTGGTATCCACACTCACTCCCTCACAAACACACACACTGGCTATTTCCCTTTCAAGCACATTTGAAGCTGTAGATATTAACAGTAAATCTGTGCTTCTAAAGATAGTTTTGTTTTTCATTAAAAAAAAACACTTCCCTTGACACTTTTTGTTGGTGGTTTGAGGAGCCTTCACTGTTAAAGACGTGTTATTCACTCCGGTAACCCCGGCAGCTGCAGGGCTACGACAGGCTGCTGACAGCGTGAGTCACCCTCATAACGTCTGCTGACCACAGAACTCACGTATGCACACGAATCAAGTTTATCATAAGCGGAATTGACTGATTTGTGGACCTTGATTTCAACGAAGGGCCGTGCTGTCTCGTTTAGTCGCACGCACAACATTGCCATTCTTCTCAGTTTCCCTTGTTCTCTCTGTCTCTGTCTCCCTCTCTCATTCCTATATGACCCACTTCCATCTCCGTAAGGCAGCTTTCCCTCTGTCCTTAAATGACTCTTACACCGTGTGTCACGTTCCGCCCCTCCCTCTCCCCCGGTCTGTCTGTAACTGTAGCCTGTTTCTCTCTCCCTCTCTCTCTCTGCGACGTATAGATGGTGCATTGATTGCACGCAGACCCCTCCCCCTCCCCCCCTCCCAGCATTGATATGCTCTCAGCTGCAGCACTTGTTGATTTCAGCCTTGAAAGGAGACAGAAAAAGAGAGAGAGTCAGAGAGCAGGAGATGGAGGGAGAGATAGACAGAGCAGGAGAGAGAGAGAGAGGGAGGGGGAGATAAATAGAGAGCAGGAGAGAGAGGGGGTGAGAGAGCCAGAGAGACTGAGAGAGGGGTGTGAGAGAGACAGAGAGAGGGGGGTGAGATGTGCTTCTTTTCTGGGCTGTGTGGACATGTGAGACCTACATTATCTGTGTCTGCTGCTGCTGCGTCTTCCTACAAGCTGAGTAACACAGGTCAGACTGTGATGATGATGATGATGACAGCGATGATGATGATGATGATGATGGTGATGGAAGTGATGGTGATGGTGATGAATGTAATGATGATGATAGTGATGGTGGTGGTGGGGAGCAGGGGAAGTGGGGAGGGGGGTTGTTTGCAGTTTACACTGTGTGTTCCTGATCCAATCTTGTGTGAGTAAATGAGCAGCCGGCTGCTGGGATGAGGTGAGGAGGCATGTCATGTTGATCATTGCTATGGTTACGAGCAGCACTTGTTGCCCATTTGCGCTGTCAGTGGTCTCATTGAGAACCCAAAATTATGGGATGCTCATGTGTTTGTATATGCTATTGGGCCTGGCTCTCTGAATAACTCTCCCTCACCCCTCTTTCCCCATCTTCCAATCACCCCCCTGCCTCCCTTCCACATCTCACAGTTACCCCCCCAGCTGGTCCAGTCCCTGGTGAAACCATGTCCCAGCTCCTGCAGGTAGAGATCCCCAACTTTGGCAGCACGGTGCTGGGCAGCCTGAACGAGCAGAGGCTTCTGGGACAGTACTGCGACGTGTCCATCCTGGTGAATGGGCGGAGCTTCCAGGCCCACCGCGCAGTGCTGGCCGCCAGCAGTCTGTACTTCCGGGACCTGTTCAGCAGCAGCGCCAAAGCGCAGTTTGAGCTGCCGTCCTCGGTGGCACCCACCTGCTTCGCCCAGATTCTGTCCTTCTGCTACACGGGCCGGCTCACCATGGCGGCCAGCGAGCAGTTGGTGGTGATGTACACCGCCGGCTACCTGCAGGTTAGCAGTGCGCTACAATGGTTAGGGTTCGCAATCCTGATCCTGGGGACCCCTGTGCATGCTGGTTTTCGTTCCAACAGCAGTTGAAATCCCCTAATTGTAACAAGCTGTTAATTGTGCTTTTATTAGGCATTTTAATATCTATTGAAGGATGGTTTACCTTCTTAAGGCCGCATTATGTCAGAAATAGGTATGAATAGCAGAAATAGCCACGGCGACCGGGGTTCGATTCCACCGGTCATGCCAGTTTCGGCTCTGGCCAGGAGTGCCACGAGGGGCGGAAATTGGCTGTCTGCCCCTGGGGGGAGGGATAAAAAGCAGAAGGAAAGACTCGCTGCATATATGAGTGGTTGTGTATCGGTGATGTCAGTGAAAAATGCAGCAAAAGAGAGGAAAAACAGCAAAAATAATTTTAAAAAGAAATAACTATGAATGTTGTCAACAACCATAATTGATCTAGAGATTGATCATGAGATTGGCTGTAACAAAAAACAGCATACACAGGGGTCCCTCACTGGTCCTGCGGGATTGAGAACCACTGGGCTATGGAGCTTGGCTTGTAACCCAGAGCTTGCAGAGTAGCGGCTTATAACTCAAAGGTCAATTCCAAGGTGGGGCACTGCCCTTGTACCCTTGAGTAAGGCACTTAAACCAAATTGCTTAATAGCAATACTCATAGTAAATATTCAGCTGTATAAATGTACTGTATGAAAATAAATGTAAACTGTGCAAGTCACTCTGGATAAGAGCGTCCGCTAAATTACTAAAATGTAAATGTGACTACAGGTGCAGCATATCGTGGAGCGGGGCATGGACCTCGTGTTCAAAGCCAACTCCCCGCACTGCGACTCCCAGACCGCCGCCCCGGACGAGCCCGGTTCCGAGTCCCACAGCCCCCCCTCCTCCGTGCCCCCCCTGGGCCCCCCCGGCTGGTCGCCGTCCGTGCCCGTGAGCGTGGGCGGCCGCAGGATCAAGCAGGAGGCCTCCGAGGCCCAGATCGGCACGGGCGTCAGGAGGGGCGAGGCGGGCGTGGCGGGGGGCGCCTGCATAGGAGCAGCTCGCTGTTTTACAGCGGGGCGGGGGGCCTCCATCCGTACCCCCTCACCCCCGGGGAGGGCTCCAGCCCGGGGGCCTCCAGCCTCCCGCCCACCGACAGCCCCACCTCCTACCACAACGAGGACGAGGAGTTCGAGGAGGAGTCGTACGACAGCATCGCCGAGGACACGTACGGGCAGACCTACGGACGATTGGCCAGCGCGTATGCCAGTGAGTCCCGCCCACACAAATTTCAGAACGAACCTCTATTTAAAATGCAAACGCTGATAAGACACAGTCACGTTGCCGTTCATTTTCTGCTTGGAATAGAGATTCATGAAACAGTGAATGTATGAAATGAATTGAATGGGATGTTCACATGCTATGTCGTGTCTTAAGGGTACATGGAACAGACTGGGTTAGCCAAAGAGTAACCCCCTCCTTTAAAAATGCCTCTGCTGCTTCTCCAGTGTGACAGTGTCAGAATGAGCGTGCCAAATTCATTTTGGAAAATGTTTACGTTCAGAAAAAATATATTACCAAGACGGTGGTTGCAAACTCTCGTTAAATCCCGAACTACATTTATTGATAAAGAGCCAACACTGGGTGAGCACGTCCACATCAGGGGTGTGTTCACCAAGCAAAACTTTTTGCTACGGTTGCTATTGAACACCATGTCTACCACGTTTGCTACATTGTACATAATGCACTTCTTAACCTCAAACTAGTGCTAAATTCAAATAAGACCACATTTATGACATTCTCAGGAGGCCACAGAAACATCCCTACTGATCATGAAATACCGTACATACCCTAGATGGCCTGGAAAATCGAACAAGCGACTTCATATAAATATATTGGTATTTGGTTGGATGAAAAACTTTATTTTAAAACTCACATAGCCAAATTTACAAAGAAATTAAGAACAAAACTAGGCTTCTTTTATAGAAATAAATCGTTTTACTTTTCACAGCAAGAAAATGATTGTCCAATCCACATTTTTATCAGTTTTAAATTATAGGGATGTCATCTACATGCATGCTTCTGCTTCAACTTTAAAACCATTAAATGCAGTCTATCACAGTGCCCTACGCTTAATTTCAGGAAATAATTTTATATCAAAATGTTGGTTGGCCGTCCCTTGCCACCCGAAGAAAAAAACACCTCTTATTATTCATCTACAAAGGGCTTTTAAATAAATTACAATTTTATTTAACATCCCTTTTAAATATTAGAAAAATGTCATATTCCACCCGGTTGCAGGACTGGATAACGTTAGAGGTTCCTTTTACAACATCTGATTTAGGAAAAACAGCTTTTAGCTTCTTTGCACCATACCTGTGGAAGGAAATGCAAGGTTTCCTTAGACTTGACACAGTTCTGTCCTTGCAAATATTCAAACAGTTGTTGGAGGACTATGTCATAGAGGAATGCACTTGTCTTTAACCGATTGAGCCTTTTCTCCCTCTTATATTTTATTTTATTTTATTTTGCCCTCTATTGTATTGTTTGTTGTTTTTCATACGTTCGTTAACAGGGCTCTACTGTAAAAGAGACATAGTCTCAGTGAGACCTTCCCTGTCAAAATAAAGGTTAATAAATAAATAAATAAACGTTGCGCACCATTTTACAATGACCTCACAGGCATGTTTGTTCCAGTTTGGTGGGCGTGTCGGGGCTGTATCCCAAAGCAATGAGTGACGTATTTAAGAATCGGTGCCACACCTCACACAGTCGCCCTATCAGCAATCACGGCAACAGAGCCCTGAAACCGTACGATCAATACAGCATCGTTTCATGTTTATAAAATGGGGTTTTTTTGCTGCTGAATGCACATCAGGTGAATATGTGGAAGAATTCTGGTGCTTGTGAAAAAGAACCCCTGAAAAAGCAGCAGAGGTGACGAAATGTGGTTTTAATGTGTATGAGTTCAAGGGTAGAGGAACAGACACACTGTGAGTATCTCCCACCTCTGCTGCAGTGTGTCTGCCTTCTGGTCTGGGGATATTAACGCCCTCAGCCAGCCAGCCAATCTCTTCAGACAGAGAGTCATCTCCATGTCTATGAAGTGCTCTGTCTCCATAATGATTTAGGAAGTGAGAGGCTGACTTTGTGGGATATTCGAGAAGTGTATGCAGTGCAGTGTGTGAGTTTGTAGAGGTCATTGTGTGGGGGCACCTGTGTAACTTTAACATGTGTGAAAAGGCACAGCTTGCACACATACAGTAGGCTCCGTTTTTATTCACACCCTTGATAGAGATGAACAAATGACATTGTATAAATTAAACTATATAAGTAATAAGCTTTATTTTATGCTCACGAAATGCAGAAAATTATATTCTTTAATAATAATGCATTGGCACAAACCACAATCGAACAGTTCACAAATTATAAGTTTTTCCCAGAAAAATCTAGAATCACAAATATTCACACCCCTGTTATCAGTACTTTGTGGTTCCTCCCTTGGCCATTATAACAGCAAGTAGTCGCCTTCTGAAGTGTCGTACGAGGTTATGAAATTTCTTGGGGGGGATCCTCAACCATTCCTCCATACAGAATTGTTCTAGTTCCTTCAGATTCTTGGGTTGATGTTTGTGGACTGATTTTTTTTGTTCATAATGTTCAATTGGATTAAAGTCTTGAGACTGAGATGGCCACATCAGGACATTGATCTTGTGCTCTGTCAACCATTTCTTAGTTGCTTTGGACATATGTTTGAGATCGTTGTCTTGTTTGAAGGTCCATCTGCGGCCAAGGTATAGCTTCCTGGCAGAGGGTTTTTGGACAAAATGTTTTGGTACATGCTGGAGTTCATGGTTCCATCTAATTTATTAAGGGCCCCAGGGCCTTCCTTCTTGCAACTCTGCCATAAAGGTCATTGACATGTAGGCATTGTTGAATGGTAGCTTTAGGCACCTTGTAACCCCAAGATGCCAGGTTGTTTTGGAGATCTTGAACTGTGCCCCATGGACTTATTTTTGCCTCTTTACCTGGCAGGTTAGCCACTGTTCCAGTGGCCTTAAACTTCCCAATAATTGACACAACATTGGAAAGTGGTATCTTTAACTTTTTAATTATTTTTTTGTAGCCATCACCTGATCTGTAGAGGTCAATAACCTTTTGTCTGATGCTTTCACCATGTTTGCCTTTCACCATGATGATGGCTGGTCACAGTATTTCAAGTGTGTGTTCCCTCCTTTTTATACCCTAGGGAAACAGGAAACCATTGTAGGCCACTGGATAGTTCCATAACCTTCCAATAAACTTCAATTAAGTTGTATATTTATGAAGATTATTTTTTGTTGGATTAAATTTAAAAGAATATTTAGGGGTGTGAATAATTTTGATCCAGATGTTTTCTGGAAAGAAAAATTATTAATAAAACCAAATATGTTTTTCTGAACAATTGTATTAGTATTGTAGGTTTGGAATTTTCTGCATTTTTTAGCATACAATATACTTCATTACTTATATAATTAATTTTATATGATTTATTTTGTTCATCTCTATCAAAAATTGAGTCTACTGTATTCCTATCATAAACAACAAAATGCCTTGCACCTATACATGTTATCGATGAGCCTTTAAGAGATGGTGTGTGATTGGTTGTAGAGATTAAACGATGGTGTGTTATTGGCTGTAGGCTGTTTAAGAGTTATTTGTGATTGGTTGACCCTCAGTCCAGGACAAGTCAGAGGCGATGGCCATACCCCTGTCCCTGGACAGCCGCTCCTGTGTGCTGATTCGTCGGGACCTGGTGGCTCTGCCTGCCAGTCTCATCAGCCAGATCGGGTACCGCTGTCACCCCAAACTCTACACCGAAGGGGACCCTGGGGAGAAACTTGAGCTGGTGGGAGGTACGGCACAGTGCAGTGAGACACAGCAGTGTGTTACAGTATAGACAGTGCAGTGAGACACAGCAGTGTGCTACAGTACAGACAGTGCAGTGTGCTACAGCAGTGTGTTACAGTACAGACAGTGCAGTGAGACACAGCAGTGTGCTACAGTACAGACAGTGCAGTGAGACACAGCAGTGTGCTACAGTACAGACAGTGCAGTGAGCTACAGCAGTGTGCTACAGTACAGACAGTGCAGTGAGACACAGCAGTGTGTCACAGTACAGACAGTGCAGTGAGGTACAGCAGTGTGCTACAGTACAGACAGTGCAGTGAGACACCGCAGTGTGTCACAGTACAGACAGTGCAGTGAGCTACAGCAGTGTGCTACAGTACAGACAGTGCAGTGTGCTACAGCAGTGTGTTACAGTACAGACAGTGCAGTGAGCTACAGCAGTGTGCTACAGTACAGACAGTGCAGTGAGGTACAGCAGTGTGCTACAGTACAGACAGTGCAGTGTGCTACAGCAGTGTGTTACAGTACAGACAGTGCAGTGAGCTACAGCAGTGTGTTACAGTACACACAGTGCAGTGAGGTACCAGCCCACTCTACTGCCCTCCAGGATTAGGGTTGTGAGCCCTGCTGCAGACACTTTTCCCCAAGGCAAACATTTGGTTATTATTGAAAGGAAGTCAAACTCGTCGATTTTTGACTCGATTTTATGTGCCATTACCCTGTCAGGTCCACAAAACAGTGTATCACAAATTTGGGAGAGGCATATAGGGAGTTCTAGTTCGGTAGCGTCCACTAAATCCTGGAACTGGTTTATGTCCTCAGTACCATGTGTGAGATGTTTCTCTGTCTCAGGTACTGGTGTGTTCATGACGCGGGGCCAGCTCATGAACTGTCACCTGTGTGCCGGAATCAAGCACAAGGTGCTACTGCGCCGCCTGCTGGCCACCTTCTTCGACAGGTGAGTGAAACAACCCAAATCAGTCTGGGGGGGTTCAGCTGGAAGGAGGGTTTAGGTTTTATGGGAGGGGTTTGGTTTCTACAGGAGCGGTAGGCATCTCCTAGGAGCTCCAATGGGAAAATGTCCTCAAAAAATATTACTCCAATTCCAGACATGTCCCTGTATTCATTTCCACACTGTATGAGTGTGTGTGTGTGTGTGTGTGTGTGTGTGTGTGTGTATGCGTGTGTGAGAAAGTGTGTGTGTGTGTGTGTATGTGTCTGTCAGCTGTAGGGGGTGAGGACGGGTTTTCAAGTGGCCCATGCAGAGTCTTCAGGCAGCTGACGGTGGTGTTGCCCCTTGCAGGAACACTCTGGCCAATAGCTGTGGAACGGGAATACGCTCCTCCACCAGCGATCCCAGCAGGAAACCGCTGGACGGCCGTGTGCTCAACGCCGTCAAACGTGAGTCTCCTCTAGCCTCTGTCGTCACGCACGCACACACATGCACGCCCGCGCACGTGCCCCAATTTGCTCAAAGGTTCGTGAGCCAATGTAAAAGGGAGACTGAACGCCCTTCCTTTTCCCTCGCCGCAGTTTACTGTCAGAACTTCGCCCCAAGCTTCAAGGAGAGCGAGATGAACGTGATCGCCGCGGACATGTGCACGAACGCGCGCCGCGTGCGGAAGCGCTGGCTGCCCAAGATCAAGTCCATGCTGCCCGACGGGATGGAGGTGTACAGGAGCGGGGCCTCTGTAGGTGTGGCGCACGTGGTCGGAGGCCAGGCTGCTTTGCCGTTGCCCTTCGAAGCCGACTTCAAAGCCCTCATGCCATCCAGCCTGACCTTGAGCAGCACCTGTACGCGGAGCGCAAAGAGACGCGCAGGACTCACCCGCGGTTGGGCGGGGCCAGCCATGGGGCGGGGCCTGCAGCGGAAGGGATGGAGCCCGAGCAGGGTGTGGCCCAGGTGGAGGAGGAGCCAGAGGGGGAGGAAGATGCTCCCCTGGAGAGAGTGGAGGGCGCTGTCGCCGTGACAACGCCCGGTCTGGGGGTAGGGGCAGGGGGCAAGGCAGGGGGTGGGGACTGTCAGCCCTCCTCACCTGAGGGACAGCAGGGGGAGGAGACTGGAGAAGGGCCGAGAGTAAATGGCCAGTGACCGCCCCCTGTCTGCTCATGCCCTGCATTACACCGTTCTGCCCATCAAAAGGGAACCTCGCAACACAAGGCCTAATACATAGCGCTGCACACATACACATACATATTCTTACATACACACATACACATACGCGCACAGACACACACACACGCACATGCACACACTCTCACATACACACACACACACGCACACGTGCACACACACACACAAACACACACAACCACACTCACGAACAGGCACACATGTACACATACACATAACAACACTCAAGAACACATACACGTTCACACTTACACACACGCACACAGAAAAACATAAACATACTGAAGAACATGCACACATACGCACACACACACACACACAAGTACACTAATGAACACGCGCACACACACACACACACACATATGCATAGACATGCACACTCACGAACACACACATGCACACACTCATGCATAAACACACACACATGCACAAGCGCACATACTCACACATATATACGCATACGTGCACATACAGACACACAGGTTGGGGGGTTAACAAAGGTTGCCGAGAAACAATTGTATCTCAAAAAGAAGGGGAGAGACAGACAGACAGACAGATGGAACAGATTGTCGGATTGACAGCCTTTAAGATTCCTACCAGATCAGTGGAATGAAGTATCCTTGTGTCTACACGCAAGTTCATTGGCAGTAGAAATTGAGTTCATTGGCAGTAGAGTTCACTGGCAGTAGAAATTGTACTTAAATGCGGTAACTGAGAAGATTGGAATTACAAAGAGTAAGAGAAGAGAGACATATTGTTTAAAGATTATGGGATGATCATATTCCCACATTAATTATTTGCTTCAGTCCCGCCAACGAGCACAGCGACCAGGAGAGAGAGTAGAAAATGCTCAGCTTGGCAGAGAATGGGAAGCCGGATTTGTGTCTAAAGCAGAAATAATGGGCACTTATAGAGGGATTTTTAACTGGCCATCAAAGGCAAGTTGAATGCTCTGTGTATCATACAGAGACAGAAAGCTCCCCTCAAATGCACTCTCTCAGTCTGGAGAAAATAAAAGTTCCCTCCAATCCAAAAAAACACACACACATTCGCACACACACAAACGCACTGACACAAACACACACATTTGCGCGCGCACACACCCAAAAACACACACACTGGCACAAACACACACACATTCACACTCGCACACACTCACGTGAACACACACACTCACACACACATACACACACTCAGACACACGTACTCAGAGACACGCACATGCACACACACACACACACACACACACACACACACACACACACACACACACACACACACACACACACAGAGGCTCTTTAACATACACATGCTTGCATGCTAAACTAATCAAAGAATAAAATAACAAAGCCATTAACTGATCTGCAAGAGAAAAGAAAAAGTGCTGCAGTTGCCTGAAGATGCGCTATTAATTATTCAAAACAATTACAATCCCTGAAAATCACAGATGAGGACAGACTCAGGTGAGAGAGCTGGGGGGGGGCAGGGGGTGGCAGAAGGTCACAGCCCCTGCAGTGAAGTGAACAGTGAAACTCTGAGACTGTTAAACTGAGCGTGCTCAGTGTGTCCGGACCCATGCTTTTTTGTACTGAATTGAGATGAAGAAAAAAATGACAGAGGTCCAGTTGGCCAGTTGAATTTGCACTAGGAGAGGTAAAGTCTGTGTCAATGGACTGCGGTGTCCTGAGAACCCTTACTGGTGAAGGTCCATTTGGGGGTTCCTGTCCTGGTGGTCAGACACAGGTTCTGTGCTGCTGTGGAAAAGCAAGTTTATAAAACACTGTTTGGAGGAACTTTCTTATTTTTCTATTTATTAGTAGATCCAGAGGTACATTACCCAGCAACAGGAAACCCGCCATGCTAAAGCTTTGTTTCGTTTTTATGACAGACATAGTCATGTATTCTCTGTCCCTTACTCTGCCCTGCATCTCTCTCTCTCTCTCTCACACACACTCTCTCTCTTCCTCTCACCCTCTCTCTCTCCATCTCACACTCTCTCCTTCTGTCTCTAATAATGAGATGAATCAGTAGAGTGCATTCTCCCAGTCGCAGGCCACATTTGTGCAGAATATGATTTTGGCTGTCGAGAATGCTTCAGTTTGCACATTTTTCTTTTCATTGACAAGAGTAGAATTTTCTGACATTACACATCATTTCTGAGATTACACAGCTCATGAAGTGTAGGTGAAAACTCTCACGTGACTTTCATTTTCATTGAGGATATTGAAGAAAACACTGCAAAACATTACCAGTATAAGCTTATTTAAATTTTAATCTAAAACATTATTTTTTTTGTACTGCAATATCAATATCTAGCCAGAAAAAAAGTTTGAACTAAGCTCAATGAATATTCTATTAGAAGGGAAGATGTTCTGTTTGGGATACAGTGAACCTACTTGCGTGTGCGCGCGTGTGTGTGTGGGTTGCAAGACTCAAATGAGGACAAAGTGAGTCCAAGCCCACACCATTGTAATGCAAATGATTGTGTTGAACATGTGCCATATTGTGTGATCGGGCCAGCCATGCACCTCCAGTGGTAAGACAGGCCTGCTGCAATGAGAGACACAGGGTTTTATGGCACTGAGGAAAAAGCACTTACAGCAGAGTGAGTGAGAGAAATGTTACGTTAGAAATGTTGGATATAAATTGTGCGTGTGCGTGCGCGGATTTATATGTGCGCGTGTGTACAAAAGCGTTTGTTGTGTTTTAATATGTGTGTGCATGTGTCTATGTGCGTGCTTGTGTGTGCGCTCGGGTGAAGCACTGAACTCAGTTGTGCTGAGTGTATTGTGTGTTTTAGCTGTGACTCAAGGAGTGCCTCATTGCCAAAATCTCCAGGAGGAAGGAAGGCCTGGAATGTCCCCCTATTTCTTAGGAAATCGAGCCAAGATCCTGTGGTTTTGTTGATGTTGTCACGACAGCAGTGAAAAGGTCTTCCAATTTCACCGAATGAATCAAACACAGTCCCCAAGACTCTCGAAGCTTTAATACCGCCTTGTCTCCTTTTAATCAAAACCCAACCTCTTAAAATAACAAACCAGGAGGGACATTGAGGCACAATACTTCCTTACCATTTAGGCTGATTAGAATCACTGAATATTCTTGCAACAACAAGAGGCAAAGTAACCTTTCAGTGACCCACAGGCATGTGTGTGTATGTGTGTGTGTGTGTGTGAGAGAGAGTGTGTGTTTATGTTTGTGTATATGAATGTGTTTGTGTGTGTGTGCATTTGTGTGTGTGAGAGACAGAGAGTGTGTGTGTGCGTGAGAGAGAGATTGCGTGTGTTTGAGTTAGTGTTGTGCCTTATGTCCCTTGACCAGTGAGTGTTTGAGTAGAGGCTTTCAGAAGTTCTGTGTTAGGGGAATTGTGAAAATATTTATGGATTACACTGTACAAACTGCAGGAGATTAGACTTGAGGAGACAGACTTGGCTGCTGGGGAGTCTCGTGAGGCTTTTGACACAAAATCATAGTTTCACACCAGCAAGTGTGAAAGGAGCCTGGCGCTGTTGCCGTGGGTGACGCTCAGTTTCTATACCCAAAATAACAAGAGAACAAAGAGCAAAGAGAAAGTATGAAATTGCTTATTTGTTTTTGCATGTTTCTGTACAGACTTTATGCTTTAGAATGATCCTTATTAGACCTAGGACACATAGAGTAAGAGAACAAACTGGAACAAATTGGGTTCGATATACAGTATTCCTGTGTTTAAGGTAGGAGCTTTGCTGAATGGGATTCTTAGAAGAGGAAGCTGTAAACAGAATTAATTCTGGTTATTGAAACAGCCTGAATGTTTCTCAGTGATCGTAGTCCTGTTTCCTGCATGTCATCATGTATTCAGCTCACAACATTGTGAGGTAAACCACCAAATCCAAAATCAAACGCAATTCCAACCTCTAAGTCAGACGTCTGACACAGTCCCCATCTTATGCTCTTCAGAATCCCAAACAAAAATGCAGCGTCTGTCTGTTCAGAGAGTGGCCAGGAAAATGGAGACTGCTGTAACATGTACAGGTAACTGCCAAAATATAGGAAACTCCAACATTACATCTCTTAATAGGGCTTTGGGCCACTGCGAGCTGCCAGAACAGCTTCAGTGCTACTTGGCATAGATTCTACAAGTGTCTGGAACTATTGGAGGGATGCACCACCATTCTTCCACAATAAATTCTGTGTGGTGCTTTGTTGATGGCGGTGGAAAGCGCTGTCTCAGGCGCTGCTTCAGAATCTCCCCTAAGTATTCAACTGGGTTGAGATCTGGTGACTGAGACAGCCATAGCATATGGTTTACATCATCTTCATGCTCATCAAACCATTCAGTGACCACTTGTGCCCTGTGGAGGTATTGTCATCCTGGAAGAGACCACTCCCATCAGGATAGAAATGCTTCACCATAGGCTTTGCAGTTATTGGCGTTTACCTTGCACTCTATGGGGTTGAGTGGACCTAAATTCTGCTAGGAAAATGCATCCCACACCATAACAGAGTTTCCAGTATCCCTCATTTACAAAAGTGTTTCCTTTATTTTGGCAGTTACCTGTACATAACATGTATGTATGTATTTATGTATGTATGTCAGTGGTGTTTTCTATGACGAGGTTGAGGAGGCTAATTGATTACTAATTCATATCTAAAATAAATCACGATAGAAAGCTCAATAAATTCAAAGTGCATAAATTCAGCCTGTGCTCTCAAAGTAAAAACAAATATCGGGAGTGGGTATTAAAATGAACATACATGTTCTTTGACTCTGCCTGGATAAAAAGTTGTCAGAAACTTCCTTTTCATTGGACAAAAATACTTACACACCAGAGAGCTGCACTGCTAGGCTCCTTGCCCCTCAACCCCATTTAACATCCCCCCCCTCACCCTGGGGCAAAGCTCAGCCTCCCCACTGGATCAAGTCAGAAATCACCCACGATGTACGTATGTATATACAAGTATGTATCTGCTGTATGTATATGTGTATGTTTGGTTGTATGGATATATGTACCTACTGTATTTATGTATGTACTGTACAAAGAAATTGCAGAATGTAGTTGTGTTGAACCATGATAATAATGTTTGCACTTTAGAGTTTTTAGTTAGAGGGAGGAAAGGAGCCCTGGAGAAGGTGCTCAGAGCAACGACAATCAGGAGGAGGAAGGAGACCATTGCATTGTGGGATGTGCAGCCGTTAATTGTACAGGACAGTCGGTCCGGTGGAGATCCACCACAGCCTCGGGATTCAGGGGGCTTTTTTCTGCTGGGGTCTGCCTGAGACCGGGGGACTGGGCCTCATTGATCTTGTCAGAGGATTTTTCCCGCTGACGTCTGCCTGAAATCATGGGACTGAACTCCACTGAGCCTGTCACGGGGTTGTTCCTGCTGGTGTCTGCCGAGGACCCAGGGGACTGAGTATCACTGAGCCTGGAGTTAACGGATAAAGAGGAGCGTGAGACTCTCAAATCTCCACCGACTGTCACAGAGAGCTTACCAACACTCGATGCTTCGGCAGCTTATTGAAAAAAGTCACGGATGCGCTTGTCCGGACGAAACCCGCCAACAGCAACAGCCAGCGCCAACAAAGCAAAGTAAAAACCTTTGTGTGTCATAAATGCAGTGCGATTTATTATCCTGTCTCTGTGGTTCTGTGCGGCTCAGTAGGTAGAGCACGGCGCTGACAACGCTTAGGTTGTGGGTTTGATTCCCATTGGGGCCACATATACTGAAAAATGTATGCGTTCATTGCTGTACGTCGCTTCGGGTAAAAGCGTCTGCTAAATAGCATATATATTATTTGTTTCTTTCAAAGAAGCCTTGGGCACCTCTGATCCAGTCACTATGTGAGGGGGTGAGAGCAAGGGCAAATGCAATACTCATATGCTTTATAATAAAACTTACTGCACCAGTCAGCTGACGCCCCTCACTTATGTTTTTAAATTCACCTCATTTAAAAATTGTACTAAAGTAATGACCATTATGGGGTTGGGGTTGGGGTTGGGTTTCAATTTTCAATTGGAAGCACCTTGTTTGAAATGAAGTCCCATTCACTGCTTCTGAAACGTAGATTTCTTTCGTCAGCTTCTTTTGATTTATTCCTCTCCAAATTTGATATGCTTCTGGTTACTTGCCCATGGGTCACCTGCCACCTTTTGTGGCAATTTTTTTTAACATGATACATATCTTTACCAATTGCAACTAAATATTCTTTAGTTGGGCGGTGGATAGCGGAGCGGTCTAACGCACCACTTGTGGCTAGTCAGGCTGTAGTGTGCATTGCCTGACAGGGACCCGGTTCGAAACCCCTTTCTCTACCAGACCGGCCCTGGTTGTCAGCCCCGATTGGGGGCAGAATTAGCAAATTCTGTCTCGAAGGAAGCGATGTTCGCTGCCCACAGGGAATTAGCTTACCTTGTAGAGATGAGTGGCGGACCCGTGTGGGGAGGGCTAAATTTAAATAAATAGTGGATGTAATTGGCTACTAAATTGTGAGAAAAGGGAAAAAATCGGAAGCAAATTATATATATATTCTTTCGTTAGTTAAACTGAGATTTTCATAGAGCCTCCATGTTTGTACCCTTTACCCAAACATTCCCATCATGCACTGTGCCCCACTGACAACCTGTCCGCGGGTCCTACAGGCCTGGAGGTTTCTTAAAGTCTGCCAAGTTCCTTTTAACAGTATGTGGGGTTTATTCGATTGGCTGGGAGAGGTCAGCGTGATTGCAGGTGTGTGGTTTGTGGGAGACGTCAGAGTCCAGGGGATTTCAAAGCTTTACTCAGGCCCACAGCCTTCCTCTGTTGCTTCCACTGACACTTTGGTCTGCTTGGTTTGGGTTCTGAAACAATCAGAAAATAAAAAATGATTAGGTCAGGTACAACTGGAGCCAAAAAACAGTTGCTGTCTCAACAAGAAGGGATTTGCTTTACCGTTTCACTCACAGTACTGTAAGGGGTTTATAATTCAGGAAGGTAAGTGACAAAAACCCTAGTCTGACACAGTATGCAATACATCAGAGCATCACCTCGGACAAATAAGGGTCAGATACAGCTTCTTCTTCACTGTACTATGTTTCCCATGATCCTTTGCCAGGTCTTCCTGGTCCATGATCCTCTCTAGGAGGGAGTGGCCATTCAGAGTCAGTGGAGACAGAGGAAGTTCTGGTATTGCCCTCAGCTGGCTGCAGTTGTTCAGGTGCTCATATTCCAGTCGAAAGATGTTCCAAATGAACCTCCTGCATCATCACAAAGGTTAAATTGTGTTTTAATTTAAATTGATTTCATCTAATGTGGCAATGTTACCTTTGAGCTTCATATGGCATAATTTGAAAATATAAACAGTTAGTTCCCAGTTCCAAAACAATAATGTTATAATTGTAAAAATGTTTAACCGTTTGAGGAGTACAGTAAGCTTTAAATCATTTTGTTGGGATTCTAGAGAACAGTGAACAGCAGAATCCTGAACAGAAAAGAATCCTGAAGAAAATGAGACATAATGAGGGAATGAGCAGCAGGTGGGTGATACTTATTTAAACTGGCTTCTTGGCCATCTTGTAAAATCATCAACAATAGGTTGAGGACATTAATAAGTTGGTAGTGATAATGACAATGAGGTTGAGGGCATTAATGAGGTGAATTCTGCCTCCAGACTGGCTGACGGCTCTGTGCTGTCCCTCCCTGTGTTCGCGCATTTAAACTCACTGATTCAAAGGACCCCACCGAAATATTATTCTAGTGAATTGCAGGTAAAAGAGAAATGTGTGCCTTTCCACAGTGGCTGCACAGACACAGGTTTTAGAGTCACCTGAAGACCTCCAGTGGCGTTAGCACGGCGGAAATGGCGGCCGTGCTGTCCGAGTCGCCCATCTGGGACAGGATGATGTTGAGCGCCCAGGACACTCTCAGGATCACGTCCGCCATCATGGCGCTGTAGTACAAGGCCTTAGGCCCAACACAAACACACTCTCACACCACACAATCTCACCCAGACAGGTGTGTATTTGGGAGTACAGACAGGTGTGTAATGGGGGTACAGACAGGTATGTGTGTGGGTATAGAGAAGTATGTTTAACGGGTAGAGACAGTCATGTCTGGGTGTAGGCAGGTGTGTTGAAAGGGTAGAGACAGTTATGCGGGTGTACACAGGTGTGTTTAAGAGGTACAGACAGGTGAGGGTTACCTGTCGGTGGTACAGCATCTCTTCCCGCAGCAGGCCGTGCCCCTGCAGAAGGCCCCAGTCCATCCTCAGGTCCCAGGTTACAGTCACCACCACGCTCAGGCAGGTGGCCACCGCCCACAGGTACAGGTACAGCACCACGCCCGCCTGGTGAGGGTGCTCTGGCATGCAGGGGAACAGGAGGACAGGGGAGAGGGTTGGATGCCGAAGGGTTTGGGGTCTATTTAGGCCTGTATCCAGTGGAGGCATTAGACTCTCTGAACTCATGCTGAAGATTCATTCAGCTGCATGATTAACCTTGATAACAGCCACTCAGATCCCAGTCCTCTGTAGCAGCCATTCTTCCCACAATCCCTCCCTCCATCCCCCTCTCTGAACCCCCCCTCCCACCTCTGGCCATGCTGTAGAGTCCGGCGAAGGCGACCATGAGGAAGACGGTGGAGTATTTGCCGGCATTGAGGAGGTGCGGCATGGCGTCACCGCTGTCCCAGAATCGGCGGAGGCACTGGGTGAAGCGTAGCCACGGGGGGAAGCACTGAATCAGGCACATCAGTCTGTCCTGCGGCTGCCCTGCGCCGCCAACCACAGACACACGGACACAGAGGGGAGAGGGGCCCAATCAGGGCATGTGTTTTCACAATTGGCTTACTGTTTTTCATTGGCCTTTAAGCGTTTTTAACAGTTCCCTCCAACTGCAACTCCAGCACATGAGTCTTCTGAGTCTTCTAGGGCAAAATGGCTACAAGGCCTACACCTTGGTTCTACAAAGTGCTATAAATAGAATCCATAATAAGAACAATTAGAAGAAGAAGAAGAAGAATATTACGTAAAATTATGTGACCCTAAATGTGACCCCAGTCCGTCTTACCGATGGGAGGGGAGTTGAGGGTGGAGGGGCCCACCTCGTAGGTGTTGAAGGAGAGGAGACCCCACAGGTCCAGGAACAGCGGACTCAGGCTGTTCAGCTGATCAGCCAACCAGGAGTCAGCAAATGACACTGGGCGGAGGGGGGCGGAGATTACCCTGCACTGTGGGGCAAGAGACAAAGGGGGGTGGGGGAGAAGATGGGGAGCATGGGTAGAGAGAGTCACTGGCTCCATTTTTAAATTGTTGCTGTCTGGGGTCGGAGTTAGGATTAGGTTAGGGAAAGAAAGTTTAGCAGTGCGTGGGCCCCTTGTGAAAGAAATGTTTAGCACTGGCCATTTACTTTAAGCCTTAAAAGGAACAATTTGTTCCTTGGTGTGTTAGATTTTTGTCTATGCATTGCAGTTGCATGTATTTAAGCCTTCTGGGAGCCCTCTGGGAATTTTGTGTTTCATTATATGATCCAATGTTTTTCAGTCCTCCGTCTGTCTTCCTGCATCCAATTAGAGTTGTATTGTAGGCCTGATATTTCCAGTGCTTCTAATACCTGGCATGAGTGCCGGTAGTTTGCTTTTCACATCAGCCTGTAAATTATTGTTCCTTTTGTAGGAGGTTATTTTGTAGGCTTGGAGCAGGTTTGTGTTTTACAGTTTTGATTCAAATATGATGGGCTTTTGTTAGATTACCATGTGCAATCATGAAGGCAGTGAAAAACTTAAAATGAATTTGTGTTTTGGTGAATGAGGGATCTTTTAGGTGGTGGTGTCTAGAAAGTCAATTTTTGTGCTGTGTGTTGTGTACTTAATTGTGATAGATCTACAGAATGTGTTATGTATAGGTATGCCATTTTCTTGCGTATACGTATAGGTATGCCAAGTTTTCCCTGCTATGTGCCATGTCCCTCACATGAAATCTAGATATGTAGGGTGAATCTGATTTGTTTTATGATAATTTCATCCAGTCAACTGTTGACTGTTATCTGGACTAGGACTGTGATTGTCAGGGGTGTTGTAGGTGTGGAACCAAGTGCAGGTGAGAGAGACCCAGAATGCAGAGATGCGTTTAAGATAATTTATTAAACTTAAACGCTGGCAGGAACGAAAGCAAACAGTGTCTGAGAAGACACATAACAATACTACCAAAACAAACCAAAATGACAAACGAGCAGGAACAAACAAAACTAGTTAAACGGTAAATCCAAAACGTATTCCAGGGCACGGAATAAACAAAACTCAGGGACTCTTGGAAACAAACGAGAACACACTTTTCGAGGTGGCGAGAACACAAAACAAAGCAGGTAGACAAGACTAAAGCAAGTGAAATGTTCAAGCGCAGAACTGAGGTAGCCAGCAGGTTAAATATCCTCAGCAGGTTAAGTATCCACAGCTGCCAGTCATTACCTTGATTTGCTTTGGGCATTCATGGCATGCCTTTCACTTTTCCTGGGGGAAATGCCTGTTTGCTGGTCGAGTCGTGACAGTGATGGTATGAAATTTTCACATTGGGCTGGCAGTGTAGTGTAATGGTTAGGGAGCTGGGCTTGTAACTCAGAGGTTGCAGGTTCAATTCCCAGATGGGGCACTGCTGTTGTACCCTAGAGTAAGGTACTTAACCTGAATTGCTTCAGTAAAAATATCCAGCTGTATAAATGGATTATATGTAAAGAAATGTAAACTGTGTAAGTCGCTCTGGAAAAGAGCGTCTGCTAAAATGCCTCAAATGTAAAATGTAATGCCTCAAATGTAATGATAAACGTCCTCTTCAATATCACGGTTTTCGGTATATAATGGTATCACTTTTTAAGCTAAAAAAAGTATCACACAAAGTTACAACTCGATCTGTTTATTTTACAGATTTATATACCATTTTAATTGAAAAATAAAAATTTAATTGTATGTTTAAATCAAAACTTTACGAATTAAGCAACATTTTGCTTTATCTCGTTATCAGCTTTTTGGATCTAGTACTAGATTTAGCTACTCACTTTTCCCATTTTGGCATAACGTGAAGGATGATACTCACACAGGTGGAATGCAAGGTTTGACTCCTCTGGCCATTACATGTTTCCCACATTCTCTACCGATGTGAGCTCCGTTCTCAACAACAACACAATTTTTTTCTGAATTGAAAGTGAGTCCACATGGATGAACGAGTTTGCTTTTTGGGGTATATAATTAGTCATTACAGACTGCCTCATCATCAGAATCAGTGTTGGATATTGCAAGTTTTATAAGGGACTGCAAACAGAGATTTATGCCATGTAGCTAGCTAGCTAATAACAGCTACCTACCAGATTTGGGAAATGCGAGGGAGCTGTCTGCACGTGCACAATTGCAAACAAATTGTGAACAAAACAAAATGCAACAACCAAAGAGGTGGTGGGATTAAAATGAAAATAGCCTTTGCCACGTGATTTACTATCACGGTATTACATTAAGTTTATGATAGTACTATTTCATATTTTAATATCATGGTATACCATCATACCTTTATACCGTCACACCTCTAGTCTGTTCATTTCTTCATCCATTTTTTTATTGCCTTTATTCCTGTCATTGTTTCTATGTTTGTGTGCAGACTGTCCACATCAATTCTGCATAGGATAGCCTGTCCTGGTATGGTTGTGTTTGTTTTACTTTGTCTACAAAGTAAATGTGTCTGTGAGGTAGCTGTTGTGTTCGTTTGATAGTGGATTCATAAAATGGTCAATGTACTCTGTGATCCTGTAGGGTCCGCTGTTGCAGTCTGATACAATGGGCCTTGCCTGTTGGGACCTTGTTCTATAGCAGTTTCCGGGTATATTGGGGTCTCTATTTTTATATAGTAAAAGTAAAATGTAAAATGCCTATAGTGCTCCTGATTGTTTGGTTGTCTGGTTGCCTCTTGAATGTATTTTTCCCTATCCAGCACTGTACTGGTTTTATGACTATATGTTTGTTTCCTGCCAGTTGTTGCTTTGATTTCCTCTCTGTCAGGTGTGCTTGTTCTTGTGGGTTTGGGGGTTTAGCGCTCGTAGCAGCGTGTGGTCCTCCCAGCTGATTTACAATATTTCTCTGGGGACCTGTTTTTGTATTTATGGTATCCAGTCTCTTGTTTCCTCTCCCTTAAGAAATGGTAGTTCGATTTTTCTGTGATATTCTTGCATATCACCCGGGGTTGTTTTTTGTTTTTGGCTGTTCCGAGTGTTGGAATAAATGACAGGCCGTTGCATAGAAGGTTAATTTGGTCCTGTGTGGGGTTGAAGTGGCTTAGTTAGTATTATTATATTTTATTTCCCCTCCCTGTTTTTTTTTGTTTGAGTTTGTGGGGATTATTAGTTCAAATGCTGCATCCAGTAGTCCAGCATCCTAGTCACTCTGTCCTTTGTCCAGTGGATGCTGTCCTGTTTCATCCGGAACACTTCTTCTGGTAGTTTTGGTATGTGTGGCATGTTACCCCCGATCTGGTTGTTCACTTCCTCCAGGTTTGATTTGTGGTGTAGTTCCAGGTTGTCCAAATAATGAATTGTGGGCAGGACTGTGGAAGGTTGGCATGGGCGTGGCTGTGGAAGGTGGGTGTGGACAGAACGTTGGAAGGGTGGTGTGGGTGGGGCTGTGGAAGATGGGGGTGGGTGAGGCTGTGGAAGGCCGGTGTGTTTAGGGGTGTGGACGGGGCTCTGGACGATGGGGTGGGTGAGGCTGTGGCAAGTTGGTGTGGGCGGTGCTATGGAAAGTGAGTGTGGGCTGTGGAAGATCTCACCAGCAGCGAGAGGAGCCATCTGCGGGCGGAGCTGTGGAAGGTGGGCGTGGGGTTCAGCAGCAGTAGCAGGGGGAGGGCATAGAACAGTAGTGGCTGGACATGCAGTGGGACGGGCAGGAGGGGGGCGTGCAAACAGGCCAGGAAACTGGCACCCCAACACAGCGCCAAGTACCCAGCAACCTGCACCACAGAACAAGAGCATTACATGCCATTACTGTTTCTGTATTCTCAGTACATGCCATTACTGGCTAATCAGTTTGTATTTATGCAGTACTGTACTTATTGTACTGTACTTTGTACTTACATTTGCTGCATTCCGTGTATTTCACTGTTTTTAACAGGAGCAATTTAGGTCAGGATCAATTATGAGGACAACCTCTCACCATTATTTACCTTGGGATCTGATCTGAAAACCACAAGGTTCTGGATCTAGAACCCAAGACTCTCCCTGCCCCAAGACACATCACTGTTTCACACAACATCCTCACTGTGGATAATCATCCTCCTATGATAAGCGTTTTTCGAGCTGACCTCGAAAACCTGGTGGTGTGAGAGGTGATCCCTGGGGTCCAGCTCAAATATGAGGACATAGTTGATGCCTGTCCTCTTCCAGATGTGCATGTTGATCCCCAACAAGAAGAGGAACTGGATTAGCAGGAAGCCCCCTCTGTAGGGCAGCAGTAAGGTCCTCAGGGCTGCCCACTCAGGTACCTGTGAAACTGGAGCGGAAGTGTATGTGAGAGACAATGGTGAGGAGAATGACTCTGCTGTTCCGTTATTGTCTCCACAGTCAGTACATATCAGGACAAAATATCCGGCTTTAAAATGTCTTGGATGTATTTGACTTTGAGAACAAACAGCTGCGGTATGTGTGAATTTGTGTGTGAGTGTGAGAGTATGTGTGTGTGTGTGCGTGAGAGTGTGAGAGTGTGCGTGCTCTCACCTCGCACAGTAATGAGAGCCAGCAGAGCTAACACCAATCCGCAGGTCACCCCCATCCGGAACGCAGCCCATACTGGAACGGGCTAAGGAGAAAGCAGAGGCTCAGAGACCCAGAGGTCACATGATCTATGTCACATAACCTGGACTCAGTTGGACACTTAGTTTAGTACATTGGAGTAATTATTTAAGATACATTAAACAGGTAATTTACAGTAGACTCCACAGTTTTTATTCATGTCCTTGATAAAGATGAAAATTCCAAACCTACAATACTAATACAATTGTTCAGAAAAATATATTTTGTTTTATTAATAATATTTTTTCCCAGAAAACATCTGGATCGCAATTATTCATACCCCTAACTATTGTTTTAAATTTAATCTAACAAAAACAAATCTTAATCATAAATATACAACTTATTTGAAGTTTATTGGAAGGTTATGGAACTATACAGTGGCCTACAATGGTTTCCTGTTTCCCTGGGGTATAAAAAGGAGGGAGCACACGTTTGAAATACTGTGGTCGGCCATCATCATGGTGAAAGAACTCCCTGAATGCATCAGATAAAAGGTTATTGACCTCTATAGATCAGGAGATGGCTACAAAAAAATCACTAAAAAGTTAAAGATTTCCACTGTTGTGTCAATTATTAGGAAGTTTAAGGCCACTGCAACAGTGGCTAACCTGCCAGGAAGAGGACGCAAGTTGATCTTGCCCCCACGTGTAGTGAGACAGATGGTTCAACAGGCAAAAATAAGTCAAATCAAATAAAATCAAATCAAATCAAATGATTTGATTTGATTTGATTTGCAAAAATAAGTCCAAGGGGCACGGGTCAAGATCTCCAAAGCAACCAAGCATCTTGGGATTACAAGGTGTCTAAAGCTACCATTCGACGACGCCTACATGACAATGGCCTTATAGCAGAGTTGCAAGAAGGAAACCTCTTTTGAAGACAATTCACCAAAAAAGGCATCTTGAATTCACCAAACTACATCTGAACTACAATTGGAACCGTGTCTTGTGGTCAGATAAATAAAAAAAATAAAAAAATCACATCACATCAGCGTTATATTTGGTGTCCAAAGAATGCAAGTAATGTTTAAAAGCACCTCACGTCTGGTGGTGGTGGATCTTTAATGCTTTGGGGTTGTTTTGCATCCACAGGTCCTGGGGCCCTTTTTCAAATAGATGGAACCATGAACTAGAGCACGTACCAAGACATCTTGTCCAAAAACAACAATCCCAAACATATGTCCAAAGCAACTAAGAAATGGTTGTTATGAGGTCCTGGGAGTTTTCCCTGCCATCCTGCCATCCTTATGAGCTGTTTATATTTTCCTTGCTGTCTGAATGAGAGAGCCATATCAGGATGCTGATTGGTCGCTGCTCTCTCCAATCAGTAGTGGAGCCTCGTTAACGAGGATGCGATGCACCTGTGGGGGACTGGCCTAGCCGGTACATAAGTGCTTCGTAACAGTGTTCGGGGAATGTCTGTTGAAGTAATAAGTGTGAGAAGTCGAGCTAGCAGACATCCTTAGACGGAAAGACCATGTTTAAACACTCAAATCGCTCTCTTTAATCTATGGTTTCTTTAGTCTCAGTCTTTTACCTTAAAGCAAACTTTATTTCTGTTCTAAGCTGTAAAGCTTTCTAGTGGGTAGAGTCAAAACGGCACTCCCTTTTTCAGAACCCTTTTCTTTTTGTTGAAGTTCGTTTGGTTCAGTTTGGTTTTTCTATGTTTCCCTCTTGAGCGACGATTTTATGTTGGGAACGTAACAAAGTGGTGTTCCCGCCCGGTTTCTTTGTTTAAATCGCCCGGTTTGGGTTGATTTTATTAGTCGCTCTGTTTACTTACACTCCTGAGGAGTTTTAGCCACTCGCAACCAAGTGAAACTAAACTGAAAAGGGAAAGAAAAAAAGATATATTTTGCTGTTGCACAAACACAAGTTACGATCGCATTAAGTTTGCACCTCACAAACGACACCAAAACACTGACTTTATTTCTGTCATCTACACTAGCCGAAAGTTAAAGTCATGGCGGCGAAATATGTGTTTGATGTACAGGAATTCAGTGATTCACCTAGTTGGGACGAGATTTTTTTTTAAATGTAGAAAAGCGGATCTGATTGAAATAGCATAAAAATATAACATTCAAGTCACCTCCGCCAGTACAAAGAAATACATTTTTACCGTGCTCACGGCTGCATTGGTAGAAACGTCAATTCTCCCTGACGAGGAGGAAGAACCTAAAATCGTAACATCACCTGGAACAGTTTCACCTCCCAGCTCGCCCAAATTACGTGTGCGTGAGCTGGAGCTAAAATTGGCAGCTGAACAATTAGCGGCTGCTGAAAGAAAAAGAACGTCGGTATGAATTAGAACGAAGAAAGTTAGAAATGGAACGGGAGCGTGAGCGCGAGCAGCATGCAATTCAGTTAAAAGAAATAGAAAAAGCTGAAAAGATAGAACTGGCACAACTCCAAAATCAGTCTCCTGCCCGTGCGCACTCATCTGAGTTTGACTTAGGTCGTAACAGCAGACTCATACCACCTTTCAATGAAAAATATGTAGACGTATACTTTACCTTGTTTGAGCGAATTGCCACCTCATTAAAATGGCCGACCGATGTTTGGTCATTGCTCCTCCAAAGCGTTCTTGTCGGGAAAGCACAGAAAGTATATGCAGCTTTAACGTCTGTTCAGAGTGCAGATTATAAGATGATAAAAGAAGCTATCCTTCGTGCATATGAGTTACTCCCAGAAGCCTACAGACAACAGTTCCGTAAATTGCGAAAAACAGAGTCACAGAACCATGTTGAATTTGCAAGGGAACAGGCACGTCTGGTTGACCGTTGGTGTGCTTCTCAAGCTGTCACAGAAATTGAGAGTATGAAAACACTCATACTGCTTGAACAGTTCAAAGATAAATAAAACCACATTCACTAGCAAAACAGAAAACCCACACCCATACACAAGAAATACTTCAGAGAGGTCACATAATTCACCTCCCAGAGACAGATATCAATCACTTTTGCCAAGGTCCAAAGACAAAAACGGACAGAAAGCTGGTCCTATGACTCAACTAGTTTGTTGTTACTGCCGTTTGAAGGGTCATATCCTTGCTCAGTGTCCAACATTGAAACAGAAAGAAAAAGAGAAAGAGAGGAAACCTGTGGGTTTTACGAGTGTTCGTCGGCCAGTTAACCCCCTGGCTGAAATGAAAGTATCTCTTAGAAAAGATTTTAGTGGATCAGATTCTTATGAACCCTTTATTTCAGACGGGTTCGTGTCTCTGCAGGGTAGTGATGCTGTTAAGCAACACATGTCAGTCTTGCGTGACACTGGCAGTAGTCAGTCACTTTTGTTGGAGGGGATTTTACCTTTGTCTGACATTTCGGCCACTGGGGACAGTGTGCTGGTTCAGGGTGTGACGATGGGCTGCATGGAAGTTCCTTTATATAAAGTGAAGTTCGAGTCTGATCTCATTTCGGGTCCCGTGATTGTTGGAGTGAGCCCTAGTCTGCCAATGAAGGGGGTCTCATTCATCCTGGGCAACGATTTGGTTGGTGGAAAGGTCGTGACAAGTCCTGTTGTTTGTAAGGTGCCCAGAGTGGAGGAACATAATGGGTTATCAGAGAAATACCCTAATGTGTTCCCAGCATGTGCTGTTACACGGGCTATGCTTATGAAAATTGCTGAGAGCAAGTCTGATGTCGAGGAGGTTGTAAGCGATCCAGCTGCGTTTACACTTGATTTGTCTGAGATGTTTATGAGCGATCCAGACCTTGGTAAACCTACTGAATTAACCTCTGGTTGAAGCCCCAAAAGTGAGCGAGTTGGTGGGCTCTGTGAAAAAAGAGAGGCTTCCTACAGTTGACACTTCGATATCTAGGAAGCAGCTGATTGCTGAACAAGAAAAAGATGCTTCTCTCTCCTCTCTTTGCTGAATGTCGCCCAGAGGAGGAGTTTGATGAAATTACTGTGGGTTACTTTGTAAAAGATGGCGTTTTGATGAGGAAATGGGTGCCTCATGCCACTTCTGGGCAGGATGGCTGGCTCAGTGTGTCTCAGATCGTCGTTCCTGTTGCACTGCGACAAGAGATACTGAGATTGGCTCATGATGGTAATATGGCAGGCCATCTTGGGATTAGCAAGACACATGATCATATATTACGAAATTTCTTCTGGCCTGGTCTGAAACAGGATGTTGTTGCTCACTGCAAATCCTGTCATGTTTGCCAGCTGACAGGAAAGCCTAACCAAAACGTGCCGGTTGCTCCTTTGCAACCTATACCTGCGTTCGGCGAACCTTTAAGCAGGGTTTTAGTGGATTGTGTTGGTCCTTTGACGAGAACAAAGAGTGGTAACCAATACCTTTTAACCATCCTGTGCGCTGCCACTCGTTTCCCTTGAGGAGAATCACAGCTCCCAGTGTTGTTAAGGCTCTTGTGAAATTTTTCTGGACTTTTGGACTCCCTCGAACAGTTCAATCAGATCAGGGCTCGAACTTTATGTCCAATGTCTTTAACCCCCTGAGGTCGACGGGAGCGGCGCCGCTCCCAGCAGCAATAAAAGTATATTACTATTTCTAATTTCGCGATATTTTATCATACACACGCGACAAAAACATTGACAGAAACCTTAGAATCGCGACTTTCCGATTTGAGCACTGGCAAATCAAATGGGATTTTTTAAATTAGGTTAATTAGACCAAAAGTAAACCTTGTTTTTACTCTGTTTTTACCTTTTAGTAACGTCCCCCTTCTATTGACATGGTAACTAGGTGCGAGTTTCGGGAGGTGTGGGGGGGCGTGGGGCCATGTGTGAAACGCCGGCGTAAACAACACAAACTGTCCCGACAATTTGAAGCAAGATTTTATACAGACATACAATTTTATTCAAGATGGAAAGATTTTCTGCGCTGCAGTGTTTGAGAGCATCGATGGAAAGCGGACGAAGACAATAACTGACGAAGAGTAAGTAACTATATTTGATTTGCCATGTTATCAAATACTCGTATTCAATATATGAATTCCGTGTGTGAAATTGCAGCGTAAACAATGTCCCGACATTATATCGGATCTTGTCTGTGTTTACGGTTGCGAGCTGCCAGCAACAGACGGTGTATGCTGATATTTATTTGATTTACCATATTTTCAAATACTCGTGAAAATATATGAATTCGCGTCTTGTGACGCTATACGAAAAAAAATCAGAATCATTGCGGACTGCTGCGAATAATTAACGGGAGGATATTTAACCAGCTGGCATTCTGTTTCGGCGCTTGGACATTATCTAGCTTAGCTTGATAATACCTATTGTGATTAATGTTTCTTGCCTCTCGAGAACTTGTTTGTGTGCTTATTGTGGTTTAGATTCCCAGCGTTTAGTTTATTCCGAGATTTTGGATACGTTTTGTTTGTTCCTGATCGTTGGTTATTTTGTTTTGTCTTGTTTATGTCTTTCCGTGTCTTCGTAGACACGGATTTTGCTTTCGTTTTCCTACAGACGTTTAAAGATGAATATCTTAAACTTTTGATCATGTGCCTGTGCCCAATGCCAGACTTTGGATGTTGTCAAACTGGCTTCTGTTGGTCGCAAGAAATGCGTAGGCTACTCTGCAAGATGTCTTTGTCTGATGGCCTTTGACCATGATCTTTCAGGTGTGGATCATGAATATTCAGTAAATTAGCATATAGCCCTCCCACAGCCTGAAATAAATGTGACCAGTTCTGATAAAAACAGGTTTTTAGCTATTTAGATCTCATATGTGCTAAAACATTTTCACACCCTTACATAACCAAGACCTTGATGAACAAACGCACATTGGCAAAACAATTCGTCACTATAGTTTAGTGTGTGCTTTCACAACTTTTGTGACAGCAGAAAAATTAACTATTTTTAACTTGTGTGTTTGTAGATCTATTTACAAGCTGCATATGATACTGACCAAACTATTGATGGCATACAAATGTAGCTGTGATTGTCCTTCAAATAAAAATATTAAACACTTTGGAGTAAATGTGTGTTAAATTGATGAAATTGAGATAAATATCAGACCATGCCAAAATCAAAAAACATCTAAAAGCTTAGCACGGACCTCAGAGGGTTAAGCAAGTGCTACAGCAGTTGGGTATCACTCATTGCCCCTCTAGTGCATATCACCCTGAGTCTCAAGGTGCTCTAGAGAGATTTCACCAGACTCTGAAGTCTATGTTGCGAGCTTACTGCCTTGAGTTTGAGAGGAATTGGGACGAAGGCGTCCCTCTTGTTCTGTTTGCAGCACGGGAGGTGGTTCAGGAGTCTCTCGGTTTTAGCCCAAACGAACTCGTGTTTGGACATCATGTGAGAGGCCCTATGAGTTTGCTTGGAGAGAGGATGTTACAGACCGACTCCTCTCCCTCTACACCAAATCTGTTGGAGCACGTTAGCGCTTTTCGACACAGGCTACACCGTGCCTGTGAATGCGCCAGTAAGAATTTGGAGAAGGCGCAAACAAGAATGAAGGTCTGGTATGATCAGAAGGCACGTAGTCGCACTTTCGATGTGGGTGATCAAGTCTTGGTTCTGCTGCCTGTTCAGGGGTCACCATTGCACGCTCGCTTCTCAGGCCCTTACGCCATAAAGAAAAGGGTCGGTGATCTTGACTATGTTATCACCACACCAGAGCGCAGAAACAAGACAAGGCTGTGCCATGTAAACATGTTGAAGGCTTATCACAACCGTGATGCTTCACCTCAAATAAGGCCAGTGTTGTCTTGCTCCTCTCCTCCTGTGATGGAGAAGTCAGTTGTTGCCTCGGAGGGAGATGGGGACGGCTTGGTCGTGCCTTCTCAGAGTTTAGTGGAAGGGCGGTTGCGAAATTCTGAAATGCTAGCCTGCCTTTCTGACCATCTTTCACAGCTGACCGTAGCAGAAAAGGCTGACATTAGTCTCATTGATTCATATAGCATTTTATTCTCTGATGTGCCTAGCCGAACCTCCTTAATTGAGCACGACATTGATGTTGGTGATGCCGCGCCAATTAAACAACATGCATATTGCGTAAACCCAGCTAAACGTGAACATTTACAAGTTGAGGTTAAGTACATGTTAGACCATAACATCGCTGAGCACAGTTCAAGGCCGTGGAGTTCACCCTGTTTATTGGTTGGTAAACGGGATGGTACTTTTCGTTTCTGTACAGATTACCGTAGACTAAATTCCGTAACAAAACCTGATAGTTATCCTCTGCCTCGGATGGAAGACTGCGTTGATCGAGTGGGGACTGCTACCTTCGCTAGTACCATTGATTTGTTACGCGGATATTGGCAGGTCCCGTTGTCCACCCGAGCCAGAGAGATCTCTGCATTTGTTACTCCAGACGCTTTTCTGCAGTATTCCGTCATGCCATTCGGATTACGAAATGCTCCCGCCACTTTTCAGAGGCTTGTAGACCGTGTTTTAGCAGGTTTGTACGGTTGCGAGGCTTATTTAGATGATATTGTGGTGTACAGTGCTACGTGGCCAGAACATGTAAGGCAACTCTCTGCACTTTTTGATAGGTTAACTGCCGCCAACCTCACCATCAATCTCGCCAAGTGCGAGTTCGGAAAAGCCACGGTTATCTATCTTGGCAAAGTTGTAGGGAGGGGACAGGTGCGTCCTGTGGAGGCTAAGGTGGAAGCAATCACTAAATATCCTGTTCCAGACAGCCGAAAGGAATTGAGACTCTTCCTCGGCATGGTGGGGTATTATAGGGCTTTTGCAGGAACTTCTCTTCCATCGGTGCTCTCTTAACAGACCTCCTCAGCCCTAAGGTCGATTTTATTTGGACTGAGGAGTGTCATGCAGCGTTTAGCCAGATCAAAACACTCCTCTCACACGCACCTGTTTTGTCTGCCCCTGATTTCTCGCGTCCCTTCCGAATTGCTGTAGACTCAAGTGACTATGGTGCAGGTGCCGTCCTTCAAGAATCCTCTGATGGGGTTGAACATCCTCTTTGTTATTTTTCAAAGAAGTTCAACACCCATCAGAGAAATTACTCGACTATCGAGAAGGAAGCCCTCGCCATGATCCTTGCGTTGCAGCATTTTGAGATATACGTTGGATCCTCTTCCGCCCCAGTTGTGGTGTAAAAACAAAAGCGGGTTGTGGTCTGTATATATCGCATGCGGAATGCAAATCAACGGTTGATGAGGTGGAGCCTCTTGTTACAAGCTTTTAACCTTGAAATTCGACACGTCAGAGGGAGGGACAATATAGTGGCGGATGCTCTGTCTAGAGCATAAGAATTCAAGTCAGGTTTGGTACACTGCTGTGAGCAGGACCTGGTGCGTTGCTCTGGTGTGTCATCCTGGTGTGCGCTGGATGCCATTGTATGTGTTTGTCTGCCTGGGATTGGTGTGAGAGGTCCTAGGAGTCTTGATATTCTATGTGTTTGTCTGCCTAGGATCGGTGTGAGGTGTCCTGGGTTTGTTTGTGTTTTTGCATTATTCATGCAGAGGTTATTTTGTATATACCTCCTTTAGTAAAAAAAAAAAGATTGAAATCTAAAACAATACAAATATATATATATATATGGGTCAATGACAAATAAGGCCTCTAAAAGTTATTTAAAAAAGTTTGTTCAAAATAGATAAAATGCATATTTTTGAATCTGTGACAATGTGCTTAAACAAGCCTCATTTGTTAAATAACATTTCAATGTGTTTAAATTCATTTTTTGACTATTTAACTTGACTGACCAAAAAATGTCAGGTGGCGCAACCAAATATTTGTAAAATTATTTATATTTTCCTATTATTTATTATTTATTTATTTGAAGTGAAATCTTGGTCAAGTATCTATTAGTGTCTATAGTGTGTCATCCCCTTCGCCTCTGGCTGAGACGCTGAGACGCTACTTCCTGTTTCCTGTTTCCGGATTGTTGGAAGGGCTGTTTGTTTGCTGTGTATTGTGTATCTGGCATTTTACTCTTGCCAAAATTAACGTAGCTATATAACGTTAACCGGTATAAACGTTATATAAATATATCACCGCATTAGTTACGAGTTACTGCTTCTAAGGTGTAATCCTTTGTTGCCTTAAGGACAGGGATGGGCTTTTTTTCTTCTTCTCCTTGTTAGTATAAATTGGCACAAAAAGCTAACAAGGTTTTTGTTTCACCCTCCCAGAAGCAACCTCGAATTAAAAGTACGTTCGTCTGTTTAACCGATTGGGAAAATTGAATTATTGCAGTAGTCTAGTATAGTTATTTATAAACTAACGTCGTTTATAAACGTAAATTGTACGTCGGAAAGTTTTAGGCGTATATAATATCCGGGTTTTGCTGTTCAGGCGCTCAGCTGTAACGTAGATAGCTAGTATCTTTTAAGGTGTGGATTGTTGATTTTGTATTTGTAGCTAGTATATTACAAAGGTTTGATTGCTAAATAGTTGGGCTTAGGTTGTAAACTAACGTTAAAATATAGTATTTATATCAGTAGCTGGGTAAGTGGTTATAAGAGGCTCTCTAGCTACAGTTAGCCTACTACTAATGTTAGGGTCTACTGCCTTCTATCCGGAGCCACCTAGCGTGTTTTTTAAGAGTGGTGTTGCTGACTCCATCTAGACAGTAAAAAAATCTATACTTAGGGAGAGATAGGAGTCAGCTAGGGGTCTAAAATGTGGCCCAAACTTTGTGAGGTGTGCAGGATGATCGCCCTGTTGGAAAGCGATTTTCTTGGGCTGTTCACCTGCCTCCGCTGCAAGCTCATTGAGCATCTCGAAGACAAGATTCTTGTTCTCGAGGGCCAATTGGCTGTATCGGCCGTACAGAGTCCACAATTGTCAGGGTTCTTAGAACCAATTAGGAACGTCCGTTAGGGAGAAGGTGTGCACGCCTAGGCTGGGAGGAGGGAAGAACTTAGAGCAGGCAGGAAGTGACAGGTGGGTCACAGTCAGAAACAAAAGTAGGAAAGGGCTTGCACACCACAAAGGGGCGGCATCTCCAGAGGTTGAGGTGTCCAACAGATTCCAGCCCTTGCAGGAATCTGTGGCCCGTGACCCTGAGAGCGGGGGATGCATGTGCCACAGGACACCTGATGGCCACATCTCCCAGGGAAAGGGAGTTGTTGGTAGTGGGGATTCCATAATTAGGGGAGTGGACAGCATAGTCTGTTC
Organism: Aldrovandia affinis; assembly: GCA_029706075.1. Lineage (NCBI taxonomy): Eukaryota > Metazoa > Chordata > Actinopteri > Notacanthiformes > Halosauridae > Aldrovandia > Aldrovandia affinis. The sequence goes on from JAINUG010000100.1 coordinate 3,130,851, forward strand.
CCAGGCCAAGGAGACTCGCACGGTGTGTTGTCTGCCTGGTGCCCAGGTTGGAGATCTCCTTGAGCGTGTGGACAAGCTCCTGGCCAAAGCAGAAGGGGATCCAGTGGTCATGGTCCACGTAGGGACCAATGACATGGGAAAGGGCAGGTTGGAGGTCCTGCAAGATAAATTTGAGGATCTAGCAGCGAAGATTAGGAGCAAAACCTCCACGGTAGTCTTCTCGGGAATTCTACCAGTACCACATGCAAGCAGAGGGAAGCTGAAGTTTATCTATAGGTTTAACACGTGGCTACAATCCTTCTGTAGGAAAGAGGGGTATAGATTTATTGAGCACTGGGACTTCTTCTGGAACAGGGGTGACCTATACAAGCCCGATGGGTTACACCTGAACCGGATGGGTACCTATGCTCTGGGGCAGCGTATGCTTAGGGTAGCGCAGGATTATTTAAACTAGGGACTCGGGGGGCAGGGAGGATAGAGAGCGAAATGAGTAGGGTGGTGCAGACTGCCCAGATGGAGTCTGTCAAGACTACATATAACAGGAAAGCATGAATAAAGTCTTGAGTAAACAAAATTTTAGCAAGTGTGGCTTGGGATGGAAGGGAGTGAGGGAGCGGGAGAGGAATAGTAGAAACAGTAGCAACGTAAGGGTGAGCAAGGCTTTGAAGTTCATGTGTTTAAATGCGAGAAGTATAAAAATAAATTTTTGGAACTGGAGACTGTCATGTTGAATGGGGGGTTATGACATTGTTGGGATTACAGAGACATGGCTTGGCGCAGCGGATGGGAGGAATATAATGTAGAGGGGTACAAATTGTTTAGGAAGGATGGAACTAATAAAAGAGGAGGAGTGGCCTTTATGTGAAAGACTATCTTAATGTGCAGGAAATTCCATTAGTTTCTTGTGAGGACATCTGGATTAGATTATTGGGAGATCGTGAGAAGGGCCTGAATATAGGAGTATGTTATAGACCTCCAGCTTCAGATAGTAACATAAATAGTACGCTCTTTGATAACATAAAACAAATCTGTGCTGAAGGAGAGACGATAATAATGGGCGACTTCAATTACCCCTTTATCAATTGGGAGATAGTGACAGGTCAGGGCAAATGTGAAGAGGAGTTTATAGATATGGTCAATGACTGCTTTTTGGTACAGTCTGTTACTCAGCCTACGAGAGGGAAATCAATACTGGATCTGGTTTTGTGTAACAATCCTGATAGAATTTGCAGCACAGAGGTAGGAGAACCAATAGGAGCAAGTGACCACAGTGCAGTTATATTTGATATTTTTTGGCAAGTTAAGACAGCCTCCTCTAACTCTCAAATTTTTAATTTTAGACGAGCTGACTTTAATAAAATGAGAGAGAATTTAAGTAATATAGATTGGGTAAAACTTCTAGATTGCAGAACTGTGAATGAAAAAATGGACTATATTTAAAAGCGTTATTGTAGATGTACAGTGTAAATTCATCCCCAAAGTAAGGAAAAATAGGATGAAAAAACAGTCTCCACAGTGGATGACTAAATCTTTACGGGTGATTTTGAGGCAAAAGAAACGACTGTCTAGAGTATATAAAAGGATAACTCAGAGAGAAACAAGTTAGATTATTATAATATGCGGGCTAAGGCTAAAAGGAAATAAGATCAGCTAAAAGGCGGTTTGAAATTAAAATTTCCCAAGATGCAAAAAGTACCCCTAAGAAGTTTTTTCAATATTGTAGTAGAAAAAGGAAAGTTAAGGATGAGGTTAAGTGCATTAAGAATAAGGAAGGTACTTTGGTTTATAATAATAAGGACATTGCAAACACACTAAACAGTTACTTTGTGGAGAGCTTTACTAGAGAAGAGGTTATAAATATGCCTAAATGTATAGACAAGGTACGGAATGTTTTGGAGGACTTTGAGATAAGGGATGTAGAAGTACTACAAAAACTACAAAAACTTAAGACAAATAAGGCAGCAGGCCCGGATGGCATATATCCCAGAGTACTCAAAGAACTTGGGGAAATTATACATAAACCATTGACAGATATTTTCAGTCAATCCATAATCACTGGAGAAATACCAGATGACTGGAAACAGGGTAGTATAATTCCAATATATAAGAAGGGGGACCGTACTGACCCAGGGAACTATAGGCCTGTCAGTTTAACTTGCATCGCATGTAAAATGCTGGAATGTATTATTAGGGATAAGTTGGAATCATTCTTGAAAAATAATAGTATTTTAAGGGAGAGCCAGCATGGATTTCTCAAGGGGAGGTCATGCCTAACAAACCTCCTGGACTTTTTCGAAGAGGCTACAAAGTGTGTTGATGTTATATATTTGGACTTTCAGAAAGCATTTGACAAGGTACCACATGAGAGGCTCATTGCTAAAATGAAATCAGTAGGAATTGTAGGAGTAGTTTCACAGTGGGTTAAAAATTGGCTGCAAGGGCGAATACAAAGAGTAACAGTAGGTGGGGCCGAATCTGACCTCGGTGCTGTGGGCAGTGGTGTCCCGCAGGGATCGGTGCTGGGACCTCTGCTCTTCCTTATTTACATAAATGATCTGGATATGGACATTAGTAGCAAAATAGTTACATTTGCAGATGATACTAAACTTGGGGGTTTGGCAAACAGTTTGGAATCGACTAAAGTAATCCAAGATGATTTAAACAAAATCCAAAAATGGGCAGATACATGGCAGATGACGTTCAATATTGCTAAATGTAAAGTTATGCATGTGGGAAATAAAAACATTAGACAGGAGTATTTTATGGGAGGAGAAAAGTTAGTAGGTGTTCAATTTGAAAAGGATTTAGGAGTTGTAGTGGATCAAAGCCTATCTGCATCAAAGCAGTGTGCTACAGCAGTGAAAAAAGCCAACAGGATGCTGGGATACATAGCAAAAAGTACAAATCAAAGGAGGTTATATTAATGTTATATAACGCCTTTGTCAGACCGCACTTAGAATACCGTGTGCAGTTCTGGGCACCGCACTACAAGAAAGATATTGAAGCTCTTGAAAAAGTCCAAAGAAGGGCAACTAAACTGATACCTGGTATGAAAGGTAAAAGTTATGATGATAGACTTAAGGCACTCAATCTATTTAAACTTAGCAAACGCAGACTTAGGGGGGATTTGGTTGACAATGGTTGACAGAGCACAAGATCAATGTCCTAACACGTCAACCCATGAATCAAAAGGAGCTAGGAACAATTCTGCATGGAGGAATGGTTGAGGATCCCCCCCCAAGAAGTTTCATAACCTCGTACAATACTACAGAAGGCGACTACTAGCTGTTATAATAGTCAAGGGAGGAACCACAAAGTACTGATAACAGGGCTGTGAATATTTGTGATTCTTGATTTTTTTGGGAAAAAATGATAATTTTTGAACCCTTCAATTGTGGTTCGTGCCAATGCATTATTATTAATTTATTTTTACAATGTATTTTGTTCATCTTTATCAAGGGTATGAATAAAAATGGAGTCTACTGTAAATGTCCTCTATTTCAGGTATGGCTTAACCATCACTGAGGTGCCATATATCCTTGTATATGCACTGGCATGGAGTGGTTTTTATCTCTTATGCTACAGCTTCAGTTAAAATAAATGCACATTTTATATAAAAAATAATTTTATTACATTTTTAATCAAGTACAAAACTAAACTCATAATGTACAAATCCACCATATGAAGATGCCTCCGGTATAATACCGGTTTACTTAGCTGCTAGTGAGCTCCAGATCTCACTTAGTGCGGGCTACTTCATGTTTAGATTGCATTAAATAAACTTCTGTTCAGGCATGTGGCAGCAGAGGCAGGACCCCAGTAATGGCTGGCTTTAATCACAGTAGAGGGGGATACTCACCTGCGTGTCCCCTGTAGGTGGCACCTGTAGCCTCCGCACAGCCTCCTGTCTGTCCCCTCCAATCAGATGGCACATGAGAGACTGTCAAATGGAGACCAGAAAGGAAATAAGTATACATATATATAGCACCCTTTAAAATCTACACCCCGTCTGAAAAAAATCACCTTTTGTTGCAACTTCCAAGTTCTCAAAATTCTCAAAATTTCTGAACATTATAAAAAAATTAAAAACTAGAATAACTTTGTGTGTGTGTGTGTGTGTGTGTGTTGGGTGGGGGAGGAGAAAGAGAGGGAGAAAGAGTTTGTTGTGTGTGTATCTGTGATTGTGTGTGTGTATGAGAGTGAGTTGTGTGTGTGTACGTGTGTTGCATGCCCACACCTCCAGCTCAGAGATCGCCTGGCTGGCTCTGCTGCCACTGTGGAGAGGAGAGATCTCCAGCTTCTCACTCCTCCAGTTTAGGCCTCGAGTAGAAGTAAATGCGGCGTCATGTTTCTTCATGATCTTACAGAAACCCATGTAGTTCAGCTCCTAATGCAGCCATGAGACACACGGGACACACAGGATATACAGGACACAAGGCTTTTTAGCTCTATTTCAATACAGCAATAGTATTTGGTGAGTAACTTTCTTATTTTTTAAATAGGAGGGGCTAACAGTAAAGAGGTGAGGGGGCTAAACAAGATAACACAGGCACTAACAGCACAGTACAAAAAACATCATACAAGGGGAAAACTGACAGGTGCATAAGCATTATAGCCTAGGTATAAAATGAATACAAATAAATACTAGAAAGGAAGGTTTGATTTTAAAACTTGGTGAATTTATAAATAAAAGTTTAAAAATGGCAGTATGGAGACAGTCTTATATTTAGTAATACTTTTAATATTATAATACTCAGTTGTAGTACAATACTTGGTAAAGTATTGTAAATCAGAAAATTATAATAGCCTTGAAGTAGTATGTTAAAAATTGCATCAGCAGCTTGGATGGGAAGATAGATGGATGGATTGATAGAGAGAGGATGTTGTAGGTTGTAATAGATTATACTTGTGTATAGAGATATAGAATGTTTAGCTTTGTAGATGATCTAGGGGCTTAGCAATGAGTTTCCACATAGCTGGTGAATCCAACCACACCACATACGGGACACTTAAATAGGAAATGACAAGTTTGCCTCTGACTGATTTCACGATCTCTATGAAATAAAGAGGGCGAAAAAATAACATTATGTCCATTTTGTTCAAGAAAATAAAGCATAAAAGTTCAACTGAAAACTACCGTTGTAAGTTGGCAGACACACACAGGCATGACATGACACAAGGGGATACATGGACACGTGACACAAGAGACACACAAGACACAAGGGACATACAAGGACACCTAAGGGAGAGGGGACACAGAAAGGTTCAGCTGTTTCACTTAATTGGAAAGAACATGTTTGTTAAAGGTGTAGTGGAGGCATTTTAATGTTTACTGATGATGAAATTACACTCCCATAGACCAATGGGTCTGATGTTACTTTTGGTTACAAAGAATAAAAATCCCTTTGAGAAACAACATCAAAAAGGTCCAATAATCACAGGAAGAAGATGGACAGTATTGTAAACATTAAACTGTGCTTTTTAAAATTCTTTTTAATTTTCTTTTCTAATTTTTCCTGTTTTTCTCCCAATTTGGTTGCCAATTATACCCTCTATTTATTTCAATTCCCCACCCCCACGTCATGGCCCACGAGTCCACCGCCCGTCCTCTGGGAGCAAGACACTCATTCCGGGCCGATTGTTCCCGCCTCTTCCAAGACGGAAATTCTTCCACGGACGCCTTTTACCTTCTCCTCGACGGACTCGTGCCGGTTCACCCTCCCCCCTCCCCCGGAGGCGGACAGCCAAATGCCGTCTCTGATCGGGGCTGACGACCAGGGCCGGTCTGGTAGAGACACGGGTTTCGAACCACGCCCCTGACAGGCAGCGCACACCACACCAAAGTGTGGCGCGTTAGACCGCTACGCCATCCGCCGCCCAACTGTGTGCTTTTTTTAAGCTGCACCCACCCGGTAGTTCTGCAGAAGACTGAGGCTGAGGTGCACGTCTCTGATGGCCCGGCTGAGTTCGTGCTCCGCCTGCCGTCTCCTGGACAGTCTGTAGGCCCGCATCAGTCCCCCAGCCTCCACAGTGAGCCATGCTCGCTCCTGTCTCCCCGGTTCTCCAGCACTGCCTGCACCATGTCCCTCACCAAGCACAGCCGCCTGCCAGCCTCCGTCAGCTTCTCTGCAGCACAAACACCACACAGTGAGAACAATTCACCACACCAACACCACACAGCCAGAAGTGTAACGGTTAGGAAACTGGGCGTATAACTCAGAGGTTGCAGGCTCCGAGGTGTGGCACTGCGTGTCAGGTGTTGTACCCTTGAGCAAGAGTAGTATATAGAAGGCACTTTTAATTACTTTTTTAATTACTTTTTTAAATATATTTTTTCATGATTAAAATAGAAATAATTTTTGTCAGGTTCGTAAAGGCAACTGTGTTGAGTCTGACTAGGGTGACTAACTATGCAACCATAACAATCCTCTTTCAAACCCTGCTCAATAATATAGTCCAAGATGCAGGCTATTGACGCTTTTATCATCCTGACTATCCTGAATGTGGAAACACTGTCAGGAATAGGGTCGTTAGGTGGTGTTGGCGGTAGAAAGGTCAGGTTGCTTTCGCCCATTTCTTGCCCCAAACGCTGCAGCCATACCGAGGTGTTGTCAAAGTCAATGGCCCCGTCACAGGTGCTGACATCTTGGTTGTTAGAGCTGTGAGCCATGTTTTTTTAGTTTTTGCAGTTTGGCAGTGATGTTTAAAACAGATAACCACGGATCCTTTAAATACAGATGAGACAATGGTGGGGGCGGGTTAAAAACGAATGGTTGGGCGGGAGCGGGGCGTGGGGGTGTTTGAGACCTTAGGTTGTTTGGATTACGGATGTTATAATTTTCTAGAAAGAAAATGTAACGCCTTCTGTTCCTTCCACCACAAAAACAGTTGGTCTATCTTTTTAAAGTAAGTGGTCAGTTCATGTAGATCTTTCCAAAGAAAGAAAATCCTGCATAAATTAATCTGCCATTCTCGTTTCTTGTACTTTTAAAATGACTTCTAAACATTTTAGAAGACACAATGGCACCTTTTTTGTCGTATATTATCATTTTAGAAGTTCAGTAGTAAAGCTACCATTTTTATCAAACTACCAACGTATTGTTGTATTATTTAAAAAATAACATTCAATAGACAATTGTGTGTTTTAGTGTGTTGAAAAATGGTTCACTTGCACAAAAAACTAATGAATAGAAAGAGTACATTATCATACTTGTCAACAGGTTAAGATAATAACTACCTATCAGCTATTTACAAGGTATATTTTATCAAATAAAAAATAGGACATAATGTTGTAGTGACATGTGTCGCTTTTACAAAGTGCTAAAATATTCACCCTCAATAAGTTACCTTAAAGAAATTTGACACATTTTTTAAGAATGAGCCACGATTTGATGGCGTTTTCTCTATGGACCAGAAACTTTCAATAGGCATAATCTAATCACTCTTAATGGTAAGGGTAAACATATTTAATCTAGAACATTATGGATATACACATACATGCAGGCATCAAACCTAAAAGCCAAGACTAAATGCAGTCAACAAGGCCAAAATGACTTTTCAATCACCCTGTGATTAAAGTTTAGTTAGAGTGGATAACACATAGCTTGCCCCTAGCCTAACAGCCAGCAACCTTTATTACCTGGGGGCCCGCGTCACACTCTAACACACACACACAGGCGCATTTTAAACATGCATTTACCTACAAGATAACAGGCTAACCCTAAAAACCCAGATGGCTGTCTCCACTGTTAACTAACATTGGCCAATTCGAGCCAGACGCGCCTGTCAATACTGATAACAACTAACTTCCCTCCCCACTGGCAGTCTTTTGGGGACTTGCGGTTGGACATGGTGAGATATCACAACTTCACCACCAAAAAATGCGGTCACTGACGAGGCTTGCGTCACAAAACCCCCCCCTGCCATAATAGTTCCTCTTAAGACTTCCCTCCTTATCAACCGGAAATTAAAAAAGTAATTAAAAAAGTAATTAAGAGTGCCTTCTATATACTACTAGCAAGGTACTTAAGCTGAATTGCTTCAGTAAAAATATCCAGCTGTATAAATGGATTGTATGTAAAGAAATGTAAAACTAAATGACTAAAATGTCAATGTAAAATGTAAGAGCTCACCACACATACCACACAGTGAGAAGAGCTTACCACACAGTGAGAAGAGGTCACCACATAGATACCACACAGATACCACACAGTGAGACGAGGTCACCACACAAACACCACATGGAGGGAAGAGCTCACCACTCCCCCCCGCCCCCGACACACACACTCACACACCTGCACATTTACTCTCCCCTGTTTTTAAGTGGAACCCATTACAGTAAGCCCACCGGCACTGCAACTGAGCACTTTTCACTCTATTTTCTCTCTTCATGTTTTCTCCTGCCTCTTACCTGAGTAGAAGAGGTTCACCTTGAGCAGCTCTCTGTCACAGGCCTGGAAGAAGCCGTCCTGCATGGCCCGGTGATATCCATGAGTGGAGTCTGGATCTGTGAGTGAGAGGGCTGGGTCTTACACACAGGGACAAGCCGTTCGGTCAGAGTCTGAGGAAGGCTACAGAACACTTGGAAAGCACCTAAAGTTTCTAAACTCCCAACACCGTCCATCTCATTTTGCTTCAGTTGGGCAACTAAAAACAGAGTAAATAACTAAGGTCGGGCAATTTAATAATAGTGTATATTCCCTGAATTCAGCAGCCTTAAATGGCCGTGTTTAAAGTTCAGCACTCTGAATACTGAATACAAGTGGTATCCTACACTTAAAATATGTTTATTTGATTTGATTGAATAATTATTGCACGGGATGCCAATTATCAATTAAATAGCTGAATTCCTTGGTAGGCAGAGCAATCTGGTGGATCAACCATTGTCAAAAATATACAACTCAATAAAATTTAATTCCTGGTTCAGACACCTTTATAGTTTTATTTTGGTCATCATCATCATCATCATATATTTTCAAGGGCATCATTGAAATCATCATCTCATGGTGAACACCATGCTGACACCAAACATCGATAGGGCCTGGGGAAGAGAGTTTGGTTTATACAGAGATGTTAGTTCAGCTGCTATATGTGGAGACTGACTCATGCAATATCACTACCATGTGACTAGGCCAAACGTGACATGCGGTCCTCCGGATTTCTGACCCATAATTTCTAACATAAGGCTCAAAGATGTGTGACATACTAGGCAGACAGTGTACTGATCCAATATGGACCACACTGGCCACCACTGGACCACAAACCAGATACCTTAGTGCCCTGGTTTAATTAGAGGAGTGATAGAACCTGTCAGTGATGACACCAGGGAAGCCCACGTTTGTTCATGGACAATCAGTTTGTCAAGATGGAGATGTAGATTTAGGTTAGACCAGGCCACATGCTATTTGTGAGGCCAGCATCATAAAATGCATAGCTACCCCGATAGGTAAGTATAGTATGGAACAAAGTTACTTCCAATTAATTTTCATTTGCCAAGATGAACCACAGTGATGCAGTATTATAATAATCCTTCTTTTTGTCCATATCTGTCTACTTGTGTGTCTAAAGGCCATTCTCTGAAAGTCATTTATCCATGCTATTGTGAGACACTCCAAATCACTCAGTGGAGAGTGTGATCATTACAGAGTGAGGAGAGAGAGAAAGCTCCTCATCAAACCAATTAACAGCTGCAAGAGATCACTCCGTCAAGTGAAGAAAAAAAAATTCTCCCTGTGGCAGCAAGCCCTGTTCAAAGGCAGCGGTCGATCATTAAATATTGAGGGTCCGAGTTCCACGTCTTTCAGCTCTGTGAGCGCACCTCCTTGCACTTTGATTACCTCAGAGCCGCTCAGACCTAGGAGCGGACAAACACGTCCCTGTCGATGGTACGCCGCCTGTACCCTATACACTCTACACCCCATACCCTGTACACCCTGTACCCTATACACCCTGTACCCTGTACAGCCCATACCCTGTACCCTATACACCCTGCACCCCTTACCCTGTTCACCCCATACACTGTACACCATGTACGCTGTACACCCTGTACGCTATACACCCTGTACCCTGCACTCTGTACACCCCATACCCTGTACACCAAATACCTGTACATCCTGCACCCTGGACACCCTACACCCTGTACCCTGTTCACCCCATACCCTGTACACCCTGTACCCTACACACCCTGTACACCCTGTACCCTATACACCCTGCACCCTGTTCACCCCATACCCTGTACACCATGTACCCTGTACCCTTTACACCACGTGTCACCCGCAGATGAGAAATGGCCCAGTCTGACAGCAGAGAAACAGGAGCCACCTGCAGCAGGAACACGACCCACAATTGACGTCTCTGACCTCTGCCCACCTCTTCGAACAAGCTGCTTCTCAACAAGCTGCTGATAATTACACATCATTCATAAACGTGTGTGGACAATGGAGCGCCGATGGGCTGCCTTTGTTTTAGATAAAAATAGAATGAACACCCACTTCACCTACAGCAACGCCTAGCAATAAGTATTTGATTTCATTTGCAAAAGTAGAGATGGAGCTTAGTGGATTTTAGCACACTTTAAAGGACAAACATTCATATCCTGGAAAGCACAGACCTCAACCTTCTAACAGCATTGAAAGTCAGGAGCATTATCTCCAAAGTTTGCAGATCAGTTTACCTTGGCGCACAGGGAGAGTCTATTACCACACACAGTATTTATTGCCAAAACGCAGCCTGGCAGCATTTCATTTTGAGGGGATGAATGTTCAAAGCTGCATTCATAATGAGGCAGATCATCTGACTCCATCTCTCTTTCTGTCAAAGAGGATAATGACACACCGACCTGCGTATGTATCACCAGCGTGTCCTACGTCTTCAACTATGACTTTCCTCTTAAACTATTCCCCACCTCTTCAACTATCCCCCACATCGTACCCCCACTTATTTGCTAAATGAGGCTCTGTGCCTTTAATGATGCCAGGGCCCGAGAGACTGCATTTACAGTAAAATATCCTCTAATTTCATTCATACTGCACCATGTCTACTGGGCAGAGGTCATTAGGTGTTGTTTCCTTCTCAGTAAAATTTTGACTAAAAGAAAAAAAGAATTGTTGATGATTTGTGAACATTTTCTTTTCTGTTTTCAGGACACACTGTGTTGCCACATCTCCAGCACAGAGTCAGAGAGAGACCAGCACACCACATGTCCTCTCTCTGGCACAGAGACCAGCACATCTCACGTCCTCTCTCTGTCAGAGAGAGACCAACATGCCTCACTTCCTCTCTGTCAGAGAGAGACCCAAACACCTCACTTATTCTCTGCCTTAGAAAGAGAGACCAGAACACGCCACCTCCTCTTTCTGCCAGAGAGAGACCAGCACACCTCACCTCCTCTCTGTTAGAGAGAGCCCAGCGTACCTCACCTCCTCTCACTAAACGAGATCCTTTCAACCCACCACATCCTCAATTATTCATCTGTCCTGTTCTGCCTGTACTTAAAGCAAGACTCACAACCACAGACAGATAATATTTCATATCAGCAGCTGCAGTGTTGTGTTACAATAGGAATAATAGAGTGGATCACAGGGCATCTGATTGGCTGCTCTTTTGCCACACCTTCTCTGTGCCTGTTCCCTTTTATGGTCAACCCCCAGGAGGACATGACACCCTGCTTCACACCATTGACTAAGCACCCCAAAAACCTCACAGGAATGGTGGGGTGACAGCTCACAGGAGAGGCTCATACAATGAGCACTGAGTGTTCGGACCTCGCCACCGCATCTCACATATGACTGCTGGGTTTCAAATCTCCTCAGTTTTAAGTCATAGCTTCTGACTGTTCTGACATAAGTTGAAGGTACAAAGACTCGATATCGAGACTGCATATCTGTCACATTGAAACATTCATCCTTGCCACCAGACATTCCAGCTCCTAAACAACGTCAATGGTGACCAGAACTCTTCTCTGCAAATTAAATAGTGAGTTGTATTTATTATCCTAAACAAGATGTGTGTTTGTCTCTGTGATTGAAATGATAGGGCACAGTGTGTGTGTGTGTGTGTTTGTGTGTGGCTGTGAATAAAATGAGAGGGGCACTGTGTGTATGTGTGTCTCTGATTAAAATGAGAGGGACACAGTGCGTGTGTGTATGTGTGTTTGTGTCTCTGTGATTACACTTATAGGGTATGAAATGATAAGGCACGAAAAGGTGCTGTTGTATTTTTTCTGGTTTTCTTTAGACTCGTTGGCATGCCGACTCTCACCTTCATTGCAAGATGCGCCTCTCTCTCCAGCACACAGCATGGTTTTCAGCACCTGCAGGACCAGAGACTATACTCAGATCAGCTGCACAGTGCTGGGGAATGTGCCCCAGGGACCAGAGACTGTACTCGGATCAGCTGGACATCGCTGTGGGACTGTGACCCAGGGACCAGAGACTGTACTCGGATCAGCTGGACAGTGCTGTGACTCAGGGTCATCCTTATTCCATATCAGTCAAATGGCTTCAGAAAAAGGTTTAATATTTGCATATGAAGACTGACAGCTTATTTTTATTTTTTTATTCTGTTTTACTGTCTATCCATAGTTCCTTCAATATTCTGTATGGACCAGCAAACTGAGATTTAGTACTGTACTGAGATACAAGTTCAACTACAGTAATTAACACCCTTTATGGTAGGAGCTGTTCCCCCAGTCTGGCCACTGAAGCGCTCAGGATTCTTTGAGACTTTTATAAAGCCTTTATAATTCCCCTTTACAAGCCTTTGAAATCTACGCATTTCATAACTAATCACATAAATCTAGCAGCTTCATTTAATACCTGCAGTTAAATAAATGTGCTCTGTAGCGTTAGGAAATCTCTTTGCACAACAAAAGCTCACCCCATAGCGGACGTACTGCTTCTCCCACTCCAGGGTCCTGTGGGTGGCCAGGTGATGTGAGAACTTCATGAGCACTGCAAAAGGGTGGGTGTCCCAAACCACGTCCAAATACAAAACTAATGTATGAACACAAACCACTGGTCTCTGTTGGGGTCTGGCTGCATAGGTGTGGGTACATCTGGGCACCTCTGATAGAGAGAGGGAGAGAGGGAAGGCGAGGGTGAGGAGGGCAGTTGACAGGGCAGTCACACTTTAGGAGCACAGAGAATTACACCCCTCATCTATAATTTAAGGAGTCATTTAGGCTCTTTTATGAATTGTCAAATAGCTCATGGGCAATTGTTAAGACAGGGATTGACTATCATGATCACACACATGAATACGGAATTACAAATATAATATTGTTCTGCAACTCAAGATTATATATATATATATATATATATATATATATATATATATATATATATATGCTCTGACATTGCAACAATCCACTGAGGCGCTAATGTCCAGGGGAAATATTCCACTTCCACAGAATGCTTTCACTCATGTCCATTAATCAATCAAACTTGATGCTGAATAATAATTTGCCAATGCATGGCCACATGAGGTGTCAGAGAAAATGAGAACGATAGAAAGGTTTGATAATACAACATGTTGCCACCAGGGGGTGCTATGACCACACCAGAACTTCCTGCTTTCTGTCCGTAGACATTTTTTATACTCCCTAAAACTCCTTGCAGGCATTAAAATCTAATTTACCTGAAATTGTCTTTTCAAGATCTATATAATCCAGGCAAGTGTGACCCTTCAATTACTTTTACCGAAAAACGATGTCTTAGTCGCGTAAGCACCAGGTAGCACAAAAATGTTATCCCCTAATCACAAAGCTGTATCCATGTCACCAGGACCCTGTATTGATGAACAGCTAATCAGGATTCAAAATGTGTATTTCTCATGTCTTTCATGGTGTTGCCATCTCAATTTCAACAGCCCCACCTTAAATAGCAAAATAGCATGTACTGTCAGTGGTATTCTCCTTTTACTGCACCTACCATACAGCATGTATACTAACCTTAGCAGGAAATGCAATATATACAATATGCAGCCACAAGGGGGCAATAGTGACCATCATACCAACAAGGACAATTATTTCTCCCCGACACCTTTTTCATCCAGAGTCACATCCATAGTTCCAGGTGGGAAACTTGGTCAGAAGCCCATTCAAAATCAGAAACGGGCAATTGCAGGACGAACCCAAAATAAATGCATTTCATTACAGACCGCAACAGTAAGAAGATTCATACCCTACATCGATCACATTTTTTCTTGTTGATAATATTTTTAAAAGTAATGTTAAATTAAAAGAAATGTATTGTGATGGCACCAATTGCTACTTTACATACTGGGTAAGTTAAACCTGCATGGAGTCTGAGAATTTATGTGCTGAGTGCTGGAGTTTTGCCTAGCTTGTCTGAAATACAGGTAACTGCAAACATAAAAGCACCACCAACACAAAGTGGGTTAATAGGGTGTTTGACCACCACAAGCTGCCAAAACAGCTTCAATGCACCTTGGCATAGATAAGTGTCTGAAACTTGGAGGGATGCAACACAATTCTTCCATGAGATATTGTGGAGGAAAACGCTGTCTCAGACATCGCTCCAGAATCTCCCATAAGATCTGGTGACTGAGATGGCCATGGCATATGGTTTATATCATTTTCATGCTCATCAAACCATTCAGTGACCACTCATGCCCTGGGGATGGGGGCATTGTGATCCTGGAACTCACATCAGGACAGAACTGCATCACCATAGGATGGAGGCACTAGTGTAGCCAGGGTGAGGGGTGGGGGAGGGGTTTCGGGTTTAACCCCTGTCACACTCCCGCATAAACATGCATGCACTTGTGTGTACATGTATTGTGTGCGTATGTTTTCTTTTCCATCTCCCCTCTCACTATCCTGCTGTTTACAGGTCTCATCCTGTGGTTGGTCCATCCACCCCTCACTCATCATTATCAGCCACTCCTGCCTCCCAATCAGAAGGATGGTCTCCGCTATGTTGTCTGTCCAGCGCTTCATGTCATTTGCCATTACTGAAATCCTTGTTACTCTCTCACTCGTTTGGCTTGTTGTGCATTGTATCCCATGCATTTTTCCCTATGTATAAAACAAACCTTGCCTTGTGTAATTGTGTTCCTTCTGGGTAATGTAACATAATGTAACATATATATACTGTATATATATGCTCTGACATTGCAACAATAAAACTTGATACAGAATAATAATTTGCCAATGCATGGCCACATGAGGTCTCTAAGAAAATGAGAAGGATAGAAAGGTTTGATAATACAACATATTGCCATGTTACATTACCAAATCCATATAAGGTATTATACACATTTGTTAATTTGACAGACCAGAAATGTCACCAATACCTGCTAAAATAGCCAATTAGCTACCTAGCTACCTTCAGCTGCATGTTTATTTGCAATAATAAATTGACTCTATATGAAATGCATATATAACACATACTGAAGTCGATAGAATCACCAGCTTATGTAACATTAAATTGATATGTTAAAGTTAGACAATCTAAGATAAGATAAGATAAGATAGCCTTTATTAATCCCGGGGGCGGGGGGGGATTTGGTTTGTCACAGCAGCAATGATACAGAAGGCAGTGAAAGAACACACAAGACATACAGGACATCACAGTATACTGAAATAATAAATACAAGATAAATATTTTTTTAAAACAGAGTAAAAACCTAGCAGCTATACAGACATACAGAACATCATAGTATATTGAAATACCAGAGGCTAAAATAGAGGGCCTCCGTGTTGTCCGTGTTGTCCGTGTTGTCCGTCCAGTCCAGCCTCTTGTTCAGGTGCACTCCCAGGAACTTGCATGAGTTTGCCATCTCAACTTCCTCCCCCTTGGTGGTGATGGGGGTTGGGGGGGCCCTTGGGGGATTCTTGCTCTGTCGGAAGGCCATTACCAGCTCCTTGGTCTTTCCAGTGTTGAGCTGGAGGTGGTTCTCCTCGGCCCAACTGACAAAGCTCCTAACCATACCTCTGTACTCCTCCTCATGTAATGTCTATATCTATATGTAACTATCTATATGTAACGTTACCACTGGTAAGATATATATGAACTTTATTAAAGGGATAAACCCCTTGAGATGTCGCATCTCGTTTTCGAGGGGGTCCCTAGGAACATAGGTACATCAACTAAACAAGTTGGTACATCAACTAAAACAAAGAAAAATACAACAGATCAACAGAAATACAAAACACAAACACAAACACAAAAAACAACAGTCATACAATCCCCCAAAAATCAAAAACAAGAACAAGTTGTCTTGAGGTGAGCAAATAATAATGTCCTAAAAATATGCAGTGAAGAACTGGAGCGAAGCGAGTTGGGCAAGTGGTTCCAGTCCGATGGGGCTTTACATTTAAAGGCCCGGCATCCAACTTCTTTAGAAAAACGAGGAACAATGAAAGAAGGGTACTGTGCGTGTCTGAATGAATAAGAAGATCTGCAAGGAACTAAATATTGCTTTAGATAAATGGGATATTTGAAAAAGATACATTTAAAAATAAATTGCAGCCAATGGTAATGCATTCTGGATTGTAATGAGAGCCAATTAAGTGATTCATACATAACGCAGTGATGAGTGTGATATGGGCCTACACAGTTTATTGTAAACTACATTAAGCGGACGTAAATTTGATTCTGATGTATTCTGATAAACTATATCTGCATAATCGAGAATGGGGAGTACTAACTGAGTAATAATTATTTTTCTAACCTGAAAAGTGAAGCAGTTTATTGAACGGTAGAGTGAGCTCAGGCTGCGATTTATTTTCTTTATAACAGAGTCAATATGAGGTTTGAAGGAAAGTTCTGGGTCAAGCCAAATACCAAGGTATTTGAAAACCTCCACTTTCTCAAGTGGTGTCCCATCACAAAAATTAATGCTTAAATTGTTACATGTGCGTAGTCTGAACCTAGTCCCAAATAACATCAAGGAGGACTTCTTCTTGTTTAAAAGAAGTTTGTTGTTAGAAAACCAGTTTTGAACAGCATTAAAGTCAGATTGCAGTGACAATTGAATTTGTGATATATCAGAGTTAGATGTATAAATGACAGTGTCATCAGCATATAGATGTACATGACAGTTGGAGCAGATTTGTGGAAGATCATTGATGAAAATAGAAAAGAGGAGAGGACCCAATGAAGAACCCTGGGGCACACCCTTTTCCATAACTGCATAGCTGGACTGTTTACCATGAAATACAACACAATGACGCCTGTTATGAAGATATGCATTGAACCATAATAGGGCTTGCTGAGAGAAGCCAATAGAGTGAAGTTTATTTAGGAGTAGATAGTGGTCGACCAGGTCGAAAGCCTTGGTGAGATCTATAAAGATTGATCCAGTTAACTGATTGTTATCAAAGGATGATGATATGTTCAAGACACATCGGGAACACACTGTAACATTGGGAACACACAACAAAACTGCACTGTATTTTTGCTTCAGACTGCCACACAATAAACATTACATGTTATTATTATATTACAGGATCCATATACAGAATAATACACATTTGTTCATTTCACAGCGATGTTGGCCTTATCTTCTGTCAATTATGCCTACCAAATTACTGATATCAAAATGAAATAACTTTCACCAAAATATTTCAAAAGAAGCACTGTTCCTAAAAAAAAATCTACCCATATTTTCTTACATTCATTCAAGTAACTACATGCTGTTCAAGACCATGCTTGATCTAGGTTTATAGTGTAGTAACAGTTGCTAGGTAAACACCCTCCGATTGGTAGATTGCAGAAGCTAATATTCTTTGACAAGACAAACAATTGATCAATGCAGTTTGAAACTCAATCAAAGCGTTTGAATGCTCATCTATTTGCTTCCATAGAGTGTATATATAGATTTGCTTTCATAGTGTGGAACTCAAGACATTGGATTCAGTCATAAGAGGTGGATTTGCAAGCACATCCTGGGCAGGAACTACTGCAGTTCACATTCCTCACAGTAGGTGGTGAGTTACTCCAATAAACACATAAAAATGACCACATATCTACTTTCTTCTTTCTCCACTCATTTCTCCAATGCTGCCGTAAAAATTGAAATGTGACAAATTGCTCATACAGTATACTAATGATAAAATGCCAGTCAATGAGAACTAGAAATAACAAGGATATTTGTCATTACCCACTAGCTTACAGTCCCTTAACATTACCTGTTATAATGTGGCCTAGCAGTATCACACTGGCCCAGATACATGAACCAATGTTCAGTGTTCTAATTTAATTGAGTCCAATGCAGTGATTTAGCATTATAATAATAATTTGTTTATTCATTTTTATGGTATTATCAAGGATAATATAAAAAGCACTGCAATAATTATCTTATGTTATTCATTTTGTACACTTCCAGATGTTACTATGTGTTAACAAAGAGAAGGACATTCAAGAGGAGGCTGGATAGTTGCAAAAAAGTGGTCGAAGCAGTATACTCTTCTTTCTTTCGGTGGGGTCAACAGAGGCCTTAAGCATGTTCTCAATTTAGCCAGCGCAGAGACGCCAAAAATCCAACGTTGCCAAATGCTGCCCGGATACTCGATTGTACGCATCGTACCTTTCCGATAACAGACTCAAATTTGCCATAGCCAACTACATTTTCCATTTGAGTTATGAACTGTCAAAATATGTACTTTTGCCAAAGTCTGTTTTGCTCATTTTCATTTGCTAGCAAATCGACAAACAAATGTGTACAATGACAGAACTCTCAGAGCAACGTTGTCTGGACAGGTTCATGCTCTGACAAAAATGACTTCTCTGAGCTACATTACGCTCCACTTTTGATACAGTTATACAGTATTGAAATAATGTATAACATTTTAATGCAAAGGATATAAACAGAATCAAGCCCTAAGTCTTGAGTTTGGGATTCCGTTCAATGTATAAATTAGGCCTAGGTGGAATTTGCACGCAGTGGGGTGCACTGCGCATCGGTTTTAGCCAGATTAATAAATGAAATGGTAGAAATATGGAGCTTTATTGTTTGGCAAAATATGTAGCCAACTAATATTTTCTCGGTTAAGACAGTTAATGCACGTTTTCACGTTTAAATAACCACTTAATGTAAGACACTATAGAATATAGTTACCAGATTATGCATTCTGTAAGGGCTACCAAATATAATTTATATTAAATATGTGTAATTGTATACTATCTATAATCTATTTTATTTTGTTATTTTCATTTTCCAACCCCCCTTCCCTTGACCCTGGAGACAATCCATACAATTCAACATCCTTGTGCTTGTAAGTCAGCAACTTCATCTGCAGCTACATTCCAAGCTGTGATTGTGTTTCAGGAAGCTGTTTGAAGTGGAGCTGGAGTTTTCTCAAGGAGAATAATATCGAAAAAGTAACCCTGCCATACCACTCTGTAATCATTCAGAGGTTCCATCCAGCCCTTTAGTAGCGTAATTTTCCTGGATTATTTTAAAGGTAAATCAATTTAGAGTTGTCCGCTAGCAGAAGCACTTGTGCAGAAAACTTACCCCCAACATTTTACTTAATGTGGACACAACAGTTCTCCAATGCATATCAATTGCAGGACACTCTAAAAATACATGTAGATAAGTCACAATCTCTCCCAATGTACAAATCTGGCAGACAAGATCTGCCACAAGTTTCATTTGGAATGTCCTGAGTGGAGATTGCCAGGCGGGGCCAGCTTAAAATGGATCAATTGGTGTGCCAAACTTTGACATAAAAAAAAATTCTGGCATAACACCCAACTTCTTCAACTCCCTGTCCCACACTGATTTGATCGGGAGGTTTTTTAAGTTATAATCCGACAATTTGCTGTATACCAATGAGACAAAACCTGTGTTCAGGGGAGAATTATAAAATAAATTAAACAATGGATCAGTAGTTAAAGGAGCCTGGAAGTGGACTCCACAAGCATTAAGGGCTGAATGGAGCCCCAGACACAAAGAAAGAGGAGCTAGGTATACCATATTGGTTACGCAATTCCTGAAAAGAGAGTACACCAACACTGTTACGTCCCCCAAATTCACCCACACCATAATAGCTGAATGAACAACATTGGACACAACTAAACCACCAGGCCAAACTTCCACAATTAAAGAAAGATTTATTTACAAAACATACTTATATACAAGTTGTATAAAACAAAATGAAACAAAACAGATGGCTACCTAATCCTGTCTTCAAAATGAAAAGCTCTATATCTCTACCGAAGGAAAAGAAAAGTGAACCTTCCGCAGTCTGGCTAATCTACTCTAAACTTTCCCTAACTACAAAATGTGAACAAAACAAAAGAACATGCAAAGGAGCAACCCATTTACAAAGCTTTCAAAAAGCACATGAGCTCAAATGAGGGGCACAAAATCAAGGTAAGTGGCAAAAGACAAAAAGCTGGGGTGCAGGCACAATCAGCCATAATTGAGGCAATTGGACAGGCATGTCTGGAATGTGGGTCCAATCAAGGCAACAAGGAGGCAATCAGCCACCTGCAGCTTGGGGGCAATTCCCTCAAAATGCCTGACCATAAAACACCCCCACAAAAGACAAAAACAAAAAGACAGAACACTGGTTAACACAGTGTTTCTCAACAGGTAGGCGCCCCTGGGGGCGTAGAGATGTCGAACTCAAAATGGGGGCGCGTGTGACCAGAGGCGTAGCGTGGGGGTGCAAGAGGGCGCAAAATTGAAGAAAACGTTAAAAAAACAACTTTTTAGCACCGTGGACCGGTTCCGAGGGGCGCATAGCACCACCCCCATTCTTCCACCATGATGATATCTCCACCACTGTGAAGGCAAAGTAGGGGAGATCACGCAAGGTGGCTCAGTATACCGGAAAAGTTTACTCTGTGACTCCATTGACAACCTACACAAGCCTTTCTTGGCAGACAACCCAAGCAGCATATCGGACAGACATACCTGATACAAGAGGACTCATTGAAAATCTCTCACAACATTCTTCTGTCAGGCTATTTGAAGTTACAGAGAAGATCCTAGCAAGCAGAGAGTTAGTTCCTCCCTCAATCAAACCAGTGCATGGCAAAATAACTGTGCACCAGGTAAGCTCTTTCCATATATTAAATAGAATTTAAACAGTGACCAATTTTTGTGGTATTTCATAAAGGCTCAATTAACTTTTTTCTCATTTAAAAGCTCATTGCCACAGAGCCAGGACACATTAGGGTCTGAGAGGTTTCCTGCTTCTGCAAAACCTCTTGTGAGGTCTCTCCAAGGGACTTTGTGTTACGGCCACAACTTTGTTTATTTTTGTGTTTCCTCGTGTTTTCCCTTTCCCTTTCCCCTGTGTTCCTGTTCTCCCTGTCAGTTTCGTGTTGTGCGTGTGTGTTGTGGCCGCGGCTTTCTCCTTTGCATTCTCTGGCTCCCTCCTGATTACAATGGATCTGCGACACCTGTGCTGCCTACACACCTGTCATCAGTTATCATCAGCCCTGCAGTGTATATCAACCCCGGTTTCTCATCCACTCACCTTCAGATTGTTGTCTCTGCTTCAGTGGTAGCTACACGCATCAAGACCTTTCCCAAACCGCAATTTCTTCCACATTATTATCTTTGTCTGTTTTTATGTGTATTCGTCCTCTCCGTGTCCAGGTTCACTCCTGCCTGCCCGCTTCCCTGCCTGCCTGCCTGCCCGCCTACCCGTCTGCTCGCTTGCCTGCCTGCCTGCCTGCCCGCTTCCCTGCCTTTCTGCCTGCCTACCCATCTGCCCGCTCACCTGCCTGCCTGCCCACTTACCCGCCTGTCTTGCCTGCCTCCCTTGTCTGCCCTCACCATCGCTTCCCTACCCCAGTCCCTGTTTCTAATAAATACCTTCACTTTACCTAACCCCAGTCCCTGTTTGTAATAAATACCAATCAGTGTCATCCTAACACTTTGTGTTTTTTTCTGCGTTTGAAGATTCAAAGAGGGTGTAGAGGAAACACTTAGCATTTTTTGAGAAGAAGTTGAAGATTCAGAAGAGGGAGTAAATGCTTAAAATGTAAATGAAGTTGGGACATGGGTGCTGGTGGACTATGATGGAGACCTTTATCCAGGCATTGTTACACAGGTAAAGAGGAAATAAATAAGAAAGAAATGTGAAATTGAATAGGCCTACATAATTAATTAATTCAGCCACTTGAATGCTGTACTTAACACACAGATTGTTGCTGAGCAGTATGAGGTCGACAAGATGAACAGAACAGGTTCTACGTCCTGACAATGAAGTTCCCAGGAGAAGTAAATCTGGTACTTGTCTGGAAAACATTTGGAAGTCATCCCCCAGCTGATGCCTGCCACTTCTTCTGTTCAACACATGTGCAAAACTAAGAAGAAGTAAGCATCCTCCACACACACTTTGCAACGGAAACACAGATGCACACACACACACACACACACACACATACAGAAAAGCTCTTCACTGACTAACACTGCAAAAACTACCTTGTTCAAGATGTGACTGATATTGTCCTTATTGCTCATCCTGATCAACTCAGGATGAGCAATAATTACCAGAGTTACAGAGTTACAACCAAATAGAAGAGTTGAAACAAAGCAGCTATTTAATTGTACCACATTTTGTTGTATTGTAATATGTTGTTAAAGTGTTCTTTAAAGGTCCCATACTTCTATCATTTAATCATTATCATTTCTATCATTATCATCTCTGTGCAATTTCTAAATTCACTACATTTTATCAATGTATATGCATTCATAAAAAGAAACCAATTGCCATTGAACTTTAGATTAAATCAACAAATTAGTTCCTTGTGAAATTGAGCTTTTGATTAATAAATGAATCAGTTCTTCATGGATTATAACTTTTTAATTAAATATATGAATCAGTTCATTTAAGGCTGTATCCTTATTATTTTGGCTGGTTTTAGTGGAATGAAATGCATTCACATTACCGTAACATAAAACCTCATCTACCGTAATGGGGTTCTCATTACCGTTATCCATGGAAAATAATAAAATATTTCTGTGAATTCATACAAAAAAAAATACAGATGAATAACTTTGGTCATTTAGTAAAATATGAATCATACATAGGTTGTTCATGTATTTACTGCAAATAATTTGCAATTGACAAAGAAATCTGAAAAATGTGTACATTGTAGAGCATATATTTCAGTAATGAGAGAAATTTTCTTTAAAAACTTTTACAAATATTCTGTTGATTACTTTTAAAGTACTGTTTGAATCATTTTATGGATCTGTTTGCCTAAATGTGAAATGTTCTGTGAAATCAGTCTTAATTTTAGTTAAGTTAATTTAATTTAATATATACAAAGAAATATGATGCTTAGTGCCCTTTACTACAATAAGGGAAATTAACTCACTTTGTCGGACTGCCTGTGCTAGAGGTTCGAGTGAGAGGGTAAAAAGAACAGGACTTAACGGACTTAAGCACTGTCTTGTGCCCCTTGACAGAGGGGACTGGGAGGACCTCATCTCTCCTGTGGAAAGGAAGGCAGTTGGGGAGTTAAACAGTGTGCGTATCATGTCGATAAAGGGAGAACCAAATCCACATTTTCTCAATAGTGCAAACATATAATGCCATTCCACTCTGTAAAAGGCAGCAATCTAAAGCTGAGTATAATACAAATATTCAAACACAACTTTATTTAACATTCAATGCTTGTATGTGTGGTAAGTTTTCAAGCATAATTTCAAGTATAAAGTTTTCACTTTGCGTAAACAAATACAAAAATGTACACTACCATTCAAAAGTTTGGGGTCACCTGCTGGAAACTATTTTTATCTCATAATTGACAATGCTTTACACCGTGTACATTTCTGTAAATACTTTAAAATGACAAAAAACACATGTAACAATGAACAAAATGAACATCAAAGAAATGTTAAAGAAAATTATATTGAAAATTGAATCTTGGATTCCTCAAAATAGTCACCCTTTGGCGTGAGAATAGCCTCACAAACAGTGGCCATTCGGTTAATAAATTTTAGCAGGAAATCACCCGACATGTTTTCCCAGCTATCCTGCAGCAATTCCCAGAGAAACTTGTGGGTTGCTTTGCTTTGACTCTTCTGTCCAGTTCGTCCCATACAAGTTCTATGGAATTGAGGTCTGGACACTGGGCAGGCCAGGTCTTTAGTTTGAGTTGTTGTTCACATTCCTCCTTCACCAGATAGTTCTTGCACAACTTCAAGGTGTGTTTCGGGTCGTTATCTTGCTGAAGAATGAAGGAGTGCCCGATTAGCCATAGTCCAGATGGAAGGTGACCCCAAACTTTTGAACGGTAGTGTATATATACAGTATATATGGCTGCCTTCTGCATATGATTTTTTGCTTGCCAAAGATGGAACAGATTAGACGTATTCCCATCTGCCACTGGGACAGCTTTGTTACAGTACTTGCAGAACATGTTTCCTTTCTGGTCTTTGTCAGCTCGTTTGTAACCAAAGTAGCCCCATGCAACATGCAGCGTTTCTTCGAGACTAAACTTGGTTCATGTTCAATCTCGTTGTCACATTTAGTCTGGGCCTACCCTAGTTGGTGGGTTTACTGACTGAACAAATTCACTCCATGATTCGCTAGCTCCGAGGTTGGCGTTTGATGATTATTCCCTCTGGCTTCACTACAGTGAAGTTGCGCTTCATATCAAGGCTGGCTGTGATTGGCTGTGTTACTCTGTTGTGTGTTGTGGATGGAAAAAGGCCAAAATGAATGCAGGAATCATTCTCCTCCACGTAAAAAGGTTATAGCCTAACTGCAATCATCGATGTTTGTAAATTTACGGTTCATAATTGAAATTACGATAACAGTGTAAAATGTGGTTTTCGCCCAGCTCTAATGCGTGCAGTTCTCAATGCTTTAAGACGTGCTGTTTTTGTTGACACCATCAAGCAAAGAAAATGTTGGCTGTGTGGGCGCATTGCAAGGTGTTTGAGAAAGACAACTGATTTGCTATTTGTAACAAATGATCTAGGGAGATTTCAAGAGGAGGAAACTTAAGCAAGGATTTTAATACATCAAATCTGATCAGCCATTTACAAGACATGTAGCACAGTACAAGAATGTTAAAGTAAAAGCTGTTCCATACATTTGTATGATTGAAAGTGTGCTCATTGAAAAATATAATAACAGGCAAAATGATATATTCTGCACAAATAGGACAATAAATTAAATCGGTATCGGCCGATTGTGTTATTTGAATTATTGGTATTGGTATCGGTCCAGAATCATATCAGTGCATCCCTAGTAATTAGGTATGTTTGTAGACCCTCCTGGAATTTCAATATATGAAAATCATGTTGAGCCAGTGATACATTGTGTATGTGGCCACAGGAAAACATACATTTTAAGCATTTAGCAGACGCTCTTATCCAGAGCGACTTACAAGATGTGCATTAATACAAGGTAAGAACAATCATAGTTGGCGCACAGGATCAGTGCAGTAAACAGCAATAGACATCATTGCAGGCGTCTGCATATCATACCTGTAACACTGGGAAAGAAAAGGCTATTGTTTTTTTTTAGTACAGTGTAGTACAAGTAAACAGTGGTGACGACAGATTGACTAGATGGACAGTGTTCAGTGGTAGTGGAGTCTGAAGAGGTGGGTTTTGAGTCTCTTGCGGGAAGATTGGAAGTGATTCCGCAGTCCTGACCGATTGCGGAAGGGCGTTCCACCAACGAGGGACCAGGACAGAGAAGAGGCGAGAAAAGCAAGCACCAGTGACTTGAATCTGATGCGTGCTGCGATGGGGAGCCAGTGCAGAGAGGAGAGTAGAGGGGTGACGTGGGTGAACTTGGCTGGTTGAACACCAGGCAAGCAGCGTTCTGGACTAGTTGCAGTGGCTTGATGGCACAGGCCGGAAGGCCTGCCAGCAAGGAATTGCAGTAGTCAGACGTGAGATCACCAGGGCCTGGACCAGGAGTTGAGTGGCCTCTTGGGTGAGGAACGGTCGGATCCTCCGGATGTTGTGGAGGGAGAACCGGCAGGTCCGAGTGATCGCTGCAATATGGCTCGAGAAGCACAGCTGGCTGTCCAGGGTTACCCCAAGACTCCTGGCAGACTGGGACAGAGACACTATTGAGCCTTTCACGGTGATTGATGCATCAATCATCGGGGAGCCCTTCGCTGGGAGGAAGAGCAGCTCTGTCTTCCCCAGGTTCAGCTTCAGGTGGTGGGTGGACATCCATGCAGAGATGTCAGCCAGGGCAGAGATCCGTGCCGGGACCTGGGTATCAGATGGAGGGAAGGAGAGAAAGAGTTGATTCCCAGATATTCTAAATGATTAATAAAGTTAATTTAATTCTTAATAAAGTATTAAATATTGGCTGCAGAATGCAATTTGAGAGGAAATTGGAATGTATTAAATTAGATGGAATTATGGGTATATTAATATATTAATATGAATTATTTGATTAAAGCATTGCATAAGCCTGAGAAAATCCTTAATTTGGACACGTGAAATGTAATTCAACCCTGTTTTAACCTCTGTATCCCTGCATTTAACAGGAGGGGGATATTCGCATTAGGCTGTGTGTGTGTATCTGTGTATGTATGTGTGTTTCAGAGAGAGAGTGTCTGCATGTTTGTGTGTATGTGTGTGTGTGTGTGCAAGAGAGAGAGAGAGTGGTGTGTGTATGTGTGAATGGGTACATGTGTAGGTGTGAGTGAGAAAGAGACTGTGTGTGTGTGTGTGTGTGTGTGTGTGCATATGCCTGTGTTTGTATGTGTGTGAGCAGCTGTGTATGTGTACAGTATGTGTGTGTATACATGATTGTGTATTTGTATGAGCAAGTGCTTGTAGCAGTATTGTTGTGGTTATATGTCAAATATTATTTTGCTCTCTCTCTCTCTCTGTTTCAAAGTGTATTGCCATTTTTTTCCTTGCCAGGCAAAGAAGGGTTTTGATTGTGTTATTGTTGTTTTGTTTTGTCAGAAAAGGAAGGAAATGCATTAAACTGGATCACTGCTGAGTACGGCCAATATGATTAATCTAACAGTCATGGAGACGCCTCAAAGCACTTAGCTGGCCGTTCCAACAAAACGCTCCGAGCTTGCTCCAATAAAATCAAAACAAAGAAAGACACCTATTTTAAAACACACTCGTTTGGAGAAAAGTAGCCATATTGCCCTATGCTGGGCTGTATGACTGCAGACTAGGCTCTTTGGCTCTATGAGTGCAGTTGTCCAGCACATTCCTAGAAACTTGATAAGTACTGCAGTTGATCCTTCGCGGGTTAAAAATAACTGTCTATTTTAACTTTTACACGATGATTGAACAACAAGTGCCAGTGAATGCGAGAGAACTGGCTCCCATTACTTAAGCAGCTATACTGTCTTGAGAGGGAAGGGTTGGACTCTGTCACAGGGTTTGTGATCAGGAGGCTTTGATTGTTTCTCCGAAGCACATGGCCTTCTATTACCTTATTAGCTGGGATTGGAGGGTGGCCTTACCTAACAGAAATATCACTGATCGAGGGTCACCCCTTAACATTTCTGCACTTATCCAGGCCTCTCTTATGTCATGTTGCTGCATGGTACGTCCACGGACTACACAAGTAAATGTACATTATCTTAGGCTACGCAAATAGGCGAGCATGCAGCGCTTGCTGTAGCGACAGCACAGCTCCAAGAATTTTCTCCCTCCTTCTCGCATTTGAAAATTATTTTCAAACCATGTCAACTTCCCCCAGGGCCTGTCAGTATAGCACAAATAACATTTCTCCTGCTTCTGTGCACATGATTCTATGATCAAAGGGCTGTTGTGGCAAGACCTAAGTCCGTATTCACTTTTTTCCCCATCATTTAAAGCAGAGCCTATTTAGGCAATATTCAGATAGTTAAAGAGGGCTCTCAACGAGTGCTATTTTTGATTGAATGAGCAGCCTTTAAGATGGTGTGCTTATCTTGTACTATATAAATCGCATGACCAATTTTCAAACTATTAAAACCCTAACCCTCATTATGTTTGGCCTTTGATATTTTAGTCATATTGGTTCTCTGATTGTGTTTGAAGAGCAGAAGAGAGGATTCCTAAGTCTAAGACAGCGGGATGCCACATATTTACGCATATTTAAACATTTATAGAGCCTCCAGACTAGAATGCAGGTCTCATTAAATGCAGAAAGGTTGTTTGAAAAGAAAGTTCTGAAAACATTTTCCACACAGAATAGCCACCTGATCATTGTCATCCAAGAGCCTCTTACTGGTAATCTGGTCTTTCTGAATTCCAGTTTAATAGTTAAATAAATTAGATTTTTAATATGAATTAAAATAGACTGAATTAGCAAGAGCAGAGCCTAATGTAAAAGCGTTGACAGAATCAACAGACACAAAAGCTTGTTTTTGAACTGATGACTGACATGCTGAAATTCAGAAGGATTTGCCCTCCTGAAGTAGTCTGCTTAATACCGAAATGATAGATACTGTATATACAGCACCCTCAATTTATTCACACCCTTGATAAAGATTAACAAAGAAGGCTGTATAAAATAAACAATACAGAAATGAGTGATGCTCAAAAGAATTAAAATTATATTATTTTATACTAATGCAATTGCTTGGAGAAAAAGAAAATAATATTTTAGATGTAATTACATCTAAAAAACAATGTCACAATGATTCACACTGTTTTTCAAATAAATCTGCATTAACATGCTTATTTTTAAAGTTCATCTCAATCTTAGGGACATACAGTGGGGAAAATAAGTATTTCACCCCCTGCTGATTTTGTGAGTTTGCCCCCTTACAAAGAAAGGAACGGAACGGTCGGTCTATAAATTTCATGGTAGGTTCATCTTAACAGTGAGAGACAGAATATTTAAAAAATCCCAGAAAATCACATTATATGAATTTTAAACATTTATTTGTGTTTTATTGAGGAAAATAAGTATTTCACCCCTAGCAAAACAGCAAGAATTCTGGCTCCCACAGACTGGTTATGTGACCAGGAGGCACACAGATTAGTCCTCTTACTTAATTAGTACTCCTAATTAAGTACTGTTACCTGTATAAAAGACAACTGTCCACAGAATCAATCAATGAATCAGATTCCAACCTCTCCACAATGGGCAAGACCAAAGAATTGTCTAAGGACATCAGGGACAAAATTGTAGACCTGCACAAGACTGGAATGGGCTACAAGACCATTGGCAAGCAGCTTGGTGAGAAGGAGTCAACTGTTGGTGCGATAATTAGAAAATGGAAGAAACACCAATTGACCATCAATCTCCCTCGGTCTGGGGCTTCACGCAAGATCTCACCTCGTGGAGTGAACCTGATCATGAGAAAGGTGAGGGAACAACCCAGAACTACACGGCTGGAGCTTGTTGATGATCTCAAGGCAGCTGGGACCACAGTCACCAAGATGACCATTGGTAACACACTACGTGGTAATGGATTGAAATCCTGTAGTGCCCGCAAGGTCCCCCTGCTCAAGAAGGCACATGTACAGGCCCGTCTGAAGTTTGCCAATGAGCACCTGGATGATTCAGAGGAGGCTTGGGAGAAAGTGCTGTGGTCAGATGAGACTAAAATCGAGCTCTTTGGCATCAACTCGACTCGCCGTGTTTGGAGGAAGAAAAAAGCTGCCTTGGACCCCAAGAACACCATCCCCACCGTCAAGCGTGGCGGTGGAAACATTATGCTTTGGGGCTGTTTCTCTGCTAAGGGCACAGGACGACTTCACCGGATCGGGGAGGATGAATGGGGCCATGTACCGGGAAATCTTGGGTGAGAACCTCCTTCCCTCAGCCAGGACACTGAAAATGGATTTCTAAGGATTTGGAGAGGATCTGCAAAGAGGAGTGGGCCAAAATCCCTCCTGGGATCTGCGCGCAAACTTGGTGACCAACTACAAGAAACGTCTGACCGCTGTGCTTGCCAACAAGGGTTTCTCCACCAAGTACTGAGTCATGTTTTGCTAGGGGGTGAAATACTTATTTTCCTCAATAAAACACAAATAAATGTTTAAAATTCATATAATGTAATTTTCTGGGATTTTTTAAATATTCTGTCTCTCACTGTTAAGATGAACCTACCATGAAAATTATAGGCCGTTCCTTTCTTTGTAAGGGGGCAAACTCACAAAATCAGCAGGGGGTGAAATACTTATTTTCCCCACTGTATGCAGGATCTTTTTCACTGTGTTTAATTTGCAAATCTCAAGTTGGTCTACAACATCCATTTCATTTGACTGTTTGTAATTGAGTGTGATTGTGTGAATGCCAGAACCAGTGATTGCCTGACAAGTTCCACCTAAGCCAATTTGGGCTATTTAAGTGCAGGTGGGTGGATACTGAGGCGATCTTCCACAAGAGACTCAAAACCCACCTGTTCAGACTCCACTACCACTGAATTCTGTACATCTAGCCAATTGTCATCACCATTGCCTACATGTTTAATACTGCTTTTTGTATATGTATACTTGTTTAAACCTTCCTTAAAAAAAAAATTGTTTTACTAACCTTTTCCTTCCTGGTGTTACAGGTATGGTGTTGCCCAAATGCACAAAGAGACACAGTTGGAGATCTTCAAAACTTGGTTGCATTTTGCCTGGGTCACGTCAGTCACCAGATCTCAACGCAACTGAACACTGATAGGAGATTCTGGAGTGGTGCCGGAGGCAGCACTTTTACCACCATCAACAAAACACCAAATTATGGAATTTCTTGTGGAAGAATGGTGTTTCAGGCACTTGTAAAATCTATGCCAAGGCACATTGAAGCAGTTCTGGTGGCTCGTGGTGGACCATCTGGCCCAATTAGGTTATGTTGGTGTAATTTGGCAGTTACCTATGTATATAATATATATACATACAGTATAGATGTGTGTGTATATATTTATATATTTATTTACAGTGGCTTCGAAGGTATTCAGGCCCCTTCACTTTTTCCACACTTGTGTTATAGACTTAATTTAAAATGGATTAAATAGATTTTTTTGCCATCAATCTACACACAATACCCCATAATGACAAAGTGAACATGTTTTTTTTAGAAATTTATTAAAAATAAGAAACCAAAAATTTACATAAGTATTTAGGCCCTTTGCTATGACACTCCAAATTGAGCTCTGATGCATACTGTTCCCTTTGATCATCCTTGAGACATCTCTAGAACTTGATTGTAGTCTACCTGTGGCAAATTAAATTGATTGGACATGATTTAGAAAGGCACACACCTGTCTATATAAGGACCCACAGTTCACAGTGCATGTCAGAGCAAAAACCAAGCCATGAAGTCCAAGGAACTCTCCATAGACCTCCGAGATAGAATTGTGTCGAGGCATAGATCTGGGGAAGGGTGTAAAAACATTGCTAAAGCATTGAAAGTTCCCAGGACTCCATCCTAGTTCCCAGGACTGCTTGAAAGCACAGTGGGCTCCATCATTGTGAAATGGAAGAAGTTTGGAACCACCATGACTCTTCTTAGAGCTGGCTGTCTGGCCAAACTCAATAACAGGGCAAGAAGGACCTTGGTCAGGGAGGTGACCAAGAACCCAATGGCACACACATATATATAGATCCTCAGTCCCCCTTCCCTCCTAAAGAAAATAAATGAAGGACAAATCCCCTCATGAAGGACAAATCCCCCATTTTGTCTCCCTCTTCAGCGGTCGCAAAGCCTACAATGCAATATACCAGCTGCTTTGGTTGCTCATTTGATCTGTATTAGATATTACATTACATTGCATCTCACATATTGTCTGAGAATCTGGAGTGTTGATATAAACGTAAGCATTTCCACTTCTTGATCAATAAAACATTGCCAGCAATAGCCTGGAGTCCTCACTATATAACGACAGCTAAATCTGAGAGTGGCATTGACTTTAGCTAAATTAACTATCACATATAAAATGGGTCAAAATACATTATAAAAAGCAAAAAGCTAACTCAATAGCAGATAACCAATACAATGAGATGTTGTAGACTATCAATCTTAACTTGAGAACTGGTACAGCTTTTCCACTGTAAATGTAATCTCTGATAAAGGTCAGTGGTGTTGCTACTTTACAGAAAATGGGCACTCTAAGATCCAGGGCCAGCATTCCCCCGACAGTAAATGGAACATCTTTGTGAAAACCTCCCTATAAAAACATTTTAGGATCTGCTTCTCTGCACTGTGTTTAAGCCTCAGTCACCAAGAAACCCCCTCACCCTACACTGTCAGGTTTCCATCATTGCAGACTCTGGGTCCAAGATAATGACATTGCCCAGGCTGGAGCCCGCAATGACCAGGCTGCAGGGCTCAGTCACTCAAGAGGCCCCACATGTGGCTGTTTTTCTCTACTAGGTAGATAACATCACAAACTCTTGGCTGCAGTTTTGCAGCATTGATGTACATAAATACAGCCATAAAATTAGGCATATGCAATCCCCATTGTAATATGTTCGTATTTTGCAGAATTATCTCCTGTTAAACTGTTCTGTGTGAATTCTCCAGTCTCACCAGCACACACTAATATACAGCCCCTGTGTAATCCAATCACATTAACCTGATTAATTATGCACCATTCTGCTCTCTGGGCTGGGCTGAAATTACAGAACCGCTTCCGCCATGACAGCCCCACCCCCTGCACAAGACTTACTCTAGGGCTGGGGGGGGCGTCAGGGCGAGGGTATGCAAGGAGAAGTAAAGGCAGTAGGGGGGGCTTGTCACGGCAGTGGTCTCACAAGAGGGTTCAGTATCGCACTGTTCATTCCATAAGCTCTGTTATTTCAGTTCACTGGGCTACTGTCTGTGAGGTTCCGGATAAGGACCCAGACGCAGATCAGGATTAGGCAAAGAATAGTTTAATTTCAGGCAAGGATCAAAACCAGTAGTCAGGGTAGTGGAGGTACAAAATCAAGAAGCAAAGAGAAGTCACAAAACAATCCAAAAGTAAAAACCGGTAAAACAGAGAAGGCAAACAAACAAAATCGGCAGGCAAACTCGAAGTGAAAACAGAAGGGGTGTCTAAGGAAAATGCTACAGACTCTGGCTTGCTAGTAATCGGCACAGGGAATGAAGATCAACGTTCTGATGGGGAATGAACATAAACACGGAACTTAAATACAAGTAGGTCAGGGAAACACAATAGGATTCAGGTGTGACTGGGAGGAGAGAGGGGTAGGAACACAGGTGAAAACAATGGGATTCGTTAATCCAAATGAGGGGAAACGAAAGACACGGACTGGGAATAACACAAACACATAGACAATAAACAACCTGGAAGAGCAGGCAGACACGTGCATAGTTAGAAGGGGAGGAACGCATATAGAAATCTGCGTGCGAATGAAGTGAAACGTGAGAAGCGTACAGGGATAGGACAACGAGAGAGAGAATGATAGCGATAGTTAGAAGCGTGAGATAATTCGTGATTAGTAGTGTTAGTAACTTAATCTAAATCCCTAATGTTAGTAGTTAAATTGGTTAGTACTATATACATCTAACAAATATATACAAAGTGTAATTTAGAAAGTAAGAAGGAAGAAAAACGAGATAATAAGCTAAAACGGAAAAAACGAAACATAGAATTTCCCGAAGTGCATGACAAGACAAGGAGTGGATCTCGAAATAAACAGGAACAATGACAGAAGGGGAACAGAACGTGACAGAATAATGAATGATGAGTAATGAAAAATAAACAAAGTACAAAAACAACTGAACAGACATGCAGAAACATAACACTGTCTGAATAGAACAGCTTTTCCTCATTGCAGAATTCTGTGTGTGAGGGTAAGAGTCATAGGTACACCAGGCTATGGATGTGTGTACCTATGTGTGTTGATTTGGCAGGCTGTATAGGAATGTGTGTTGATTGGCCAGACTGTGGGTGATATGTGTTGATTGGCCAGGCTATGGGTGACGTCTGTTGATTGGCCTGACTGTGTGTGAATGTTTGTCGATTGGCCAGACTGTGGATGATGTGTGTTGATTCAACATGGCCAGGCTGGGTGGTGTGTGTTGATTCTTCAGGCTGTGGGTGTTGTGTGTTAATTCCTGAGAGACCTAAAACATTAAGCTGAATATTGAAGCACACATTGTCGTTGATATAGGGAATTTTGAAAGGTGGAGTTGCAGGTAAAATAAAGGTGGAGGTGAGGTGCAGGTGATGTAAAGTTGGAAGTGAGTAGTGATGAGGTACAGGTGAGGGAGGTAAAAGGTTACATATGTCAGGGGATGTATAACAAAGTATTTCAAAGAGGGTTTTTGTCTTGTACGTATGTTGTTAGCATGCTGTTTCTGATTGAGGTATAAGAGTGGTTTTTATTTTACATCCCTTAGCTAAACCCCACCCACTGTACACACTATTGTTAGGGGCTGTGAGCTCCCTCACACTAACCCATCTACCTTTTCCCCTTTTGTTTTTGTAGGTAACCCACCACTATCCAAACAGCACACCGACATGGAAGTAAAAGGGTAAAATACAATGTCTTTATTTAACAATTCATTATTTAAAAGCACACTGTACAAAAGGACACTTTTTTTTTCCTCCCCCTCCCGCTGAACAACCTCCCGGGACCCACCAGGTAGTAAAAAAGCCCCCCCAGGTAAGCGTGCCCATACACACCACACACTGACAATCACACACTCGAAGAGACTCGATTTCACACACAAGGAGGCACTCTGCACATATTTCTACACCACACACCCAATTAATAGCCTCCCGGGGTGGCCTACCGCCCAGGCCACCTCAAACAGCTAACCCTTACTGGGTACATTCACACCCTATACAACACCCGTCCGACACCACAGACACACAACATTGAACAACAACAAAAGCTAAATATAGTGGAGCCCCCAGCCATGGCGCAATGCCGGTTGGGGGACTGCCACACATTTTTTATTTTAAAAAACAAAAACACACAACACACCCAGGAACACACCACTCCATACTGGTCTGAGAAGAGGTACGGCGCCACCTCCACTCAAGTTGTCCCCTGCTCGCAGTCCCTTCACTGCTCCGCCACAGCTCTCATCACGTTCGCCCCGGTCAGTCTCAAAATCACGGTCTAGGAAACCGCGAAAACTGCTGACAGTATCGCACTGTGCACACTATTGACGAACCCCTCCCACCCCTGCATCCTGCAGTGGCAAATAGCCATTGGCCACTTTAAATACGGGCATACCCATTGGACATCTTAATCGGCATGCAAGATTGCCAATGGCTACTTTACTCGGCACGCAAGATCTTACACGGCACATGGGATTTTCATTGGCCATGAACACAAAATCCTTAATAGCATGCAAAGCAATAATCTCCCCTAAATTCTCCTGCCACTGTGAGATCTACAGTGCTAAACATGTGAGAGGACTTAACATTTCTGCAGAAAGGCTTTGTCAATTCTGATGACTTGCTTATCTGGATAAAACGCCCAATCGACAAAGCTGTAGATTTACAAAACATATATTTTAAAGCACTTTTTTAATCTGAAGGGAAATGCAAGCTCATACTCTAGCCTATTCGCATGGCATAGATGCCAATTTCAGCCCATGGTTATCCAGTGAACCTGCTGGTCAGTAGATTACAGCATACAGTATATATGTTATTTTATAACTGAATAAGAGGTTAAAACAGGATTGTGCCTAAAAGCATCCCTAAAAGAATGAAAGGGAGGAGCACTAACATGCAAACCTTTTATGACCCATTTTTGACAAAAGGTGGTGAATACAGAAATCAGTTGAGTTTAGTTCATTTTCTTGAATTCTCTTCTCTGAAGGAGCTGGCATCAGTTCATTTTGATCCCCTTCTCTCGTAGAGATCCTGTACTGAAGCGTCTTCCTCACATTGCCTTGCGCTTGTTTAAAACGAGCAAGTGGAAGAATGAGCTGAAACTTAATAGTTGTTTGATTAAAATTAAGTAACGGGCGTCTCTGACAGGAAATCTGGGAAAAAGCTCTCTTGATTGACTGAACGGAAGGGAGTGAACAAGTATCAGAAAAAGAAATTCTACCGCTGTAATCACATCTTTTCCTTATATTTAATACGTTGAAAATATGAAAATAAACATTGCCATTTTTTAATCTTGTTTTCTTAAATGCCAGCCACTTAGCTGAATGAAATGCCTTAAGTGCATTAACTGAATCTCTGCAATATTGGAAATATAGCAGTGCCTGGAGCTGTCACAGCTTAATGAACAGAGAGGAATTCACTTTGCCTTTGAAAATGCGACAGCAGATGATAAGTATAGATATGGATAATGAACAAGGCTTGAGACTGGTCTTGAATTATATGAGTGACGTGGGACAATCGCCACTCTCTGAGATATCTATCAATAGAAAGGAATGTTGTTGATTAACACTAAGCCTCTCACTCTAAAGCAGGGCTGTTCATCTGGCGGCCCAGGGACCAAATGCGGCCCACAATAGACATACTCTTGGCCCTTTGATCATTGAGGAGAAGGAAAAAAAGATTATTATTCAGATGTATCAAATTGTGACAGTGTCTGCACTGTGTCAGCATGCCTCCTACTTGTAACAGAATATTACATAGCCAAATAGCTGTGCATATTTTCAGAAGGCGTTGTATACACATATACAATACACCTGACATTGTTTAACAAAATGTATGTGGAATATGTTGGCCCCAGAATGCGTCATTTAAAAAATAATCTGGCCCCCATGAAGAAATAGTTGAAGACCCCTGCTCTAAAGCAAATAGCTGAATATTTCTTTAGAGGCTTGTAACTGGAAAAACAAGGTGGGGAAAGAGCTGGTATCAGCATTCAGTGAGGGAAGAATGCTTTAGAGAGCTATCAGAGGCATTCAGCAGCACATGCTGTGTCACCACCTCGTCTCTCAGAAATGCACCCGATGCTGGATTTGGGGGTATAAATAGATGCTTTGAAAGAGGGGGGGGACCCGTGACTCTGGCTTTGCGGCGCGTCTTCAGCGGAATGCCAAGAAACATCGGGATGGAAAACGTCACCGTTAGCTGCTCTTAACGCCTGTCGTGTGTCTTTTGCCACTGTGGAATTCTGGGGCCTGGGCTGGAACTCTGTTCTAGAATGTTGGTGCTGCATCATGTGGCCCAGCACCCATGAGAGGAGTGAAGCGATCCAGATGTTAGCAATATTAGTTTGTAATCGAACATAGAGTCCTTCCTAGGAGGAGCTGTGGACTCGCTTTTATAACGTTTGTGATTTTAACTGGGGACAAACTGTTAATTAATCCATTGGGAGATGGTGGAGCAGGTGTGGTTGTTCATAGTCAATACAACTTTGAGGAAAACCATAATTATCTTTGAGAGGAGGTTGTAATGCTGTCAGGTCACCCATTATGATAGACATTGGGGATAAGGATTATTTCAGGTTGGCTGTTATGGTTAGCTACCAGTGCTGTAGTCTGTTGCAAGTTACTCCTATGTGTAAAATGTGGGAAAAGTGATCTGTGTTGTATATTGAAGACAATACAGAGAGGAGCCATTCAAACATAAGCTCATTCATTCTGTTATGAGCTACTCTATTTGTAAGAATACAGAAATAGGGCTAAGATGTCATATTTGAGCAGGGATCTGGAATTGCTCCCAAAACAGCTGGCGTATTCCCCTCAAGACCTGTAATCTCTACATTTAATTCCTTTAGATGATTAATAATATCTAGAACCAGCTGATCAGCTGTCATGTACAATGTATTTTGTAATGTCTTCTTTCAGAGGACTTGACTACCATGGAAATGTAACAGCTGTTCCTCAGAGGAAGGAAGACACTGATGCACATCTTGTGTGGATCAGCCTGGATCAGGAGGCGGAAAGAGACTGTGGTCCATGTGGATTGGTATCCAGGAGGAGGAGAGAGACTGTGATCCAAGTGAGTTTGTATCCTAAACTGACCTTTTTGCCAGGGTATTATGGGACATTTCTGACAGCATACCAATACAGACATATACACTCAGTGGACACTTTATTCGGTACACCTGTACACGTGCTCGTTAATGCAATTATCTAATCAGCCAATCATGTGGCAGCAACTCAATGTGTAAAAGCATGCAGGCATGGTCAAGAGGTTCAGTTGCTGTTCAGATCAAAAATCTGAATGGGGAAGAAATGTGATCTAAGTGACTTTGACTTTACAGAGAATGGTGCAAAAAAACAAAAACATCCAGTGAGCGGCAGTTATGTGTGCAAAAATGCCTTGTTAATGAGAGAGGTCAGAGGAGAATAGTCAGACTGCTTCAAGCTGACAGGAAGGCGACAGTAACTCAAATAACCATGTATTACAACAGTGGTATGCAGAAGAGCATCTCTGAATGCACAGCACATTGAACCTTGAAGTGGATGGGCTTCAGCAGCAGAAGACCACACCAGGATCCACTCCTGTCAGCTAAGAACAGGAAAGTGAGGCTACAGTGGGCACAGCCTCACCAAAATTGGACAGTTGAAGATTGGAAAAACGTCGCCTGGTCTGACAAATCTTGATTTCTGCTGCGACATGCAGATGGTAGGGTCAGAATTTGATGTAAACAACATGAATCCATGCATCCATCCTGCCTTGTGTCAATGGTTCAGGCTGGTGGTGGTGGTATAATGGTGTGGGGAATGTTTTCTTGGCACACATTAGGCCCCTTAATACAAATTGAGCATTGTCTAAATGCCACAGCCTACCTGAGTCTTGTTGCTGACCATGTGCATCCCTTTATGGCCACAGTCTACCCATCTTCTAATGGCTACTTTCAGCAGGATAATGCGCCATGTCACAAAGCACACGTCATCTCAAGCTGGTTCCACAGCCATGACAATGAGTTCAGTGTACTCCAATGGTCTCTACAGTCTCCAGATCTCAGTCCAATAGAGCACCTTTGGGATGTGGTAGAACGGGAGATTCGCAACATGAATGTGCAGCCAACAAATCTGCAGCAACTGCATGATGCTATCATGTCAAGATGGACCAGAATCTCTGAGGAATGTTTCCAGCACCTTGTTGAATCCATGCCACAAAGAATTCAGGCTGTTATGGGGGCAAAGGGGGGTCCTACCCAGTTCTAGAAAGGTGTACCTAATAAAGTGGTCACTGAGTGTATATTCATGCGTCCTTCTTGCCTGGAGGCAATCTAAGGTTGCAAAACAAATGCTATTATTAATAGATTCCACAGGTAATATATATATTGTAAGCACCCACTCTCTGAGTAATTTAAGAATGTATCCATTCTAACTTCTGCAGAGAAATTGGAAGAATCGTATGTCTTTGCAAGGGAGGGAGAGGCACATTCTTGCATCTCTCATCATTACTGTACATTTTGTTTTGTATTTATTCAGCAGCATGATGCTTCAGGGTGAATTACTATACATAGATTATGATTCACCTGATATGGGGTGACATAATGTTAGAGCATAATGTTATAACATTATATATAGCATAATGTTATTAGAAGTGGTTTGGTGCAGTTGGTGGTGGGGGGGGGGGATGTACAGGTAATACTTTGAAGTTCCTTTCTTTAAACATTAGAAACATAAAAACATAACTGGAGGCTGTCATGAATATTGGGGGTTATGACAGGTGCAGTGGACAGGGATGAATATAAGGTAGTGAGGGTACAAACTAATCAGGAAAAACAGAGACAATAAAAGTGGCCCTTCATTTGAAAGAAAATCTAAACGTGCAGGGAATTCCAGGAATTTACCCTCTCATTCCTTGTGAGGACATCTGGATTAGACTACTCTGAGAATATGAGGAGGGTCTTAATATAGGAATATGCTATATGCCACCAGGTATGGACAGCAACATAAATACTATGCTCTATGAAACATAAAACAAGCTTGTCAGGAAGGAGAGACAGAGACATAGAGAATAATGGGCGACTTCAGTTACCCCTCTATATTAATTGGGAAGTAGTGTCAGGACAGGGTAAATGTGAAGAGGAAGTTTGTGGTAAATTCGTTTTTGGTGCAGTCTGTTAGGGTGGAATTATGTGAATCTGTGAACATGTACGTGTCTCACACTGACGTACACATAGGGGTTTGCCAACATACTTTCACGTAACATTAACGCGTGCACTAGGAGGCAGTGTTGCATTTACTAAACTAAAGAATGTACAGAAAACTAAGAAGAAACCAAGGCCTGTGAGCTTATTATATGGTTGTGTGGTGAAGGGTTGTTGGTATTGATTAACATAGAATGTAAACAGGAAAAAAATACTATATGTATTTTCAGGTTAAGATGCGATTATATTTGGTTTTCATGGCTAACGATAAGCCATCTCCAGTCAGTAACATATATTCGTAGTTTTATGCCATTGCTGCATTTTGTTTATAGCTAACTTAGTTACTTGGTTAGGTTTTTAAGTGCTTTGTAAATGTTACAGTACAGTTTTTCATTTTAAGTTGGGCTAAAATAGTTTACAAGTTGCAAAGTAGCTTTGCTTGTATTACTTTAGTAGCCTACATTGCAAGAATACTTCATTTGCTCCAAAGATTACTCTGTACATTACCTTTTGTACATTATCTGTTGTTAGTGAGTCTGTTACCCAATGGCAATAATAAAGTCAATGATATTTACAACAACATGTACTGGGTTTTATTTATCCGTGGTAAGTCATCTTCTTGCTCATGACACTGTTGTTGGCTTCATTCAACTGTCATTGCCAGAACATCAACCAAATCAAACGTACGTACATCTCCATTGGTAAAGTTACCTAGATGGCTGCCATTAGCTAGATGGATAGTCATTTAGTAAACTATACATACAATCTGATACCTAGCTAGGTTGCTGTAGTAAAGTTAGCCTTTCAGCTAGCTGGCTATGTTAGAGAAGTTACAACTGAGCTACAGTTAGCTAGCAGGCTACCGGATATACTTCCCTGCTCAACTAATCAACGTTTGTTTGATGCACAAGACCACAGCTACACGCAACGTGTTGTTGAAATTTTGGAGGTGTGCACGTTGGGTCCTCTGTGAGCCTCTGCAGGCTACGGTTACCCATAAACCCCTTCTCGCCATAGCTACGCAGAGACGTTTACGTGTATCTTCGCAGAAGCATAATTCCAGCCTTACACAGCATGTGAGAGAGAAATCAATTCTGGATCTGGTTTTGTGTAATAATTCTGACAAAATTTGCAACTAAGAGGTAGTGGAGCCACTTCGGATAAGTGATCATAATATAGTTACTTTTTAGATATTTTAGCAAGTCAAGATCACTTCCTCTAACTCTAGATTTTTTTACTTCAGACAAGCTGACTTAAAAAAATGAGAGAGAATTTAAGTCATATAGATTGGGTATGTATAAATGTATTCTTGATTCTTTATTCTTATTTGGGATAAATTAATCCCCAAATTATAAGAAAAAATAAGATGGAAAAGTAGTGTAAAAGTGCAGGTGTAAGTCTTACAGGACATTTTGAGACTAACAATGGAACAGCTTGCCAGGTCCTGTAGAATAAGCAGAGACACTTGGGGTATTCAAGTCCAGGCTAGATACAGTACTGGATATTCTCTAGATGTAGGTAAATGACAAATTTAGTGTCACATTCCCTTTGTTCCTGTCTCGTTTTTCCTTTGTCTTGTTTCTCCCGCGTGATTGTGTTAATTGTTTTATTATTTTCTATTTTTCAATTATCAACCCTCATTACTCCTCATCATGCTCACCTGTTGCTAATTCCGTCGTCCATTCTGGCACACCAGCCTCCCATCAAAATCATCAGCCCTGCAGTATATCTACCCCGGTTTTCCAGTCATTTATCGTCAGATCGTTGTTCTCCCTACCCTGATAGAAACTGACTTCAGAAAGCCTTATCTAAAACTCTGTGTTTACTGTTCTTTGTGTGTCGAGTTAAATTCATGTTAACCCTTGTTCCTGTTGTCTCCCTTCGTGTTCAGGTCCATTCCTTGTCTGTCTGCCAGCTCTGTCCGTCCTGCCAGCCCCACCTGCCTGCACACTTAGCTTGCCCTCCGGTTCCCTCATCCTGTCTGCCCAGTCATCTCGTCCACTCCTCCTGTGCATCCCTTCCGTTGTCCAGCTCATCGTATTCCATTACCTCTGTTATTACTATTATTAAACCATCACTCTCTATTCTAAACCTTGTCTGTGTCTGCGTTTGGGTTCGTTCCTGTTCGACATAACACTTAGACGGGCCAAACGACCTGTTCTCATCATTATGTATTCGTATGTTCTTCTGAAACACATTTACTTTACCATAAAAATGTTTGAAACATTTACTTTACCATGAAAATGTTTGAAACATTTACTAAATGTTACAGAACATTAAATAATAAAATGTTTAGCTTAAATATTGATTTTGGGTTAGCATATTTATTATGTAGACCTGTCATTTCAAACCACAGATATATAGGAAAAACTGCAATGTTTGCATTAAATGTGGGATAAAAAGTGACATTTTGGTTCAGTGTATTATTATTATTTTTTATACATTTATTTTTTCGATTTTACCCGTTTTTTTCTCCCAATTTGTTAGCCAATTACTCCCGCTGTGCTTAGTTCAATCCCCTCCCTCGTAGTTCGCTGCCGTAGCCCTGTGACCTCCGAGACGGCATTCATCGTGCTGTCGACTGTAATTCCGGCACCCCAGAACCACTCCTGTGCGCAGCGAACTGTGTCGGCTTCCCTCCCCCCTCCCTGGTCAGAGCCGACTCTGGGTTCAATGTATTTCTACATATATATATATGTAGAAATGTATTGTGTATTTGATAGCACCCTTGCACTGTTCCACGTTAAAATATTAATATTAAAGATACAATTTTTTTTTTTTTTATAATTTTTTTTTTTATACATCTCACAGCATCCACACCTGTCAGGCAGGATGAGGTGTGCTACATGCGTTCAGCTCCCATGTCAGGTGAGCAAGCTCTTCACCACCTCGAAATCCCCTCCCCCCAAGCATACTCACTCTACACAGACACATAAAACAACAACAACAATACTGTCTCCCAGTGATAGTGACCCTAAGCACCGCTGTGCCAGTCAGTGACAGCTCCTCTTCTATCATCTCACTGTGAACAGCCACTCTGACATACACACAGACATGCACAGACACGGAAACACACACATACACACCATGTGCTTTTGTATCTGGTTTTGTTATGTATATTAACCACTCGTCAATCTTCCCATAACCTTTCCATTAGACAGACGGAAAGTAATTTAATTAGATCCAGTATATTTCAGTTTCAAATGCAAGACAAAAACTCTTAAACTGAGAGATAATATGTTCACCTGTTTTTATTCATTAAAAAAAATCTTCTTTTTACTATATGGTGTTTTGCCATTTTGAATTTTCACAGTTTTAAATATTTACCAGTGAAGCTACATTTTCAAGTTTCAATGTCAATGAAAAAGTAAATATTAATACAGTATCTTAGGACTATAGTACAGCAGACAGCTTCCCTGAAATCAGAAAACAACCAAAACAAACAAAAATAATATATTTGACATGGCTTGCAACTCTGTCCCTTTTTTAGAACATTTTATAAATCAGGCTATGCATTGTGTGTGTGCATACATGCAAGTTAGAGTGTGTGTGTGGGTTTAGTGCTGTGATCTTAGAGACTGGGTTTAGTGCTATGTTCACGGTGACTCTGTGGGGTTAGTGCTGCATTCACAGAGAATGTGTGGGGTTAGTGCTGCATTCACAGAGAATGTGTGGGGTTAGTGCTGCATTCACAGAGAATGTGTGGGGTTAGTGCTGCATTCACAGAAAATGTGTGAGGTTAGTTCTGCATTCACAGAAGATGTGTGGGGTTAGTGCTGTGTTCATGGAGACTGTGTGGGTTTATTGCTGTGTTCATGGAGACTGTGTGGGTTTATTGCTGTGTTCATGGAGACTGTGTGGGTTTATTGCTGTGTTCATGGAGACTGTGTGGGTTTAGTGCTGTGTTCATGGAGATTGTGTGGGTTTAGTGCTGTGTTCATGGAGACTGTGTGGGTTTATTGCTGTGTTCATGGAGACTGTGTGGGTTTAGTGCTGTGTTCATGGAGACTGTGTGGGTTTAGTGCTGTGTTCATGGAGATTGTGTGGGTTTAGTGCTGTGTTCATGGAGACTGTGTGGGTTTAGTGCTGTGTTCATGGAGACTGTGTGGGTTTAGTGCTGTGTTCATGGAGATTGTGTGGGTTTAGTGCTGTGTTCATGGAGACTGTGTGGGTTTAGTGCTGTGTTCATGGAGATTGTGTGGGTTTATTGCTGTGTTCGTGGAGACTGTGTGGGTTTATTGCTGTGTTCATGGAGATTGTGTGGGTTTATTGCTGTGTTCATGGAGATTGTGTGGGTTTAGTGCTGTGTTCATGGAGACTGTGTGGGTTTAGTGCTGTGTTCATGGAGACTGTGTGGGTTTATTGCTGTGTTCATGGAGACTGTGTGGGTTTAGTGCTGTGTTCATGGAGATTGTGTGGGTTTAGTGCTGTGTTCATGGAGATTGTTTGAGGTTAGTGCTGTGTTCATAGAGACTGTGTGGGTTTAGTGCTGTGTTCATGGAGATTGTGTGGGGTTAGTGCTGTATTCACAGAGACTGTGTGGGGTTAGTGCTGCATTCATGGAAGCATTATGGGTTTATTGCTGTGTTCATTAAGACTGTGTGGGTTTAGTACTGTGTTCATGGCGA
The DNA here is from genome assembly GCA_029706075.1 of Aldrovandia affinis. Classification (NCBI taxonomy): domain Eukaryota; kingdom Metazoa; phylum Chordata; class Actinopteri; order Notacanthiformes; family Halosauridae; genus Aldrovandia; species Aldrovandia affinis. Next base: position 3,175,325 of record JAINUG010000100.1, read on the forward strand.
CTGTGTGGGATTAGTGCTGTGTAGTGTTCAGGGATGACTGTTCACTCATGATTGGAGGCAGATTGTTGTACAGACAAAAACTCCTGCAAAGGTCACCAGTTTACTGCCAGCAGATGATACTAGCCACAACTCTGCATAAGAGCACTCTCTACCATGGGGTCCAGTTTAAATACAGACAGGGCCACTGCAAACAGGATTGCAGAGACAGATGATACAGCAGGGTTTGCAAGCAGGCCATCTGTCAGACAGAAAGAAAACAGGACACATGACAGGACAGATCGATGGCCAAACAGGTCTCTCCTTTAAATAACGCAGCAGCAGTCAGTAAAGAATAAAAGATTAATTCTGAGCACTGATGTGGATGGAGAGATCTGGCTGGGCGGTGAGTTCAGCCCTGAGTACAGAGAGAGAGAAAGAGAGAGAGAGAGAGAGACATTTTTGTCTGTTGATCTATCTGTATGTCTGTCAGTCTGTCTATGCATCTGTCTGTTGATCTGTCTCCATGTGTTTGTAGGTCCATCTGTATGCATCTGTCTGTATGTGTCTATTGAGCTGTCTGTATGTGTCTGTCGATCTGTCTGTATGTCTGTCAGTCCATCTGTCTTTCCGTCAGTCTGTAAGAATCTGTCTGTTGATCTGTCAGTATACGTCTGTCAGACTGCCTGGGTGCTGCTGAGTCCTGTCTCAGTCAGCAGAACAGCTTACCCGCTGCACTTGCACTGGAGAGAAGAAACACAGACGTGGGAGTGCTGCACTTCTGGAGACTTATTAAAACACCCTCCATTTCTCTATGCTACACTTTATCATCGCTTATTAATAATTTTATTGATTGGGTGCTGGTGTTGCTGTTACTCTCAAAAGCTGCTGAGGATGCAGAGGTAGGATGGCTGTGTGTGTGTGTGTATGTGTGTGTGTGTGAGTGTGTGTGTAGTGGGGGTGATTCGGGTAAACCTGCACCTTTCAGATGCCACAGACACCCCCACTCCCCAAAAAAGCACATTCTGCTGGAAGAGCATAGCAGAAGATTATTAATTAAACTTAAGGCAGGCAGAATACTGATTGGTCAGCACTGCGCAGACGTCCTGACCCCTGACATCTCACCTCACTCTCTGAACACTGCATCTGCATACAGTAGCAGGGCCTGTAAACTAGGGGAATGCAGGTTCAAATCCCAGAAGGCAACTTGAGCAAAGTCCTGACTTTCATCAATGCAGATAGACAACACAGTAAGTGAATGTAAGTTATTTAAGATGCCCTTGATAATGTATGTATTTCACGGTTTTCTTGTGTCCCTGCCTGTCACCTTTTGCCCCCTCATCTCCGTCCAAACAATTTTCCCTTCCAGGTCGGTCAGAGGGCTTTGGTGTCACACAAAATTTAAGGCAAAAATGTAAATAAAAAGCAATGTAAATCTAAGGCCGCATGGACAGATGTCTTGCATGTATGTTTCAATATTGCATATTCCCATATGCATTTTTTTCATTATTTTATGTTTCCAAGTATTGAGTAAAAATAAGTCCATACCATAACACCTCTTTGAAGAAAAATATACCCCTCTGCCCCCATCCCCATAAATTAACATAAAAATGTATATCAAATATGTACATGATAATGTGATCCAACAGATTTAACGTTCCAAAAAAGTGAACCAAAAAATAAATAAACAGTGTTTTGTTTTTGCAATGACTTTTAGCACAGTGATGCCCGATGCAGTTTAAAGGTAGAATGGTTAAAATGATTGATTCCAGTGTTTCTTTAAACACTGGAATGTGAAGAGTCCCAGTATTTCACAGTTTGCCTTCTCCAAGTCTATAAAAGCAAAGGACCAGCTCAGCCCTGGTAGAGGTAAGATGGTGGACGGGGGGCGGTGGAGGTCAGAGGTCAGTATTTGGGTGGGATGACCAATATGGGGTCTCCGGTCTGTGGCCGCCACATGAGGACCTGGGCGTCGTTGGCGTTGGGTTTGACCAGGGCGTTGGCCGGGATGGGCTCGTTCCTGGCCAGGATCTGTGGCTGCTCCTGGGACGTGGGCTCCACCAGGCTGGCCCGCTCCCCCAGCGGCTTGTCCGGATCGATGTGGATGTGCAGCTGCATCCTCCAGCGGATGGTCTGTAGCACCAGCGTCTCGCCGGACGCCTGGTTAATGGCCACCAGCCAGGTGGTGAAGCTCTGGTCACGCCGGATGCCGGTGAGCAGGGGCAGGTTGCTGTCGCTGACGGGCACGCCCCACGTCACGCTGGGGTAGAAGTTGTCATTCATGCTCACTGTGAACTTGGTGTCCCTCCTGGTGGGTCCCACGATGGTGCACGTCTCCGTGGTGTTGCCGTACCAGGGGTAGTTCACGCCGTCCGAGTCACTGATGGCCTGGTTCGTGCCATCCCTGAGGTCCGGCAGCTCCCAACTCGACCTTCACAAGAGAACAAGGTCAGAGATTAGACACTCAGCTCCTCGAATCAGAATATGCAGGCGGCGCATCACTTTTCGGACTTTGCAGGAGGTACATGACTGCAGACTCCATAGAAGGTGCATCACTGCACTGCAGTTGCAGGTGGATTGGCTGTACATCATCCCTGGCACTTCAACAAAATCAGCAACACAATACCAGAGTACCGCACATCCTTCCTGTCTGCATCGATTCACACACTGCAGGATGAGAAAGGTGACCCCTCTCCCTGAACACTGCAGTGTCAGTCTGCACCAACCCAGCAGACTTTCATCATGAGAGCACACTGAGGTATTTATGTGATCATTATTGTTATTGTAGTTAATGGATAGCTTGTGAATATTCAGAAAAAAATCATACAAAAGAGAGAAGGAGGGAGGTGTCTCTGTGATTGTGCTAATGTATTTCCCCAGGCCTATGTCTGGGGGGCTAACAGAGGTCTGTGCAGAGTAAATCTTTGTGCTGTCCAGAGTAAAACTGTGCTTCACTGAGAGCTCTGCTTTGCTTTTGTTTGCGAAAGTGCAGGTTCTCCTGTTCCATTGTTCACTGCTTCAGCCTTTCCCCTGGTCAGAGGAAGCCTCTTTAGACAGGCACCAATCGCGTCTCCAGATTTATAACCATTTACCACGTGGTGCATGGTTGTTGAGCATTTGACCATGGACAGTAGTGCATGACTGACAATGTGTTGAGCTATTTACATTGTGTGACTCAGTCAATCTTTGACCATGAAATCTGTGATTTGCCATGTATACAGTTTGGCTGTGGTGCCTGATTGACCATATACGGTTGTGTGATGTGGTGAGCGATTGACCACACTGCACTGCACTGAAAGCTATTAGTCATGTTCAAGCTGTGTGTAGCGTATCCTCATTCAAGAATATACAACACCTTTATCAGCATGTCATTACTGCTTTATAAAGCATTCACAAACGACAAGTGTTTTTTGCTTGTTGAGTGTGTAAAATAAAATAACACATGCACCTGAAAACATGGTATATCACTTCATGGCAACCATAATAAAGAACATAAATCTACGTATTACTGTTTATAAAGTGGTAATAACATTCTGGTCACATCATCCTTCTGACATTGTCAAATCATGCCATTTATACATTGTGAAATTGCAGTTAACATAATTCTTCATACGCATGTAATCAAATTTAATCTCATTGAATGATCCAGCATTAAAAATGTACTTAAGGGGCCTCCTGGGTGGTGTAGTGGTAGAATGTTCGACGCTGCCCACTGTGACCGGGGTTAGATTCCACTAGGTCGCGCCAGTTTCGGATCTGGCCACGAGTGCCACTATGGGGCGGCAAATTGGCTGTCCTCCCCAGGGAGGGGGGAGGAAAACCGATACAAGATCGCTGTGTATAGGAGTGGCCCTGTGTGCACACCAGAGTTATGGCAATGGCTTGGCAGGTTCCGGCTCAGAGGAGATGGTGCTCTGCCGCATGTCACTGCCGGTTTCTGGACTATGGCAGCGAGCTCTCAATAGGAGGGAATAATTTACATGAAAAAAGGGTATAATTGGCTACTAAATTGGGAGAAAATGTGGGAAAAAGCAGAAAGAGAAAATAGAAAAAATGGAAGTACTTAAATACTTAAAATACAAAAATTGAAATTGTGCAAATACATAAAAAAAGACATTTCAAATAGAAATGTGACATTTCAAATGGGCTTGTGTACAGTCAGTGTGTGTGTGTGTGTGTGTGTGTGTGTGTGTGTGTGTGTTTGTGTGTGTGTGTGTGGCTCAGCAGGTAGAGCGTGGTGCTGACAACGCTTAGGTTGTGGGTTCGATTCCCATTGGGACCACATATACTGAAAAATGTATGCATTCACTACTGTAAGTCGCTTTGGATAAAAGCGTTGGTTAAATGGCATATATTATATTATATTATATTATGTGTGTGTGTATATGTGTGTGTGTGTGTGTGTGTGTGTGTGTGTGTATGTGCACGTACGTGTGTGTGTGTTTTGGTCCTGTGCTTTCCCCCATGTGCAGGTGCTGACAGTATGAAATGTGTTATATGAGCTGTAGAACAGTGCTTCATAGCTCTGCGGATGCACTCTGCACCATTTGCCGACAAATACACTCCGTTTGCAGAAACCTTTCCCCCAATGGAGCGATCACCCATGACGTTTCCCTGGAATATTGTCAATGAGGCAGAAAGGCTGAACCCATGAACAGTATTTACAAATGTAAATCTTTCATCATGAGAGCACTCGACAGACGGCATCAAGAGATCAAGCATTCAAAATATAAATTTTTCCTGAAGAAAAGAAAAATGGTAGGCAGAATCTGAATTATGAATTTTGCTGGGCAGGGGGGTGGGGTGTGGATTGAGTGTTCTGGTTTCTGCTACAGGAAACAAGGAAACATGCGTGAACAGAGGCCGTATCCACATGTGCATGTCCACCCGACTGCTCTGAGTGGGGCACCAGGGTCTGTGTCCCCACAGACAGATCCATTGTCTGAACCTAGGCATGTACATTAGCCCCTCTCTCCAAACACACCGGCGTCTCCTACAATAAGGATGTTTGCTCTATGATCAAGAAGCCGTTCAGTTGAAGATTCAATCAGCATGCTAATTTTGGGGCCACTGTAACGGAGTTGGTTCTGCCTGCAGCGAGTTTCGAATCGAAGGATCTCGACACAAGAAGAAAACGATTTAGCTCGCTGAGCTAAAGACTCCAGGAACTAATCACACTCTTACCCACGTCATTTTCTGTAGTGGATGCTCATGTGCCAGAGCTCATCCGCTACAGTCTCCCCCTTGAAACTCCTGTGGCAGCAACCACGGCCCGACCGATTACCATCAGTCGTATGATCCGAGTCACGGCACCAACGTAACGGAGTTGGTTCTGCCCGCAGCGAGTTTCGAACCGAGGGATCTCGACGCGAGAAGAGAGCGATTTGGCTCGCTGAGCTAACTCCAGGAACTAATCACACTCTTATCCACGTCACTTTCTGGAGCGGACGCTCACGTACCAGAGCTCATCCGCTACACCACAACAGTAAAAGCAGTAGCTTCTCCTCACATTATTTTGAAGTTTGCTGAGGTCATTCACTTTGAACAATGCTGAAGGTTTTAAGTGTTTGTTTTGTTATTATGAAAGCTGTGCCTTTCTGTGTTATATCAAATGATATCAATCTACAGTTTCTGCTTTGTTTGTTTCATTTCAATAAGAGACACAATGCTACATAACAATAACAGTGAGAAATACTATTCTGTCTAACAGGAAGTTTACAAAAATGATCCTAAATTAGTTACAAGGATGCCTGTCAATATTGGCTGATTAGGTCATACATGTACAATATACAGGTTTGAGGAGATATGTTAGCATCATGCGATATGAGACCATGATCTGACAGGAAAATATATCACTTAGGGGCACAATTCACTAAATAGGTTTCATTACTGTTTCCTCTCTTTTTCATCACCTGTTTGCACAGTATTTCAAATTCCTCTTTAGAAAGCTCAATATCTGAACATACACACACACACACACACACACACATACTCCCCCACACACAGACAAACACACTCACACATTCACACACAAACACACCTACGCACACGCACACACACAGTCACACACCCATCCACGCACATTCAATCATCCATCCACACACACACACAGTTAGTATATCAAAAGTCAGCAAAGCAGGTATACTTTTCTGAAGTAAGGATTCCCCAACTTGATATTATAAAAAATGACCTAAATTATTTACTTAATTCTAACAAACATTTTGCAAATATATCCTCAATACAGTCACCTCAATGCAAGAATCTTGTATTTTTTATGTTTACAAAGACTTGTTTAGCTCCAAAAGTGAGGTTAACAGAACAGAATGCAAGGCATTTTTAAATGCATACTTATAACTATCAATGAACTGTGGGAACCTATCAAATGAATTAATTGTGGTAAATTTCCATGCGCAGATGGTATACCAGTAGATCGGTATCATTTCTTTTGGCTCAAATTGGACCCTCTGCTTTTAGAGATGATTACTTTATCAATAAAGGAAGGCTCTTGCAGAAATTATAATAGCACAGCTCTAATTGCTGAATTATACTCAAGCTATCATCCCCTTTCTCTCATATATGATATAGATATTAAAATATGTGTGAAGGTCTTAGCATGCCATCTCAATAAGCATCTGACCAAATTTGTTCATAGTGACCAAACAGGTTTAGTTAAAGGATGATTTGCTTCTGATAAGTTAAGAAGACCTTTGCATATCATTTAGTCCTAGAGGCTGAAAAAGCATTTACCAAGATAAAGTCGAAATACCTTCGGATGGTGTTGGACCACTTGTGCTCATGTATAGATTTAATCAAAGTATTGTATTCCAAAGCAGGAGCAATGGTGATAGCAGGCAAACAATTGCTCTCCACACATATTATATTTATATCACTGGAACCTCTTGCTCACGCAGTTTGTCAATCCAATAACATAAATATGATTACTATTGATTCCAACTCGCATCACTTTTCACTATATACAGATGACATTTCTTTGTTTTTTAATAATATCTCCCAATGCCCAAATATTCCCAAATATTCTTAGCCCGTTACCCAAATTCAGCAGTCTTTCAGGGTATAAAATAAATTTGTCTCTGAACAATCATAATGGAAACAAATCACAATTTAATATCCCTGGTAATAAAACTAATAAAATATCTTAAGAGTAGAAAAAGTAGATACTTTTCCTACCGTGGGGAAAACATACGGTAGGGAAAAACTCCTCTTGAGTTTTTAAAAACATTGAAGCAGATTTAGACAGATGGACTCAAAGTCTTCTATGTTTTCAAGCGAGCATATCAGTCATCAAAATTAATGTGTTACCTCAAATTCATTTGTCAGCTCCATGATTCCACTCACTCCTGTACTAGGTTAGTGGGGCACATTTCACACAAATTTATTTGGAACAAGAAGAGACCATTAATTAAATGGGGAACTCTACAAGAATGCACATCTAAAGGAGGTTGAGGGGTTCCAAATTTCAAGTGCTATCATTGGGTGTTTGTTTTACAAGCAATACATGTACAGATACAACCCAACAGTTCAACCTCAAATGAGCAAAAAAATATTTCGACCCTATCATTTCTGATCTTTTCCAAACCTGGAAGCAAAACCAATCATGCGACATCTGAAAAGAAGTGGCACTACCATTCATCTATGTTGCAATTACAACTTGCTTTTAGGAATTCACCCAGTGTCCTATTCTTAGTGGGCCACTAAGGAGCTGTTAACTCTTGGAAATTCATTTGGTCCTCAAGAACGACAGACTTTTCAGCATCAGTATAATTTACTTGGTTTTTCTTAAAATCTTAAACTTAACTCAGCAATGAAAGCATATGGAGCAGCAGAATTTCCTAAACGTCCTTTTAGATCTTGGTTGTACATTAATAGTAAGACCAAAGGAATTGTTTCTACTATATATTATAAAATCAGTAATAGTTTTTTGAAGCTTCTGAATATTTATGATACTTGGGGGAAAAAATAATTTCAAACGGGACAACTTTAATTGGAACAACAGAAGGACTATATAAATTCAAAAAAGTAGTCACTGAATGGTTTGATGAGCTTAAAAACAATGTAAACCATATGCCATGACCATCTCAGTCACCAGATCTCAACCTAGTTGAATACTTAGGGGAGATTCTGGAGCAGCACCTGAGACAGCGCTTTCCACCACCATCAACAAAGCACAACACAATGGAATTTCTTGATGTTGCATCCCTCCAATAGAGTTCCAGACATTTCAAGAATCTATACCAAGGTGGATAGAAGCTGTTCTGATGGCTTGTGGTGGCCCAACGCCCTATTAAAACACTTGATGCTTCCTTTTTATTTTGGCAGTTACTTGTATGTGTGTATGTATATATACTGTATGGAAATGTATTTATAATATTTATGTATTTATTTTTGCTGTTGCTGTTATAGAGGTTGCTTTTATACAGACTTTTTTTCCCCTATACTGTAAGATAGGAGGGTGTGTGTGTGTTTTTACGTATATGTAGGTATATATGTAGGTAAGTAGGTGTGTGTGTGTGTTTACAGAGGGTAGACAAAATAATGGAAACATCAAATTAAAAATTAAAAATTACTTGTATATCACAAAAATATCATACATGTCTTCACAGAGATCCAAGTCTATGCTCAGCCATCCATCGGTTGCTTACTGGACTACTTTGACAAAGAAACGGAGAGAGAGGACACCGACCCTGGGCCTCCGATGCCCCAAATGCACGACAGGATGTGGTACCAATAATGACAGCACTTCGTGGAGGTGGTGGATGAAAGCTCAACACTGCTTGCAAGATCCTCATAAAGGATCAAAGTGTATCCCGACTGGGAAAAATTGGTGAAGATTACGTTAATAATCCCCGTTCCCAGCGTGCCCATCGATAGGGGTTCTGTAGCGGCTCACTTTGAGAAGACCATGGTCCGACAGAAAGGAAAGTAAATTGGTGAGGCCTATATTGTGTTCGTAAACAGCTATGTTTTGTTATTCATTCATAAGCAAATGCAATTAGCCCAGGCTGAATTAAATTAGAGAGGCCTAGATTGTGTTCGTAATTGTTACTTTGTTATATTCTACTTTAAAGAATTAAATTATTATTTTACAATAATAAAATGTCATGTTGGAATAAGAACATTGTTCAACTTTATTTTACGACAAATTTACATGATAATTTCTATTCTGTTTCGATGTAATACCATAATCTAAATGTGAGTTATGTTATTCTGAGCACCGTGGGTGGAAGCCCTAATGGATTACCCACCTAATGCATATGGATGTCCGGTACATTTCTAAATTAAAATGTTGCCAGTCACATTTTCCGGGGCCAAATTTTCCAAATAGAAACCTTGACACGCGCACAACTACACACACACACACACACAGGCTCCATTTGCTTATCTCTGTTCTGATTAGACTATTTGTCACATCTTTTTTTCTACTGTTTTTTTCATCTCTAAAAACTGGAACCAAGCATCCCAAGGGAATTTAAATAAATTGAGAAAACTTCATAGTTCAGTATTTTAACAATTCAGTATTGAACAATTCAGCTTGTTTTCCACATGAATAGAAATGGGTCAACATCAACAGCTCTGATATTTTTCTACCTAACAAATAGTAGGCAAGCAACACTGATCTATGCTTAAAACACTACTTTTACATTATTTATTGTTTAATGAGTTTAAACTGATTTCTGGAGTAAGCAGTCCTCCAGTGGAAGGAAACAAGCAGGCACAAATTATTGAAAACAGGGGTGTGATTAATTGTGACACATTGCTTTTTGGGGAAAAAATATTACTTGTTAACCAAAATCTATTTTTCTCTGATTAATTGCATTAATATAAAATAGAATTTTCTTTTTTTTCAGCATGCAATTTTTCATCATTGCCTGTATTGTTTATTTTATACAGCCTTCTTTGCTCATCTTTATCAAGGGTGTGAATACTTGGAGTATACTGTATATAACTATCAGTGGACACTGCCCAGCTACAACCTGGTACTTATTTAGCAATACTGTTGAGAACAACAGAGAACCACAGATTATATAAACTGACATGAAACATTGCTGCTGTAAAACACAGTACTCATGGGCTTTGTCAGTGTCAGTCATTATTTTACATTACATTATTTATTAAATGTATTTTACATGTATGGAAGGTGTTCAGAATCGACATATATATACAGTGCCTTGCAAAAGTACTCAGACCCTTGGAAAGTTTTCAAATCTTGCTGGATTACAAATGAGATGTTCACATTTTTTTCCATTTAATATTTTTTATTCAAAACTCACATGCTCAAACTGAACTTTTTAAGAAGCAAATATTTAATATAATATGATAAAAAAGCTGAAATATGCTGCTTGAATAAGTATTCTGAGCCCTCGCATTAATATTTGGTGGAGGCACCTTTCACTGCAATAACAGTGTTATGTCTTTTTGGGTACATTTCTACCAACTTTGCACTGGAGGTGATTTTCACCCATTCTTCAGAGCAAAATTGCTCCAGTTTTTAACATTGCTTATGGACAGCAATTTTTTAATTGTGCCGTGGATTCTCGATGGGGTTCAGGTCAGGACTTTGACTGGGCCACTTAAGAATATTCACCTTTTTATTCTTGAGCCACTCCAATGTATCTTTGGCCCTGTGCTTTGGATTTTTTTCCAGCTGAAAGGTTCATTTTTGCCCCAGTTTCAGTTTCTGGGAGACTGAAATAGGTTTTTTTGCCGTATCTGCCTGTACTTTGCTTAATCCATTATTTCTTCTATTCTGGCAAGTTTCCCAGTCCCTGCTAAAGAGAAGCATTCCCATAGCATGATACTGCCACCACCATGCTTCACTGTAAGGATGGTGTTACGTGGGGCATAGGCAGTGTTAGGTTTGCGCCATACATAACGCTTTGCATTTTGGTCAGAAAGCTCTATTTTAGCCTCATCTGACCACAAAACCTTTTCCCACATCTTAACTGGATCACTCATGCACTGTCTAGTCAACTCCAGATGGGCTTTGACATGTGTGACTTTTTTCTTGCCACCCTGCCATACAGGTCAGTATTGCAGGGCTCTTGATATTGTTGACTGAAGCACTATTACTCCACTCTCAGCCACTGAACTCTGTTGCTCTTTTAGAGTAATTGTTGGCCTCACAGTGGCTTCCCTCACAAGTCTCTTGTATGGTCACTGAGTTTGGAGGGACAGCCTTTTATATGCAGGGTATGTGTGGTATGATGCAGTTTCCACTTCTTGATTATTGAGCCAACAGTGATCACTGGGATATCCCTTACATATTTTGTTGTATCCTTCTCCTAATCTATGCCTTTTGATAACCATATCCTTGGCTTCCTGAGAAAGCTCTTTGGTCTTCATTTTTGTGTCTTTCCTTCCACTACCCGACCAATGATCGTCACAAAGACAGGTGTTTTTAATCCTGAAATCATGACAACCACTGTTATGGCACACAGACAATCAAGGCCAATCAACTCATTGTGTGGCTTGTACAGGTAATGTTTTGCACCTGCATTAACTTACAGCTGCCAGAGCACAGGGTTTGAATAATTTTGCAATGAACATTTTTCAATAATTGTATGTATATACTTTTTTTCACTTTTTCTTCCCCCTTTTTTTTTTTAAACAAATGTGTTAATATAACAGATATTAGTTCTGAAAGTGTCAAAAATAAAAGCTTGAAAGCAACAAAATGTGAAAATTGTGCAACGGTCCGAGTACTTTTACAAGGCACTGCATATCTATATACCCAATGGTAAGATAATGCAGTTGTAGATTACAAGTTTACAGCGAATACAATATGGAATAGCGGCTTGTACTTACACGCCATTACTTCCGTACATGTTGTGGAACTCCATATGGTTGCACGCTTGAATCCAACCCACGGTCCACGTCTCCTTCACTGCCACGCGCGTAACCAGCACTCGCGCCGACGCTCTGAAGTGCGGAGTCCGGTATCGCAGAACCACATTCGAGGACTCATCGATGCTGGTGCGGTTAGAGTCGATGGAAGAGTTCACTTCGATTACGATTATACTCTCTCGGAAACTCTTGGGTTTACATCGAATGCTCTGGATGCAGCCCATTGCATAAAATATGAAAATGTTCCACAAGTACACACAGGCGTCTCGAGGAGAAGGACACATGGAAATTGCAGTAAATGTACCTTGATTGTAAGCCGCGTTTCAGTTGTATCCACACACAAGAAGGTCTTCCTGGCAATTTGTCCACGGACGCTGAGGTTCAGATTTATTGCTGCAGGTTTAAATGTGTCCCGATTTGTATAATCCAAAACAGTTATCCACACAGTATAGCGAAACGGGTAGAATTTGAGTGGCATTTAAGTAAGCTGCTTATTTCAAATTTGTTCATACAGCATGTTTTCCCTTTTCCCCCAACAGGCTATAGACCAAAGACTGCCATACCGAAGACTATTTCTTTCCTGTGTTTTAAGCTTCCTCCATCAATGCTTTGGGACGTTTTGAACTGACAGCTAGTTGCGCGGATGTTTTCTGTCTTTTGATATGTTCTTTTTTATTAGGCTAAGTGAATTCAGTCGTATTCGAAATACACCTCGGGTCATGCATTTCGTTATACTCTTTATAAAGTCCAAGGTGATACACTTCCGATCTTGTTTATATCGATCCGAATGTTTTCAGACTATATATATTTTAAATATTTTCTTCCATAGAGCTTGAACTGAAAAGAAAGTGTGTTTAAAAACATTGTTTGCTTCGCCCGGCAGCTAAAAGAAGCGGTATCGATACAAAATTTGATATTTTTTAATGCAATAAGAACGCTGTTGAGATCTCATGGTATTGTAACCATCAGCTAACCATCAACCTGATTGCAATAGATTGATAATACATAAAACACTTCTTCGTACACCACTAGTAGCCTGTTATTTACATTACTGACCAGCCTACATTTTGAAGAATTGCCAAAAAAAACTGTGTTTCCTTTAAATTGAAGATACAGTTCGACTTATCTGCATGGTCAAAACACTCAATATATCAGATAAGTAATAATATAATTGGTGCGTGGTGGTAAGCATATAATTAATATAATTAAATACACTGAATTCCTCACTGAGCAACATCATATATGAGTAGCCTACTGTATATCCAGTAGGTATAACCAGTCAGGGTTTCCCGTATACTGAGAGAGGACAGAAACTAAAACAGTTTATGCTAGCTATGTTGAGAACAAAAATCTTCATTCGCATCCGTTTGTAAATAAATAAAAGATACATACCACCTGCCGGTTACACAAGTCCGTGTTTAAATAGAACTGTCGAGATTAAAGGCATGTTATAAAGAACAGAGCTATACAAATGCATGCTCCCGCGGAGCAATACCCTCGTTATCATCTCGCGGTTTTCATAGGCAGCGCTATGATAGAAAGTCTTCGTCTCTTTTTGCAATTAACTTTAGTGTCCCGTTGAGGTGTCATCAATGTACATTTGTTTCATGGTATACTGTACACTGAATACCCCCAAAGGCAACGAGGTCAAGACTCTCCCCCTTGTCCATTTCTTCTGCCATCGAGGAATCACGCTGATAGTGAGGATTTTATCGTTGTAGTGAAATGTAAATTATCCTATGCCTGCTAGACAGTTTCCTCGGTTCTTGTCCTCTGCGATATTTCAGACATAAATCTCGGCAGTCCATTCCGGAGTGTCCCGTCGCAGCCACTGCAGGTTCACCCCTCATGTAATTCTCTATCTCAGCTGCTGGGGCTGCAGCTCTTTTATCCGAGAAGCTTTGGAACGACACTTCCTATACAAACTCCCAGCATTATGGGAAGTGTAGTGTCAACATCCAGCTTCCAGCTGCGGAACTTTTCTTGTTTTTCAGGTTCCATTCTATTCCGAATAAGGATGACACGGTGATGTGGTTTTTTAACATGTTCGATGCAGGTTGAATGTTCTGGTTTTCTGATCTCCATTGAAGAAACTCTTCAATGTAACACAGGGTGTTTTGTTATGAATTATTTACTTTTTTATTATTATTATTTACTTTTTTTCAAAATGATTTACTGATTATTTACCAGTTTGACGCACTGAGTTAGGATGTATACTAACCGACTTTTGTGGAGTATGTGTTTGTTATAGAGTTTGTGGTAGGTTATTGAAAAATATCGTATGCATTTAAGCTATTCGTTAATTCTGAAATAAATAGATGATGTGTTGATACGGTTTGAGCTGGTTCACACATTTATTATTTAAATAAATAACATAATGTACATTTATTGTCAATCACTTTTTCATCCACATCGGTTTTCATTGTTCTTAATTTTTCTTGTGTGGCGCAAAGGAGGCGCCGTAAATACAGCTAAAATGTTAATGCAAATGTTAAAACCGGTTCTCTTTGTAAATTCGTATTAACCCTTGGACTGATGCAAATGCAAAGTTTGTTCAATTATCCAGACCCCGATGACTGCATTCCTGTTTCAGTTCGCAGTTTCCTTTAAGCACCATGGAGAACTCCCAAATGGAACAGCAAATGAAAAAAATGGGATGAAGGCGGAGGGCGCAAGCGAGCATTTTTGGATCCAATAATTCATCAGCACTTAGATCAAAGTCCATTATAAAGCTTACATTTAACGAATGTTTCTGGTCTGGGAGCTTAAATATATAAATGCGTGCATTATTTCAGACGGATTCTGCGCGTGGCAGGAACTTCCACAGCGCAGCGTCATATCTCGAACTGGGTCGACATACTGAACTAAGCAGATCTCAAATATAGACCTTTAAAACAGTTTTGTAGCCTTTCGGATATTGTCTATCTCATATGTATTCATATAGAGATGCTGAACATTCACTATTTTTTAGTTAAGTTGGTAAAATACGTACATGTCTGCAGTTATATAGAATTGTTCAAACTGCAATGCTGCGACACGGAAGGAGGAAATACACTTCCCAGCATGCTGTTCAGCATCCAACGGGTCGTGTAGCTCAGAAATGGGTCTTTAAATATCCCTAGTCTCTTGGAAGCCCTTCGCCTGTCACTTAACTATCAAAATCTAAAATTCTCGGTTGTTTTTCTTTTTCCCAAGAATGACCATTATCCGATTGGCTGGAGCAGCTGTCACTCACTCGTCTACTTGCCTCCTTGGAGCGTAGAATAAACAGCGCTGGCGTGCGATACGCCCTGCTTGCTCGCTCGTCCTGCTAAATATAGCTTTAGAAGTTGAGGCGGCACGGGAGCGGGTACAGGGCGAAAAACTATATCCGTTAATAAACCCTGAATATTTTACTACTGAAACGAAAATAAAGTTATAAAAGGTTATACGATTAAATTAATTGACAGGCTGATTTAAAAAGACCGAGAGGCAGAACATCACAATGCCTGCAAATCAAAGTAGATCCAGGACAAGGAACAACGTCCTGAACAGACCCGAGTTCATGTCTCTGAACCAACCCCTCAGGACCAATCCCGGCCCCGCTCGGCGGCCTGGCCTGAAGCACCAGCAGAGTCAGCCGCAGCCGCCCGAGCAAGAACCGGAGGACCGAAAGGAATCCATGAAATTACCGGAGGAAGACTGCATGCTGCTCAACCCCTCTTTCAAGGGAATAGCCATAAACTCCCTCTTAGCCATTGACATCTGTCTGTCCAAGCGGCTGGGGGTGTGCGCTCACAACACGTCTTCTTGGGGCAGCGTCCGCTCCATTGTCAATATGCTGGCGTTTACCGGGCACGGCATTCTGTGGATCATTGGCACGCTTATATGTCTCACGAGGAGCAACACGTTGGCAGGACAAGAGGTTTTGATTAATCTGATGCTGGGTAAGTACCACGCACTGAACACCAGTGTATGTACGCATCACAAATGTGTTGTTGCTTTCATCCGATAGCAGAAAGCTGGTGTTAAAGGAGAGGTGATTTTCAGTGACTGATAAGCGATGTGCTTCATGTGAAGAGGTGTGCGCTTGTCTACCTCTCACTGAATTAACCCCACCTGTGCCATGCGTGGCTGGAACTCTGCGTGTCTTATTTTACCCTGCCGTTCCAAACTAAGTCCCGTCTATGTGTATAAATAGGTCGTTCTCAGTGTTTTTTCTGTCGCTTGAGTCTCAATTTACCACCAAGCCAAACGTATTTGCTGCATGTGTCTATGACACAATCGTGTTCAGTCTGACTGTTCGACTGCCGGGTCGGGTTCTGGGATTAACCCTGAAGTGTCAGCCCACTCTTGTTCTGGTGTTCGCAATCCTCGACTCTGCAATGGTTGACATCCTGCCAAAAAGAGAAAAACAATTCACACAGAGTACGATACTGCCCTTTAATAGAGAATAAAACGCGCACTCTAAAGGTGCCCGTTTGGTTCGTGTGGGTGTGAAGCGAACCGTGTGGTTTTTAGAGAGCGCGCTGCCTGGATTTGCCGTAGGCGATCGCTGTACCACATGACCGCGTCTCACGAGTCACTGGGTTTTAGAATGAGGATGCATGTAAGTGGACCAATTAACTGTTTCCAGAGTGGTGCTCCGACAGCACCTGTGATTCTTATGTCCCTTCCAACCCTTACTTTTCACCTATTACATTTGTCCTGTAGTCACCAAACGCAGAGCAAGAGCTGGTGACCTGAATAGTAACTTGGAAAAGAGCTTAATTATATCCAGTATATATATATATTCAGTAAGCTCCGTTTTTATTCACACCCCTGATAAAGATGATCAAAAGAGATCATATAAAATAAACTATATAAATAATGAGGTATATTGTATGCTCAAAAAATGCTGAAAATTCCAAACCTACATTACTAAAACATATTTAGTTTTATTAATAATATTTTTTTTATTCACAATTATTCATGCCCCTAACTATTCTTTTAAATTGAATATAACAAAAACAAATCTGTAGTGTGGATTGAGGGTGGAAGAGTCACATGCAGATTTTAAAAATATCTAAAAACTGACCACAAGTGATCAATCACTAAGTCTGCAAACAGATTAGGGAGCAGGGGGAAAAATTGAAAGACAAAGAAAAGAAAACTCCGGGCACAAAAAGTCCACGGAAAATAAATCAACAGAAACCAACCCAATAAGGGCAAAACTGAAATGACTTTAGAGACTTTTGCTCTGGGGAATTTTAGCCCAAAAAACGAAGAAAGAATCTCGAAAGGAAACACCACCTAAGTGGCGAGCATAAAACCTTTAGTAGGATAGAATAATTCCTCCTAAAAGGCAACCACAAAGTGGAGTGGTAATGCTAAACCTTTAAATGAGATAGTTAGAAGAACCTTCTCTCTTTAACTGAGACCACAGGGTGGAAAACGAATACCTTAGTTCGTAGTACCGGCTAGAGCGTAACAATGGTTTACACAGAAGCGTTTGTATGAGGGAAACACAGACCTTAAATATGAGGCGGAATTAACACTGATAATCCTCAGCTGAAAGTGATAGGAAAACTCACCGACAAAAGACCATATAAGGATGGCAGAAATCACAATGATTCCTCATGCAAAATGAGAGAAAACAGACCATCACATGATCAAGCGCCCTCCAACGGCCAAACAAGTTAAAACCGTGACAAAATCCTCATTAATATACAACTTAGTTTAAGTTCATCAGAAGGTTATGGAACTATACAGTGGCCTACAGTGGTATCCAGTTTCCCTAGGGTATAAAAAGAAGGGAATACACGTTTGAAATACTGTGGTCAGCCATCATCATGGTGAAAGGCAAAGAACTCCCTGAAAGCATTAGACAAAACGTTATTGACTTCTACAAATCAGGAGATGGCTACAAAAACTAAAAACTTAAAAGATATCGCTTTCCACTGTTGTGCCAATTATTAGGAAGTTTTAGGCCACTGGAATAGTGACTAACCTGCCAGATAGAGGAAGCAAGTTTATCTTGCCCCACGCATAGTGAGACAGGCAAAAATAAGTCCAAGGGGCACAGTTCAAGATCTCCACAACAGCCTGGCATCTTGGGGTTACAAGGCATCTAAAGCTTCCATTTGACGACGCCTACATGACAATGGCCTTATGGCAGAGTTGCAAGAAGGAAGCCTCTTTTGAAGACAATTCAAGGCGTCCTGAATTCGTCAAACTACATGTGTCACGGTTTTATCTTGTTCGGCCTCTGGAGGGCGCATGGTCATGTGATGGTCTTTTCCTCTTTCTTCTGAAAGGAATCGTTGTCATTTCTGCCGCCCTTATATGGTCTTGTGTCGGTGGGTTCTCTGATCGCTCTCAGCTGAGAGCAATCAGTATTAATCCCGTCTCCTACTTAAGGCCTCTTCTTCCCTCACTCAAACGCTTCTGTGTAAACCAATTGTTACGCTCTAGCTGGTATTCTGAACAAAGGTTTAGCTTGACCACTTGGTAGTTTCTCTTAGTTAAAAAGAGAAGGAACAAACGTATTTATCTTAAAATAAAGGTTTAGCTTCACCACTCTGTGGTAGCCTTTTAGGGAGATTAATTGTCTCCAGGTGAAGGGTTTTAAACTCACCACTTTGGTGGTTTTCCTTTGAGAAGTTATTCTTTGTTTGTTGGGGCTAATGTCCCCCAGAGCGAAAGTCTCTGTAGTTATTTGTTTTCTTTTGCCTTAGCTCCTTGGTGAGGAGTGTTCGCCCTATTCGGGTTGTTTCTGTTGGGTTTATTCCCGTGGAGTTTTGTCCTGGGGTTCCCTTATTCCTTTTCTTTTCTATCTGTTTTCCCTGCTCCCTAGTCTGTTCTCAGATTTAGTGGCTGATCGCTTGCGTTCAGCTTTTAGATGCTTGTGAGATCTGCGTGTGGTTCCTCCACCTTCAATCCCCACTACAACATGAGTGTCTTTTGGTCGAATCAAGCTTTGTGGGCATGCACATCAGCGTTATGTTTGGCATCCAAAGAATGCAAGTTATGTTGAAAAGCACCTCATGTCTATGGTGAAACATGGTGGTGGATCTTTAATGCTTTGGGGTTGTTTTGCATCCACAGGCCCCGGGGCCCATATTAAAATAGATGGACCCATGAACTCCAGCATGCACCAAGACATTTTGTCCCAAAACCTTGTTCTGCCAGAAAGCTACACCTTGGCTGCAGATGGACCTTCCCAAACATATGTACAAAGAAACTAAGAAAAAGTTGACAGAGCACAAGATCAATGTCCTGACATGGCCATCTCAGTCTCCAGACCTGAATCCAACTGAACATTTGCGGTTTGAATTAAAGAAAGCAGTCCACAAACATCAACCCAAGAATCTGAACGAACTAGAACAATTCTGCATGGAGGAATGGTTGAGGATCCATTATCCAGCGCTATACAAATACATTTGATTTGATTGGATTTTTTGATGAGATAAATAAATCCATCCATCCATCCATCCATCCATTATCTAAGCCGCTTATTCCTAGTCAGGGTCGCGGGGGGGGGGGGCTGGAGCCTATCCCAGCATGCGTTCCGGGCGAGAGGCAGGAATACACCCTGGACAGGTCGCCAATCCATCGCAGGGCACACACACCATTCACTCACACACTCATACCTACGGGCAATTTAGACTCTCCAATTAGCCTAACGTGCATGTCTTTGGACTGTGGGAGGAAACCGGAGTACCCGGAGGAAACCCACGCGGACACGGGGAGAACATGCAAACTCCGCACAGAAAGGCCCCCGGCCTGGATTCGAACCCGAGACCTTCTTGCTGTGAGGCGACAGCACTATCCACTGCACCACCGTGCCGCCTACAGATAAAAAAATAAAAAAATTTATATATATATACAGTATATATGATGAGATATAGAAGCCTTAGGCTTGCTTTTGGGGGTCTAGGCCTGGGTTCCCTTTTGTTAAGTGTTTTGTGACAATGCATTTGTGAAAAGCGCTATACAAATAAATTTGATTTGATTTGATTTTTTGATGAGATAAATAAAAGTAATCTTCTCAGTTGCCCAGGTTTTGATGTCTGAATGTATCTGAACTCCCAGGTACAGTACTTCTCCAGCATAGCCTGCTTCCTGTCACCTCCCTCAGCTCTGCCTCCCTATTCTCTCCAGGTGTACTCCTCCTCCCACAGGCATGATGCTGCTTACTTTACTGAACTTTGCAGTGTATGGATCGGCTGATGTTCCGGCCCTGTAGATGAGATAAGCCCTCCATATGATTGAACACTCTGTGGATTTACCCAGCATGAGGCCATAACACATAAACTCAGTATGTGCAGATGGGTCCCTGCCCTGACCCTTCCCCTTTTGAGGACAGGAAGTCACATAGACTTGCAGGGAACAGGTGCTCTGTCCTAAAAGTGGTAAAATGTCTTATACACTCATTTGCTATCTACTTGTCTCTTTCTGTTACCTGGAAATCGATATCTGGGCTGCCATTTCACTTTGTGTCCAAATAGTTTAGGAATCATTTGACGGAGCAAACGATCTCCATGTGTATTCTTTTTGGAAGAGTTTTTCAGCATTATGTGACATCATGGACCACAATGCATTTCCACCAGAAATCTGATGTAATTAATTTAACTAATGCAAATGAAAGCATGAAAGAAACTTATAGATGAGGAAAGACCTATTTTATTTTGGAACGAACACAAATCATGAAATACATACAAGTTGTCTCTGCACTGCAATAACTAAACAAAATAGGAATGACTTTTTTTCCATTTTTAAAAAACAGCTGTCTGGGCATATGACTTGGATTGTCAGGTCATGTCAAGTGATGTAGAAGTGTGTAGGATGTCTTGTTTCCACCCACCGCATCCCTGTGCTCCTTGTTCCCTTGTTCTCAACCCCTCCTCCCCTCGTCTACTTCTAGCATTTTGTGAAGTAGAGCAGTGGAAGTAGATGAGGGTAGGAGAGGGGCAAATGAGGAAAAGGGATTGGGATGCAGCCAGGATCTTCAGTCCAAAAGCACACAAGTGTTCCCACCTCGCCTGTTCGTTTCTGTGTGACTCACCTGTGACATCACACTGTGACATCATTTGTTGTTGAGATTAATGTAGACGAGATTAATTCATTATGCAGAATTACCATATATTATATGTTGTGCCTACTAAATTGTGAGATAAAGGAAGAGCATATTAAGTTTTAGCTTTTTGCTGAAGCTGTGCTTTAACATGGTTTATGGGGTGATGTTGCCTCAGGTTACAGAGCAATGAGCTCCACCTGGGTCCCATCTGAGCCTCACCTGAGCTCCACAACCCTCACTTGAGCCCTGTCTCAGTGTCTTTTCTTCTGTCTATCTGTGCAATGTACCTGGAATTCTTCATTATATGCAGCCGTGCACTTGGGCAGTGAGTGTGTTTGCAACTCCATAAAATCTTTCCTTTGGAATTTCCCTCTGACCTCCAAATGACCTGCTCTGAGTAAGCCCTGCAGCTCAATGTGTAGGATTAGTGGCAGTGGATTTTATTTGTGTTTTGTGGGGGTTTTTTGGTATTTTTTTCAGCAAAGGGTTTGGGATGCTGTGAGGTTTGTGGGTCAGTGGATGGGGGAATATAGGAGAGGAGAGGAGCTAATCTATCTCTGACTGGCACACACATGGGACTACCTCCTTCCTCCCTCTCTCCCTCTCTCTCTCACTCTCTCTCTCTCACACACACACAGTGAGAAAGGCTGCACTTACTGCCGCTCTTTTTTAGAGCAGTGACTGAGGCCCTGATTAGAACCCCTAAACTCTGCGCTGATCTCTGAGCAACAGCTGAAGCCAGCACACTATTGCAGTTTAATGATGTGCTTGCTTGAATTCCGACCACTCTACAGCCAAAAATAGTGTGGTGTATGGGTGTATGGAATCTTTGTATGGAACCAGGAGATTTTAGGTTTGATTCCCAGTCGTAGTTGTTTTACCCCACAAGCAAGGTGCTAAACCTGAATTTTGCCAGTACAATATGCAGACATAGCTGTATTTGTGAAGTGCAGAGGGAATGTGTACATGGGGAGAGTGAGGGGAGGGGTTGGGGATTTACCCCTGTGTGGAGAGTAGGGGTGCAGACCAGTTCAGAAGTTTCACACTGCTCTGATCAGCGTTGTGACCAATTTTGTCGGGCGGATTCAAGCTCATCCGTCTGGTCCTGAATAAAGATGCTGAAGGAAATGGATAAATGAGTCAGTGGAACTGAAGAGGCCTTTGTGCGACTGGTGATCTGCATGCGAGGGCAGTAAAGGAGATCAAATCGATGGAAAGGTGACCTCGGCTATATGAGCCTCAATAACAATAATGTGGGTCAAACCAAATACCTTCACACTGTGGGGGTGGGATTGGAATATTTTGTGAAAAAGTCCACAGTGCTGGACTGACCTCCAACCCCCCATTCTCTAAGAAAATCCAATATATTTATTTCTGCTTGGTGATATACTTATAGTTATATATGTATTATAACTATTATATATAATTATATATATATATATATATACATATATTAGTTCATCTGTTTCCGGTGACTATTTCATTGCTGTCTGTCTGTAATTGTATCTGTACATTTTAGACAGAGGTCTATTATTGATCACTGAAAATGTTTGTTCCATCCCCCAAACCCACCACACCCCAGTCCACAAAAAATGTATTAATACATATTGTGGTCCGTTATGAAAAAAAGGTTGGGATCACATGTATTTAACCCCCCCTCTCTCTCTCCATCACTCTTTCCTTCCCTCTCTCTCCTTCCCTTTCTCCCTCTCCCCCTCTCTCTCTTTCTCTCTGTCACGTTCTGTCCACTTTAGCTCTCCTACTGGATGTGATGACTGTGGCTGGTGTGCAGAAGCTGGTGAAACGCAAAGGACCATGGGAGATGAATCCCAGCTTCCTGGACTACCTGGCCATGGATGTGTACTCCTTCCCGGCAGCCCACGCCAGCCGCGCTGTCATGGTGTCCAAGTTCCTGCTGGCGCACCTGGTGCTGGCTGTGCCCCTGCGCATCCTGCTGGTGCTATGGGCCTTCCTGATGGGCATGTCCCGCATCCTGCTGGGCCGCCACCACTTGAGCGACGTGGGCTGTGGCTTCGCCCTGGGCTTCCTCCATTTCAACCTGGTGGAGATGGTGTGGCTCCCCTCCAGCACCTGCCAGGCTCTCATCTCCATCGGGACATTCAGCTGGAGCCCCTTCTATTAGACCTGCTCACCCTGGCCCCGCTGCCCTTCTCAGTCCTCCTCTTCTCATCCCATCACCTCCTGCCTGCCCTACTTCCTGTCCCTGCTCCACTTCCTCTTCCTGCTTTACTTCCCATCCCCGCTGTCCTTCCTAGTCCTCCTCTTCTCATCTTGTTACCTCCCGCTTGCTCTACTTCCTGTCCCTGATCTACTTCTTCTCCCTGCTCAAGTTCGTGTCCATCCTCCACTTCCTCTCCCTGCTTCATTTTATGTTCCTTCTCCACTTCCCGTCCCTGCTGCTATCGCTACTCGACGTCTTTTTACAGCCCTACTGTCCCTACTCGACATGTTCTACCTGTTCTGCTTCCTGTCCCTGCTCTACTCCAGGTTCCGGCTTCACTTTTACTCCTCTTACACTGATTGCCTTTATCTTCCTGCTCCCTTACCTTGTTTCTATTCAGTTTAATTCTAATGAAGGAGTACACATCTGCACTTTAATAAAAAAAACATTTTGGTCTTTTTGTGCTGGATGAAACACTTTCCTCAATGTCAGCACAAATTTTAGTCAGGAAGGGCGAAGCTAATAGGCTTTCACATGTCTTACCCTGGCTCTTTTTGTAGAAATTTAAGATGCAAGTTTTGTTGTTATTTTTAATGTAAGGTGCGTCGTGCGCATGGCAATAAAGGGGATTTTTGCTGTTGGGCAGTGTCAAGTTACTTGACAATAAAAAAGTTGTGCTTTTTTAAAGTGCTTGTTTTTATAATTACTTGAAGTTTCTGTAAAAAAAAGTAAAAGTAATTATAATTATTATACAGCAGATCAGGGATTTTGCTATAACAACATAATTGTTAATTCGCAGAGAATTTGAGACATTTTTAAAATGGCACTTAATGCCTGAATCCAATGAGTTTAAATTTTATTTTTATTGAACTCTCTGTTAAAGATGTTTATGCATTTTTGCCACATCTCTTGTGCTTGTGTAAGTGGTTGTTTATTACTAGTGGAAGAAGACTTTGCATTGAAACTGACATGTTGGGATTGGGCATGTTCTGACTGTAGGTGTCACAGCTGACAGGCTGTTCACAGGACTTTTTTGAATGGACGGAATTGCTTTCTCTTACAAAATGTGAATGCTTATCACTCAACAAATTTGTGTACTCTTTAAATGATTGTAAAACAACCCTTTTTTGTGCGGGGCTGTGTTTTTGTGGAGTTGTTTTGTAACAGCTTGTTAAGGTAACTTCCTATTTTGAAGGAAAACCTCTCTACAGACGTTTCAGGTGTTTTAAAAATGCAAGCTATTGATCTCAAAGGCAGTTTCCATGTTTCTGGATTATACACCTGTTTAATTTGAAGACAACAACAATTTTTGAGGAACTGGAATCTCAGGCAAAACAAGTTTAAAACATAATTGGTATGTATTTTTTCTTCTTCATTTTTTGACGGACACATACATGGATAGATATTCTGGCTGGATACATTTTGCATGAGGACAGTTATGGGATGGACTTCCACCTAATTTCCTTAGAAACATAAGCAGTTTTGTTTTGGGCCCAGAATGATTAAAATTGTGCTCAGTTCTGGTTGGTTTGGCCCTTTTTTGAGTCTGGTGCCTTGTGATCAAGTCCCCTCTAACAACACTAGTAACACTGACTAGTTCCTTTACAGTGTTAAACCAACAGAGAAGTCTGCCTCCCTCCGGGATAAGGACAGTAATATCTCATTCTGCAGCGGTGAAGAACAGAACATCTTTATCTGTGTATGTGTTTAATTAGAAGGCCATCAGCCAAACTGACTCTACAGATACTGTTGCTCAACCAGGTCAGCCTCATGTGTTATCAAAATAAGAGGGAACATTTACATTTGATTGTGTATTTGTGTGCATGCATGTGCATGCACCTGCGTGTGTGTGTGTGTGTGCGCATGTGCGTACATGCGTATGTTTGCGTGCACGTGCGTGCATGCGTTTTTTATCCTTAAAATTAAATTGGAAACTTATTCATTCTTAATTTTTTTTTAATCAAAAAACAGAGTCAGGACAATTATAATGTCAGTTCTGCCTGCACTGACACCTTTGGTGGTGTGTATGTGTGTGGGCATACTTTCTATGTTCCTCTGTTAAGGATGTACAGAACAAATATCCTGGCACTACAGTTTTTGTGACTAGCTGTCATTATGTCCATTAAGGCATTTCGCATTACCAAAGGAAACCTAAAGAATTCCGGTTGATGTTTAGGACCTCTCGAGACGTATGAAAGGAAGGATGTGTGCACTGTTTAAAGTACCAGTATGTTCAAGGTGTTTTCTGCACCAGACCGATGTGTGTTTCATTATTGCATTATGTCTTTTACAGAATGTGTGTATTCAGTGTTATCCTAATCACCCTAGTCATAAATTATGTCTATTCCAAAGTTTGCCTAACAAAGACAATGGAAAGGCACTCTGGCCAAATCAAATCTGGACCATAGCAGTGCTGACTGGCCGGGAGTCCTCCAGGGAAGGAGAGGTTAAAGTTAACAGGTCTGTCCCTGCTTCCATGCACGAGAGCCACTCCTCTGTCCAATCGAGTACCCGCGGTCTGCCTGCAACAGCTGCGTAAGGTGCACAGTCCTCTGGCGCAGTAGCTGCGGTGGCTTAGCTGGGAGATTGCAGAGTGAAGAACGTAAGAACATAAGAATACATAATGACGAGAACGGGCCATTCAGCCCATCCAGGCTTGTCATGTCCTAATCTAAGAAGAAGGACATGAACCTGAAGAAGAAGCATTCAGAGGATGTGTGTTCAGGTTAAATTAAAATTGGCTACAACAATTTATATTACTGGTATGTATGCCATGTATTCCATAATTGCATGTGTGGCATGCATAATAAAATAATGTATATCATGTAGGGCAAATAGATATAAATACACATATCTCCTTTTTGAACAATTTTCCCCTTTTTTTCTCCCCAATTCGGAAAGACCAAATGCGCCTCTCAAGTCACCGCTATGCCACCTGTGACAGGAGCACTGCAGCTGAAGAACATCCTTCACTGTATTTGCTTGTGAGTCAGTGACTGTTTTACAGCACAGGGCACTAGTGCTGATTGGAGGGCTATCTCTCACTGATGACAGCTGGTAGGCTGTGGGCACCCTCCGTGCTGTCGGGAGGAAGAAAACTCAGCGGCAACATGAGGATCCCTGGCTGACTTAAACCCACTGTAACCCTTGTGAGACACTGAAATCTGTGTCCCTCCGCTGTGGACTCCCGGTCATGGTTGGCTGTTGAGTCAGCTGAGGCTGAGGCTCGAACCTACGATACAGGCCTAGCCTGTGCTGGTGGCGAACTCTTTCATGGACTGAGCCACTCAGGAGCCCAACATATATTTTTGACACGTGTCCAGGCTACACTACAGAACCATGGTAGACACAAGCGCTGAATTATAAGCTTGAGGGAGGTTGAACAGTATGTGCTGATTGAGGCTTGTCATCTCTAATTTACCGAGTGAAAAAGGATGCTCTTTTTGAAAAGGAAAAATGTTATTAATACCATTTCAGATGCGGCTGAAGCTGGCTCCAAAAGGCGGAGCTGTCAGGGGGACTGTCCTTGTGTGTGTGTGTTTGAAAGAGAGAGGGAGAGAGAGAGACCGTCTCCCCCATCCCTGTGTACGTATGTACATATCTGTCTCTGGGCGCCGAGTCAGATGGAGTGTGCTCATGTAGGAGGATTGGGAGATGAGGGAGATGAGGGAGAGAGGGAAGGAAGGAGGGAGGGAGATGGTCCGAAATGAGAGTAGGTGAGGAGACTGTGCCAGGTTGTAGTACACATTGTATAGTGTTTTAGTGTACAGTCACAGGGCCCTCAGCTCCCTCTGCATTTCATGGAGTTTGTGTGTGTGCTCTCCCTTCCTTACTGGCCCTCCTGCAGTAGTATGCCCCCCACCCCCCTTTGTGCTGTTTTGTGTCTTCATGATTGTTAGGAAATGTTCCCTGCCCAGGCATTATATATAAAAAAGACAATCCTGATTTAAGCAGGGTGATCATGGAATCTGCTCACTCTGAGCTGTTCAGTAAAATAGACTGTTATATAAGCTTTAGGTTTTTAGTGCAGTTTGGTTTAAAATATGCATGATTTTGTTTCCAAAACAATAGCAGAAGTGCTTGAATCTGTACCCTATGAACAATGTGAAATATTTTAATAAAAGCACTCTTTTTCAAACAAGATTATTATTTTTTAATGGTATTTATAAAAGAAGACGTGTCAGGGTCCATTGAAAATCAGTTTCCGAGGGAGTGGCACAATGAAACGTGTTTTATGTTTGGCACATTATTGCGTTTATTCATTAACAGTGCTGGAAGCAGTTTAAGTTGAGCTATGTATTCAGAAGCTGCCTGCTCATTGGCCGACTGCTGCTCCTTCAATGTTTCTCCACTGATCTGAACTGTCTTTTATGACACAACAATAACCCTTGTTTCCTTCAAGAATATGTGTGTCCGGATAGCGTAGCGGTCTAACGCACCACACTTTGGCTGGTCCGGTGTGGTGTGCGCTGCCTGTCAGGGACGCGGTTCAAAACCTGCATCTCTACCAGACCGGCCCTGGTCGTCAGCCCTGATCAGAAGCGGCATTTAGCTGTCCGCCTCCAGGGGAGGGAGGAGGGTGAGCTGGCACGAGTCCGTCAAGGAGCAGGAAAAAGGCATCCGTGGTAGAATTCCGTCTCGGAAGAGGCGGATAAAATCGGCCTGGAAATAGTGTCTCGACCCGGAGGACGGGCGGCGGACTCGTGGGGGAGGGTGAATTGAGATAAATAGAGGGTATAATTGGCAACCAAATTGGGAGGAAAATTTGAAATATATATTTAAAAAAAAAAAATATATATAAAAAGAATCTGTGTGTCCTTCAAGAACCCCTGTAATTTCATTAAATTCAAAACCCTCATATCGCCCTTTTCTTCATCAACAGCTTTCAGTCTCCCTGAAATAGACACACATATATTCTTGAAAGCACAAGACAGTATTTTTATTTGTTTGTTACACTACAAGCAGTAATTCTTATCGTGTGTGCTTATGTAAGGTATGTTACACTCACTCTTCAATATTTGAGCATTACAATAGGCTGAACTGGGAGGCCCACAAGCACAAGTTATTGTGTGTTTATGTGTGTATGTGTGTATATATGTATATATATATATATATATACTGTATATATGTATATGTGTGAGTGTGCATGTGCATGTACGTGGGTGTGTATTTTTATTTATATATCTATGCAGGGAAAGCACAGCTGGTGCTCGCTCTGATATGTCTGTCTACCACAGGGCCCCTGCCCACAACAGAGAGGAATGTTGTGCATTCATGGTGGACGTGCAAGTTTTTAAATATCCTTCATTGAGATGGGTGTGCTACCTGGGAGATTAAGCATACATCTAAAACTGAGTCTAAAAGAGAAAAAAAGAATGCTACATTTCCAGTCTTCCTCCAGCATTTATTTTGTCCAATCAAAGATGAATCCTGGGTGAAATGTTGACTTTTTTCATCTTAAATGAGCTTCAGGCTCCAGCTGGAATAGGAAAAGTTCAAAGTTCACAGTGAAGTAAAGCAGAGATATTTTCAGGATTGGCCTTGACACACTCGACTGTCAGTGTCTGGTGGTGCGTGGGGTTGGGTGGGGAGGGGGTGGTATGGTCAGATTACTGCATCCCTGCTGACCACTCGGCTTACTCAGGCACGTTATTCCCTCTTCAGCTTAGACACTGGGCCCATTTAAAGTTCTTTAAAGTACTGTCAGTAGACACTGTGTAATAGTATCTGTCAATTTAAATACTGTCAGTAGGCACTGTGTAATAGTGTCTGACTCTTCAAAGTGCCTTCAGTACGCACTGTGTAATAGCGTCTGTCAATTAGAATACTGTCAGTATGCACTGTGTAATAGTGTCTGACTCTTCAAAGTGCCTTCAGTATGCACTGTGTAATAACGTCTGTTCATTAAAATACTGTCAGTATCTAAATTGGTTGGATTTGTGATGGCTTATTGGTCATCACAAAGCATCAAACCAAAAATCATTACTGTTATAAATGAGAAACTTACACTTATTAGACATTCAAAGGAATCCATAAATATCCTAGTTGTCACGGCCAGCTCCAATCTGTCACAATGTGTGTGGTGTGCATGTATGATTCCTTTAGTGTGAGTTCAATGTGTGTTTGTGGTATGTGTGTGTGTGTGCGGTTCATGTATTGCTTGTGTAATATATGTGTGTGGTGTTTGTGGTTTGTGTACTGCTTGCTTAATGTTTGTTTGTGGTTCTTCTACTGTGTGTGCAATGTGCATGCACGGTGTGCGGTCTGTGTTCTGTGTGTGCAATGTATGTGATAGGTTCCTGTATTCAGTGTTTCCCCTGAAATGTGTGCAGTCAGCTAACCCTGTCTTCTGAAATCTGAAATCCACCAGCTGTGCTGCATCAGCCTTACAGACTGAAACCCTCCTTACCTGGGCAACGGTATGGCCTATAATGCGTTGACTCATGTGTTTTCCAGTTCACACTGGCATGGTCAGGGAGCAAGTCTCTCTCAGGCTACAGCAAGGTCTCTCTCAGGGTGCATCAGGGTCTCTCTCTGGCTGTGGCAGGTCTCTCTCTGTATCTCTCTCTCTCTCCCTCTCAGGGTGCAACAGGTAATAATAATAATATTAATAATACATTTTATTTATAATGCGCTTTTCAAACAGGTATCTCAAAGTGCCGGTCTCTCTCAGGGTGTGGCAGGTAATGTATGGGTAATGCAGTGTAGTGTAATGGTTAGGGGACCGCACTTGTAACTGAGAGGTTGCTGGTTCAGTTCCCAGGTGGAGCACTGCCATTGTACCCTTGAGCAAGGTACTTAACCTGAATTGCTTCAGTAAATATAGTATAAATATAAATAAGTATAAATGGTTTGTATGTAAAGAAATGAAAAACTGTGTAGGTCACTCTGGATAAGAGCATCTGCTAAATGCCTAAATGTAATGTAATGCAGGTCTCTTTCAGGATGTGGTAGATATCTCAGTGTGTGGCATGTCTCACTGTGGCAGGTCTCTCTCAGTGTGTGGCAGGTCTCACAGTGGCAGGTCTCTCTCAGTGTGCCTCATGTCTCTCTTAGTGTGCAGCATGTCTCTCAGTGTGTGGCATGTCTCTTTCAGGGTGTGGCAGGTCTCTCTCAGTGTGCCTCATGTCTCTCTTAGTGTGCAGCATGTCTCTCAGTGTGTGGCATGTCTCTTTCAGGGTGTGGCATGTCTCTCTCAGTGTGTCTCATGTCTCTCTTAGTGTGCAGCATGTCTCTCAGTGTGTGGCATGTCTCTTTCAGGGTGTGGCAGGTATTTATCAGGGGGCAGCAGGTCTGTCTCTAGCTGTGGCAGAGGGCTGGACATTGCTGGCCCTGACAGGGCACTGTCAGCGGAGACTGTGGGCCAGACCTTGGCACAGAGCCCAGGCTGGGAGGGATCCCGTCAGACTGAACATGCGCCCTGATCCAGGCAGCTGTCTCTGTCCATCCCCCTCCTCCTCCACCATGATCAGGTAACCCCTCGCTGGAGTCCAACTCTGACTCAGCACCTTATAAATACACCCACACAGGTCACACGCGGCTGCAGCAGGGCAACACTGGAACCAGAGAGGGAGAGAGGGAGGGGGAGAGAACATGAGCAACAACAAGCAGCAAGAACATTCAATAGACACCACCATGCTTGCTCTTTCACTACACTGTAATAATCGTCAATATGGGAACTGTATAAAAAATAAAATGACATTTGGCTTTTCTTGTGCTGTGTGATGATATGGTCACAGTGTTTAGAAGATAAAAACTGTGACCTAATTTATGCTTTATGTCCCCTTAAGGGAAATTTTGTTTGCGGCATCATGTAAACAACATAACAGACCTGCTCAGGTCCTGCGTCATCTTCTATGTGGCTGAAGTGCTGCCAAGTCCTGCAGCTCCATGCCAAGGTACAAGGTCAAAGGTCAGTGGAATTTGATAATGAGACCAGTCTCCAGTGGCCCCTGTATATTAACCCAGACCCCTCTGCTCTCTCAGCTGAGAAACGGAATCCCCTCACATTGGAAACCCAGACTCCCCCCAGTCTATTTACATTTGATTGATATATGGCACTGGATGAAGGACCAGAACATTGTGGGTTTGAATCCTGCACAAGTTGTCATACCTGAACTTCTCACAAATACTTAGCTTTGTGCAATCTTTCAGTCAGAAGGTCGTAGGTTCAAATACCCAAGTGGGACATATTCTTACTGTTGTGAGCTTGAGAAGCAAGGTGTTTAGCCAAGGTGCTTCAGTAAATATGCAGCTGTATACATGGGTGTGGATGATGCATTAAGGCACATGGTAATATGTAAGCCTGTTCAACAGTGTATAATTGCACCTGCTGAGAAAAGCCATGATTGACAGAATGGGGCGGGGCTGTTCTCACAAAGTTCTGGTTTCTTGTCCCAAAGGCAGCAGTAGCATGGCTCTCATGTCTCATCTGTCTATGAGGAAGGGCTGTCATCTCACCGGCTCATATCTGTACAGGTTCTAAGATCCATATGCCATTAAAATATCCAGGGACAAGTCCATTTTGCTAAATGTTTTGAGACATTTTTTGTAATTGCTTTGATTATTGTTTCAAAAATGCATCTGAGGGAATAGCATTTAAAATTCAGTTTTTCAGCAGAGAAACTTTGCTGCCCCCTGGAGTAATTCAGAGGAACTACACTGATTGCCTGTCCTAGTCAAGTGAACCAATTCATTTCCCTGCTTTTGGGTCCAGTGGGTGATAGTTCCTGTAAGTCATAATAACTGATCTGGGCAAATACAGGATACAGTGATATATAGTATTCTTACCCCACACCTAAAATAAGACTGTGTGGATAGGTAATATGTTTATTAAATTATTTCATAATAAGCATAATGAATTATGTGTGGCTCAGTAGGTACAGCATGCCGTTGGCAACGCTTAGGTTGTGGGTTCAATTCCCACTGGGACCACACATACTGAAAAATGTATGCATTTACTACTGTCGCTTTGGATAAAGGCATCTGCTAAATGGCATATTATTATATTATTATTATTATAACCTCTCTTTAATGATCTTGGATTATGATCATTGCCATCCTTTCTTGTTTTCCTCCTTACTTAAATCAATTGAAGTGGACCATCGGGATCAGTCACCTTAGGCGTTATTAAAAGTCACATAACTCAGACAGGAATGGTGTCTGTGTACTGATTTTCGGATCCGGTGAACTGGAATCGCTGAACCTATGCATTCCGTTGATGGGACTTCCGGGCAGGGGTAAAGTTATCAATGTATAAAATAAAGATGCAGCTTTTTTCTAAATGACAGAATCTGGCAAGATGGTGCTACATTTCCATCTGCTGGACAGTTCCCTACTTGCACTGCAGTTTGAGCTGATAGACTACACCAGCACTAGACAACGACCTGGGGGGCATTTCACGAAACTGGTTTAACCAATTCAGGCTTACTTCAAGTTAGCTGAGTTCAGTTAAAGCGATAACCAAAGTCGCTCTTATTCGTTTCACGACACCTGTTTAAGTTTCATATGGTGACGCTGGCTTGTGCAATCAAGCTAACTGCTCGTGCATGTCAAATCTTGTATAGAAGATACCGATCAATGATTGGTGAACATATTCCACAAACTGCACAATTGTAATAAAAACAACATTTGCCGATGACTGTCTAAACGGCAGCAATATGATCACGAAAATAAGGCTACAAAGTGTACGGTAGCCTACCAAAGAAAACGCAAGCCAAAAATGCAACATTGAAAACATCCTGGTGAACCGCTACATTTTCCTTTGTTGATTTCAGCTGTAAATATGTTTCGTTTAACCTATTTATTTGATAGATTTTTTCACTTTAATTGTTTACACACTGTTCTGTACATTAGACCTACATTTCTAGGATTATACCATCAACGGAGTATGAAAGAAAAGCATCCATATATCCAATGTATGATTATTTTATTTAGATCTAATCATATTTTAATTACTATATAAGTTTCTCCTTACTATCCCACTACCCTGGCGCTAAGGAAAAAGCGGTCTGTATCAACTGACGTCAGATTTTCAAGAACGGAGATCAGGGGTTGTATATATCAAGCCAAGGCCGTAACCATGGAGTCAACATTGGGGGGGACCAAATCAATTTATTTATATTTTTTATATCAGCTAGGCTATATATTGGGGGGGACATTTTGAGCATATCTGAATATTGGGGGAGATGTGTCCCCCCCCAATATATATGGTAATTTCGGCCTTGTATCAAGCCACTCAAAGTAAAAATAATGTCTCAAGTGTAACTTAAGTGTAAGAATTTGTGACTTTTAAACTTTCCTACACTCAAATTTAAGAATAAAATGTCTTAAGAATAAAATTTCTCTGGACTTAAAAGTAGGCCTACTCTTAAACTGATTGATATTTAAGAGACCTCTGGAGCTCTCTTAACTCAGGAGTAGGCAGGACTGCACAGTTGCGGAGACGGAGACGTGCGCCGCACCTTCCAAGACAGGAAGAATGTTTTATAAATGTTTGATGATGCAGTTAATCAAACTTTATCGCCTAGATCATCAGGGAATCATCTTTGTCACTGATCTTGTGCAGGATGTACCTAATATCACCAGCAACTTTGAGAAGTAGGCTAGCGCAGTTATGGCAGTTATTTTAACATTGCGCTTAAAGGGAAAAATAACTGTTGATGTTCATCAGCAATATTGTAATATGAAACAAATGTGTCTCATAAATTTGTCTGTCTACAAACATTTCCCGTTTATTACAGTATTGACTGTTAAAACTGTAAAAGTTTAAATAAATGATAAATGCTGCAAATATTACGATGTACGACCACAAAAAAGCAGCTCTGCCTCACAGCGTGAGTAGCCTATTAATTATCTTTATTTTCACACTTTTTAAGACCAAAATACGGGTGGCAGTAAACAATATGGCATGTCAATAAAAAATAGTCCAACTTTGTCAGTCATGTCAGTAAAACCACAAAGTTATGGTTGGCAACCCAACTCCTTCCTCTGCAATTTCGCCGATTGATGACCTCATATGAATCTTATAATTTGCGGCACCTGTGATTGTCGCAAAAACACATTTACGAGCTACTCTTGAGAATATTTGAAGACTTTCCTAAAAGAAAGTGTGAGATGCTTGATAACTAGGTGGGATGTTTATTTTAGGTAGGCACACGCACACACAGGTTAACAGCATAACAGATATGGTTTTAATGTCATGGCGGGTGTGGTTTGAATATATTTTTTGAATTTTTAAAAACATTTTGCATAAGGTTATGCCACCACAGATTTTTTTTCCAGGAGCATATTTTTTAGGGAAGCAATTAAGGCAGGTTATATTCTTCAAGTTTGCAATGGCTGTGCGCCACACAAGATTTGAACTCCCAACCCTACGGTCCAGAATCAAGCTTGACACCTTTTTCAGACACCCAAACTGCTGCTGCATTTCCTTTCCTGTGACAGCTTGCGCTCAGACCAGTCTGAATAGCGACACAAGTACTTTGAACAGCAGCTGTTTAAGGCAATGCCTATAGGAGAAAGGTTACTCTCCACTAATTGCACTTAAGATACATCCTGACATCACAAACTCCAATTCCACATATCAAAAATTAGAATTTTTCATTTCAGGAATTGCGATTCATGACATCATAAATTGAGTTTCTCACACCAGGTCTAATTCCTGATATCAGTACCTTGAGAATTAAATGTTTAAATGCCTTGGCGCTGCCTGCAAGTATACAGCTGTCCGCGAGGGGGCAGTCTGGCATGCGGATCAAGGCAAAATAGTTGCTGAATCGTTCTGCCGTTTCCTGACCGCTGAATGACCGACATCTTTTGACGTTTGCTTGCAACAGGCGGCAAAGACCGGTTCAGATCAAGCAGTCATCAGTCAGCTTTTAAATTTAACTGAGCTTTACTAAGGAGTCATCGGATTGGGCCTCCTAGCTGCTGCCCCACACCACTTCTTAACTCCTGCTACGTTGTTCGCAAGAAAGGTTGCTGGCTATCTTCTACCTGAACATATCGACACTTCATCCGACTGATAAGGCTTACCGTAACATTGCTGGTCCTTAACCGGCGGCAGGGCTGCCGGCCACGCCAATAAGAAAATAAACAAACACCAAATGTGTTCATTTTTCGCGTATTTGCTCGTGTTAAAGAGCTCGGACGACAACTAACTGTGTATTCCTCTGAGTATACAGTACCAGTCAAAAGTTTGAGTACACCTTCCATCTGGACTACGGCTAAGCTGGCACTCCTTCATTCTTGAGCAAGATAACGACCCGAAACACACCTTGAAGTTGTGCAAGAACTATCTGGTGGAGGGGGAACGTGAAGGACAAGATCCTTGATTGAAGATTGAATCCAAGATTCAATTTTCAATACAATTTTATTGAACATTGCTTTGATGTTCCTTTTGTTTATCATTACATGCGTTTTTTTTAAATTTTCAAGTACTTAAAGAAACTTATATGGTGTAAAACATTGTCAATGATGAGATAAACCTAGTTTCCAGCAGGTGTACTCAAACTTTTGACTGGTACTGTATATGCGTCCCTCTGGGCGCTGTGCCGCGGTGACGTCACAACATGCCACAATGCATTCGGCCGCCTTCCATTCCATTTCTTAAATTCGGTTTATCAACTAGGAAATTGTTTTGCAAATGCAAACTACTTTTAACTGAATAAGACATAGACACCGATACAAACCGAACAGTGGCTTGCTAGCTAGCAACGCTGTATATGGAGTAATACTGTACTGTAAGCGATTGTGGAAATTGTGACCACGAGTAAATAAAGATATATTTGAAAGCATAATTTCACATTCTTGGTCTTGCATTTTGCGTTCCTCGTGCTGTTTTTTTGTAGTCTTTCCACACGAGGGACGGGGATAAGGAGGGGTTGTGTCCGTTACGTATTGGTCTCTCGCTTGTGAGGCATAGATCTGCTACGTCCAGCTAGCTGTATTTTGACTACTGAATTCCGCCACAAGCATACACAATGAACAGCTTGACCATTCAATTACAAATATATTATGAAGGACACATAAGCTTCCGTCAGATACAATACGTCCGGCAGTGGCATGGCGAGTCCCGAAGCAGAGGCCCATAACCCAGAGGTTGAAGCATCGAAACCACCCTCTGCTTAGCGTTTGTTTTAATGGCATCCCTTAGCTCGCCTTCTCATATTTAAAACATAAAGCCCGTGTGTAAATGTAATCATGCGCTACCTCAAGGGCTGTGTTTATCGCTATAGAGGACCGTGTTGCGGACACTATAATAATATAGGCGCTAGCTAGCTTAGCTGCGCTTGTATATGACATAAAAATATTACGCGTCTTCCGTCCGCCTACCTACTGTACATGTGCGACGTGAAACATGAAAACGCCCGCATAGATCAAGACCGTAAATACATTTGTTTAGCATTATTAATTAGTTTCATATTCAGTGGCCGTAAAATCAATAGTAAAAGTGAGAAAACGATATTTATGTTGTAGGTGAACCTGCAACAACTGTGTTGCGAAGACCACGCATAATGAGTGTCTGCTGTTGGGAATACAGGCAGACACTCAACACTATGCGTGAGTCCGTCCAACAGTGCGAGTGTATTACTGTACACCCGGGGTTCGCAACTGTTTGCCTGGACGTTCATGTCCTCAGGACGGTGGGTAGCTGGCTAGCTAGCTGCTATAGCTAGAAGGGCTAGCAGCTAGCTCCAGATCGTGTTCTATCTATTACGTCACATAAATTGCATTGTGGGTAGATTTACGAAGATTTGCCTTCATATGCATACAGTGGGGAAAATAAGTATTTAGTCAGCCACCAATTGTGCAAGTTCTCCCACTTAAAAAGATGAGAGAGGCCTGTAATTTTCATCATAGGTATACCTCAACTATGAGAGACAAAATGAGAAAAAAAATCCAGAAAATCACATTGTCTGATTTTTAAATAATTTATTTGCAAATTATGGTGGAAAATAAGTATTTGGTCAATAACAAAAGTTAATCTCAATACTTTGTTATATACCCTTTGTTGGCAATGACAGAGGTCAAATGTTTTCTGTAAGTCTTCACAAGGTTTCCACACACTGTTGCTGGTATGTTGGCCCATTCCTCCATGCAGATCTCCTCTAGAGCAGTGATGTTTTGGGGCTGTCGCTGGGCAACACGGACTTTCAACTCCCTCCAAAGATTTTCTATGGGGTTGAGATCTGGAGACTGCCTAGGCCACTCCAGGACCTTGAAATGCTTCTTACGAAGCCACTCCTTCGTTGCCCGGGCGGTGTGTTTGGGATCATTGTCATGCTGAAAGACCCAGCCACGTTTCATCTTCAATGCCCTTGCTGATGGAAGGAGGTTTTCACTCAAAATCTCACGATACATGGCCCCATTCATTCTTTCCTTTACACAGATCAGTCGTCCTGGTCCCTTTGCGGAAAAACAGCCCCAAAGCATGATGTTTCCACCCCCATGCTTCACAGTAGGTATGGTGTTCTTTGGATGCAACTCAGCATTCTTTCTCCTCCAAACACGAGAAGTTGAGTTTCTACCAAAAGTTCTATTTTGGTTTCATCTGACCACATGACATTCTCCCAATCCTCTTCTGGATCATCCAAATGCTCTCTAGCAAACCTCAGATGGGCCTGGACATGTACTTAAGCAGGGGGACACGTCTGGCACTGCAGGATTTGAGTCCCTGGCGGCGTAGTGTGTTACTGATGGTAGCCTTTGTTACTTTGGTCCCAGCTCTCTGCAGGTCATTCACTAGGTCCCCCGTGTGGTTCTGGGATTTTTGCTCACCGTTCTTGTGATCATTGACCCCACGGGGTGAGATCTTGCGTGGAGCCCCAGATCGAGGGAGATTACCAGTGGTCTTGTATGTCTTCCATTTTCTAATAATTGCTCCCACAGTTGATTTCTTCACAACAAGCTGCTTACCTATTGCAGATTCAGTCTTCCCAGCCCGGTGCAGGTCTACAATTTTGTTTCTGGTGTCCTTTGACAGCTCTTTTGGTCTTGGCCATAGTGGAGTTTGGAGTGTGACTGTTTGAGGTTGTGGACAGGTGTCTTTTATACTGATAACGAGTTCAAACAGGTTCCATTAATACCGGTAACGAGTGGAGGACAGAGGAGCCTCTTAAAGAAGAAGTTACAGGTCTGTGAGAGCCAGAAATCTTGCTTTGTTGTAGGTGACCAAATACTTATTTTCCACCATAATTTGCAAATAAATTCTTTAAAAATCAGACAATGTGATTTTCTGGATTTTTTCTCATTTTGTCTCTCATAGTTGAGGTATACCTATGATGAAAATTACAGGCCTCTCTCATCTTTTAAGTGGGAGAACTTGCACAATTGGTGGCTGACTAAATACTTATTTTCCCCACTGTATGTGTTTTCAAATAAATATGATTACAAACTTACTATGATATAGTTAGGGGGTATTTGAGAGACATGTGTCATCACTTTTGCAAGGCAAATTCGCTGGTGCCTACACTTTAAGATATTTGATACATACCGGCCCTGATTTATTGTTTTGGAGGAAGTAAAATGTAACCCATAACTTGGAATTAGTCTGCTATATAGCAGCTTTAAGATCCTTGATGTGTTGCCTTGGAACTAAGCCTGACTAGGTATAAGATTTGTTTCATGAAACCGGAAAGCCTGATTTGTTCCACAAAATTTACAAAAGTTAGGCGGCTAACTCATTAATCTTGCTTTGTGAAATAGCACCCATACATTTGTAGGTTCAGATCTTGAGAGAAGCACAGTTGTACCTTTGAACAAGTCAATTACTCTGCAGAGC
Source organism: Aldrovandia affinis (assembly GCA_029706075.1). Lineage (NCBI taxonomy): Eukaryota > Metazoa > Chordata > Actinopteri > Notacanthiformes > Halosauridae > Aldrovandia > Aldrovandia affinis. Next base: position 3,214,166 of record JAINUG010000100.1, read on the forward strand.
TTCATTCAGCTGTATAAATGAATTATGGGAGACACAATGGGCGATGGGAGAATACTCCGCCGGGGCTTAAGGTAAGCCGCTTTGATGGGAGAGGTCCAGCGCCTGGTCCAGCAGTCCTACCCCCAACACCCTGTGGAATTCCGCGACAGTCTGGCCCACAATGCCTTCCTGAGGGGACTATGGCCTGCACACCTCTGGCAACAGGTCCACATCGCATGGCTAAAGCGGAAAAACTGGAGGCAATCTTGGGCGACAAACCACCAGTACCCCGGGTGGGGAGGATGGCAGCGAGGACGAGACGGCACCAGCCAGGGAAGCAAGGCCACTTCGCCAGACTGCTGCGAATGGCTCCAGTGAGAAGTGCATCAACAGCAGTCGGAACACAAGAGTAGGCTGGCCTAAGCGGGGCACCCCCAGCCTGCACCCCACTACACCGCATAGAGATGAGAGTAGGCCGCCTGGGAATCAGTGGTCGCAGCTTATTCATCCAGTGCCACATCAAATGGGAGCTGGTCCTTGCACTGTCAACACTGGCTCCACCATCACCCTGGTGCGACACGACCTGCTCCCTAGAATCACAAACTGGTCCCACACCACCACCAGGCTGGAGACGATGATGATTTTCTGGGCTGCAGGTAGCTGCACCTACAGATGGGAGTGAAAATGATAGAGCAGAGCTTTTTCCGACCCCTGCATCCTGGGTCTCGACGCTCTCACTGCTGGGGCTGTCATCGATATGGCGAAACACCAGATCCTGGTCGGTGGGCACCGACTACCCCAGCTTGGGTTGGACCACAGTCAGCGGGTGGTCAGGCAGATCCAACCCCAGCCAGGCGGTGCAGCAGCAACAGCAGAGGGGCCCGAGGCAGTGGATCAGCTGTTCCAGCACAACAGTTAGGGGCTCAGCACAAGTGAGTGTAACCAGCTACGTGCTCCCATGCCTGAGTTCCAATACCTGTTTGCCACAAAAGATAAAGACTGCACCCGCACCATGGTGGTCCAGCACGACATTGATATGGGGACAGCCACCCCTATCCGGCAGTGAATGTGACACCTTCCCCTGGCCAAATGGAAAGAGGCAGAGTTCAAAATCTGAAAGATGGCCGCAGCGGGCATCATTCAGCCATCCGACATCCCCTGGGTCTCTCCTGCTTTGCTGGTGTGAAAGAGAGATGGATTTCTGTGGTTCTGTGTAGACTACTGATGCCTGCACACCATCACCATCAAAGACTCATATCCGCTGCCTTGCATCAACGATGCTCTCGACTCCGTATCTGGCTCCACCTGGTCCAGCATCCTGGACCTCCGCAGTGGCTACTGGCAGGTTCCCCACTCACCATCAACCCAACCCAACCCAAAACGGCCTTCACCATTGGCAGGGGACTGTCGGATTTCAATGCCATACCGTTCGGATTGTGCAACAGTGGAGAAAATCCTGCAGCTGGTTCCAACCTCTACGTGGGTAGTCTACTTGGATGACATCCTGGTCCACGCAGCCACCGCTCTCAACAACCTGCGCCTGGTGTTCCAACAAATAGCAAAGGCTAACCTGCACCTGAACCCAGCCAAGTGCAGCCTCTTCCGTTGCCAAACCAGTTTCCTGGGACATGTCATCAGTGAAAAGGGTATCTCCACAGACCTAGCTAACACGGAGGTAGTGGAACAGTAGCCGGTTCCAGCCTGCACAGCAGAGGTGCACAGCTTACTGGGCCTAGTGTCCTACTATAGACGGTTCATATCCACTTAGCGACTTATAAGATGTGCATTTATACATGGTAAGATTAATCATTGTTCACGGAAGAGATCAGTGCAGTAATACAGCAATAGATATCACTGTTGGTAGCTGCAACAAAGCACTTCAGGGCGTGCCTGACGGAGAGGCGCTTCCTGCTCCAGACCGACCACTCCTCCCTCGAGCGGCTGATGCGATTCAAGGACCTGGAGGGACAGGTGGCTTGAGGCGCGACAATTGTTCAATTTTGTAACTGAGCATTGACCGTGACAGGAACACCTGAATGCTGATGCTCTGTCCCACCACCCCTGCAGTGCCGTAGCTTGCCTCCACTGCGAGCTGGCTGAGGAGAAAGATGGACGGAGGTCCCAGAGCCATGCTGCTGCCGTTGTGTTTGGCACCTCCACGCTGCCGACAATTGGTGACCTATCCACGCCCCAGGTCCAAGTGGCTCCACCTATGGCGGAGAGTGGTGGTCTTACACCATGACTGACTTTCCCCTTATCTGGGTGCTGAGGAATGCACCTCGACCGACTAGTGGCTCCCTGCCTGCAGTCCGGGGTCTGGTTCCTCGCCATCTGCCTGCTGCTGCCTCTCCTGGCTCTGGGGCTCCCGCAATCCAGGCTTCCTGGTTCCAGAAATGCGTTGCAACCATGACGAAGGGGTTGGAGGCGTCGGAGACCTCCGGTGTGGTTTTCTGACTTTGTAGGTTATGATTGTGATAGCTCCGGTGAGTGCAGCGAGGATGCTGCAAATTCTCAAAGGAGAGGGCAGTGCAACGGTGAGCAGCTAGCTTAGCCACTACATATGCTAACCGAACGTGTCAGCCATGTCGTTTGTTATTAGCGGTTGCTACTTCCTGGCGTCTCAATACTTTGTTGTAATTTTAGCTGGTAGGGCTAAAATGGAAAAGCAAACTCTCACGAGTCTTGATTCAGTAGCACTTACCGCTGCAGTATTGTTATTGTTATTGTTAATATTATTTAAAAATATGTTATTTCTGTGGTAGTTGCATAGAATACACTCTACTGCAGGTTTACATACATATATTATTCATTTACACAGCTGGCAGTTGGACATTTTACTGAAGCAATTACCTCAGGCATAATAGGCGTAGCGTGGGGGGTGGGGGTGCGGGCACCGGGCGCAAAATTCCGAGGGGTGCAAAATTTCAGAAGAAGAAAAAAAAACACAGTCAGGGCAGCAGTCCCCAACCTTTTAGTGTGTACCACCCCCCCAAGAAAATGGTCTTGAATGAAACCGGTCCGTGGTGCAAAAAAGGTTGGGGACCGCTGCCCTAACTGGTGGAAGGGACTCAGGCTTACAATGGCAGTGCACTGCCAGGGATTTGAACCTGAAATCTCTGCATTACATACCCAGCTCCTGTGGTTAATAAAATGTTAAATGATTTATAATATATAATAAGTTCTAACAAAATGCATATACTAAAACAAATAGTCTGTTTTTAAATGTATTTTCTTCATGAAATTTAGAAAGCGTGGTTCTGTGTGGCTCAGTAGGTACAGCACGGCGCTGACAACGCTTAGGTTGTAGGTTCGATTCCCACTGGGGCCACATATACTGAAAAATGTATGCATTCACTACCGTAAGTCGCTTTGGTTAAAAGCGTCTGCTAAATGGCATATATATAAGAGTGGGGTTGATATGCAAGCTTTCTGCAGAACAGATGTAATGACCGGAAGCGAACACTCTGTGTCGCTGTTACATTTATTTGTTACCTCGTGAAAAGATGTCTAAACGCACTGCAGCCCAGAGCGAGAATCCTCAACCCGGGAAGGTCCTTTCACAGCGACAAATACCGAAAGGGGGTATTTGAAAACCGTAAACTGAAAAGAGGGGAGCTCAATCTCCATCGATTCTTCAGAGGAATAATCTTTATCGGATATAAAAGAAAAATCTGTGATCTCTGTCAAGCTTCTAACGTTAAACAGGTAGGCTGTGTGTTACTTTTAAGGAACGATCGCGAAAATAGTGTAGGTTTAAATTGAGCTTCTTTGCTTGATTCACTGTTGCTTTGTTCTGTAGCAGCCATATTTAGTCGTCTTTGCGTATTAATTTTCCTCCTGTTTTTGGAAAACTGGGGTTTCAGCAATTTCCCCTTTTATTCTTATATAAAATGATCTTGTTCGCCACATCCTCTCTGGTATGTCATTTTTTATAGCGACACGCATGTCGTTAACGTTACTGTCTGGAGTTTTTCTGATTTGTTTTCACCTGGTTCTGAAGTGATCTTTTTAGCCTGACTAGCTAATTACGACTAACGTTAGCTAGCATAATAAACTGCTAGCGGCTCATTCGGATTCACGGTGTCTAACCGTAATCTTTAACGTTACATGAAGCCACGGTTTAATTTATGCGACTGGTTGGTTAAGTGAACGGTTCGTTTCTGATTTGGATTTGCAAGGTGACTGTTGACTAATGTGAGCTTGCTACAAATTCAAACTAGCCCATCTGCTTGCTAATGCTACACCATTAACTAATGTTAGCTGATATATTGTGTTTAGAAAGTCAGTAATTTATCTAGCTAACGGTTAGCCAGTTAGCTAGCTGTGCCTTTCCTGCTTCATGTTTCTTTGCTTTTATTTAGCTGGCGGGCTTGTCTGGCTGGCTGTTGGGAATCTACCGCCGGCAATGATGTGTTGCTAGCTAGTTATAGCTATAGCTAAAAGCGGCTGGATATTTGAAAAGAAAGTAGCTAGCTCAAACACAAATGTGTTCATGTCGAACGAACTGCGGACAGGTCATTGTTTTCCAGGACAATGTTTTGACACGTTGGTGTATTCATAACCTAGATACCTGTTTTGTAGCTAGCCTTTGTAATGTGGGCGAAGGAATGCAAGTTACTCAGTTGGTGATTAGCGCATAGGCTTCAAAGGCTCGTGGGCTTTGAAATGAGATATCTTCATCTGGGGACACGTTCAGTTCTGTAAGCTGTTGCTAACGGTCCTACAGAAACAGCACAACGCTAGGCCCACATAGCTGATCTCCAAACAAATGAAAGAAATTTCCCAATTTGTTGGCCTAAAGTATTGTATCTTTATTTATGTAGCCAGCTAGCTGCTTCCGATATACGCGCTAAAATGCTCACATCCCAATAGAGTTTCAGTCTGAGCAGCAGTCGGTGCTTTGCTGAATTGGAGAGCCACAGCAACGAGAGACAAATACTTGTTTAAATGCACGCAAATTGATAAATCATTCCAAATAAGATCTGCAGTATGCACACTTTCCCGGCGCAATAATTAGCTCTGGCCTTGCTTTAGTCCACGAGAACGGATTTATGGTAAGGTTTCTTTTCTCAAACCTAAACCCCGCAGGGTCTGCTCTGTCTAACTGTTTTTACTCAAGTGGATGTGGAAATCAAAATTGACCCCTCTTCTCCGTTCCCTGTCTCTGCGGGTGACACTGACTCAATGCACAAAAATATGGACCACAAAGCGAGGACGACCTTACGTTATCTTGTTGTAAGCAATGCGTTTTCCATCCAATATGAGCACATATCGCTAAATACAAAACTCTTGAACCTCCCGCAACTCATAAAGTGTTCATGCAGCACTGGCTGGGTGGTAATTAAGGGATGTCTATTTACTGAGGAAGGGGCCAAACTTCCTGTCTCCCTGCTGGCCTCCTCTCCAGCTCCTCAGAGCCGTTTCACTGCATTTAACCCCACACTGACCACTCCTCATTGACAGGGACATGCAACCCACTTTTACACCCAATTTTTGTATTACTAAGTATGTTTAAAAACGTAAACTTTTTAATATATGCTTGTGTGTATTAGCACTAGATTTATTTGGCTCTGAAGTAGGCTCTGCCATTTATTTAATATTTTACACGTATGGCAGGCAATGTGTTGGGTATGTGCGTGAGTTTTAGTGACGGGAAGCCTGCAGTTGATCGGTAATTATGCTGTCTCCTCCTCCACAGGACATACAGACATACGGGGACAGGAGAAGGGAATATTTCCACACCTAATGACATCACATCGCAATGTCCGATCGTGTGGGGCAAATAAACAAGACCAAGGATGGGAAAGGCCGGTACTCCACTTTCAGTCTGTTTGACAGGTACAAGGGAAAGCCTTTAGAAGCCAACAAATCCACAGGTAACACACCTCTCCCTCAACAAAGTCATCGGTTCTTCTTGTTGCACAGAACTTTTTGTGTAATGAAGATTTTATTTGCGGTTTATTTTATAAAAGGAACATGGCCTGGTTTTGACTGCGCTTCCATACCTGCCACTCTCTCTCTTCCCTCTCTTTCTGCGTAGTTGTTCCTCGTTATGGCTTGCAGAGTCTTGGTAAAGTGGCCCCTGTCCGGCGCATCCCCCCCCCAGCTCACCTGCCGAGCCTGAGATCTGAGAACAGAGGGAATGATCCCAGTGTGACCATCGTGCCCAAAGATGGAACAGGATGGGCAAACAAGCAGGAGCAACCAGACCAAAAGAGGTTTGAGAAAACGTTCTAGTATCCAAGAGGATGTGTGTTAGTTTATGTTTACGTGTGAGAGTGCATGTTTGTGTGTCGGTGTGTGTGTGTGTGTGTGTGTGTGTGTGTGTGTGTGTGTGTGTGTGTGTGGAACAGTGTATGATTGGGATGTGTGTCACTGAGGGGGACTGTGTGATATATGTTTGCATGAGATTCAGCTGATGATAGTGTGTGTGTTTGTGTCGGACAGAATGTGTTTGCTCAGAGTTTCTTTTCTCAAACCTAAACCCCCTGTCTAACTGTTTTTACTTCAGACCAGGCTCCACGTGTCACTGCTCACAACACCAGGTTACCTGTGATCTGGTTTGGCCTTCCTTTTCCAGATGAACATAGGAAGTAGTATTTCACGTAGCCCTGAATAGGGTTGGGCGTGGTACATGTGACAGAAATCTGCTTAATGTCTGTAGCTCATGAGTAGATGTGTTTATACATTTTGCTGAACTGCTGTTGAGATGGCCAATACCTTTATCATCCTTATGTCCTTCCCTCTCCCTCCCTCTTCTCTCTTCCTCCTTCTACTACCCCTCCTCACTCCCTCCATCTCTGTCTCTCAGTTTTATTGCATTGACAGTGCCTCTGCTGGAGTCGCAGCTGCAGCAGGCTTTACCAAAATCTGCGTCTAGTCTACAGACTCCGGTGATCGCACAGGAGGTGAGTGAGTGAACCCTACAGCTGTGCTGCTCTGCTCCTTCTGCAGACCTGTGTCCTCTCTCTCACAGAGAGCTGTGTGTCCCCTCTCTCACAGAGAGCTGTGTGTCCCCTCTCTCACAGAGAGCTGTGTGTCCCCTCTCTCACAGAGAGCTGTGTGTCCCCTCTTTCACAGAGCGCTGTGTCCCCTCTCTCACAGAGCGCTGTGTGTCCCCTCTCTCACAGAGAGCTGTGTGTCCCCTCTCCCACAGAGAGCTGTGTGTCCCCTCTCCCACAGAGAGCTGTGTGTCCCCTCTCCCACAGAGAGCTGTGTGTCCCCTCTCCCACAGAGAGCTGTGTGTCCCCTCTCCCACAGAGAGCTGTGTGTCCCCTCTCCCACAGAGAGCTGTGTGTCCCCTCTCCCACGGATAGCGCTGTGTGTCCCCCTCTCACAGATAGCGCTGTGTCCCCTCTCTCACAGATAGCGCTGTGTCCCCTCTCTCACAGAGAGCTGTGTGTCCCCTCTCTCACAGAGCGTTGTGTGTCCCCTCTCTCACAGAGCGTTGTGTGTCCCCTCTCTCACAGAGCGTTGTGTCCCTCTCTCACAGAGGTTGTGTCCACTCTCTCACAGAGGTTGTTTTTCCTGTTGTTTCAGAGCACAGCTGCCGGTGGGCCAAAGCAGTGGGCACAACTGAACGGAAAGATCACAGAAGTAGTTGGTGAGTTCTGCCCCTTCTGCAATGTGGGCACAGACACTCACGCCACTCAGAAACTGGGATGTGACAGTAAGGCAAAGTGGGTTGGGAATCTGAGCCAAAGACAAAATCTGTTGATTCAAATACTAGGTGGTATTCTCAGCAGGTACCTTTTTGGTGGGAATTTGGAGGTCAGATTTGTTATATTATGGGTTATACAGCTGAAGTGTTTATGTGATTGCCCATCTGCAAATATTCAGACACTTTCGAGATGAGGCCAGGTCTTCGCTACTGTGATACTCAGCTGCCTTGAGCAAAAAATGTAACCTTGACTGCTTCAGTAAATATCATATTGTATAAACAAGTAATTAGTGAAATGTTAGCTCTGTTCCCTACATCATAAATATGATATTTCCTTTTTTTCTGAGCAGTTGTAATGGTCTTACTCATAAGACTCATGCAGCAAAGTGATGCCAGTATTCAGGCTGTTTTGTGTCACATTTGGTTGGTTTACATGCAGGGTTTTGTGTCCTGCTGCAGGTCTTAGGGGTCCGAACAGACTGCAGCCCTTCTCTCACGAGGAGTTTCCCACCCTGAAGGCAGCTGGGGAACAGGACAAGGCTGTCAAGGAAAGAAGCGCCTTTGATCCATCGTATGGGCCTGGACCAAGCCTCCGCCCCCAGAGTAAGGCCACTTGCTGTCAGTCGACCACCTTAGTAGGGACACTTCCTGTCAGTCTACCATATTAGTAGGGCCACTTCCTGTCAGCCCACCCCCAGAGTAAGGCCACTTGCTGTCAGTCAACCACCTTAGTAGGGCCACTTCCTGTCAGCCCACCCCCAGAGTAAGGCCACTTGCTGTCAGCCGACCACCTTAGTAAGACCACTTCCTGTCAGCCCACCCCCAGAGTAAGACCACTTCCTGTCAGCCCACCCCTGGAGTAAGGCTACTTCCTGTCAGTTCAGTGGAGTGTATATATATATGGATGTATATATAGCAAATAACACATGTAGTCAACCCACGCGGTGCAATTTGTCCTATGGTACCTCTGTACAAACACTAGTTTGCTTTGTGAATTTGTCCTGGAACATTATTTCATGCGAGAAAGACCAAATTTAGGTTGAATTGAAGATACAGATCAAAGTCTAAGAAGCACGCTCTATAGACACAGCCTTTCTAGGGATGAACATGAGTAACTCACTGAGTGGCAAGTGCTCAAATATGAATATAGTACTCTAAATTACCTTAAAATAAACATGGGAGACAAATCAGTCTTTCATTACCATAATGCAGAAACATTTTTAACGGAGGAGTGCGGTTGACAGCCAGCGGCTATGTTTCATAGTACAAGTCCAACACCAACAGTGAAGCTGGCGCTCAGTGGAGGACAGGAGAATTAAGCCACATTTTTCTGTCACTGTGTCTCGTGGTTGGCAAATGACATGGCCCAGATTCTAACCAGGGTCCTGCCCCCCCCACACACACACACCCTGGCAGTGTAGTGTAATGGTTAGGGAGCTGGGCTTGTAACTCAGAGGTTGCAGGTTCAATTCCCAGGTAGGCCACTGCTGTTGTACCCTTGAGCTAAAGGTACTTAAGCTGAATTGCTTCAGTAAACATCCAGCTGTATAAATGGTTTGTATGTAAAGAAATGTAAACTGTGTAAGTCGCTCTGGATAAGAGCGTCTGCTAAATGACAAAAAAGAAAGAAAAAAAATATATATATTTGAGGACTTCAAGTAGGACAATGAACCGTAGAACTGGGAGGTCACAGAATTGTACCACTGTTTTTGAAATCTTACAGTAATAATTTACTGTAAAGCATACTGGACTATTCCTTTAACCATCTATCTCAATGTTTTTTCTGTGTGTTTGTGTGTGTTCTCTGTAGACGCTACAAGCTGGAGGGAGGGGGGCGGGAGGAACCTGCACCCTGTGATGGAATTGGAGGGCAAGAGCACTGGGCAGGGTGAGAGCGGGACACCTGCCATCTCCCCTTCTGTCACCGCCCCCTCTGCCCCCACCCCCTCCCCCTCTGTCCCTGCCCCTGCCCCTACTGTCTCCGCCCCTTCCCCTTCCTCCACCCCCACCACGACCACTCCTCCGGACGCCAAGGACCCCGTTGTCCGGCCCGCCCTGCCCCAGCGCAGGGGCCTGGTCTCTGCTCTGCAGAACCTGGGCCAGCAGCGCCACCCCACCCCCGTCTACCACGACATGCTGCCCGCCTTCGTAAGTCCAGCATCTGGTCTATCGCCACCTTCGTAGCCAGGCTTTGTGTGTTAAAGCAATCTTTGTGTTGGGCTATTTCACAGTGTGTTAAAGCGATGTTTGTGTTGGGCTCTTTGTGTTGGGCTATTTCACAGTGTGTTAAAGCGATGTTTGTGTTGGGCTGTTTCACGGTGTGTTAAAGCGATGTTTGTGTTGGGCTGTTTCACGGTGTGTTAAAGCGATGTTTGTGTTGGGCTGTTTCACGGTGTGTTAAAGCGATCTTTGTGTTGGGCTGTTTCACAGTGTGTTGAAGTGGTCTTTGTGTTGGGCTGTTTCACAGTGTGTTAAAGTGGTCTTTGTGTTGGGCTGTTTCACAGTGTGTTAAAGCGATCTTTGTGTTGGGCTGTTTCACAGTGTGTTGAAGTGGTCTTTGTGTTGGGCTGTTTCACAGTGTGTTAAAGTGATCTTTGTGTTGGGCTGCTTCACAGTGTGTTAAAGTGATGTCTGTCAGGCTGTTTCACAGTGTGTTAAAGTGATCTTTGTGTTGGGCTTTTTCACAGTGTGTTAAAGCGATCTCTGTGTTGGGCTGTTTCACAGTGTGTTAAAGTGATTTCTGTCAGGCTGTTTCACAGTGTGTTAAATCGATCTCTGTGGAGGGCTCCCGGGTTGCGTAACGGTAAAGGCACTCACCCGGAGTGCAAGTTGCCCACTGTGGCCGGGGTTTGATCCAGCCCGGCTCTGGCCGGGAGCCCTGTTCGGGGGCGCCGATTGGCTGTCTGCCCCAGAGGGAGGGAGTACGGAAGCCGGCAGGAGCTCGCTGCATGCAACAGTGGTTCTGTGTGTATCGGAGTTACGGTCGACAGCTTGGCGAGTTCCGTCTTGGAGGAGGCGGTTCGGGATCCTTGTCACTGCCACTCCCAGGGTTGCAGCGGCGAGCTTATAGTACGAGGGTAGGGATAGTTGAATTAGAAATAGGGTACAATTGGCTACCAAATCGGGAGAAAATCAGGAACCATTTTGAATTGATTGATGTCATCTGTTTCACAGTGCATTAAAACTGATTGCTGGTTTCAGATGTGCCCCAAAGAGCCGTGTGACGCACCACTGGTCTCAGAGCGCGGCCCCGCCGCAGTGATCGCGCCAGTACGCTTTGAGGCGCGGCCCTCCTTCAAACCCCAGCGCCCCGCCCCGGAGCCCATAAAGTAAGCGTCACTATATTATAACAACAATCATAATATATTTCACTATATAACCATATATATTTTTAATATGAAAATATTAAGACAAGAACAAGAGGACATCCATCAATGTCAGAAGTGCACACAGCCTTAAGCTGCTGGCTGAAGAGGGCTGACGTGATTGGCTGACATTAATCTATGACTTCTAACCCCGCAGCGGTGAGGTCAGGAGAGAGAGCCGCTTCGCCTGTGGCCCGTCGTCCCGCCCCATCCGTCGCCCTAGCGACCGAGCCCCCCGTCCCGCCATCGTCAACCCCGCCCACCTGAGGGACCTGGATGACCTGGACAAGGACTGCGAGGACGGCTGGGCAGGTGGGGAGCGCGAGCCGCATGCACAACAGCGCAGTCGCGGAGGGCACACAGGGCCTGCCTTAGCAGTCACAGGCCCGGAAGTGCATCTGGCGCCAAGCAGTTGGTGTCTATGGCTACATAAGGGTATACATAAGCTCGTCTTGCAGCCTGTGCATGTGTATCTCCGTAAAGCACTTGGTGTTCACTTCTTTCAGGCTGAGGTAGGCCAAGTGAGGTTACCTTGAATGCAGTGCGGTTCAGTCCAGTGTATTTGTCCAGAAAAGCCAAGAACATGTTCAAACAAGTGTTAAAAGTGTCTGGCTGGAACTGACGCTCTGCAGGGAATGCAGCCCTCCAGGGCAGGGTTTGAGTGGCCGGCTCGGGGTGCCTTGTGTCTGCGTAAGCGATCCAGTCTGCTTTCCTGCGCAGGTCTCCATGAGGACGTGGATTACGGTGAGAAACTGCGATTCAGTGACGAGGAGGAGGATCGTTCCCCCGGAGAGAAAGGCAGGAAGTGGTGAGTTTGGCCTGTTCACTGCTCACTGAACTTTTGTGGAGGATGTGATATAGCTCTGCTTTTATGAACTTGATGGTTGACCTTTTGAAAGCAATTTTTATCCTCTTTTTTTCCCTTTTTCTTCCATGTGTGGTATATGTGCGTGCGTGCGTCCGTGCGTGCGTGTGTGTTGTGTGTGTGTGTGTGTGTGCGTGTGTGTGTGTGTGTGTGTGTGTGTGTGCGTGCGTGCGTGCGTGCGTGCGTGCGTGTGTGTGTGTGTGTGTGTGTGCGCGCGCTTGTGTGTACACATATATTTGTGTGTGTGTGAATGCCTGTGTGTCTGCGCCATGGGAGCAGGTTGCCATGGGGAAAACAATGCGAGCGGCAGGCCTCCCTCCGCTCAGGGGAGGGGCCCCCACCTTCCTGGCGCCCCCCTGCAGAGATCCAGGTAAGAGCTCAGGAGGACCAGCAGTGCTAAGAGGCAGTAAAGGATGTGCGTCGTGTTTGTCTTGTATTTTACTGTTTGTCTTGTGTTTGTGGTTCTGTGTGGCTCAGTAGGTTGAGCACGGCGCTGACAACACTTAGGTTGTGGGTTCCATTACCATTCGGACCCCATATGCTGAAAGATGTATGCAGCCACTACTGTAAATTCCCTGGCATATGTTATGTTACTTGGTTATGTATTTTTATTTTATTTTTATTAATAATTTGGTTGGGTCTAATTCTCTGGGCTGTGGTGTCACTGCCCTGAGGCTGGTTGTTAGTTATGCTCGTAGGTATTTGTGTATTGAGTCTCAGGACTCTTCCCGGTGTTCATATCTTGGCTTTTCAGGGCTTTAAAGTGGCGAGTGAGGATTGCTCATTTATAGGTGTTTCTAAAATCTTGTGGCTCTTTTTTCCACTGTTAATCAGTGATGGATATCTCCCTAATTCCGTCCTGCACGCATTGTTGTGTGTTTTCGTCTGCACGCCTCTCTCGCTCTTTCTCCCCTCTCACCCCTCCCCTCTCTCTCTGTCAGGAGGAGAGGGAGGAGCCCAGGAGGGGGCAGTGCCCCTCGCCGGGGTCGTCGGAGGCAGAGGAGCGGACTCGTCAGAGGCGCGAGGAAGGGGAGAGGAGGGACGTCTGTGCCTCCAAACTCAAAGAGCCGGACGAGAAGAAAGAGGGCGAGAGAGACCTTGAGAACCGCCCCCCCTCACCAAACCTGCCTCTCTCCAGAATCCGCCCAGACACCTGGCAGTACACAGCCAAAGGTGGGCCACACCGCACTGCATTATGGGATGCTTGCAGCACTGCACAGGATTATGGGATGCTGTAGGTGGTCTTTTCAGGGATGCCTGGAAAAGATTATTTGTGGTGACATGAAACATCAGAATTCCCACAATCCATTGCATAACCTCAAAACATGGCGGTGAATATGAACAGGCCGAAGCCTTTGTGTAGTTGTGTGTGAAGGCTAGTGCGAGTGAAGTTGATTCCCTGTGTGTGGAGGCTAGTGCGAGTACATTTCATTTTTACATTTTAAGCATTTGGCAGATGCTCTTATCCAGAGCGACTTACAAGATGTGCATTAATACAAGGTAGGAACAATCATAGTTGGCGCAAGTGAAGTTGATTCCCTGTGTGTGGAGGTTAGTGTGGGTGTAGTTGATTCCCTGTGTGTGGAGGCTACTGTGGGTGTAGTTGGTGCCCTGTGTGTGTGTGTGTGTGTGTGTGTGTGTGTGTGTGTGTGTGTGTGTGTGTGTGTGTGTGTGTGTGTGTGTGTGTGTGTGTGTGTGTGTGTGTGTGTGTGTGTGTGTGTGTGTGTGTGTGTGTGTGTGTGGTTGACATCTCTCTGACGTGTGTTCGCAATGATGTTGGTGAAACTTGTGCTGGGAGAATATCCAGTTTGTGATTTGTTGTGGAGGCGACCGGTTGAAATGACTGAGTCCGTGTTTTGTTTCCTTCTGTGTAGAGTTTTCCGAACTGCCATCTGGGCAGAACTCCAGGCAGGACTGCGGTGAGGCCAAAACGTTGGGAGCCCATTACCGCGCCGACGACAGGGGCCCTACGGAGACATCCACCGTCCCAGAAAGCGGAAGGTTCCAGAAGTCTCTCCCTCCTCGCTTCCAGAAGCAGCAGGTGAGCATGCCTGCGGTCTGAAGGACAAGCCCTAATCTCCTAATCCCATAATCCCCTTGGAGGGGCGCTCAGCATGTGGCAAGAAGTGGAAATTGGCAGGTGCTTTCGTGGATCTTGTGACATTGTGACATCTGGCTCTCAGTATCGAAAAATCACATCTCGTTGTGATTATAACAGTGGGATGTGACTCATGATAGTCATAAATCTGCTAATAGATGTTGGGCATCGAATATGAAATAAGCAGCATGACCTAAACATTGTCGGGATCAAGAATGCAGTCCCAGAACAACTCAGAATCTCCTTTGACAAATCATTTGATACAGAAATATATTTATGATTGATTTCTTTGGGTCTAGGTTAAGATAGTTATATAAGGTTTAGTAAACTGATGTTAACCGCCTTTTAAATATGTAAATATGTATGTGTAATAACCAGTTTATAAATGATAACTCTTAACTATAAAAAGTTGTATTACTATTATTTAATACAATTCTTATTATTATTGTTTTTCTATTCCATTTGTGAAATGGCCCATGCTGGTTCCTGGGACAATGTGAATGGCTGTCTGTTCTGTGATGTCACTAGGATCAGCTGTATGAGGCGGCGCAGTGGCCGCAGTCTGGGCGGCCTGCCAACCCCCCCCACGGGTACTGCCCCTCCCACATGCTGGGGTTGGACCCCCGCTGGAGGATGATGCCCCCGTACATGGACCCCCGCGGGGCCCAGGGGCGCCTCCTGCAGGACTACTATCCCCCTGCACTACACTCAGGTGCTGACCCTGCAGTGACCCCCATTTCTCTCACAACGGGTAGGGTGGTTAGGGAATGATGCCTGTCACCAAAGGCTCGCTTGTTGGCCAGTACGAGCTGGTTCCTCCTGCATAGGGGTGTCTGAGTAAATAAAGGTGATTTATTGCGTTGGTGTGCACACAAAGTTTGATTGAAAACATTTACCTGTTACCCTGAAGTGAAGTAATCACTACCGTTTATATGATTAACTTTAGTCAGGAGAGAGAGAGAGAGAAAGAGGTTTGGCTGAAATAGTGTCACCTTGCAGGTTGTTGGTCTTATTTTGTGGTTATTTCCTCTTCTTGTGCAGGTGTGATGAAGCAGGCGATTCCACAGGATCACCCAGGCAGCCCTGGCCCTGGCTCTGCCTCAGACGAGAGTTGCCATCCCAGAATGCACCAGGAGAGACCAACAGAGCCCTACCCATCATGGGAGCAGGAAAGCTACCCCAGCGCCCAAGCCAGGAGCCTCACCCCCCTGTACCGGAGACTGGAGAACGGCAGGGACATCGGTCACTCTGATGACAGGTCAGAGAGGGGGGCTAAACTTGCATGGCAGTGTTTGTTCCTGTGGGACAGAGAGGTTAAAGCTGTGTGACATTGTGTGTTCCTGTAGGAGAGAGGGATTAAACGTGTGTGTTCCTGTAGGAGAGAGGGATTAAATGTGTGTGACGTTGTGTGTTCCTGTAGGAAAGCGGGGTTAAATGTGTGAGACATTGTGTGTTCCTGTAGGAGAGAGGGATTAAATGTGTGTGACGTTGTGTGTTCCTGTAGGAGAGAGGGATTAAACGTGTGTGTTCCTGTAGGAGAGAGGGATTAAATGTGTGTGACGTTGTGTGTTCCTGTAGGAGAGGGGGATTAAATGTGTGAGATATTGTGTGTTCCTGTAGGAGAGGGGGTTTAAATATGTGTGACGTTGTGTGTTCCTGTAGGAGAGAGGGATTAAATGTGTGTGACGTTGTGGGTTCCTGTAGGAGAGGGGGATTAAATATGTGTGTGACATTGTGTGTTCCTGTAGGAGAGGGTCTTTAACGTGTGTGACGTTGTGTGTTCCTGTAGGAGAGGGGGATTAAACGTGTGACATTGTGTGTTCCCACAGGAAGGAGCGGCCTTGCTCCCAGGACACGTACGAGGAGTTTGCAGATGGCGAGGACCTCCCTCCCCAGGGGTGTGGTCAGGGCAGGACGCCGGGGGTGGCGCTTGAACCCTCCTCACAAAAGGAGTCCCGCACTGAAGCCCACTCACCCAAGGGACGCGCCTCACCCGGCAGTCCAGACTATCCGCAGCCCGACCCCAAAGAGCTGGGCTATGGTGGGAACGGCATAGACGGCAGGGCGTCCCGGGACCAGCAGTGTGAAAGTGCGGACAGAGATGGGGGCGGGGCTGACCTCTGGAGGAACCAGGGGCCCCAGAAACAGGACTGGGGACTCCAGTCGCAGTGGGCAGACCCAAGCGTGGCCTCCAGCGTTGGTGGGAGGCCCTTGGCCCGCCGCATAGGGCCCATGAGGAGGCCGGTGCTGAAGGCCCTGAACGTGGAGGACAAGGAGAATGAGAAGCCCACGCCCGAGGCGGCGAACAGGCCCGTCCCGTACAGGTTTCTGGAGAGGGAAGCCATTGTTGACGCGTACGACCTGAAGCTGGACTCCGCCTCGCCCCCTCTGGGCAGGAGGGGCCCTTTGGCCCTGGCGAAGGAGAAGAGCCCTGTCCCTTTAAGGGCGGAGAGATCCGACAGCCCCACTGACGATGGGCCTGTGGGGAGCTGCTTGGAGAGAAACAAGACAGAGAGGCCCCGCCCAGAGAGGCCCCGCCCAGAGAGGCCCCGCCCAAGAGGCCCCACCCAGAGAGGCCTGGGCCAACAGAGACCTTCCCGCCCCACGCCGCAGTAACTGGATCTTTATCGATGAGGATCAGGCATTTGGGGGCGTGAGAGGGGTGGGCCGGGGCCGAGGGCGGGGCTTCAGGGAGTTCAGCTCTGGAGGGGGGGGCCGTGGCGAGAACCGCTCCAGAGGAGAAGGGCAGTGGGCCAGCCGGGGGCAGGGCTCAAGTGAGGACTTGCAGAAGAAACCGCGGCGACGGAGCGTGAGCGAGTCACACAGCGAGACGTCCGAGTACGAGGAGCTGCCCAAGAGACGGAGACACAGGGGCGAGGCGGGGGCCGCAGGGGGCCCGGCCGGGGCCACAGACACCGCCGCTGTCAGGACGCTGGACAGCAGGGACTCCTGGAGATCCAATAGGCTGTACTCTGATCAGCAGGGCGGCAGCAGTGAGCCCCCGGACAGAGCCAACAAGAGCAGGGCGTTCGACCGCCCGCGGCCACCACGCCTCACCAACGCGGGTTACGGCCGGGGGACCGGCCGGGACACGGCCTCCTGGAGAGGCAGGGGTGCTCAGTTTGGGGGCGCCCCTGTGCAGGAGAACTGCTTCAGTGGCGAGGCAGAGGCCTTCGCTAGGCTTCAGCTGGAGAGTGGCCCTGATGACCGAGAGGGGGAGGGCGACTGTTACCCCGACAACGACAACCCTGACAACCGGCCGCTGAGGCGGCGACGCCCCCCCCACCAGGACAAGCCCCCCCGCTTCCGACGCCTGCAGCCAGACAGCGCCCCCGCCACGCCCTGGGTGGGGGAGGGGCAGCCCTGGCCTGAGCGCTCCACGGGTGGGGGGGAGTTTGGGGGCGTGTCGGAGAGCTGCGACTCTAGTGACCGGCAGGAGCAGCGCGGGGTGGCGCGTTATGGGGACACGCCCCCGGACCGAGCGCATGGCGAGCCTGGACCTGGAGAGAAGAGGGACCTCGCCAAGCGCAGCTTCTCCAGCCAGCGCCCCCTGCTGGACCGGCAGACCCGCAGGGGGGATCCCACCTCGCTGGAGGGAAACGGGGCCTGGCGGAACGAGGGCTGGCGGAATGCAGCGCCCCCTAGCTGCAGGAGGTCAGGGCTCGAGCGTTGCTTTGTCCTGCATGAATCAACATGTTAATAGACTGAAGGAGTTGGGTAGCCTTTAATCTTTCAGCAAGCCTGTCATGTGTTAGAATGAGAGTGATGGAGACATTGTGGCACCGTAGATTAGAGTTAGAAGTCCTTTGCAGTCAGGTCCAGTAGATTGTAAACCCCAGGATTTTAGTCAAAATGGCAATATTTCAGTCGGTGGGATCACAGGACTGTTTCAGGACCTGTAATCAGTGTGACCTGAGGATCAGCCTGAATTGAATATGAACGCAGGAGGGGGTCATTAAAATGAATTCTCTGTGTAAAAAAACAGGAGTCCAGAGGTGACGGACACACGGATGAGCTCCGGCGTGGTCCACAGTGGGTCAGAGCATGAGGACATGCCCCCCAGTGTCCTGCTGGAGAAAGAGCCAATGACTGGAGCTGTGAAGGGGGAGAAGGCGGAGCCTCAATCTCAGTACGAGCACAACGGCTACCTGGGTAAGTGTGACAGGCAAACGCACAGGACAGTTAATGTTGACGTATCTTCAAAGCTGTTTGACGAGTAGTGGTTTAATCTTTGTTTGGTAAATGCCAAGGTCGCACTTCTGTAGCATCTGTTCATCTGTGAAGCTTTGATTTTGTTTTGTGTCATGTACTTCTCTCTCTCCCTCCTACACTCTCTACTCCACTCCTCCCTCTCTCTCCCTGCCCTGCCAGTTGAAGGGGAAGCCAGCGTTGCTGTCCCAGGACCAGAGGAGCTCCCAGAGGCGTTCTCCATAAAGCAGCATCGGCAGCAAGAGGAGGCATGCAGGAGGACCGAACAGCAGGGGGCGATGGTGAGTTCCAAGACCAGCTCAATACACAGGACGGTTCGAGACCAGCTCACTACCACCAGATACGCATTTATAACACGTAACAAATAGTAACAAACGGTTACTCCAGTTCTTTTGAGTGGCACAAGCCTTTCCTTTTGAAAGCTTTGATAGAATCATTAGACTTTTTTTTATACCACTTATAATTTATACCAGGTGTGCACAACTCCAGTCTGGAGGGCCGGTGCGTATGCTCGTTTTTGTTCCATTCTTCTGCCTTCATTTTCTAAACGGCTGTATACATCAATGCTGGTTCGCTCCTATACCGGAGCCCAGTGAAACGTTTTCACATGTGCAGCCTACAGCTGATTGGCCTAATTAAATAATTAAGTTAACAGAAGTTGGCATGAAATCCTGAAACGGATCCGCACCCGAATTGCATGCAAATTCTATATCAGTTGATTGAGTAGTCCCTCCATTTTTGAAAATGAATAAATAAATAGCTACGCACAGATCTCTCATTGAAACCAATCTACGTCAGCAGAGCCTCCAAAAAACAGGTATGAGAGCTCCCTCCTGGCACGGCGCAGCGCTGCATGGCCCTCTAAGAGAGGTACCCCTCCTCTCAGCTGCCAGCCAGCACTAAAGACCTGAGTTATTATCAATCATGTTCATGGAGAGTATTCATTTGCAGTATATTTCTTGTGCTTATGCAAAATATGCCCCTTGAAGCAGTTTCATGCCTACAGCTGATAATATTTTGGACTGGTTTGACTGAGGGTTTGACTGAGGGTTCATTTGCGTTGACTAACTACACTCTACTGTACAGTACCCACAACAGGACGATGTTTCAGATGCAAATTTCAACCAACAAAAGGAGTGTTGAGATATTGGGTGTGCAGTTTTCTGCTCTGATAATTGTTACTCTCCCGACCGCTGCAGGTGTCTGTGAAAGCCCGGGGGGTCGCCTTGACGATGCCCCCTCGCTTCGCCAAGAGCCAGGGCAGCATTTCCCTGGAGCAGCCAGAGGAGACGCTGTCCTCCAGCAACCGAGGCAATGAGATTTGGGAGACCAACACAGTGGGTAAGGGCTGCGACTGTCATCTCCACTGGACCGATGGTGTTCCCGCCGGTTCAGAGCGCAAACGACAGCGCTCTGCCGTCACCAGCGAGCCTTGTCACAGTGTGACTTTTAGCGAGGATTGGGCTGTTCTCGAGTTCTAACGTGCTGCTCTTGAGTAATTACTGAGACGTGATGTTATTGAGCGATTAGAGAGACCTGCTGCTATTCAGTCATTTGGCAGACATGCTTTTATTGAGCCGTAATGGAGAGACGCGCTGTATCAGAGTTGGGTCTTATCTGCTGTGTGCCTTTCTTCCAGTTCTGACAGTCCAGTCCTCTAGCGGAGACTCCTGGTCGAAGCCGGCGGCGTATCCCGGATCTGACCCCAACTCAGAGGTGTGTGACCTCACGTTCCCACGTAGACTCACTCACACATAGACTCACGTGCCAACTAACGCATAGTCTACGCAAGGAGTGAGTCTGCATGGCATTTACATTCTACATTTACATTTTAAGCTTATCCAGAGCGACTTACAAGATGTGCATTAATACATGGTAGATGTAAGTGTAACGCATAGACTTACATCTACATATTTTCAGCATTGTGCGTGTGTGTGTGTGTGTGTGTGTGTGTGTTTTCATTCAGAAGTATCGGCCAAATATAATGGACAAAGGTAGGGACCCTTCGCTTAGGAAATGGCTCCCTCACAAGCTCACATACCGTGCACACATGAGCCCAGTGCCTCCCACTTCCTTTTAAAGCAGTGTTACGTCCCAGCGAATAGTTGAGCAATAGCTGGTTTTAAAGCAGCGCTCCGGTCTCTGTGTGAATAGTTGAGTTTTTATTCGTGTTTTACGCTGCCCCTCCGTGTCCCCAGGTGTTTAAAGGCTGTCTGACGGACAGCGGCATTGACCTGAGCACCGAATCCCAGGGCTCCTCCGCCAGCTCCTCCCAGAGAAGCTCCCCTTACGGCACCCTGAAACCCGACGTCTCCAGTGGCCCCAACCCCCCCAAAGACCTGCCGCCCAGCGTGCCCCAAAACAAGGTGCAGTGAACAACGCGCTTACCTTTTCAACAAGGTGCCGCGTACGCCGTCATCTTTTAAACAAGCCGGAGTGAACGCATTACTTTCAAAACAAGTCTGCGTCTGCACGTTTGTTTGTTTGTCAGAGATCTCCGACACGACCAGGGCGTAGGGGGAGGTTGTTTCAGGGCCTCTCGGAGAGGCTCTCTGTAAAACGATGAGCCATTTCATATGGGCGGCAGTGTCGCGTAACGGTTAGGGAGCTGGGCTTATAACTCAGAGGTTGCTGGTTCGATTCCCAGGCGGGGGCACTGCCGTTGTACCCTTGAGCAAGGTACTTAACCTGAATTGCTTCAGTAAAATATCCAGCTGTATAAATGGATTTTATGTCAAGAAATGTAAATGCTGTAAGTCGCTCGCTCTGGAAAAGAGCGTTCGCTAAATGTCTAAAATGTCAAATGTAATTTCTCTTCCTCTGTCGCAGGATGCCGATGCCATCCCAGACCAGAGCAAGGAGCACAAGCCAGGTCCGATCGGGAACGAGCGCTCTCTGAAACACCGCAAGGGCCCAGAGGGTGCCGAGCGCCGGCAGAGCCCCATCGCTCCTGGCAACGGCGTGGACGACGCCATCGCCGTGCCCCCCATTGAGTTTGGCGTCAGCGCCAAGGACGCGGACTTCAGCCTGCCCCTAGGCTCCGCCCCCGTCCCCGCCTCCAACCCCGTCGCCAAGCTGCACGACACACTGGCCAGCAACGTGAGCGCCCCTGTCGATCCCCGATTCACTAGGCCCCACCCACTGTCACATCCCCAATTCACTAAACCCCCTCCACCATCGGTTTTCATTTATTCAGATTAACACAGTGAAGCCAGATCAAACTTTGTTGTACGAGTTTGGATTTACATCAGCCTTTCAGAGATTTACAGAATATTATTTCATATAACGGTAACTAGTTATTTCATGGTAAACCTTAAAGATTGTGAATTTTATCAATGTTTGTGATATGTTTTTCAAGAAAGTCCCGGAGAAAATAAAGTCCCGGAGAAGGCCCTAAGGAGCTGTTATGTGCGATGTTGTTCGATGACTGTAAGCGATGTGACGTAACAATGGTAACGGGCTGCGTGCCTCCCCCTGATGTGTCCGCAGGGGATTCACATGCTGCGCCGAGACCACCTGCACCCCGCCATGGCCCTGAACCCCCTGAGCTACCCCAGCACCGACCTCTCGCTAAAGGTCAGTTTACATGCATCTCAATTTGAAGCTGCTCCAAACACTTGCAGTTGTCAATGCCTGGAACAACTTGCCAGGTCGGGTAGTAGAGGCAGAAACACTTGGGCTATTCAAGTCCAGGCTAGATGCAGTACTAGATACTCTTTAGATTAGGACATGACGAGCCTAGGTGGGCTGAATGGCCCGTTGCCGTCAATATGTATTCTTATAGCTGTTTCTGTCCATGTGGCTCTTACTATGGCTATAGGTAAGTTAATCCGTTTTTCACCGCCTCTCTCAAGAAACTGCAGTTCCTTTCAGATCCTCAAGGCGCTCTAGGCACTCTATTTTCAGTAATTAGTGGCAATTACTCAAATGAACGTGACCAATGATACAATTAAGTGCCAATTGGTGTACAATTAAGTGCTGGTGCAAGGGCGCAAGTCTACAAATTGAAGTTTTTACACCTCTATGACAAGTCATGAAAGAGGAAACGACAAATTATCTGACAATGATCAAATTCAACACCAAAATAACAATTTACAATAACAATTTTGTTCTTTATATTTTTATTTTGCCTTTAGGCTGTCAAAAAAACCAATTTTTTTCACCTTTTGCTTTCAGTTGTTTTTATAAGTTTGTGCAGTTTAAAAATATCCGCCCACTCATTTCGACATATCAGTTTCTTTGCTCCAGGATGGGCCTGATGTGTCCTACAGAAGTGTCAACAGACATATTTTCACAATTGAAAGCAGTAGCCTACTTACAAATCAATCAGTATGATTACGTGTGGGTGTGTGCAGCACCAACTGCTGACTAGTCTACAACACTGCAATACGCACATCATTTGTGAAAATTGAATGATTACTTGATATCGTAATGCTTTGATTGCTTAACAAGTAGCTTCAGAAAGTCCTCCATCAACCTCTTGGTGTTGAAGGACGGTACTGCAGGTTCCTGACAGAGGTGGTGAAAAATGCATGCTCTTAGCTATAGATAGAGCCAGCCCAAGCACTGGCAGGAAAAATTGGGATGAAAGTAGCTCATGGATAGGGTAAGCTGATCCTGGATCTGTCGTAATGCAGAACGTACATGTGGTGTGGCTTCTGTCCTATCTCAGATGGAGTCGGCGCGGAAGGCCTGGGAGAACTCCCCCTCCCTGTCAGGGCAGGGCCCCCCTGGGGCCGCAGGGTCGGGCCCCCAGCCCCCCTGTGGCACGGGATCCTCCAGCGGAGTCAGCTACAGCACATTTGGGGGCGTGTCCATGCCTACCATGCCTGTGGTTTCGGCCGCCCCCTCCGTCTCCCTGGCAGGTGAGTCCCCATCCAGTAGAGGGCAATGTTATGCAGGAGGTGTGCAGCACATATAGTGCTGTTATTTATGAATGAACAGTAGTACAGCCCTCTCACGTCACCGCTGCCTCCACCCTCAGACAGATGGCACTAGCTGAAGCATGTACTCCCCTATTACACACGCCAATCTACACACTATACTACAAGCCATACAGTAATGTAACTAGCATTACATTGCTAGTTACTAGAGAACTAGCACCAGGACCTCTCTAGTAACTAGAGAACTAGTTACTAGTTCTCACCAGGAGAACTAGCACCAATCATAGAGACACATCTCTCACTAACATCTGTTAACCTGTAAGTACCTGGTGAGTAGCTAGGGGGTGCTTATGTGGCTTGTAGACCCCTGACCAAATTATAACCACCCTACACTGGAGGAACAAAGCCAGCTGTGTCCTCCAGCTGCAGACTCCCAGTCACAGTCCACAAATGACGTAGAAGTGATGCGGCAGAGACCGGAACCTGAGATGTCTGGACTGTGGGGCCCAGCTTGTACTTGTGTGTGATCTACCCTGGGGACCGTCGAAAATTGTGACCCCTGTTACCTCTCCACAGGCAACCATATTCCCCCTCTGTACTTGGATGGGCACATGTTCCCCAGTCAGCCACGCCTTTTACCTCCCACTATGACTCCACCACACAGCTACCAGCAGGTACGACTTCTTTGCCCTGTGTGACCCTATATGACCCTGTGTCTGTGACTCTGTGTCTGTGACCCTGTGTGACTGCGTCTCTGACTCTGTCTGTGACACTGTGACGGTGACTTTGTGTGACTGTTCTGTGGCCCTATATCAGTGATGCTCACTTAGGCTCATAGTCTGCTGTCATAACTCTTGCCTGTGTGTATCAGGCAGTGACAGTCTGCTGTGAATCTGGAAGCTTCACTTCACTGTATTGCAAACTGCATGAACAATTACCCAATTACTCCCTCTCTCCAGCAGATCCCCATGTCCCTGCACACCTCTCTCCAGGCTCAGGCGCAGTTAGGGATGCGGGGAGGTGTACGAGGGGGGCTCCCTGTCTCTCAGGCCCAGGACATGTTCAGCTCTATCCCACCTTTCAGGTAGGAGCCCCAACAGTTCTCCGAACGCCCACAGATTGGAAAGGCAGCAGATGACTGAGACAAACAGCAGATCAAACTCCATTCTCTCTGGGAATGCTGGGAAGGATATTGCTTTGCACATTGGGAAATGTAATTTCAGAAAGCTGAAAGCTTCAGGAAGGTGGCTTATCACAAACGTGATATGCTGGATTCTGTGTTCTACAAAGGAAACTAGGTCATGGGCTTTTAGTTCACATATTCCATTTTTATGATTTAAAAAAATAATATATCCTTTATTGATTCGGGAATCCTCCGTGAACCCTCCACCCCCAGGTCCCAGGTGTACATGCACCCGAACCTGTCCCAGGCGAGCCCAATGTTGCTGTCCGGGGGCACCCCCATGAAGGGGCCGTACTCTGCGTTTCCAGACATGCTGAAGCCCCAGAATGCATCTCACTACCAGCCCATGGGCAGCGGCCAGCCGCTGTTGTATGACGGACAAATGGGCCAAGCCCCCGGCATGGCCACCTCCCAGCTCATACAGGTAATGCAGTGTCTACAGCTGCTCCACATCTACACGTCTATACCCAGCCTACACTCACCTTCACCCTGCCTGCATCGTGGCTACACCGTGCCTGAACCCAGCCATGTCTATACCACCGCATGTGTTCCTTAGATGCACTTTATGCTACACTAGACTAGGGATGTCACGGTATGAGTTAGTGACTGTATGATAACCATCCTGAAAAATGCTGTGGTACTGCGGTATCAATGAGTAAAACAAATGCACTGATATAAATTCATTCAATTGCCCAATATTAGAATGTGTATATAGATCCGCTCAAACATTCACGTGGCCAAATGTTTACTGACTATTATTCAATACATGAACGTTCTTCAAGCTAAGGACTTATAAATATTTTTATAGAAACTGAAAAAGTTAAGTCAGATTTTTTTGTATAAAAACAAGCAAACACGCAAAAACTTTGTAAGTGTACTGTTTCAGCTTGCCAGTTAGTTATCTGCCTCATTGGTATATCAATGTCCATTGGGGTTAACATTAATTGGCTACCTAGCTAACTCGTTTTTTGTATGTAGCTAATGTTAGGCTGGCTGTTGATGATCCAACGTTGGTAAGCTAGCTAGCTAGCTATCTACCTATGTAATATAAGTATGCTGTTGTATGTTGCTGATACATATGCGAAAACATTTTTTTGTGTGGCAAAAGCTGAGGATGTATACTATTACGTTTTTAGAATAAGCCAAAATGGCTAGCTAGCAATCAGTGACTATGAATTAAGTCTGCAGGAACTGTAGCTCTTAATTACATTTGCAGATTGAGCATTCATGTGGACCACTAATGGCTTCAGTGCAGTGAAATTCTGATTTAGAGTAGTGAGGAGTCTGTAACTACGTTAACTAGCAAGCTATGACTGGTGACCACTGAACTAATAATAATGGTAATTCTTTGAGATAATCACTGTTTGTAAAAAAATAATAATAATAATTAGAAATCCTGGACTGAATTCTGTGTGAATTGGTTAATCAGTTTATGCAGGTTTAGGCGGCAGTGTTAGCATAATGGTTAAGGGACTGGGCTTGTAACGCAAAGGTTGCAGGTTCAATCCCAGGTGGGGCACTGCCATTGTACCCTTGAGCAAGGTACTTACCCTGGATTGCTTCAGTAAAATATCCAGCTGTATAAATGGATTGTATGTAAAGAAAATGTGAAACTGTGTAAGTCGCTCTGGATAAGAGCGTCTGCTAAATGCCTGTAATGTAATGTAATGCATTTCCTGTCTATGATGGGAGCAGGTGACCATGCCCCTTCCCGGCTCCCAGCTGCGTTACGGCTCGGCCCAACAGCACCTCATCCTGCCACAGTCTGTCCAGCTTCCCCAGGCCCAGAGCCTGCCCTCTAGCGCCCCCCGTAGGGTCCTGCCCAACAGCGGCCAGACACCTGTCATCACCGCATGCAGGGAGGTCAGTGGAGAAAATTATCTTTTCATATTTGGAGCAGATCATGCTTCCTGGGGTGTTTTCCTGATGTTGATGACTGCTTCCTATTATCTCCCTCTTAGACTGCCCAAGTGGATATGAAAGGCTTTCAGTTTGCAGACAAATCTGCCCCCAACCCAAACTCCTACAGGTCAGTACAGAGCTCCGCCCCCAATCCAAACTCCTATATGTTATTACAGAGCTCCGCCCCCACCCTAAACTTCTACAGGTCAGTACAGAGCTCCGCCCCAAACCCAAACTCCTACAGGTCAGTACAGAGCTCCGCCCCCAATCCAAACTCCTATATGTTATTACAGAGCTTGGCCCCCAACCCAAAGTCCTGCAGGTCAGTATGTATCTCTGCCCCCAACCCAAACTCCTGTATCAAACCATAACTGTTTTATTAACAGTAGTGTTCTTGTAACAGGGTAACAGCATGTGTTCATCTCCCCCTCCACAGGCCTGGATCTGCCAGCCCAAGTGGGACACCCTCTGGCCCAGGACACTACCCCCAACAGGTACCTGCACCACGGGCTCGAGTCTCTGTTGTGTTGGCGCGGGTCTGTGCCTACTGGTGCCTCTGTAAACAGGAGAAAATAAGAGTGCTAAAATTGTGTTAATGCTTAACATAGAGGTACATTTGTAACTGTTCCAGAGGGCGTTACTGGCCCCACTGGCCTGGAACATAATTAACTCCATTTACATTTTAAGCATTTAGCAGCTCCCTTCTGCAACCAAGGAGGGGAACTCATTGAAATCATCTGATGTAGTGCATTGGTTGCAACAAAAACCTTCATACACTCGGCCCTCGATGGAATGAGTTTGACACCCCTGCTTTAGACTGTCAGTTGCTACCTCAGTTCTCCGTCTGGAACATTCGCCTCACCAAGTCAAGGCTTGCGACGCCTTCTATATCACACCTCCTATTCGGAATAGTAGCCTATTTTCCAAATAATTTGTCATTTGCAGTCGAGAGAAAAATTCTCAAAACATAATTTGTTAAGGGAAGCCTAAGCTATGTAAAACAATTATGTTTTACATTTTACATGTTTGAAGTGCACTGGCCTGAGTGGACCATTGAAAAGCTTAATTCACTGGCCCAGAGGGCTTGGAAAACATTGCCAGTGGGTCAGGTTGAGCCCTGGTTAACGGCTATGTCTGCCTCTCTCTCTCTCTTTCTGTCCCTCTCCCTCGCTCCCTCTTCCCCTTGCTCTCATATCCCTACCTCCCTCTCGTTCTTTCCCATCCCACCCAACCCCTCCCGGCCGCCTCAGGGCAGGATGGTGATGCACATGCGCCCCCCCACCTCCAGCCCCTTCCCCTCCCCCATCCAGCGCCCTGCCCTACAGGTCAGCAAACCTGTCACCATCTGCTCACCCCCGTACCCAGGCCCCGCCCACCAACCACTTCCTTACACCGGCCCCGCCCACGAGCTTCCCCCTGCCGCCCCTCGTTCAGTGGCCCCCGACTCTGCCCCTGTGGGGCCCGAGGAAGGCATGCAGGTGAGCCCATCTCTCCCTCTGGGGCCTCTCCTTCCAGCCGCTCCTCTGTGTTTAGCTCCTCCTGTGCAATGCTCGGGGTGGAGGCCCCCTCTTGATTCTGAGAGAGTGCCGTCACAAACTTTTCTCCTCGTCAAAACGTTTTTCTTTTAACTTTTTTTTTCTTTTTCTTTTGCTTGAATAGTGTGAAAATGTAAAAGCTATACATATTCATGTTCTATTTTCTCTCTTGTCAACACTTAACTAAGAATGATTTATACATGTTTTGCAAAGTTATGTAAGATATAATATGCCCTGTGAGGGAGAGTGCAGGATAGTTGCCTCAATGTTTTCATGTACATATTTGTGTCTGTGATCAGTGAAAATTCCCTGCTTCAGGGTTGGAGGGAGTGAGTTCCACCATTGCTGCTTGTTTTTAGGGAAGCATGTGGTCTGGGCTGTGTGTCCTCAATTTGTCTCATGGTAGGGGATGGGAGCAGTGCTCTGAATCATATTGGCTAATGTGTGTGGAGAAAGAGCAGTGCACTGAATCGGATTGTATTATGTGTGTGGGGAAAGGGCAGTGCACGGAATCTGATAGGTTTATGTGTGTGGGGGAAGAGCAGTGCACTGAATCTGATTGGTTTATGCCTGTGGTTGAGTGCCGGTTTCCTGTCCTGTTGACATGCAGGTCCCGCGGGAGGTCCTGCCAGGGGACGGGAAGGTGGCGATGGGGGGAACGTCCAGCCAGCTGCAGGACCCACCTCCCCCTGGTCAGATTGAAGCATCCCATTCCAGCGCAATCAAGCCTCCGCTAATCAAACTGGAGCAGCGCAAGGCCTAGCCCTGCCTACCGACCACACTGCCAACTCCACACACTCCCTTACTGACCACCACGCCTCTGCCCCCTAAACTCCGCCCACCTGAGGCTGCACAGTATTTGAGAGGTGTCCAGGGGGGTGCACCTAAATATTCTCATCAGAAACTGATTATAAGAAGAAAGAAAATATATACAGCATATAAATGTATAAAGATATAAGACATAAATGTTATATATAGACAGATTAGTCCTTCCAAGCAGTTTGTTTATTTATGAACATTATAGTCAATTTAAAGAAAAGTGTAACGGTTTTAAGAAAACTTCACCTCCTGCAGTCTCTCCTCGAGAGAAAAAGGTCAGAAATTTTGTTGTCGAGCCATTCTTAACATACAGTCGTCCTTCTGGGCAGCTACACAAGGGCGACATTGGAAGAAAAGAAAAAAGAAAAAAACTCCTTCCTCAGCTTTTAAAGAGCTCTTCCTGTCTTTCTCCTCTTCAGATTTTTTGAATTTCTGTTTTTTCCTCTTAAATCTGCAAGATGACTAGCCTTCATCATTCAATTACTTTTATTTAGGAACGATATACGGACTCTTTAGGACTGCATCTGTTTTTCTGGAAGATTAAATGTCATTCGGTAATTGCGCATGGGCCCCCTCGTAGCTTGTGAACTCTGAGGAACTGCTTGGGCAGCCATCAGCATTTCACTCACTCGAAATAAATATCTTCTCACTGTATTTCTCAAGTAGAAAAACATCACAAATCATATACTTTTTATGCACATTTTATTTTATTACGCTTTGACCGAGGTTGGTGCAGTGTTTGCATGTGTTGTTTGATCAGCGTGCATTTTCCAGCAATGGCCTGTAGCCTTTCCCAGATGTGCAATCAAAGACTGTGAGTGTGCAGGTGTGTCCGTGCATACGCATGTGCATACTTGTTGTGTGCGTGCGTGTGTCATGCGTACGTTCATGCGTGGGTACGTACGTGCTTGTTGGCAATGTACGTTCGTGCATGCGTGTGTACGTACGTACTTTACGTGCATACGCACGTCCGGGCTGGGTAAGTGCCTGCGTACCTATGTGCTGGTGTATGTGCGTACGCACGCAGGTGCTTGTGTATGTGCATGCATGCATATGTACGTGCTTTTGTACTTGTGTGTGCGTGCACACGTACGTCCTTGTGTACGCGTGTTTAGTGGGGGGTTTTCGGAAGGAAGGGTTATTGGGGTTATTTGGCTGTCTTGGTTTGTAAATTACTGCCAACCAGGTTTGCTTTCTTTTGTATTTAAAATCAGAATTTCAATATGATGCAAATGTGTGGAGTATATGTACTGATGTGTTCCTCCCCTCAAGAAAGTATTGCTTTAGCTCTGGTAGATATGGGAAGGCGATATGGGAAGCTCCTTTTTATGTGTGTAGATGTATATTCCCTCGCATCCTTGTGTTCTGTGCTGGTATTTTAACAGCTCAGGGCACTCACTCACACTTCCTTTTTAAGACATTAAAGGCTATGAAAGGGTTTTATTTATTTTTATTTTTGATATGTTTTTGGATGGTTGTGTGATGATGGGGCATAAGGACTTGTTTTGTCAGTTTGGGTAAAGGCTACAGTTATAAAAAAATAACATTAACATTTATTTTTAAGCCGTAGTGGCAGGGAGTTTATACCAACACAATACTGTATCACTTCCAGTTCTTGAAACCATAAACTTACACTTTAATGCTTAATATCTTTTCTGCTATTGCTAAAATGATCACATCAGAGAACACTATTTGTACTCATAGTCGGTGTTTCACTGATATTTATACATGCATATATCTGTACAGAGTAGCATTCTGTGCTGGGGAAGGCCAAAAAAAAATCTATACTTGATTTCTATTACTGTATTTAAGTATCACTTGATACACAAATAAAATGATTTTTAGACAGTAACATTGCGTGCTCTGGAGATAATTTGTTTCTTCTGTTGGTCATGTTCATTTCATTTCATGCTCACTTTGGATGATTGTTGGACTTTAAAATTGCAGTTGACTCTGGTCAGAGTTAACCCATAAGCCCTTATCCCTTATGACATTCCTGTGACGACGGAGCATGATATGACCGTGTAATGTAATGTAATGACCAAGCAGGGCATTCCCGGGCAACTGTGAGGTCTGTCCTATCCCTGCAACACCATCTGCCCATTCAGGAGGGCAAAACCCCTTTGAGGCATGTCACCTGCTGGCCAACCACTTCTGTGCAATCTGCAGTCCACCAACAGAGCTCCTGCAGCTACTGTGACTAAGTGTAACAGAGTTTGGTTCTGCCTGCAGTGAGTTTCAAACCGAGAATCTTCAACGCAACAAGAGAGCGATTTAGCTCGCTGAGCTAAAGACTCAAGTCCCTAACTCCGGGAACTAATGGCACTCTTATCCACGTCACTTTCTGTAGCGGGCGCTCACGTCCCAGAGCACACCCGCTACATAAGGAACACGCAGCTGACAGGCAGACTGCAGGCATCCCACTCTCCGGAGTGCACAGGCATAGGGTCCTATATGCGCATTTGAATCAGACTTGGCCAGCAGCTTGGCAATGCAGTTATTCTTAGACAATTCAACTTCCAGGTCTTTATATTTATTCAGTATTTGAGTTTGTTTTTAATTGTATTGGGAAATCACTGCCTTGTTTGTGAATAAAAATTATATTGTTAACAGCCTTTTTTTAAATAATGGCCATGTGATTTTAACAGGAGAATTACAACTATTTCATTAAAATGAAAGAAGCCCACTAGGTGCTTGCTATGTTTGCTACGTGTCTAGATACTTCAGCTTGTAGCAGGTTTTATACGCTAGTTAGTATGATAATCCTAACTAAAACAAGTTGTTTTATTTTCCCTGGATTTTCCCAAATCCATATGCTCTCATTTGGATAAGGTACTTTTTCCATTTTATCTGGAAAGGGAAACCACAGGAGGTAAATACAATTTTATGTAAAATACAATGCCTGAGGGGGAACTTTGGACTTTTATATTTAACCAAATTGTTCAAATTAACCAGTTCAACAGATCTTAGAGACCCTGATAGTATATGGAATGTTGTTCCAAATTTTCTTTTAAAAAACTGGGTGGCCTAAACTTTGTATTATTGTGTCCTTATGCTGTTGGGAAACGTCCAGTCAAACTTCCTAACTTTCATGAGCAAGCTGTGCTTTGAGTCCTTCTCTACAATAATAATTACTTTGCTCACATATGTTTCATATGGAATAATGCCAATTATAGATGCAAAAATAAAAGTTTATTTTTGGATCATTGGTTTAATAATGGAATTTTACCATTTTCGCAAATCATTTGCACATCAATATAGCTATAGGCTACAGAACTTCTAGTGAAATTTAACAGTCCTGCAGCAAAAAGACTTGAGATTGTATCAAATGCAATTCCAAGTGGTGTTTTGACTTTGTGACAAAATAATGAAAACATCAAACAATATATGAATATTAATAGCTAATAAACAGTTGCTTCAATCCTTGGATTGCTGTTATACAAGTTTTTAAATGTTTCTAGTGGGATACATGTACATTTACATTTTAAGCATTTAGAGCGACTTACAAGATGTCAATTAATAGCCTACATGGTAAGAACAAGCATTGTTCGTGCAAGAGATCAGTGCAGTAATACAGCGATATACATCGTTGTTGGCAGCTGCATAACATAGGCTACCTGTAACACTGGGAAAGAAAAGATTAGTTTTTTTTTTTTTTTTTTGAGGAGTAGCCTAAGCAAGTACACATTTACAAAAAGTAAAAACAAGTCGGCAGTGGTGATGACAATTGGCTAGATGTACAAAATTCAGTGGTAGTGGAGTCTGAAACGGTGGGTTTTGAGTCTCTTGCTGAAGATCGCAAGTGATTCCGCGGTCCTGACTGAGTGCGTAAGATCATTCCACCACTGAGCGGTCAGGACAGAGAAGAGGCGAGACTGCGAGGAGCGGCTGCCGGGCGCCCGGAGGGATGGGACAGTCAGTTTGCCAGAGGAGGCGGAGCGGAGGGATCTGGCTGGGGTGTAGGGTGTGATGAGTGTCTGGAGGTATGGGGGAGCAGTTCCTCTAGCTGCTTGATAAGCCAGCACCAGTGATTTGAATCTGATGCGTGGGATATTAGACCATTCTTCAAGAAGGAAAGCATCCAGTTCTTATAGAGATGAAGGTGATGGAAATCTATGTTCCAGAACGCTACATAAAGGTTCAATTATGTTTAGATCTGGTGATTATGGAGGTCATGGAAGTTCATGAAACCATTCTTTATCGTCTTGGAATATGTGAACATCTTCAGGTAACAATGTTCGCACCATAGGGTGCACCTGGTCGCCTAAAATGGATTTGCATTCCTTGGTAGGATTGCCAACTTTCTATCAGCCAAATACAGGACAAAAGGCAGGATATTGTGGGTGAAGTGGGTATGGTGTTGTACTGATGTAAATCAACACTGTATATTGTAACAGTGACTGCTGAAGGAAGACTCAGGAAAGTTAGCTTTTTCATGATCACGCTACCAGCTTTACTACAGCAAAGCACAACCAAGAATATGAGAAACTCACATTTCCTAGACGTACAAACACAGTCACACTTACAACACCAATCCACTCAATGACACAAGGGGTGATGGGGAACTGGCACACAAGGAATCATGGGAGACTGAACACATAACAATGGCAGCCCCCACGCTTACTTAGCATACTATGTGGCTAAGCTAACATTCATTACTACTGAATTTATTTACACCGTTACAATATGGTAGGATTCTATTTTGATGTCTGATGTCTGGTATTTTGTAGGCTAATACCCAGTAGCGTCATTTCAGCAAAAGCCAAGGTATGGCAAGGGAAGGGGTGGGGGGGGGTGACATTTTTTTGTCAAATCAGTTGTGCAATAGTCAATTTTGGTGAGTTGTTTCTGTACAATTTACTTATATATTTAGGTAACATTAATAAACAAAGGAGACAACTACAGTATGTAACTAGTAAACCTATTTTTTAATTCCAGTGGATCATAATGATATAGTCTTATACAAATCTTTTTTTAGTGAAATGTAGTGATAAGCGCTACAGGACCTCATCAGCGTAAGGCACGTTAGCTAGCTAGCTTGTTAGCTTCACAATCGCGGGTGACGTTAAGTCCGTTTTTTCACTAAAATAACATATAGAACGTGTTCGTATTGACACAACATGACATGGACTTGTTCATGAATATGTTACATTTTAATCAGCATTATGGCGTTTATACAGTTTGTTTAACCCACCTGAATGAATGAGAATAACGGACAAGGTTTTTGAGTTACCTTTGTGGAGCGGATAAAATCACATAAAATTATGTGATTTTATCATGTGAAATGTAGGCTATTTCAGATTGATTTAAAATTAAAAATGTGGCTAGAAGCCAAGGTATGGCGAGTGCCATACCTTGCCATACCAAAACGACGCCCCTGCCTTTGATACTTATGGGTATTGGAAATGACTGTGTTAACAGGTATACATTTGCCCCACATCTCTTCTCCCATGTGTCAACTGTAACAGGTGCTGTGCCAAAATTCACTCCCTGCCAGAATCCCACACCCATTCTCATTAATTTATTATTTTCTGATTATTTGCAGCACAGAGGTAGGAGAACCACTAGGAGCAAGTGACCACAGTGCAGTTATTTTTTATATTTTTTGGCAAGTATTTTTAGAATACTGTGTGCAGTTCTGGGCACCGCATTACAAGAAAGATATAGAAGCTCTTGAAAAAGTCCAAAGAAGGGCAACTAAACTGATACCTGGTATGAAAGGTAAAAGTTATGATGATAGACTTAAGGCACTCAATCTATTTAAACTTAGCAAACGGAGACTTGGGGGATTTGATTGAGGTTTTTAAATTCCTAAAAGGGATTAACAAAGTAAAATACCAAAGATTTTTAAGTTAAGTGGGGTCAGCAGAACAAGAGGCCACAGGTGGAAATTAGTTAAAGGCAAATTCCGCACAGATATTAGGAAGTTTTTCTTTACACAGAGAGTTGTCAATGCCTGGAACAGCTTGCCAGGTCGGGTAGTAGAGGCAGAAACGCTTGGACTATTCAAGTCCAGGCTAGATGTAGTACTAGATACTCTTTAGATTAGGACATGATGAGCCTAGATGGGCCGAATGGCCTGTTCTCATCATTATGTATTCTTATGTTCTTATGTTCTTATGTCCAAAGAAATCCAATATGTCTGCTTAATCTGCCCTTTTCACTAGGTTTTTTGGTTTGTGTAGCTGTTCTGTGTCAGGAAAATAAAACTATCGGTTTAAGACTAATCTGGCCTGGCCACTAATTACAAACTACAAAGGAAAATGTATCTAAGGGAAGGAAATCGGGTGCTCCAGGGGATGAACTCTGAGAGTCACAGCTAAGGGCGTCCATTACCACTTTGGACTCAAACGTCAGACCTCTCCGTTTGTCACAGGGCTGGTGGCTTCTGCTTCAGACAAATTAATTCCCGTTCATGATGGCTGTGGCTAGAGGCGGATGAAGTGTGTGATTTGTAAGTGCCGGGTATGTCGAAGGTTATTTTCAGTCACGCGGATTTGCCATGATGCTCTGATGAGATACTAGATAAACGTGAGCTGCTGCAGATGGGTGGGGTCAGAAATGGTGGAAGGCGTGTGGGAGGGTTCCCAAACGTCTTGGGTGCACGGTTGAGGAGAGGTGGAAAGCACTGGGTTCTGGCTGCTGCTGTTCCAGCAGGGTGGAGACGAGACTGGAGATTCCCCAGATGGTTTTGGGATGTGCCTGATCTTTGGGCCTGTGTGTGTGTGTGTGTATGCGTGTGTGTGCCAGGCATGTACTGTACAAGCAGACAGACAATGTAAGCATATTGCATAACAAATCTTTATTTCGTTCTTTCATTAAATACAGAATATTCTAAAGTAGACAATATCATCAGTCTACAGAAACAGTTGTTAGTCAATTTATTACATTGAAATCACATTTTCAAAATAAATAACTTAAAACTACATTGGTAACATGAGATGGAACTCAAGCTGTCAACCGTAACTCCAGTACACACAGGGCCATTTTGCACGTGACAAGCTCCTGCCAGCTTCCCTCCCCCCTCCCTCTGGGGCGGACAGCCAATCGCCGCCCCCGAACGTAGCTCCCACCCAGAGCCGGGCTGGTGCAGCCGGAGAATGAACCCCAGTTGCAGTGGGCAAGAAATTCTCATACAACATAAATGTGTATAAAGCAGGATTTATCGACATATGGGACATAGAATATTAAGTGAGGTTGCATTTAGGAATTTAGTTCTTGGGTTTGGAGTCTGGAGGTGGGATCGCCCTTGGCTGTCGAACAAGGTTGTTGATCGCAAGGACTGCCAACCAAGAAAATTCCCCCATTCACTTAAAATAGGAAAATGTATTGTATTGCCTAAAGTAATGAAAACACATCAAATGTATTCCAAACGGTAATTTATTTTATTATTTTTTACATTTTGTTTCAGATTTTCCCCCCAATTAGGTAGCCAATTGTATCCTATTTCTAACTCACCTATCCATTCCCTCGTACTACGAGCTCGCCGCTGCAACCCTGCATGCAACAAGCTCCTGCCGGCTTCCCTCCCCCCTCCCTGTGGGGCGGACAGTCAATTGCCACCCCGAACGGGGACTCCGGCCAGAGCCGGGCTGGTGTAGCCGGAGAATGAACCCCAGCCGCAGTGGGCAACTTGCACTCCAGGTGAGTGCCTTTACTGTTACGCCACCCGGGAGACCCGTTCATTTATTTTTTAAGTTTGAATATTTCTCTCTCAACTTTAAACCTGTTGGGAAGATTAGTTTCAGCTGGTTGACTGAACCATAAACTCCACTAAAAAAACTGTAGAACACGTCATTATTTATCCCAAACAGCGAACATCTGTTGGGAAGATTAGTTTCAGCTGGTTGACTGAACCATAAACTCCACTAAAAAAACAGTAGAACACGTCATTATTTATCCCAAACAGCGAACATCTGTTGGGAAATTGTTTCAGCTGGTTGACTGAACCATAAACTCCACTAAAAAAACAGTAGAACACGTCATTATTTATGCGAACATCATTGTAAATGACCTCTGCTCTACTGTTAAGTGATGGTGTGCCCAGCCTAAGAAAGAGGAATTAAGTCTCCAACAGTTTAAAACCGCAGTGGCTGAAGTCCTCTGCAGGAAGGGACCGAAGGAAAATGTGGGTGACGTGGTGTACTGCCCATTTGTCACCACACTGTCCTTGCTTCTCCACATAGGAAGGCCGCTAGGCGATGCCATCTTTGGGGATGTCAGTGAGTGGCATCGCTGCTCTCTTTAATGCTTTCTCTTTTCAGGTTAAGGTGGAACCCATGTTTTGGTCGCCCACATTTCCCTTGGGAGAGCAGAGGACTTCAGCCATTTTACCCCCAACTATCAACTATCCCCCCTCATACTGCGAGCTCGCTGCTGCTGTAGCTCTGGGACTGGCGGTGACAAAGGCGCCGAACCGCCTCCTCTGAGTCAGAACTCACCAAGCTGTCGACCGTAACTCCGGTCCACACAGGGCAACTTTGCATGCAACAAGCTCCTGCCGGCTTCCCTCCCCCCTCCCTCTGGGGCGGACAGCCAATCGCCGCCCCCAAACGGGGCTCCCGGCCAGAGCCGGGCTGGTGCAGCCAGAGAATGAACCCCAGCCGCAGTGGGCAACTTGCACTCCGGGTGAATGCCTTTACTGTTACACCACCCGGGAGATCCGTTCCGTCAATTTAGTAGCCAACCCCCCCAACTATCAACTATCCTCCCTCATACTGCGAGCTCGCTGCCGTAGCTCTGGGTCTGGCGGTGACAAAGGCGCCGGAACGCCTCCTCCGAGATGGAACACACAGAAACACTCTTGTACACAGCGAGCTCATGCCGGCTTCCCCCCCCCCCACGGGGCGGACAGCCAATTGCCACCCCGAACGGGACTCCTGGCCAGAGCCAGGCTGGCGCAGCCGGGGGTCAAACCCCGACCGCAGTGGGTAACCTGCACTCTGGGCGAGTGCCTTTAGCATTGCTCCACTCAGGGGCCTACCACTGTGGTTTTAAGCTGCTGAAGACTTAATCCTTCTTTCTTGGGCTGGGCACAGGCCTAATGGTGTCTGCAGTACAGCAGCGGTACATTTACAATGATGTTCAGAATGAGAAATTTGTTCAACTGGATTTTGATGTTGATATTTGGGATAAACCATCAATTTGTTGCACTGTTTGCAGTTGAGAGAGAAAGCCTATTAAAACACAAAAAATAAATTAATATTTTGAATACAATATATGTAGGAGCCTAAATGCAGTATTTGTAATAGCCAGTAGGTGTCCTACACCTTTTAACTTTCCCTTTGCTATTCTGGTGGGAGAATGTTTTGGGGGTTAATTAGTTTGGGCAGTCAGGCATACAGAGAGAGTGGAGCCACATAGTTTTTAGACCTCTCTCTCGCTTTTTTTCTCTCTTATAAATGATTTTCATGTGGATTTGGTTTGGTAATATGACAGCTATGTATCATTGTATCATTCATTTTCTATTTTGTAAATAGTTCAAGTTTATCGAGTGGTCCTGTGGATTTTTTGATTTGAATCACAACGAAGGGGAATAGGAGAGGAGCGTCAAGCTAAGGCTTCATTCATTGGAAACCTACATTATTAGTCTAAAAACTAGCTCTGCATGGATTAATGGAATTTGTAACGGCCTGACTCACGGAAAAAGGAAACTTTGCACGGATGTTATGGTGGTTTTGGGAAGAGAAGACAGCAAACTGTAAGTCGTATCTTTCCTTAATTTGCCACGGATTGTTTGAAGCTAGCCTACGGATTGCTAGTGGAAGCTAGCCTACGAGAACGGTACGTTTGGCTGTATGTGGAAGTGGAACGCATTTTATGCGCAGCTCTTTCTAAGGTGCTTCGTTGACATTTTTACTAATTAAGTGTGGAAAATTTTGCTTGTTGATACCATTATGGATGAACGAGACAGTGGAAAACGGATAGTAAAAATGACTGAGAAGGCCGTAGAAGAGCAAGTGGCTAGACAAGTCCAGGCACGCAGGTACAAGCTATCCCAGCTGACGAGCATGGAAAAGCAAATCGAGCAGTTAATGGAAGACGATGCGAACGTCGACGTTGTTAAAAATAAATTGCGTGTTGACTTTAGTTATTTACATCAAGAATTTATAGACCTAAATTCTAGTTTGGAAAGATTCATGGCTGAGGATGAATTTTTGGATAATCAAAAGAATTGGTTTGATCCTAAAAATAAGTCAATAAACGAATTCTTCTGGAAATGTGAGGAATGGATGAAAGAGGTAATGAAACGCTCTGAGCAGGCTGAAGAGTGTGATAGACAAGTAATGCCCACAGATAGTAGGTCCACATCATCAAAAATAACCGCTAAACGCCAAAGTAAACCCGGATCACAATGTGAAAGCATATCGTCATCATCCACCTCAGTCAGAATTAATGTAGAAATGGAGCATGCATCATTAAAGGCAAAGGCCGCAGCTTTAAGGGAGAAGCTAGCCATAGAAAAGGAAGAAGCAGACTGGCAGGCAGAAAAAAGATGCAGGGAGGCTGAGCAAAAAGAATAGAAGCTGCAATAAAGGCTAGGAAGGAGATGCATGCAATGCAGACTGCTCTCGCTGAGTCGGATGCAAAAATGGAAGTTTTGCAAAAGTATGAATACACACAACAGGACATGAGCATCATTCAAGTTGACGAACAGGCTGACAAAACAAAGGTGACCACTACCTTTCAACCACTACCACGACACGACTCACTTACACCCAGTGTTAAACACAATGTTCAGACAGCAGTGCCACAAAGAGCTTCGCCTGCGCCTTACATGGAATTCAATGACGCATCAGTGCTCGATAGTGTATACAAGGCCATCTCTCAGCAAGCCAACGTCACTGAGTACCTTGTGAAGAATCACAAAGCATCATTACTTCCTGATCTCACCATTCCAACGTTCAAGGGTGACCCGCTTGAATATAAATCCTTTATCAGATCTATTGAACATGGAATTGAAGGCCGCACAGATGACAATCGTGATCGCCTACAATTTTTGCTGCAGTACACAAGTGGACAACCACATGAATTGGTTAAAAGCTGCATCCACATGGAACCTTCAGCAGGTTATGCTAAAGCAAAACAAATGCTAAAGGAGTTTTTTGGAGATGACTACAAGATAGCAGAAGCCTACATAAAGGAGGCTTTGGATTGGCAGACGATCAAGCCAGAAGATGGCGCTGCACTACAGTCCTTCGCATTATTCCTCACAGGCTGCTCCAACACAATGACAGACATTAGCTACATGGAAGACTTGGACAACACAGCTAACATAAGGGCACTGGCTAACAAGCTTCCATACAGACTCAAAGAAACCTGGAGAAAGTCCGCCTGCGACTTACAAGACAAAACAAAGAAAAGAGTGAAGTTCAAGGATTTTGTCGACTTTGTCAACAAGCAAGTTAGGTACATATTACACCCGCTCTATGGAAACCTAAAAGAAACCACCACAAGCATAAGAGACCCAGTCCGACAGAAACCAAAACCACAATATGCAGAGACACTCAAACCAAAGAAAGTATTCACAACAGCCGTTGTCCCACCCAGAACCGAAAACAATGTCAAGAAGGAAAACGACAAACAAGCAACACCAAAAACACAAACTGTCTCAGTGGACGCAAACAGCAAGCCATGTGTTTATTGCAATGGAGAGCAACACAGTCTCACAGTCTGCAGAAAACTCAAGAGCAAACCACACAAGGAAAAGATTGACTTCTTGAGAAGCAAAGGTCTGTGTTTTGCATGTCTGAAACATGGTCACATGAGTAGCAGCTGCAAGGAGAAAGTCCAATGTCAAGAGTGCTCTCGACTGCATCCTACACTGCTACACATCAACATTAAAGACTCACCAGAAGAAACAGCAAAGGAAAGTTGTGAACAACAATCCGTATCAAGTGCTCTTGTACAAATGATGGAAACCTTTGGCGTCACTGGGGCCGGTAAGGAAGATTGTGCTCTTTCAATCATTCCAGTGCATGTCAAGGCACAAAAGGGAACCAAGGCAGTGACAACATATGCATTTTTGGATCCAGGTAGCTCAGCTACTTTCGCTACAGAGTCACTGATAAACCAACTTGGCATGAATGGACGCAATACAAGCATCTTGTTGCGAACAATGGGAACTGAATCCATTGTGAACACTTGCATTGTGAAGGGAATGGAAATCAGTAGCCTGGATGGCAACCAGTTTATCGAACTTTCAGAGGTGTTTTCACAGAAAAGCATCCCCGTAACCAAAGATAATATCCCCCACCAGGAGGATGTTAACCGTTGGCCTCACCTGAAGGAGGTGAAACTTCCCTCTATCCAAGCAGAGGTTGGATTACTCATAGGAGCAAATGTTCCCAAGGCAATGGAGCCACTACAAGTGGTCAGCAGCGTGGACGATGGACCATACGCCGTGAGAACAATATTAGGCTGGACGGTAAATGGACCACTCAGAGGTGGAAGCGATACAATGGAGACAAACAAACGGACAGAAGTCACTGCAAATCGAATCTCCGTAGCCAAGCTAGAAGAGCTCTGGCAACTGCAGTTCAAGCAGGACTTTCCTGATGCTGGACAAAATGAAGACATCGAAATGTCCAAGGATGATCACCAGTTTATGAACATGGTGTCTCAATCCTCAAAACTCGTGGATGGCCAGTACAGTGTTTGCCTTCCGATTAGGAACAAGTCATCGTGCATGCCAAACAACAGATCAGTCGCCGAGCAACGTGTGCTGAACTTACGG
Source organism: Aldrovandia affinis (assembly GCA_029706075.1). NCBI lineage: Eukaryota > Metazoa > Chordata > Actinopteri > Notacanthiformes > Halosauridae > Aldrovandia > Aldrovandia affinis. Next base: position 3,255,400 of record JAINUG010000100.1, read on the forward strand.
AAAAGATTCTCTAGAGATGTCAAGTTTCATACAGAATATGTTGCATTCATGGAAGACATCCTCAAGAAAGGCTACGCAGTGAAGCTCAATAGTGCTGAATGCGAGCCAACCGAAGGACGAACATGGTATCTGCCTCACCACGGAGTCAGACATCCAGTCAAGCAAAAACTGCGTGTTGTCTTTGACTGTGGAGCAAGCTTTCAAGGAACATCGCTGAACCAACAGCTCCTGCAAGGACCGGACCTAACAAGCTCGCTAGTGGGGGTCCTCATGAGGTTCCGACAAGAGACTGTGGCAGTTATGGCCGACGTGGAGGCCATGTTCCATCAGATCAGAGTCAGCCATGAAGACACGGATTTCTTCAGGTTTCTCTGGTGGCCTGATGGGAACTACGAGCAGGAGCTTCTTGAACACAAGATGTTGGTCCACATTTTTGGTGCAACATCTTCGCCAAGTGTTGCAACCTTTGCGCTTCAGAAATGTGCAACAGATTTTGAGGATGAATTTGGTCATGAAGCTGCCAAAACAGTCAGGAAAAACTTTTATGTAGACGACTGTCTTAAGTCAACTACTGATGAAGACACAGCAATCACCCTTTGCGCCGACTTGAGAAGCATGTTGGCGAAAGGTGGATTTCGATTAACAAAATGGTCAAGCAACAGCCGGAAGTTGCTCAACTCAATCCCCGAAGAGGAAAGAGCACAAGGGTTTCAAGATCTAGACTTAGATGAAGACAACTTGCCTATGGAGAGAGCATTGGGAATCCAGTGGTGTGCTGAATCAGATCAGTTTAAATTCAAGATCAACCTCAAAGATCGACCACACACTAGGAGAGGCCTGCTTTCTCTTGTCAGTTCCATCTTTGACCCATTGGGCTTTCTCGCTCCAGTAATACTGCCCGCCAAAATAATCCTGCAAGAGTTATGCCGGCAGAAGTATAGCTGGGACGAAGACCTGCCAGACAATGTTGTTGAGAGCTGGAAAAAGTGGATCTCAGGTTTGCAACAGCTTGAGAATTGTGGAGTCGACAGATGTGTCAAGACAAAGCAGTTCGGTGCACCAGTTTTCGCACAGCTACATCACTTCGCCGACGCGAGCGAAGACGCCTACGGAACAGCAAGTTACCTACTCCTGCATAATGCAACTGGTGAAGCTCAGTCCACCTAATGATGGCAAAGGCAAGGGTTGCGCCCTTGAGGTCTCCAACCATACCAAGAATGGAACTGACCGCGCCACGGTTGCAGTCAAGATGGACAAGCTTCTGAAGAAAGAGATTGAACTGGAACTTCACGACTCTATCTTCTGGACGGATAGCACGGCTGTGCTAAAGTACTTGAACAGTGAAATCACGAGATTCAAGACTTTTGTTGCTAATAGAATCTCAACAATCCTGGAGCACTCTCAGATTTCACAGTGGAGATACGTCAATACCACTCTAAATCCCGCTGATCATGTCTCGAGAGGACAGACTGTCGAAGCATTCTTGAAGTATGAAAGCTGGTTTTCAGGACCAGGTTTCTTGCTCTGCACACAAGACCAGTGGCCCAAGAATCCAGATCCTGGAATGCTGGACCTCGATGACCCAGAGGTCAAAAGAGTAGCTCAAGCGCATGTCATTCAGGCGCAAGAGCCCAAAGATGCAACGGACCAGTTGATGACCCACTACTCATCCTGGACAAAGCTAAAACGTGCGGTTGCCTGGTTTCTGAAATTGAAGGATTTGCTTAAGGAACTGAAAGCAAAGAGAAAGGAACCAAACACATTAAACAGAGAAAGCAGAATGAATCCGTTCAAGAAAGCTTTCAAAGGAACACACCTAACCTGTGAAGGTTTGGTCAAAGCAGAAACAGAAATCGTGAAGTACTATCAAAAACAAAGCTTCAAAGAAGACTTGGCAATGCTAAAGGAACATCAAAGGGTGAAGAAAAGTAGCTCACTCTATAAGTTGAATCCAGTACTTCAAGATGGAGTCATGAGAGTTGGAGGAAGGTTGAGCCGAGCAGCAATGCCAGATGATTCCAAGCAGCAAGCCATCTTGCCAAAAGATTCACACATCACAAAGCTTGTGCTGAGACACATTCATGATTTTACAGCTCACGCCGGAAGGAATCATATGTTGGCTGAACTGCGTCAAAGATTCTGGATCCCTGGAGCAAACGGAGCCATCAGAAAGTTATTGTCCAAGTGTGTCACTTGTAAAAGGCTACACGGAACTGCTGGCAAGCAACTCATGGCAGATCTACCAAAATGCAGGGTCCTGCCCGACGATCCTCCATTCACAAGAGTTGGCGTTGATTACTTCGGCCCATTCCTGGTAAAAAGAGGAAGAGGGCAGGTAAAGAGGTATGGGGTCATCTTTACGTGTCTCGCCATACGAGCCGTACATCTAGAAGTCGCATCTTCACTTGACACTGATGCGTGCCTCAACGCAATTAGAAGATTCCTTGCCAGAAGAGGACAAGTCAAAGAGATGTACTCTGATAACGGAACCAACTTTCGGTCGGCTGACAGTGAGTTGAAGAAATCGATCAAAGAATGGAACACCAGCAAGATCACAAAAAACTTGCAACAGAAGGGTGTCCAGTGGCACTTCAACCCTCCAGCAGGTTCTCACTACGGAGGAAGCTGGGAGCGGCTGATCCGCTCAGTGAGAAAAATTCTGAACACCACAGTGAAGGAACAACCTTTGGACGAAGAAGGTCTCCATACCTTGCTGTGTGAAGCTGAGGCCATCATAAACAGCAGGCCCATCACAAAGGCATCTTCAGACCTCAATGACTTAGAGGCTTTAACGCCCAACCACCTGGTGTTACTCAAGGTCAATCCCGAGCTACCACCAGGAGTATTCAATAAAGATGACCAGTACGCTAACCGAAGATGGAGGCAAGTCCAGTACCTCGCGGATGTCTTCTGGAAGCGCTGGTGCAAAGAATACCTCCCGCAGCTCCAAGAACGTCAACGATGGTCCACACCTGGAAGAAACTTCTGCATCGGAGACGTGGTGCTGATCGTGGATGACACATCACCCAGAAATTCATGGCCACTTGGAAGAATTGTGGAGACGTTTCCTGATAAGAAAGGTTTTGTTCGTCAAGTAAAAGTCAAGACCAAAACCAGTGAGCTTTGTCATCCAGTAACAAAGCTATGTCTTCTTCAAGAATCTGAGGATTATTGATGAACTAAATCTGAAGGCAAGTCCCTGTTTCGGACGGGGCGAAGAACGAGAGGAAGATTTCTTTAGATAGTTGAACTTTAATTAAGTAACAGCACGTAGGCTCCTTTAGTTTAAGTTAATATTTTTTGAGTAATTGTTTCAAGGTCATTGATAACAATTAGGGGCCAGTAATGTAGGAGCCTAAATGCAGTATTTGTAATAGCCAGTAGGTGTCCTACACCTTTTAACTTTCCCTTTGCTATTCTGGCGGGAGAATGTTTTGGGGGTTAATTAGTTTGGGCAGTCAGGCATACAGAGAGAGTGGAGCCACATAGTTTTTAGACCTCTCTCTCGCTTTTTTCTCTCTTATAAATGATTTTCATGTGGATTTGGTTTGGTAATATGACAGCTATGTATCATTGTATCATTCATTTTCTATTGAGTAAATAGTTCAAGTTTATCGAGTGGTCCTGTGGATTTTTTTGATTTGAATCACAACGAAGGGGAATAGGAGAGGAGCGTCAAGCTAAGGCTTCATTCATTGGAAACCTACAATATATGTGTTTTTGATTACTTTAGGCAATAAAATACATTTTCCTATTTTAAGTCAATGGGGGATTTGGGTGAAAAAAGTATTTCTTATGGGACAACATCATTTATATATGCCATTACCCTAAATTCAATGTCAAAGGTCAAATATGAAAAATTAATATGTGGAATTGATCAATTGGAAGAAGGAAAGTATAAACAAATATATATATAAGCATATAAGTATAAAGCCTGTGGTGTACTCAAAACCTTTGAACATCCCCTGTTTGTCCAAAGTCAGGGAGTCAGAGTCAGAGTCAGAGGTCGGGGTCAGAGTTGGGCGCTGCATCGTTAACTCCTCACGCCCCTGAATGGTTGGGACGAAGGGAGGCTGGATCTTCCTGGCCAGTAACGCGCTCCAGTCAATTTCCTGGGCGGAAGGGGGAGGGAGAGGGGGAGTTTGATGAGGTGAGAACTGTGGAAGCTCTAATACCTCTACCAAGGCACTAAAATGGAGGGATGATTGACTTACTCTGAAGAAGAGCTGCTCTCTCACTTCCTGCGCGTCCCGCTCTCCAGCCCCAAGGCGCAACTGTGGACTCCTGCACAGCAGCTGCAGACAACACAGTGGCATTGACATCAGTCATTTTATTCAAATGAAAAAACAATGGTTCATAAAATAAAGGAAAAGGAATGGCACACTTAAATCCAATGTGCATAATGAAAACCGTGTATAAACCTAGGGCCTAGTCTACACAAGGAGGTTTATAAGAAGGAGAGCTTGGTATTTACCCTCTTGTTGTGTTCTACTGTTACCACTGTAGGGTATGAGTCTTGTAAAACTCCTTAGTCCATAATTGGTAATAATTTAAGCTCCTAATGCAAGCTGAATCTGTCATTCATTACAACAGATATTGCAGTCGTTGCAGTGTGGGAGTCATGAGGGGTGGACAGTGGATGGTACAGTCCCAGATTAATCATGGGGGTGGACAGTGGATGGTACAGTCCCAGATTAATCATGGGAGTGGATAGTGGATGGTACAGTCACAGGATTCACCTTTTGAATGATCAGGACAGCCTCTTTGGACAGGAAGCTTGGGTACTGCACATCTTCAGTAAGGATCCTGTCACATATTTCCTCCTGATCGTTGCCATTGAACGGCATCTATGAGCACACAGGGAAAAACGGTGTGCTTATTAAATATATTTCTTTGTTTTACCTTCACCACGTAGAGAACAGCAAAGGCCAAGCCTCATTGTGCAGGATAAATATAATTGTAGAGTTAAGCTGACAGCTAACAGCTTGTGCAGGCTTTATGAGCTGAATTAACAGCAGTTTGTGCAGGCTGTATGAGCTGAATTAACAGCGATTTGTATGGGACGTGTATGATCTTAAGTAGGTGGTCGAATCTTAACACCTACATTCCCAACCAGCATCTCAAAGATGACAACGCCCAGCTCCCACCAGTCCGCTGCCCGCGTGTACGATTCGTCTGTTAGCATCTCCGGTGCCATGTAGTCTGTGGTACCGATTAGTGTGGAGGCATGGTCTTGGACTCCCATTCCTGTCAGGAAAGAACAAAAAACGATTTGATTAATTGAACAGGACTTTTGACTATGGTCAAAATAAAAGTGAAGAAACAGTAACAGCTAACGATAAGCTTAGACTACAGTTAGACTATAGTACTACTGCTTCTGGACTAGTCATTTCCCCCACCTTCTTTGCAGTAGCCAAAGTCAGCGATCTTCATGTACCCCTCAGAGTCCAACAGCAGGTTAGCCAGTTTCAAATCTCTGTCAATAACAAACAGTAAAAATATATAACAATAAAAAGTGACTGTAAATAGAGTAACATGCATTGAATATGATTTGAGGGTGCAAGAGGTTACACTATGCATGTTCCAAAAGGACCATGGTGCAAAAGTCTGATCACTTAGATGTCAAAGAACGAATCCTTGGGAAGTACTGATACTTGTGCTTTTTAACGTGGCCTTTTCAGTGGCTCAGAATCGCACTGCAGCTTCTATAACACTTCTAAGCAATGCACAGCAACTCCAAAAAGCTCAGTGTGCTGTGAATGTACCGTTCTTACCTGTGTGCAATGTTACGTTCATGTAGAAATTCTAATCCGAGAACAGCACACCCTGAATAAAATCTGTGAATGGAGGAGAAGATTATCTTCTCAGACCTGCTTCGGAAGAAGTTGGGCATTTCTGAAGGCCATAGCATATGCATAAGCTTTGCCACACCGTTTGTAAAACCAAAATCGTACCACAGTTTAAAACCATTACTTCTGTAGTATGTCATGCCGTACAAGCCCCAATAATTGCTTCAGCAACCACCTTCTGAGCTGCTTGTTGACATGAAAGTTTGGAAAGTCTCCTGACTTTATGGGGTAGCATCTATCAAGTGGTGGGATAAACTCCCACCTTACAATGGAAAATTACCCTCCAGTGTGATTAAACACAATTAGTTAGTGGCTTTAAGTGTCATGGTTAAGTGCTTTAACTAGGCTTGTCAAGATTCTGTGTGACATCACCGCTCTGAGGGATTCACTCACATGGCCCGAGGCTCTGTGAAGGATCTTCCCTTAGAATGGGTCAAAAGGCCACCCCTGCCTGCATACTCCATCACGAAGCAGGCATGGAGCTGGGTCTGGAAGCTGGTAAACGTGTTGACGAGGAAGGGGTGGCATGCATTGGTCGACATCTTAATGATCGTCTGCTCGCACATCAGGCTGAGGGAGAGAGAGAGAGAGAGCACCAGGGCCCCCTGGGTAAGTCATAAAGTGTCCCAGAGTGGAAGTGCTGATCTAGGATCAGCTTAGCCTTTTAGCTCATTATGGAGAAGGGTAGGATATGGACAGGGGAAACCGGATCCTAGATCAGCACTCCTACTCTGTGATGATTTCTGAATACAGGCCCAGAAAATAAACATCCACTCCTAACTAAAACGAAGGGTAAAAACGGTCTTACCGCTCCACAATTTCATAATGTACAGTGCCTCTTTTGTTGATGGCCTTGATGGCAAGCATCTCTCTTGTCTCTCTTGTCTGTTCTGCAAGCAACACCTGTTCAATCAAGGAAAAGAGACTTTGGTTGTTGTTTGTAAGGACATAATGAAGCTTGAAATCAGCAGAACATTTGAAATCTGTCACAGAGGAGCTCAGTTTGGTTCACCAGCTTTGTCAGTTCTCCTGTACATTTACCTTCTCGTACATCCAACGGCCTAGAAGTGTGATGCAGGTGAAGTCCTTCATTGTGCATCTAGCCTTGGTATGCAAGGCTCCAGAAACAGCCATCTTACCCAAGTCTAGCTCAGGATCTGGCACTTGAATGAATAAACAATTAAAAATACATTATATAATTCAATAAAAATGTAATTGGATTTGGAATGATGGGTAGGAATAATAACAAAATAATTCATCTAATGGCACTGAGAAGGCCCATTTTGTATCATTTATACATGCCCCAGCTCATATATTTGGATGCTATAGCAGGACACCCAAAAAAATAGCAGAAATTGTGGTTTCCACATTGTAGCAATTATGATTTCCAGTGATGGGCGCACCTGAGCAATGGCTTGCAAAATCAATACAGCAGCAAACCAATTGGCTATGGCACATAAATAAGGTCAAAAATAAGGAGAGGCTTACGGAGAAGCTAATGGAGAAGCTAGTGGAGAGACTAGTGAAGAAGGTGATGGAGAGGCTAGCAAAGAGGCTAGTGGAGAGGCTAGCAAAGAGGCTAATGGATAGGCTAACGGAGAGGCTAGCTCTCTCCATTAACCTTTCCATTTACTTCTCCCTTAAACTTGGTGAAATCTCTTTTACTCTCCCTTAAACACTGTGAAATCACTTAGCCTCGTATTTGGACATTGTCATATCAATTCTTGACCTGAAGTGGGATTAGGTTATGCCTCATTCATTTGGATAAAATGGTCATAACATCATCGAGCAAATATAATAACACACTGAGAATTACTATAGACAAGAAAAAACTTTAAATTACTGAAATTAAGTATCCATTTCTCTAACTGCGGTAATTTTATTTGATCAGTTCACATTTATATTTCACATTTCATTACCTTGAGCAATGTCCTTCTTCCATTGTTTGTAATAATAAATTGATCCAGCAGCAACAACAGCAAATCCTGCAGCCCATACTATTGGCTTATTCAACTCAGTCAAAAAACTCTGTATCCCCATATTGAAGCAATATTTGAAGTGCCCGGTATATCTTCTGCAGTTTTCTAAAGGTGTTCTTCTGAAATAATGTCTCAAATACTGAACTGTGATTTATATACTAATATCTCTGAGAATTCTCTATTCTGTGATGTCATAAAGCATGTTAAAAGTTTAAATGTAAAGGCATCTAAAATAACCTTTAAAGAAACATGATTCCATGACAACCATTCTCATAATTACACGTAACCTGTTATTATTATCATTCAAATTTATGACACTAGAAAAACTATTTTCTTCTGAAATAATGTCTAGCCTCTCCATTTACTTCTCCCTTAAACTCACTTTGCATGTCCCTTAGACATTGTGAAATCACTTAGCCTCCTCTTTGGACATTGTCATATCACTTAGAACCGCATGGCATTTTGTATTTTCATTGGTTAACACAGTAATGACGCCAAATCAAATGGCGACATAGAGGAAGAAGACAGAGAATTTTGGGAGCTGTATTCTCAATCAACAAAGGGGGGGTGGGTGGTGGTGTCCACCAGGGTTCAGGTTTGCCAATAAGTTAAAGAACAAAATCATTTTAAACAGATCTTTTCTATGGTTGTATTCTAGCTCCACTGGCTTTCTCCATCATGGCCACTCAATTAGTGGTAACCAATGGCTTAATTCTTGACCTGAAGCGGGATTAGGTTATGCCTCATTCATTTGGATAAAATGGTCATAACATCATCGAGCAAATATAACACACTGAGAATTACTATAGACAAGAAAAAAACTTTAAATTACTGAAATTAAGTATCCATTTCTCTAACTGCGGTAATTTTATTTGATCAGTTCACATTTATATTTCACATTTCATTACCTTGAGCAATGTCCTTCTTCCATTGTTTGTAATAATAAATTGATCCAGCAGCAACAACAGCTAATCCTGCAGCCCATACTATTGGCTTATTCAGCTCAGTCAAAAAACTCTGTATCCCCATATTGAAGCAATATTTGAAGTACCCGGTATATCTTCTGCAGTTGTCTAAAGGTGTTTTCTTCTGAAATAATGTCTCAAATACGGAACTGTGATTTATATACTAATATCTCTGAGAATTTTCACTTCTGTGATGTCATAAAGCACATCCAAAGTTTAAATGTAAAGGCATCTAAAAGAATCTTCAAAGAAACATGATTCCATGACAACCATTCTCATAATTACACATAACCTATTGTGGAAGGCGTCGGTCTCAGCAGCTAATCAGGACGATTAGCGGCCACGCCTACTGGCAGAGCAGTAAGCGCACACACCGGTCCTGTCTATAATAATTACAACTGTGTGCTTTAAGACTGCTCTGTTCCATTCAGTAGGGGGCTGGAACCAGAGGAGAAGCGTTTGAGACCGAGGAGCGAGAAAAGTAAAGCAAATATCGAACGGACTAAAAAAGAGCCGGTTCGATATTGGTTAATTTAGTTTTGGTATTTTCATTTAGTTACCCGAAAGCTTCGCGGCAACTAGGGTAACGGGTTTGGTTGTGTTCATTATTTTACGCTCCCGGTGCTCGTTCTCGGCCCAGTGTGGGAACAGAGAACGCGCCGAAAATAAAATAAATAAAAGTCCGGTCCGTAGACCGAAAAAACTCCACTCCGTGTCTGGACTGCTCTGTCCCCGTCCAGGGTGTGTCACGTGGCGTGTGACACCTATTATTACTATTATTAGAAGTAGTAGTAGTAGTAGTAGTTCAAATTTAGAAAACTGTAAATGCTATTTTCAGTCAACGTGTGCATAATTTCTGTTAGTTGCACAGTACCTATACGCTAATACGGCTAATACGGGACAGTTGGGAACCCTATTCCTTGGCCGTAATTATACCATGGAGAGTAATAATCGGATCCAATGACTCCCACGAGATGGCTGGAATTATTAGTTATTATTACAATTATTAATTAGTTTGCATTAGTTACTGCAAAATACTAATCTTTTTTCGTTTGGTGTTTCCATTATTTGGTCTACCCCTTGTATTATTACTAATTACAGTGATAATTTAACGGTCTCTATTCTTGATATTTTTTAACATTAACAATTCATTCATTATCAATTTATTTGATCATACTACAACTACATTTTTAAGTAGGCTACATATCCAATGTAACTGATGAATGTGTATTTTGTTGATGTGAAACAGAAACACTAGAACATAATGAATTAATTGTTAATGTTAAAAAATATCAAGAATAGCAAGGTCTTGAAGAGGGACAAGTTTTTTCGCTAGAACCAAATTAAGTTTCAGGGTAGACCTTCAATTGGTTCTAGCGAAAAAACTTGTAGCCTACATCTTTAAGACCTTGACATATTTTTAATATTCGATATTTTACAGTGATTAGCAATATATTATTAATGTAATTATCTTGGCCAAATACCATAAACTTTAAAATGCAATTTTTAATGAAAAATCCATTATGCACATTATTCTTCAACATAGATTTAAGCATATCATATTTTGAAACCCTATTGAACATGAGAAGTAAACTTGTCAAATCCATTAGACTTTTTTGTAGACATTTCCATTAGACACTTTTTAGTTTTTATTATGACCAGAAAAATACGGCTTTCCCTGTTACTGTATATTTGTATTGTATATGCTTTTGTATTGTATGTTTTATTGCAATAAAAAATCTAAAAAAGGACTTCCTCTTCCGGTTCTCGTTTCCGGTTTTGTATGGACATGCGTAGTGTTGAATAAAGCTTTGGAGTGGCTCATTGGGCTTTGGCGTGGAGGCGTATTCAACGGCGAAAGTTTGTACAATCTGGGACCAGTGGCCACTTAACAAAGAAACATCGCAGACGAGCACGTTGGCAACTCAAATTTAGCCTAACTGTAAATATTTTCAAGTAACGTTATTTGTAAAAAAAAAGTAAAAAAACAACACAATGGCTGAAAGCGACTGGGATACTGTGACAGTCCTTAGAAAGAAGGGGCCGAGTGCAGCGCAGGCGAAATCCAAACAGGTAACGTTAGCTAGCAAACTTAGCTGCTGCAGTTTAACGTTAACGTTAGCTCACTTAGCGCAGCTATTGCAAGGGGAGCTATGCAGGTTAACTGAGTGGATCTCCCCAGAGTATGTGAATCTATGTCAAGGGGTTTTAGATGGCTAACGTTACTTCTGACCGACCTGATCTAGGCGTCGTGAGATTACTAGCTAGTCAGCGGTATAGCTAACGTTAAACTCGTCAGGCAACTTTAGTGTTCGCTAGCAGTATTTTGTTTTTAGCAATCGCTTGTATCCAAGCTCGCTGTATAATACACGTCGCAGTGAATTCAGCGGGAAATGCCTCGCCAACCCGTAACTTGGCGGATGGCAGGTAATAATCTGATTTCTTTCTGACGACATGGAGCATCTGCTCCGCTAGTTAGTTAGCTAGCTAAGTTCACTAACCTTAGCTATTGTTTTTTTTTATTTCTAGGCCGTAGCGGCGGCGCAGAGACGGGGAGAAGAGCTCGAAACCTCAAAGAAATGTAAGAGTCTTGTGGAAATTTGTGTCAGCACATTTAACGAGCCCATTTAACTAGTCAGCCATGTAGCTGACACGTACTGTTTTCACGTTAGGTTGGTTTCATTAACAGTCGCATTTCTGACTCGTAAATATTGAGCGTTAGCTAACCTGTGAATTCCATGGTAACGGGTTGGCGACCGCACCATTACTGCATGATTGCATCATGTAGTAGACTATGGGGAAACACGCGGCGTCACACCAAGTCAGCTGAACGCTGTCACCAGGACCTGTGGAAGTGTCACTAGAAATGTTTTTTTTCTTACTTTTTAAAAGTTATATGCGTTTTGCCAGTATAGGCCAGTTTGGCCCCGTTGATGTGTGCAGTTTTACTGCTGACATTACCAGAACTGTTATTTTAATGTATATAAAATAAATAATAAATAATAGCTAGGCTATGTAGGGAGATTCTATTAGGATGGACAGATTTCTTATTGGAAGTAACTGAATGCAAGGTCTTGTATTGTGACTTCTGCTCCAAGAAAGGTAATTGACAGTTAATATTCATTCAAGAAAAGCCTCCTTTTTTGATATATTCATTTTTTCTTATGTCTAGAGCTTTTTCTATTGTCCATGTTATAATCAATCAGTGCCCCCTTGTTTGAGGTAATTAAATGTTTATAAACGTAAGAATATGAGAATAACAAATGGGTTTTATACCTTTAAAATATATATTAACAAAAATCGGCCAAGCCTGATTATTAAGGATTTACCCTGACACAGTCACCAATGAGACAATTTCTATGTACTGTTTTCCCATTTTAAATAGACCCTTATTGATACTGTTCAAACAATTACTCCTCTTTCACGTGTCCACTAAAGTGTACATTTTTTAGCAGTTATTTGTTGGTACATTACATTATTGAATGGCTAAAATGACATCATTGGGTGGTTATTTTTCATTGCATGTTTGCAGTCCCTCACTGCTGGTGAAACCCTACATGATCAGGAATCAAAATGTCAAACCTCTCTTATCTCCACCAACTGCTCAAAATGTGCCAGAAGGAGAAGCTTGATTGGCCTTTGAGGATGAGGCAGAGATCAGATTGGTCTGCAGTGGGGAGTCTGACTTGATTGGTCCGTTCTTCTCTCTCAGGGGCTGCCGGCCAGAACAAGCAGCACTTGGTGACGAAGAACACGGCTAAGCTGGACCGTGAGACGGAGGAGTTGCATCACAGCCGTGTGCCCCTGGAGGTGGGAAAGGTCATCCAGCAGGGTCGCCAGAACCAGGGCTTGACGCAGAAAGATCTGGCAACCGTGAGTCACACCTTCGTTCCTGGAACCTTTAACCCAGGGGTGTCAAACTCATTGGAACCAGGTTTTTGTTGCAACCAGTGCACTACACCAGGTGATTTCCAAGCTTCCTTCTTCAACCACGGAGCAATTGAAATCACCTGGTGTTGGCTTTCAATGACTGGAATGAGTTTGTAACCAATCAGCACTCAAGGCTTTCAATGACTGTTCACATACCACCTTCCATTATAAATTGGATTATTACAATTATGGAAAATAAGTTGTAAATACTATTTAGAAGTGTAGTTAGAAAAGTATAGTTGGGATATTTTATTACATTTTTAAAATTTTTATTTATTTATTTTTTTAGAGTCAATATTGGTATTGTTAATCGAATGTGAACCATTTTCATAATTCTTAACCCATATGGAATATATGTCTTGATCGTGCAGATGTGGCTCTGACTTGCAAGGAAGTCAGCCAGGAAGACATGGATGAGCTCTAAAAGTACACCTCTCTCCCCCAAATTGTACTATGATATTTTATCAACTGATCTCTTGCTATTGCAGGCTGCAGCATTGGTTGGGGGAATTAGTTCTCATCTTCTGTTACATTTTTATGGTAGAATTACAAATTCTGTAGTGGTCTTGATTTACAAAAATGACAAAAACATAAAGGAAACATGCTGACATGTTTTCAGTCAGTGTGGTGGGAAAATATCTATAGAAATAACATGCATGACCAAACTGAAATGTATTCTGAATATGAGTTTACTCACGTGCGCTGTAAACATATTAATACAGTTTGAGTCTGTCAATTCAGAATATAAATTCTATTATGACATGCTTCAATGTTGTTTTTTAGTTTTTAAGGAAGGAATTTTTTCATTTTCCTGTGCAACTTAAACCTTCCAGCAAGTTCCATAGAATATCCCTTTTATGTAGATTCATCGCAGCAGTATAGCAAACCTAAGAGGGGAATTACAGAGGTGGTCTGTATTCACTCTTTCAGTGGAAGGGGAGACTGAGGAGCAGTTAGTTTTGTCTAACCCCGGATGTGCTGCTTTTAATGCCATAGAAAATCAACGAGAAGCCCCAGATCATCGCAGATTATGAATGCGGGAAAGCCATCCCCAACAACCAGGTGATGGGCAAGATCGAGAGAGCCATCGGTGAGCACGGACTGTTCTGTTCTCCCTGCTGTCGCTGACGTCTCCCTGCTGCAGAGGCTTAAGATTCAGAAGAAAACAAGCAGTGCTTTTGTGTGGGCTGTTGTGTTGAGCAGTGCTTTCCTTATTGTCCTCAGGGATGAAACTGCGCGGGAAGGATATTGGCCTACCCCTCGAAGCAGTACCCAAGAAGAAATGAAAACAAAGCCTCGAAGTCAGCCCCCCCCTCCCTCCCACCTCCCAATCCCAATCCCAATCCCAATCCCAATCCCAAACCTCTGGTGCATACCACCCCTTCCCCACCTGGGCTGATTAACCTGGATCCCACTGAGGACACCGGGTATCCTGTCACATTGCCAAGTTTAACGAGGAGTTTACACTGCGGAACCAAATCCCAAAGTGCTGTCATTGATTTTTCTTGTTCAGTTTGTTTTTTGCATGAAGGCGTCTTTATTTTGTGATTGAAACAACATTTGAATTTCCCTGCAGTGGTTGGGACTTGGTCATATTTTCCTTCAATCTAAAAATGTCATGCTTTGTACATGCTCTCACTGGTTTAGCACATTGTGGTCAACAGACTTCAGTGTGTCTCGATGTTTCTTAGTTTTGATCTTGTAATAAAGATGGAAACAATAACGGTTAGCCTTTTATTTCATGACTTTATTTTTAAACAATTGTTTTCTGAGATGTGTTGATCAAGGTGTTTGTCAAAGCATGGAAGGAAGTCAGGGTATCTGCCTTAGCTGGCTACACAAAGCCTAACAAAGGCAATTACGGCTAACCTGTCTCAAGATGGTGGTTATCAACTCGCTCTGTCAACCCTGTTTTTTCCCATAGAGCTATGAGCGCGTGCACACAAAAGGGGCGGTGTTTGTAACGCAGCCAATCGCATGCAACATGGAGAGATCCAGAGCAGTTTCACAAAGCAGGATAGGTTGGTTAGCCAGCTAACTTTGAGTTTAACCCTGGGTTTTCGGTCTCATGACTGGCTCACCAAGGGTGATTGTAATGTGAGTGTGATCTATTGCACCAATCACTTGGGAATTATCTGGGAAGTTTACACCACACATAATATGCAACAGTACATTTTATTAATTGATAACTATATACATACAACTATGTATATAACTAAAGGACCAAGGCCAGAAAGATGATCCCAAAGTCCAGAAATATTATCCAATTAAAACCTTTGTTTTGCCGATTTTCAAAATGAAGATATTTTTGGAATCAGCTTCCATTTATATGATGAAAATGTCCGAAATGGCTGAGAAACAGGCCCGGATCATATTTCTGCCTTTTTTAAATTAGGGTTGCGGTTGGGGTTAGGTTAGGGTTTTGAATAGGTTTGGGGTTAGAGTGAGGGTTAGATTTGCATTTGTATTTCATATGAAATCAAGAAAAACTTTCATAATGTTACTAATTTATAATGTTAAAATATTTTTTTGTAGATGAAGAAACATCTACAATTTACTATGTTGAATAAATGAAAGAAATTTACCATGAAAAATGAATTTCATGGGAAATGACCAAAACAGAAGTACCTCTGAAAAGTGAAAGAACATTTGATTTTGATTTTCTTGCTCAGATCATATACAACTCACTAATATGAGGAAAAGAGCTGGAATTAATGCCCTTGAAGACATTTAACATAAAAAGTGTCTTTTATGGAACATCTCCAAAACAGAAGCATGTTTTCTCAAATTTGTGATTTTCTGGGTCAGATAGATGAAGAACCATCTACAATGAGCTAATATGAAGAAATAAATTGTAATAAATGCACTAAAGTATTTTTTTATTATTGGATTAGTGTAAGGCGGGCATGAATAGAAGATACTTCATGGATATCACACAACAACGACATGCAACGGGGACTGCATGTCTGCCTGGCCGCTGCAGGATGGGGTAGGTTATAAGTCCAGTAGGGAAGATGCGTCTAAATTTGGATTGGTTAAATAATTGAATGTGTGCATCCTTTAAAATTGATACTGGTTTTTCATTATTATACACATAAATAAAATGTGTAATATGTCATATTTGTTAATCTTGCACCGCCAATAGTTATGTGTAATATGTTCTATGCATTTATACATTTATTTGTTCATTCCCAGGAATCGTTTACCTGCGACCTTTCTCTTTTGTAAAATGCTTCACAGGATTTTAAAGGGTTATAGTGGGTACTCTGAAAACTATATTTGTATTGGTGCTGATTGTGGGGTTCAGTGCATCATTAAGCAAAAGTTACTGGGGGAAAAAAAAATCTACCACATAATTTTCCACAAAATGGAAAATTATGGATATGCAGGCTCTTAAGGCCACAGAGGTGACTGTTACTGAAATATTTTAGATTGCTAGATTATTCACTGAAATAATTGCTCACTTATTGGCCATTACCAGAGATTGTGTTTCTGTCAGTTTGTTTAACTGCAAACCACAATTACGGTTTTGGATTTGGGTGGAATCCTTTTACTATAGGATTTCAGTTATGATGATGATCGTGATGATTATCATTGATGTTTTCATGTAGCAGCCCACCATCAGAGTAACAATGTCCACTAGATGGGGCCCTAACACGACACAGAATTTGACTTGAACATATCAGAAGTACAAAAATCATTGAATGAGTTTTGTCTTTCAGCAGACCCATGTAGTATGATTAATTAAAGAATATTTGAAAGTTAGGTTCTGATTTTTCCCATGATGTAAGTTATTTCTTCCCCTCAAATTACTCTTAATATTTTGCTTACTGGACACTTATCCAGTGTGATGTACACAGCTTACATTTTTCCCATACTATCTATTATACAGTTGGATTTATTTATTTTATACCAGAGTACCATTCAGGATTTAGTCACAAGTACACTTCTCTGTCTTAGCTGATGCCCAAGGCTGTTTGCAAGAATACTTTTGATTGTGTGTTTTAATTTAATCTCTGACCTGAAGTTCAGTTTAAACAATTATTATTATAAAAAAATATTTATTATCAAATGTAGGTCTGTTTACTGATTTTGTACTGTCCCATATAATGTATTAAGATTGGCAAGACATTGGTATTTAAATCATGTAATCAAACAGGGCATTCATTTTAATGGCCTATTTTGATCAAATTGGGATGGCAGGTGTGCCATCTGCCAAGTTATGGGCTGGCGGGGCATACCCCATACCTATACAACACCGAAAGTTTGCCACTTCTTGGGGTCTCCCACAGAAAAAACAACAATGGTCACAGGCTCTCAGTCCTTACAAACATTATCTTCTTATCTGCACCCTCTGACTTCATATAAACACACAATAAAGCCCAAACGTCCTTCTTCCTTACCTTCTGCTTCTCCTTCTTAATCCTTCTTAGTTCTTAATCTCCTGCCAATTAAGGACATACAAACAATAATACATAATGACGAACAGGCCGTTTGATCCAACTAGGCTCATTATTTCCTAGTCTAAAGGATATCCAGTACTGCCTCAAGCCTGGACTTGAATACCCCAAGTGTCTCTGCTTCAACTACCTGACCTGGGAAGCTGTTCCACACCCTGACACCTCTCTGTGTAAAAAAAAACACTTGAGGATTGAGGAACTCAGACACCAACCGATGCCACTTGTAGACTCCTCAATGACATCATCGCAGAGGGCTGGCCTGAGTCCTTAAAGGGGCTGCCACATGACGTGCGACCATTCTACACCATGTGACACAAGCTCACCATTAGTGATGGCCTAATAACACAGGGTCAGAGGTTTGTCATAACATAAGCTCTTCAGCAGTACTACATCAGGGCCATCCAGGCATTGAAGCACAGGGCCAGGGAAACCATGTTCTGGCCCTCCAGAACCAGTAGTGTGACATCGAAAGGGAGGTTTCCAGATGTGCACCCTGCAATTCGCTCAAGCCACATCAACTGCGAGAGCCTCTCCACCTACACGAGATTCCAGATCTGCCATGGTCCACAACCACAGCGGACATCTTTGAGTGGCAGGGGAAAGAGCATCTGGTGCTGGTGGATTCATACTCTAGCTCAGGGGTCGGCAACCTTTAACACTCAAAGAGCCATTTGGACCCGGTTTCCACGGAAAAGAAAACACTGGGAGCCGCCAGTGGCGTAGCGTGGGTTGCCAGCACCCGGTGCGAGCCACGTAAACGGCGCCCCATTTTCTGTCGACGGGGGGTTCAACGCGAAAAAATACTTGCGCCCCTCGGATTTTCGTGCGCGAGGAAATTTAGAACTACAAATAAAATACACTTCAATTGGATACTTATAATTTATTTTCCCAAGCCACGCGGAGCCACAGCATAAGGATGAAAGAGCCGCATGCGGCTCCGGAGCCGCGGGTTGCCGACCCCTGCTCTAGCTGGTTCGAGTTTGATTACCTCCCCAACCTGACCAGTGCCACAGTAATCACAATGCTCAAATGCCTTTTCACAGTGCATGGGGTCCTCAGGAAATGTTTGACAGACAACGCCAGGCAGTTCACAAGTAGGGAACTTCAGGAGTTTGCCCGCACATGGGACTTCGAGCACATCACCAGCAGTCCCCTCTACTCACAGTCCAATGGACTGGCAGAGAGAGCAGTGCGCTCAGCCAAGCACCTCCTGGAGAAATGTTCTTGTGATGGCACAGACGTCTATACAGCCCTGCTCAACCTCCATAACCTGCCCAGAGATGGATTGCCATCACCAGCACAGCATCTACTGTCAAGGTGCACAAGAACACTGATTCCCATGCCCAAGTCCATGTACCTGCCGAAGGTGGAGACTGAAGTCCAAGCGGCCTTAACTAAGTTGAGACAAGAAAGGAAAGTTCACTATAACAAGTCAGCAAGGATGCTGACACCCCTTCACCAAGGCCAAACAGTGAGGATGCAAACAGCCAGTGGTTATGACAGAATGGTGACTGTACTTGGAAGGGTCCCACAACACAACAGCTGCCACATCCAGGCTCAAGGCTCAACTTACATTAGGAACACACGCCACCTTCTACAGCCACCAGAGAGCTATACCAGAGACATCAGAGAGCCACCACCCCACCAGTAGCTGCTACCTCAGGTCATGGCAGTCAGACAGTGACCCATACACCAGGGCCACTGGACAATGCTACACCTCCGGTCGAGGCTTCCTAAAAAGGTGGTCCTGATCCACAGAACCCAAATGCAGAACCTTGATTGATACATACACAGATGCCTGTCATTGTCATTGTCATATGTCATTTATAGTGTATGCATATCTGTGTTATTGCATATACATTGGGTTATATTCTATATAGGTTTAAGAACTCATCCTTAGGTTAAAGGAGGGGGATATAGAATGTGTTGTGTTGTTCTCCAGTTACTAAAGTTACGTAGTGCTGGGAGAGTCTTGGTACTACACACTACCATCAACAAATAGAAGGAGCTGGTCTATGCTAGTTTGCTGAGTGTGAAGATGAGCACCTGTTATAGCTTTACACACATCCACATCTGTAAAATATAATTCCTAAATTTGTGATACATACCAGATTATATGTAAGTAATTATATGTAAGTATACAGTATATATATACACATACTCAGTCAGTGGCCACTTTATTAGGTACACCTGTTCGTTAATGCATTTATCCAATCAGCCAATCACATGGCAGCAACTCAATACATAAAAGCATGCAGACATGGTCAAGAGGTTCAGTTGTTGTTCAGACCAAAAATCAGAATGGGGAAGAAATGTGATCTAAGTGACTGACCGTGGAATGATTGTTGGTGCCAGATGGGGTGGTGTGAGTATCTCAGAAACTGCTGATCTCATGGGATTTTCATGCAAAACTCTCTAGAGTTTACAGAGAATGGTGCAAAAAACTAAAAACATCCAGTGAGCGGTAGTTCTGTGGGCGAAAAACGCCTTGATAATGAGAGAGGTCAGGGGAGAATGGCCAGACTGGTTCAAGCTGACAGGAAGGTGACGTAACTCAAATTACAAACATTGACATGCTATCATGTCAACATGGACCAGAATCTCTGAGGAATGTTTCCAGCACCTTGTTGAATCCATGCCACGAAGAATTCAGGCTGTTCTGGGGGCAAAGGGGGGTTCTACCCAGTACTAGAAAGGTGTACCTAATGAAGTGGCCACTGAGTGTGTGTATATATATATATATATATATATATATATATATACATCCATATGTGTGTGTGTGTGTGTGTGTAATTAATAACAATCTGCTCTTTTGGATGGTTCGTCCTTTGGTCATAATATAGTTTGAAACTGGAAAGTATGTGTAATTCGTCACATTTCAAATATAAGAAGTATGTGTTCATATTTGATGGCGCTCATGTTATATAATGAAATTGTAAGTATTATTTGTGATGTTGTAAGACTTCTAAGGTTGCAAATGCATTTACATGCAAATGTTACATTTCAATAACATCATAGGATGATGCAAACATACAAATGATTTCATATACACTTAGACATGTTGGGATGTAACAAAATATTTGAAGAAAC
This sequence comes from Aldrovandia affinis, assembly GCA_029706075.1. Taxonomy (NCBI): domain Eukaryota; kingdom Metazoa; phylum Chordata; class Actinopteri; order Notacanthiformes; family Halosauridae; genus Aldrovandia; species Aldrovandia affinis. The sequence continues at coordinate 3,275,673 of JAINUG010000100.1, forward strand.
GTAATGAGAGAGGAGATAACACAATGAAACACAGGGTCAAGTTACTTGAACGAATGTAGGAAAATATGGGAAGCATTCATTTGGAACAGTGCTTGCTTAAATATATTGATAAAAGTTTAGTTGTAACTTGGCATCATTTCATTCATTTCATGATATCAATAATTTGGCATACAGAGTGAATTTAGGAATTGTATTTTACAGATGTAGAAAGTATATGCTTTGTATAGGTGAGTAGCTTTGCTTTTTTACATTGAAGAAATGTTTTTGTTGAGATAATATATTGTTAACATATGGCTAGTTCTGTATAAAATACATGTCAATTTACAGTTATAATATCTAAGCTCAAATGGCCTTTCTTTCATCAGTTATGACAAAAAGGTTTTTAAGAGCTCTAAATCTGTGGGATTGTGAATCAAACTAGAGAAACAAAAAAGGCTAAACCATTTACCAAGGCAGTCGGTCTCTATACTACACATTGATTTGCATGTCTTTATGGGCATATAATTACAGTAATGTCCACCTACACCAGGAATTTCCAGACATTACCTTCAAATAACACATTCACTTCTGCCAGAAAAAAAACACAAATCTCCCATAATTATTATGTTGGTATTTTTCCCCACATACTCTAGTAAAACTTCAAAAATGCAAAGGAAAGTAGTTGAGAAAAAAATGAAGTGTCTTCTGTTGGTTTATATTACATTTTAAATGAATGACAATTATAAAATAAAGACTTAAAACAACTACTGAAAATGTACGTATATCCATCACCTTTCAATTTCTTGATCAGTGGATTTTTAGACTGAAACATATTTGACAACCTATAGCTTGCAACACATATACAAATATGTATTAATCGAATTTACAGTTACAAAAACAACCCAAACCAAAAGGCCAGTCCTTAGAAACCTCAGGAAGGCAGATTAGTGTATAAATAGGAATGCAGAGTTCCATCATTCTCCCTTGTGTTGTGGAGTAGTGTTCAGTTCAGTTTTCAAGGGGCATAAGTAGTGCACTAGCGATAAAAAGTCATGAATATATTTCCAAAACAAATAGATGAGGAAATCAAGATAGCAGGAAGAGAAGTACATTGTACATTGAGGAGAAATTTGTGAAGTAAAATATTTATGGAATGAGCAGGGGGAACAATATATTGAGGTATGACCAAGAAGAAGAACCAAGCTAGATTCAAGGGGAAAGAAAGGGGGAGCATTACATAGCTGCCTTTCTGAAGAGTAGCTTGATTTCTGATTACCAATCTGTGGCACTTAAAACTTGAGCATTGGAAGGCTGAAAAATGCAAACAATATTTTACACTCTTTCAGATTGAAAAAACAGTACAATATTTTGTTTTAATATACCCTATACCCTGGCACTGCCAGGCAGTTTGGAACTTGGTTAACCTCAAAAATATAATTGAATGGCCTGAGGCTATGGAGAGGGTCAGGTGCTTCGAAATATTCAGAAGTGTTTAGTTTGGAGCTAGTCTTATCAATGAGAGCACTTGACATAACGCCCACTTATTTCCTGGGCGTGAAGTCTAGCTCAGAGGGTTTGAGGTGTGTTGCTCAATAAGAATAGTGTACAGAGAACTGTGTAGGCGTTGGAGACTCATTTTAACTGCCTGTTTCTGGAAGAATCATGTGTGTTTGATATACAGTTCTGAAACCTTTGTAAAGGAGGCCCAGAACCATAGTCGAATGCCATGTTCCTTGAATATTTAGCCTAAGCTAACAATGACGAAGGCCATCATTTTGGCAACACAAAGATCAAATGCTGCCCTACTATTAGTTAAACCTGAGCTGGAGGATCATTTTTATTTCAAAAGGAAATGTGCTCTTCACTGTTGATAGCATTGAATATTGAGGCATTTTTCTAATATTTAAAAAAAGATCAGAAATTATGTGGCTTTGAGGTTTGTACATATTTTGAAACAATATTCTTTAATCATGTCATACCTTCTTATTCCTATTTGTGTAATGGATGCCCTACATTTATCTATACATCTACATTTTATATATATATATATGCTTTTCCCCCCAATTTGGAATGGCAAATTGTATTCTGAGCTGCACTCATTGCTGCAATCTCCACTGTCAATTCAGGACATGGTAGACACACAATCTCCTCCAAAATATGTGATGTCAGCTGCCACTTCTTTTCGCACTGCAGCCTTAAGCAAGTTAAGCTTGGACAGACATGAGTTGGAAGAAGGTACTTCGTGTGCAGCTTTATATCGGCACACTGTGGGTGTCCGATTGTCCAGCGGGGGTCACTGATGCACGACAAGACACAAACAATCTGGCCGACTCAATCCCTCCCTCCCTGGGCGACACTACTGCTAATTATGCATTGCCTCCATGGCTGCTGGTCACAGTCGGCACTGACACGGTCTGGATTTGATACCAGACCGTGAGGCTCATACATACACAAGAACAGTACTTTCACAGAAGAGTCACCCAGTAGGAAAATACTTTCAAATATCAGGGGTACAATGGCAGGCCCCACCTGGTAATTGAACCTGCAACCTACAGATTACAAGCTCTGCTTTACATTCCCACAATTTTGGACATTTTTGGTCTCAGTGCTCATTATTCCTGCTGTTCTCTTTATGAGCAGAAATCCCTTTCATAATCATGCATGTACACATTAGTTATATAAGGTTGACAACACATAATATAACATATTTCCAGTGATAACTGACAAAACTGCAGCATTCAGTGGTAAAATGCAAGGCTCACTTATTTTATTGTTTTATTTGAATAATTCACACACATTTAAAGGGAATATACAATGTTTTCTGTATGCAAATATTGACTGTGAACATTAAGATCTCAGGGCAGATAAGGTGAGACAGTTTAGATTATTTGGAAAGAATAATAGGAGAAAGCACACATATCCCCCTTTCACTAACAGGAGCAAACACTCCAAGAGATTTAATGTTTATTTTGTTGCTAGAAAACAAGTGTGCTGTGCTGTTTAGCCCAGTATGTGCACATATTTCAACAGGCCATTGTTATGAGGCGACTAGAGACCAAAATTGAATTTATCTTTTAAATATTAGTTTTCTCTTCCATAGAACAAGTTGTTGTCAGTACCCAGATATTATTTTCTGCAAAAAGCTGCAGACAAAGCCTGCCTTGAAGCGCCACTGTAACCCCTCAAACGTGTGATATTGCAGCTTTGATCAGTCCTCAACCATTCAAGAACACATTCCTGCTGTATTAGTAATAGGGTTGAATCGGAGGCTACCGTCTATATCAGTGCCCATGTCCTTGCCACAAAACAGTGTGAAAAGAGGACTGAAACACTGACTCTAGGAAGATATTGTGTTTCCCTCTTTATCTGGAAGAACAGGGCATGGCAGAATTTAAGGACTTAATGGAACATCGCATAGCTTCATGACAATGACTTCCTGACAGGAGGCTACAGCAGTGCCTGTGGTAAAGCATGCTCAATTGGCTACTCATCAACCCCCATACATATGAAACACTATATATGAGCATGGTCTGTTGTTGCTTTTTGCAGCTCTGCATCACTGACCATAATGCGAGGATGAAGCTTAGACCAGACCAGAGGCTCCCTACGTCCTCCTAAGTTCTGACTTGGGTCTAGATTCAGTCTAACTGCAATGCTTTTTGCCACACATATGGAGTAATATAAATTTTGTACACATCATGGTGGGTTTGATGGTTTTTGGGATTACAAAAAAAAGAATAAATGCTAAAAGCTAAATGAAAACCCTTAAATGAGTGCATTTCAATTAGATTGGCTCTTGGCCCAAGTAAAAAAAAGAAAGAAAGGGTTCTGTTTTGAAAGAACAAGCAAACAGTAGTCAGTGGTTAGTGCAATGGAATTATGTGTGTAAGGGTATGAGTTCTAATAACAGGTGGGACATGTTAATGTCTTTGAACAAAGTACCCACATTGTTTCAGTAAACATCTAGGTGTACACATGTTTGGTAAATCACACCTAAAGAATGTAGATATTTCAGGAAGATGAATTTGAACTGGTTATTTTAAAGTTTGCTGTAAAGGTTTTCCTTCCAGCTTTATAAAACGGTTGTGTGTTGCTCTTATTGTTGGCAAAACAGGTTAAGCAATGTGTTTGTGTTATTTCACTGCAGATATGAAAATACACTCTTTAGGGCTGTACCCTGCCTGCAAAAGCCTGTTTTCCAGTCTCTCATACTGAGCCAAACTGAAAAATACCTCAGCCACAAAGCTGTAGGAGATGCCATCCTCAACAAAAAAACAGGTCAGGATCCAGACATTGCTTGATTGTTGTTGAGATGTCTTTGTTTATAGCAATTACATTTTAAAACAACTCATAATTAACTTTTTTGCATTCAACAAAAGAAAACATACAGCATAAAAATGTCACAACATGTTCACAATGGTAACTTTACAGCATGGTAAAACAAAATTATATTTTTCACATTTGCTGACCAAAATTAGCTTTTTCAAAAAAGACACAAGGAGTAGTTCAAGCTGATTTCTTAGCAATTATCTCTGAAAAATCAGAATCAAAATCAGACTTTTACTGCAGATAAATAAATTGGAGCTTTACATTTTTTCTTTTTTTTTTGGAAAAGGCAATATATAAAAAAAAAAAAAAGAGAAAGTGTTTACGTCAAGCTCACTGAAAAAACACGACTCTCACAAGGCAAATGTATAAATGCTCCAACAATATCATCTCAGACATTTTTCCGTGGTGTTGATGTTCTCATGGAACCTCTCAATGTTTCTCAAAGGAATCATGTTATCAACCTTCCAATCACAGTTGAAGTGTCAATTCCACACTAAAATGTCAAATATTCCCTGCAATTTATCGCTTGTGTAATGCATTGTTTATGTCATGCCTGCTTTACATCACCTAAACAAAGGTGTTTATTTAAAAAAAATCTGAACGAAGGCATGTCTGGGCAGGTCCCCTTGACGTTCCCGATGGCCTCTTCTCTCTTAACAGCCACATGCATGTGTAGCCCATGAGTGAGGGAGTGAGTGCAAAAGAGGCCCAACCAGGGGAGGTGATGTCATCAGGGTTGATAACAGCTTTCAGATGTTTTTCTTTCTTTCTTCTGTTGCGGCCATCAGATTGATGGTTTATTCCATTACACACTACAGAGGCATCTGTGGAGTGATTGGCCTTGCAGCCAACTAATCTTGCTGTGATGTCACAATGGGCATGCTGAGTTTAGGCAATATACTGGAACAGGATTGGATGGTGCCATGTAAAATCTTAACTGGCATCAAAGTATCTCCATTAAATAAAAAAGTTAAATGCTCACAACATAGGTTGTCATGAGGATATTAGTTAAATGTTATAGTTGAGCCAACTCTGGCGCAGCCGGTGGAATCGAACCCCAGTCGCAGTGGCCAGCGTTCTTAAACCTATTCTAACACAATACAGGTTTGGTTTGTTGCCAATTACTGTCATTGTCATTGAACTCTTCATTTTCCCCAGGCAGTTTAGTTTCAGCGACCAGATGTCCAGACTTTTATCAATTAGGCCCCCAATGATTTCACCTTCCAGTCTATAATTTAATCAATTAAAAAAGGTAACCCCTATCGAAAGGAATCATATATCATAAAGTAATCATGTATCTGACTGATTTAAAGTCCTGGGATGTGAATATGGAATATTTATTGTTCATGGCATCCATAGCTATTTCTGACATAACATAGCCTTGGACTAGAGTAAATCATGCAATAAATAGAAATGAAAAGGGTCTAATTAGGAACAATTAACAGCTTGTTACAATTCAGAGGTTGCAATGAAAACCAGCATACACAGTGGGTCCCCAGGACTGAGTTTGAGAACCACTGCCCTAAACAACATTTGGAGGGATGACCTAAACCAAGCTCAGGAGTGGAATGTTTGATTTAATCCTCAGCATCCTGCACAGTGGTAAGTACATTTTCAAGTTGACCAACATACAGGTAACTACCAAAATAAAGGAAACACCAACATAATAATGTCCTAATAGGGCAGGGGTGGGCAAGGAGGGCCGCATCCGTTTCTGTATTTCATGCCAACCTATGCTCTTAATTATCCCAATCATTTACGTGATCTGACATTTTAGCTCAATTTCTTGATAAGCCCATGAATGACATTTAAAAGACTGTTCTTGTGTTCCCATATGAAACATGTTACTGTGGTCTAATCTACAATGCTGGTCATTGGCGTATCCAACTAATTAGCTAATTGAGACTGGCCCACCAGGACTGGAACTGCCCACCCCTGTAATAGGGTGTTGAGCCACCATAAGCCTTGGCTTCAATACACCTTGGTAGAAGGCACAAATGCAAATTGGTCAGTCCATTCTGCCTGAAATCAAAGATATTCATAGTCTTGTCTTTTTGCCATTTTTCTCTCATCAATTTGACAGAGTGACTGTTGTTTGCTTAGCATGATCTGAACGTTAGTAGTTTACACATTGTCCAAATGAGGTTCCACTCTTGACCATTTAAATTTAAACGTAGCCAAACACTGCATGTGGGATCATCATTTGTAATTACTGAGCTGTTCTCAGTTATACAAATTGTATTTCGGGTCAAATATAAAATAGATTTTTTTAAATTGTATTTTAGAATTATTTTATTTTGGAGAGCCATATTGAACCCTCAAAAGAGCCCTGACCCCAGACTCAGAGTATACCAGAGTGTGCTGTCAATGTACCGTGGCCTACTTGGTACTCATGTCAGGTGGAAGCAGGTACACATCTGTGCTGCTGTCATGTGATCTGGATGGTCATAAAATATGACTGTTATTTTTATGACAGTATGCAAACCCACAGCACCACACAAGGGACTGTTAACGTATAGTTGCCCAAATCATTTTCCATATCAGCTGTTGCCTTAAAAAAGAAAATGACTTGCAAAGTGACAGTTTGAATAATACTGAGCCAGCAAAACAAGTCTGGGTTATCTAGGCTAGATGAGCATAGCAAAAGAAAACAAAGAAAAGACTCAGAATAAATATTTATTGGTTTCTTCACAATGAGGTCATGCACAACAGGTCAGTGAGCTACGTTTCTTGCTTAGTCCAGAACTGAGGTAACATGAGTTGAGCTTTGATGCGAGAGTGTGTGTGTGTTCATGTGAGTTGACTTCTGCTTTCCTTAGTTTCAGATACTATCTGTAACAGTTCAACTCTTGGTTGTTAACACAACATTGTACACCAGCCTCACTTGAATCTCTCACTCTGTGTGTGACACTTAAACAAATGGTGAATGGAGCTGAAGCACAGTGCATACAAAAACAAATTGTGTAAAAATTCATAAAATGTATATTGTTTTATTGTTGGCTAGACTTACAATATTGATTCAATATTGAGAGCTAACATAGATACCATGGTGTGGTGTTGTCAGTGTATCATCCAAGTCAGTTGCATATTTAATGTTGGGGTATTTCAGACATGGCTGGAATGAAGTCAGTAGGGTGTAATTCACCAAGTTAAAATGGGTATTTTTGAGGCAATCATCTCCGAGACACATATATTTCTCCAGGAGCCACATTTTAACCACCAGGTGTTAAAGACCAGGCTTGGGGTTAGGTGTTTAAATATATATTCAAAAACTTGCTAATATTTCTCAGTTCATAAAAAAAGGATTTGCAAAAATGCAAGAAGGAAACCCCTTGGCTTAGTCTTGTCTTAGATTATAACACAAAATAAAAATAGTATTTTCCATTTAACAGAAAAACATTTGCAAGGAGACAAATACAGTGAACCAAATACAGATTGCCTCTTCAAATTCTTTAATTGTCACAATCATTTCAATTGTTGGGTAATTATTAGTAATGATTAAGTAGATCTTAACCTTCATATAATTTAGAGACTAAAGAAAAAGAATGCTCTGAGACACAATTACAAGAAATCAATTACCTTCCAATGCATACAAATTACTCATCTCACTGGACACTTGCCCATCAAGCAAAATAAACAAAACCATGTTGAGAGCAGCCTAATTTCCCCACGCACTGTACTAACTGCAATACTAAACTGAAATAGCCTTGAAATAAAAGCACAAAGTAATAAACAGGCTCAGTTAATCTCTGTGGTTCTCTGTGGCTCAGTTGGTAGAGCACAGGTTGTGGGTTCAATCCGCACTGGGGCCACATATACTGAAAATGTATGCATTCACTACTGTAAGTCGCTTTGGATAAAAGCATCTGCTAAATGGCGTATATTATTATATTATATATTCATATCAATGCAATTATTCTATAAAAATATGAATAAAGAAATGAACAAATATGACATACTACTGGTACTTGTATTTAAATGATACCATAGTCCACTGAAATGGAATGTGTAGGTAACTATAAAACAAAATAGGTCAAACAAAAAAGATAGCATATGAAAGAGAGTAGAACACTGAAGGCTGTACAGGCCTTAGCTGAGGGAATTTGTGCCCATCCTAGTCCTCACCAGTTGGTGAAGTAGGCAGAGGATTACCTTTTATTTTTTTGATCTCCTTTAAGATGTGTTTATGATTCCTAATATGGTTGACCAGATTGTGTGGATACTGCTAGGCTCCCATTGCCCACATCGAGCTGGTCTCACTTTTCAATAATGACGATGTCAATTCATTCATGAAAGCATGTAGAATATGATTGCTGATCTGCAATTAATAATCAGGTTGGTTTGTGTTTTTTAAGAGAGTAAAGTTTGAAATGTGATCTCTTCTCCAGCATTAATAGAACTAGGTTCCCTCACACTCTCTCTCACACACACACACACACACACACACACACACACACACACACACACACACATACACATGTTTTTTTTCCAGCTGTATCTCAACTCGCACCAAGATTTAATGACAGTGGCACTATAGCTTGGCAATACAATTATACTCAATGGTGACAATAATGAAATACTGATATTAATATTTTTGACATACCTTAATTAAGCTGTTTCACTGCTGATCTCATAATGTTGTAGGCCCATACAGCAATAAAAACAACCTAAAACCTAGATTTCCACAGTCATGGGCCATTTTATAGATTTTCCGCAATTTTGCAGAACACAGATAAAACGGAAAGAGGTCACTAAGTGCGGTTTGTCAGCCTGCCGCATGATTCCACCACAGTTTTTTTTAAGGTTTCTAATCGAAACATGGCCAACAGTTGACAACAATGACAACGGAGGATTAATGTTATTTGCCTTCCAACCTCCATTGGTGGTGAGACATTTGAAATAAATGTGGCGGATGGGTGAGTCATGGGTTAGGTATTCTGTAACTGAGCCATTGAAATTGACTCAATTGGCATAGAGGACTTATTAAGTTAAAGCAGGCCATTGTGAAGAACCCGATAATGATGATCGTAGGAACGTTGCCTGCTCACGGATCTCTAAACCAGAGCCTAAAGCGGCAGCGATGCATTCACAGCAAGCGTACTAGCACTCTCATAGGAAGCTTTGTCTTCCTTTGTCCAGCAGTCTTTATGCAAGCTATTCAAAAATACTGGTTCCTACAGTACATTCTTCGCTGTTATATTAGCTGATAGGGCAATACACACCTTCTCAAATTTACAAAAGCTTTATGAGACAATGGGAGTGTTCCTTTGGTCAATATCTTCTTGATAAAACTGTATATTTGAAACACATCTAATGCAGAATGACAATATGACCCTTTTGCTATCTGCTTGTAAATGTAAATGTAAATGTAAATGTTTTTTGTGGATCCCAGGAAGATTAGCTAAGGTGCAAGCTAATGGGGATCCAAATAAAGAAACACCAAATCAGCCTAAATGCCCCACAATAGTGCATGAAAGATCAAATTAAAAAAATCTGCAGATATAAATTGTAGTACTGATTGATGTTATTCACTTATTACCAGATGCATTCAGGAACATTTTCTTTCCACCTGTGTGATTACAGTGATAGTTGTGGTGTAAATGATTCTGAATTTTTCCTCTCCCAAATGAAAAGGTAGGCCTCTAAGCTATTTTTCATGGGACGGTGCCAGAGTGTGTTGTGCAAGCCGTCGTGTCCCATTTCGATGGCTGATGGATATTTACACTTGTTGAGAACACAGAGCTCCGCCTTAGCCTCCATTCATGTGTTTGTGTCTACAGTTAATATGAATAAGGAGAAAAAGTCTCATGTTGCCTGGTTTTACTTGAGGTTCCTCATTTACTTGCAGTGCATTATACAGTGTGTAGGAAGTGCATCCCTCTCTGTACTTTCAGGCAGGCAATAGAAACAGTGTTTTTTCCCACATCTTTCTCTTTCCTGTTTCTTGCATTCTAGGTTTCAAACTAATGTTCCTAGTTCCATACTAATGTTCCTAGTTCCATACAAATTTTCCTAGAAAAAAGGCAAATCAAAAAGTTTAATGTAAATTATTTGTAAACGTGTTTATCTGACATACAAACACAGTTAAACATACAGAAAACCTTCAATTGAATATGACCCACATTAACTATGTTGTTGCGGCTTTTATATCCTTAAATAAGTCATTTTAACCTTGGATCGATTCAGAGCTGTAACAACCAGTCACAGTGCACCTCAACAAAATACTATAGCAGTTCCATTACATTACAGTATATTATTTAAGGTTCAGAACACAAAAATACTCACAGGCTACAAATTCAATCATTTGTCTTCTAAAATAGAAGGCTCTAGTTTTGTTGTCAAAGTGCAATGTGCAGACACTAGAGTTAATCCAGGATGGTGGCACATTGTGACAAGATGGTAGCGCACCACAGTTGTAAAAAGGTTGGTTTAAGAAGAATAAATTACCTGTGGGTGTGGGGAGGGTTTGGTTTCCTTATGACCAATCAGACCATCACCTTTCCCCCTTTAATACCAGTATAGCATGAAAAGATTCAAACAGTCATCCTCTTCTAAGGCCAATTTTATTTTATGTTGTGTTACCACATTATAATAAAAAAAAGTTGTAAAAGGGTCCTGAAAATATATCCAAGATACCTGTAATGTCTGTCCCATAATTTAAAGTCTCTGTCTGATGCCTGTCGGAGGGGTGCTAACAGGAACTAGCTGGGAGACCCGAGGGCTTTTAGGGCTGATTTTATAGTTAAATGCAGTTATACAAGATGGTATTCTCAAAACTACAGTATTTACTTTTGATATTGGCAGTGTGCCAGTGGATGGCTATGTTCACTCTATACTTGTGAAAATTACATGGAACTAAAAAAACAACAACATTAGCCAGTAAGCAATGTTTTAAAAAGCATTGCTCTTACAGAAAATTGAGAAATCTTTTTTTCTTTTTTTGAGGGGGAGTTCTACTCCCAGTGTGAAATGTCATTCACTTTTTGGTTTTCGTGTCTGTTCCCTAGACGGGCTCCATTTCCTGGTTTCAGGTGTACAGTTAAGTAAGTGAGTGAGCCTCTTGTCGCTTGCTGATCTTGTGACATGCAGGCAAAGGCCTGGGAATAAGGGTTGTACCTTGAGCGGATGCTTTGTGGTCTTGATTTGAGCTTGCAGCTGTGTTCAGCCAGGGGTCAGTCAGGCACATCTCTCTGTGACTGTGGCTCTTTCATTCTCACAATGACTCTCACACTCTTTGTGTTATACTGCAGGCTATGATATAACCCATTCAAGAGCTGTGTTAAAGCATGATTGCAGGCACACAGATTGTTTCTCCCTGTATTGCAAACCAATGACCCATTTTAAAATACCAGAAGAGCTATAAAAGATAAAGTTCTAGGTGTCACCAACAACATCGATCTCACAAGTACACATGTTAAAATATGCATTCAGTTTTTTTCTATCTTTATTTTTTCCTTCATAACAAGAGCAGACACAAAAGCATAACAATAGTTGAAAATGCTGCAATATCATTGTCAAGAGCTGGTTTGCAAATTACAATATATGACAGATTGCATATATTGATTGCATATACAGATTCCATAAAATGATTTACTAATGAGATCAAATGGGCTTATGCCTTATGCTTATGTTAAAAAAAGAAAAAGAATTGTGGCCAATCTACCTGCACAATTTAGAAGTAGGGTCAAACTTCAATACATAATTATGTGTACATAAGGTAATGTACATTAGTTGAAGTTTAAACAATACATTATTTTATCTGGTTTCTTGTATGTTATTAATAGAAAATATGCACTCGCCACTAACCGGTTGCACTTGTACCACTTGTGGTTCATGAAGGATGCAGCAGCAGAGGTAAAACAGAGCTGGCATGCTTTATTTAAGTAACTCAGCCATGACCCTTAACCAGAATCCACCCACACTGCCTAATTATGACTCTCAACCCAAAAACGGTAACACTGTCTAGAAACCATTTCAAACAACATAAATGGTGCACACACATAAATAAAATTAAAAGGGTATTTACTACTGTATGGTACATATATAAAATGTGTGTGAAATTTAAGCAAAAAGGACAGAGAGAAGTAAGATAACATAAATGAAAGTGTGCACCATTGTGGCTCTGAAAAAAGCAATCCTAAGTGTAAATCCTAAACCATGTAGTAGAAAGGAAAAGAGATAAGCGGCATTAAAAATTAGGAAATGTGTTTTGCTTTGTAACACTAAAGATGTTGTGGATGCACTAAAAAGTTACTTTATTGAGCTTCACCGCCGAAGAGGATACAAGTATGCCTACAATTGGATGCAATATCCAGGAAGATTTCGAGAACATATTAATGACATAGGATGGTGAAGTACTAAAAAATAACAAAAACTTAAGATGAATAAACCTGCAAACCCTGATGGCATGTATCCAGGAGTATGTAGAGAACTATGAGAGATTATTATTGAACTGCCAACAAGTATTTTTATAAGATGTGTGAATACCTTATGAATGGAAGCAAGGCAGTATAATACAAATATATAAGAATGGGGAAAGTACTGATCTAGAAAACTACAGCCCAGTTTGTTTAACGTACACCTCATTATGGGATCTATTAGGGTTGGGCCAGTTTCCGGTTACACATACTGCTGTCTGTGACCACTCCGTCTACGCCATTTTCAAAACCATCACAACCATTACACTATGTCTAAATAAAAGTGTCAGGTGGGTAGTGTGTAGCTAGTGTCAGCTGAATTGACAACTGTAGCTGGGTGCTAGTAGTTTGTCTTTCCATTAGTTAGCTGGCTATGTAACTAAAAGCTTGCTTTTTGTGAGTGTTAAAAAGCTACCTAGGTAGTGCTAGATATAGTGAGACTAGCTAGCTAGCTAACATTAGCAACATACAGCTAGCTACATATAACGTCAGCAGTGGTGGACAGTAACAAAGTACATTTACTTTACTTAAGTTAATTACTGTACTTTTTGAAAAAATTTCAAGTATTTGTGCTTACCTAAGTATTTCCATTTTTACTTTTATTTTTACATTCACTCCCCTACCTTTCAAAGGGAAATGGGGTTAACTGTAGGACTTTTTTTAGTTTTAGTTTTTAATATTTTATCAGGGTATCTTTGTACAATCATGTACAATCTAATCATGTACACTAATCATATACAATCGTACAGTAAGTTGCTGTTTATTCATGCAAAAAGACAAACCAAGCCTATGACATAATTTATTTGAGTTATCAAACAGTTTGATAAAGTACCTCATAAATAGGATAATCATGATTTTTTTCTCAAGAATCATTCTGCAGATTGTTCACCAAGCATCTCTATAGCTACCGCATTTGGATGAAATGGTATTAAATTCCAGTGGAAAAATTTCCAATATTTCCTTCCAAAAAAGATAAATTTAGCAGGCAGGTCATAGTAGAACCCATGGGGTATGGTCATATTATAAATACTCTGATAGCAGTCAACAAGCAGGGGTGTGTCTTGGTAGCAAATAATCTGCCTTTTGCAGCAGTCAAACCAGGATTAGCCAGGCGAAGATCCTTCACTTTGCGTGGTGAAAAATTGGTGGTCACGAACATAGACACATACAGTACGTAGCTGTGAACACGTTACAAAAATGCCACAAAGTTGTGCAGCATTTGGCTGTACAAATAGGAGGAACCATAGAAGCAAGGCTTGTGGGATAACTTTTCACAAGTAAGTGGCTATTTCACTATTTCACTGTCACTTAAAGCTGACGTTGAATAACCGACAGATATTGCCATGATTATAACAAAACATATAACGTTAGCTAGTTGTCAAACCACTGCATGACCAAGTGACTGAAAGTGATATTTACTTGATAGTCATCTAATTCGTTGTCTTATTGGTCTATTGTAATTGACAAGTGTGTGTGTGTGTGTGTGTGTATGTTGGGGGATGATGAGATTATAATAAATGGATAAATGCACACTTTACCTGGCTTCCGCAACAACGAATTAGATGACTATCAAATAAATATCACTTTGTCAAATGTTATTTTCACATGTGTGGTCAATAAATCCCACCCACTCCTCTGGAATTGGTTTAGCAGCAGTGAGTCACACAAATTTACCGGTCAAAGTTCACCAAACTTGAACTTGGTGCAAAATTCATGGCTAATTTTTTCACCCATTTGCGTATTTTTCCATTGAAATTAATGGATGGCGATATTTAACAAAATCCTGATGTGACCGCTGCATTTTCCTTTCATCCCGTTCTCTGTCATTAAAAAAAAATGATGATGGTAGTAACTATGCGGAAAAACATTGTGATAGGCCGTCAATAGTCAATGTAGCCAATCAGAACTGCAGGCATGGCTTCTATATGTTACTTTCAGTTGCATGAATATACCACAATAGCATAATACATAAATTATGGTATTAAAGTACTGTAACTATATTTTCTGTATTTACATACATTTGGCCATGTTTTGTCTATGAGAAAGTATACTTTGGATTCCTTATCTTTTAGTCAGTTTGTTCTTGAAACTAACTTGGCATATGTCCATTTTGTCATTATTATTTTCCCTTTGGTAATTTTGGTAACTCATTGACTGTATGCATTTTTTTGTATTCATATCAATACTGTCCATTCATATCATTACTCAAAGCTTGCTCATCTAGGGGAAGTAATTAGGGCAATGCAAACAGGCATTTTGTGCTTGGCCCCCAGGATTTCTGGTTGCAGCTATATTTTTCAAAACGTAATTGACAGTGTGATTTGGATTCATTCCATGAAAGAGGTTTACTTCATGGTAAAGGAAATCCCCCACTGACTAACATAAAAATTACTTGGGAGAGAAACGATGGCAACAACTGTGACAACATCACGGGAACAGAGATGGAGACAGACAAATATGTACAATTCTTGACCAAAATAACCTGCCCTGCCAAACTAGAGGAGGGCACATCCGATGCCACTTAATTAGAGAAGCATATATTCCAGTCCCTCCACTTAACCATCTGTGGGTACAACTACTGCCAAATTACAGCAGACTTTATCAGTACTTAAGTAAATGAATGATATAACATGACATGCCATAATAATGGCAAGGTTTAACATTATCATTGTAATCTATAATCCATACCTATAAGTATAACCTATGAACTGACAGCTCATCTAAAACCTTCTAGAACACTTCATTGATTTCTGCTCTTGTCACTTTTGTTTATACACAGCATGTCTGTCCTCAATTCTAATTTGAAGTTTTTCTAAATTATAAATGCTTGTGCTTTTACCTTAAGAAAAAACAAAACTTCATATTGGTTGATGCTCTCTGTCATTGTATGTATTGTCCTCTATCTCACAAGTGATCAGATGAATGTGTTCATAGTTTATGTTGTTTAATCCTGTTGTGAGTTATTCAATGTAGATGTATATATATTTTATGAATGGGCACACTGTTCGCACTTAATGAAATAGGTACATTAACAAAGTATATTAAAGCATAGTATATATTTGTAAAGCATACGTGCTATTATGATAGTCATTATGAGAGTCATTAGATCATTCAGCCATGAACTGGGTTACTGGGGTTAACTTAGGAATTTAGTCTTGTTTATGGTGTGGAGTGATCCATAATGTTGTCAAATAAGGTAATATAGTCCACAAGTTGCCCACTGTCATGTCAAACCATATCAATGGCAAGGAATAATGCAAGGGCATAACCACATATTCAATATTGGAGGGGACATAATGAAAGGGAATGGAACAGATATGAGTGTTTTGAATATTGCCCCCCTCAACTCGTGACGCCTATGGAATAATGGCAAATGTGTTTGTGTTGTGTTTCACTCTGTGCATTGAATAGTTTTTGGTACTTAAGGCTACAGGTATTATATGTAAAGGTAGACATGACATAATCAAAGTATCGGGGGCTAAGGAAAAAAATATTAACCTTTTAGTTGATGACACCCATGTACATAAAAGTGTCCATAATTTGCCATCATATCATTTGAGTGATCCCCCTCCTTCCTACCTTTATGTGTACCTTCCTCCTGCAGCTTTCTTCTTTGTGTGAGATCAGATGACATTCATTGACCTGCAATCCTTGCCACTCCTGTGTGGGAGGTAGGCAGGAGTAGGAGCTATAGTCACTAGAAGTCCAGAGACTTCAACCCACCACATGTTCACAAAATAGAACGCTAACAAAAGGCGGGGGGAGGGATATGGGAGAACGCATCTGTTAGGTGTGTCTTAAACATTTGTGTAAAAAATACTGCTTTTTGGTTCACACATTCTACGAACGAATAAGCGTTATTGCTATTTAGCCATATGCTTTATTCAGTTTTTACCACACACCCAAAAGCAATAATGATTCCTTTGATTAAAAATTTAAATCTGAATAAATTATTTTCATAAACACTTGAGTGTTACCACAAGCCTGTACACATTCTTGTAAATGAATAAAAAGGCAAAGATATTAGATATTCATATTAGTTTTGAAGTTTATCATGTATGGCTCATGCCGTCATCGGTGTGAGTAGCAGACTCATTTCAAGTACCGGACTCAGAAGTGGAATCCCCTGTGATTCCCCTGCCAGGACTGGCTTCAGCGTCTTTGACGTTTGCAATTTGCAATCACCCATGCCCATTCCATGTGCTTTACTGGAAGGCTTGGCCTTCTTTACAGGAAACCCTGGAGTCTGTTAGTCTACTGCAAACATCACATATACACACTGTACATCTCCCCTTGACTGGAGTATACTCTTTTAGGCAATTTCTGTCCCAGCATGATGGGTTGACTTGATGGCCATTCAAGCACCAAGCTAACACATGCATGTCAGACTCTCATCCCTTCATCTTGGTCTTGGCCACAGCAGATGTTTCTGTGGCATTTTGGAGAAGTGTGTCGATCACAGAGATGCCTCACTCAGATATACACTACCGTTCAAAAGTTTGGGGTCACCTGCTGGAAACGATTTTTATCTCATAATTAACAATGCTTTACACCGTATACATTTCTGTAAATACTTTAAAATAACAAAAAACACATGTAACAATTAACAAAATGAACATCAAAGAAATGTTCAAGAAAATTATATTGAAAATTGAATCTTGGATTCCTCAAAATAGTCACCCTTTGGCGTGAGAATAGCCTCACAAACAGTGGCCATTCGGTTAATAAGTTTTAGCAGGAAATCACCCGACATGTTTTCCCAGCTATCCTGCAGCAATTCCCAGAGAAACTTGTGGGTTGCTTTGCTTTGACTCTTCCTTTCCAGTTTGTCCCATACAAGTTCTATGGGATTGAGGTATGGACACTGGGCAGGCCAGGTCTTTAGTTTGAGTTGTTGTTCACATTCCTCCTTCACCAGATAGTTCTTGCACAACTTCAAGGTGTGTTTCGGGTCGTTATCTTGCTGAAGAATGAAGGAGTGCCCGATTAGCCATAGTCCAGATGGAAGGTGACCCCAAACTTTTGAACGGTAGTGTACGCATTCTGATCTTGGACAAAGGTGGTAGAGCTCAGCTGCCCTGGTTGTTGTCGGACAGGACTTGAACCCGTATGCAACTGCAGACATGATACTGACACAAAGTGCCCACCAAAGTGTCTGGAAACCATGCAATAGGCACTTTTTTTTGTCTTAGTTAAGTATTTTTGGAACCATGGCTGAATGCATAGAAAAACCTGAAAATCAGCTGGATGACATCCACATTTTCAAGTCTGCAAGCCATTGTACAGGTACAAATACGCAGGTGATTTTAAATGGTTTATGGATTGTCTAACTGATAAATAAATACAAGTTTTAAATGTTTTGAATTGACCTCCATACCTCTAAACTCTAAAGGTCAATCATGAAAGAAATGTACAATTCATTATAATTCTTTGATACATCTGTGAGAATTTATCCATTTTTCTCAATAAATATTATGGCTGAACCCCAAAATGATGTTGTTTGTATAGAACGATTTATTCTAGGGATGTGCTTTTGGCATAAATTTGCTTATCGGTTAGTGGGCCAATTATATTCAGCCGTTACATTAACTGTTAAAACAATAATGTTCAATTATTACATTTGGTCAATCAACAGCATTTTGAATAATATAACAATGTGTCACAGTGGATGTATGATCCATATTAATGCAGGCTAATGGGCTGTTAGCCATGCTATATCCAATAAAACATTCTAAAACAAACCATATATAATGTTCAAATAGATTTCTAATTCCTGCTATCGCGGTACTACCTTCTTTGAGCTTGTTGCTTGATTCTTGTGGGTGCTTATATTTTATGTGATTGAGCATGACTCCGGTGTTGCGATATGAAAATATTACAAAGTGTTCATTTAACTTGTTTGCCCCCTATTTTCTCTCATAAAAAGGGCAAACTTATCTTCCTTCTCTCCAGGTGAGACATTTTGCAAAGGCATTCAATTAATTTTCAAGTAATATGCACATTGTGTTACTATGTCATTTTATGTCATACAGTGTTCTTAAAGGCATAGTGCACAATCGTTTTTCCGTTTCAGTCATTTTTCTTATTTTTTAATGTTTGTTAACACTTTTCAGTGTTTTTGAACTGATTAAAAAAATCACATCCCTAATGAATTGTGCACTGAGTGAGTGGTCCTTTACCTTCAACATTTTAGATGCAGAGTGTACATTATGTAACATGATAAGACCTGGGATTTCAAGGGACGCAACTTTTGATGAGCACTGACTTTAATGTAAGCTGGGAAACAAGTGTGTACATCTGTCTATTTCAGAGTATGATGTATATTGTAAATCCCAATCTATGTTCTGGTTCCATATCAGTACTGCAGCTCCTGTCCATATGACATGGTTTCAACAAATATTAGGACCCCAATTTAGGGATAGGGATAGGGATTGGGATAGGGATTGATGTCCATCAATGATACTGTGGAGGACGTCGGTCTCGGCCACGTGGGAGTGGCATGGTTGTCTGTGTTTTACATGTTGTGGAGGCCTTTGGAGCAGTGAGACTTTCCGGGGGCAAGTTTGGCACTCTCACAGGGTGTGAGAGTGAACTGTCGCCCGGACGGTAGCTCCAAAGGCCATAATTGGTTTAATTATTATTTAATTATTTAATTGGTGTCAATCAGTCAATTGATATGGAAGTCAATTGGCTGATTGGGTGTCTGGGTGAGAATGTGAGTTGAGTGATTGTGATTGGGTGATTGCCTCACGAGTCCCACCTGAGCCAGGCAGAAACTAAGCCTATTTAAGAGCACGTATACTGGATGTTGGATGTTGGATGTTGGATGTTGGGATGTTGGGATGTTGGGATGTTGGGATGTTGGGATGTTGGGATGTTGGGATGTTGGGATGTTGGGATGTTGGGATGTTGGGATGTTTGGGATGTTGGGATGTTGGGATGTTGGGATGTTGGGATGTGTGTCGAAAGTGACTGAGTAGAGTGCTTCCTGTGTGAGTGGGGAAGAGGGAGAGGGGGTGCACTAAGAGTGTTCGCCTCAGTGTGATTATGGAGGAGCGAGAGGGTGCCCTGGAAGAGGGTCCGCCTCTCGCCCTCGGTTTTAGTAAAAGAGAGGTCGCACTCAACAGTGGAGAGTGTTTCACTCACTGAAAAAGTGGAGTGTCTTGGGGATGGTTGCCAGAACTCTCACTGTGGGGAGTGGCGAGTGTCTCTGGATGAATGGGTAAGAGAACTCTAACTGAAAAGTTTGAGTGTCTCAATATGAATGGGTGGGAAGCACTTGAAAGGTCACTGGATATGTGTGTGCCTGAGGAGGTTCCAGGGGAACTCCGGAGGAAGAGGCGTGGTGTCCCGTAAGTTTGGTTATTTTAACTTGTTATTTTAGTTCGTTGTTTTTACCCGAAAGCTTCGCGGCGAGTAGGGTGAAGATTTTGTGTCTGTTTGTGTTGGTCTTTGTTATATGTTAACCTGCTACTCCCACTGTCTCTCTCCCATGTCTGGGGGGAGAGACAGAAAAATAAATAAATAAAATCCGGTCCGTAGACCGACAAACTCCACTCCGTGTCTCCTGGCTGCTCTGTTCCTGTTCAGGGTTTGTCACGTGGCGTGTGACAGATACATTAGGGTTAAAGGAGTTTTGTGACTTGAAAAGGGCAAAATGCCAAAATGAAACAATACCAATATGGTTTGAGTTCTCTTTACATATGCTGCTAAAAAAAAATACATATCAGTGTTTCCGATACTTTATTTCTGTAAGTGAGATTGTAGGAACTGGAGGTGGAAAATCTTACACATGGAAGGGTGAAGTTGAACCAATTTCTACAAGATTTTCAGATCTAACCTGGGGTTTATTATGTAGTTTGAGACAAGTAGATTTAGTGTAACTAGCTCCATAAACATACCATTCCTGCCAAATCACAAAAAAACGGTACAGTAAATGAATGAATACCAAGGACTGCTTCATTTGAGAAATATCAGGCCTACTTTAAACATCAATGACAAAAAGGCTTCTTGTGCACAACCAAGCCCTGTAGTACTAACTATACAATTCGCTACATACTGTCAAGTCTTGGAGCTTGTAATAGGCATGATCAGGAGAAATCAAAACAAAAAGAATAATTCAGGTAGTTTAAAGGCTCAGTGGGAGCTTTTCTTGGCATAGCATGCTATTGCAAAATTTGTAAAATAGTAAGATGAACAATACATGTCTTTAACTCAAAGACAGCCTTCTTGAATGGGGAGACTCCAAGCAGAGAAACAGTGGGAGATATTTTTTGGTATAAATTCTGGTATAAATTGGCATGGGATTGAACCTAAAACTTCCAAGGTTTGTAAAAAAAAAAAAAAAACACACCGCTACTGAACTGATTTCCTAGAAAACCCACTGCTGTCAAATTGAATTTAATTTCTGACACTATACAGTAACTAGCCACATTTCCACTCATCCCACCTGAGGCATAGCTGACCCTTTTACAGCAAATTGAACATTCAGTTGCCTTAAACAATTCTTACTTAAAGCCAGGTAGCCAGTCTTGTTCACATATTGTAAGTTCATGCAAAAAAAAAAAAAAAAAAAGACTTTTCATCTCCATGGTACAACAGATCTACATACAAGCAGAATCATTCACATCAATCTTTGAGTGGGCACTCCAAAACAGCGATAGTAAAATTATACACATCAGCAGTTCTCTCCTACGCATAAACTGGTGAGCAAATGGGCAAATCTGATGAACGACACACATTACACGTATTCACAACCGAACTGGATCTGGGTAGGTGCAGGTGGTACCGACTTTGTTCACTGCTAAAGATGCCAGCGGCACTTGAGCAGTAGGCAAGATGTAATCAGCTGAAATGCAAACCACTACACTTGGTTGAGGTAGAACGGCATAGTTATAGATAAGGCGAGCAGCTTTGGTAACAGCCTCTGTCACCACTTTGGAGTGACACACGCAGGCAGAGACAACACAAATAATGAAGATAAAGATAGATTTATTGCGATATATTTAGTAGGCCTAATGGGAAAATCTATGTAGTGATGACTACCAATTAATAACACAGGCAAATATCCAATGGTTTTGGAAACCTACTAATTTTATTGTTCATTTTAAATTTTCTAACAAACAGTAAACAATTCTCAAGAAATTGTTTAAAATAAAAAACAAACAAAAATTAAGAATCAGTTAAAGAAACCAAGGCAAGACGCACTTTAGTAAAAAGTCACTTCTGTCAATGTTTTGGTTGTGTTCAAACAACAGTCCTCTGAAAATGTTAACAATGAACTGAACATGTGTTAACAGGGATCTGAGTTTGTTTGTTTTCTGTTTGTTTTCTCATTCTATCCATTTTAAACCTTTTCCTTTAAATATCAAGCGTTACCATTAATCAGTCAAGGATCCTTGTGTAAAACCTATTTAAGGATGTATTTTTATCGAACCTTGAATGTTACGCTTTGTTTGGAAATTGTAGTCTTGTCTTTCTTTTGCCTAAACATTAAAGAAACCTGATAACATGTACCAGTATCAAATCCACACACTTGATCCTTTATAACATATCCACAGCAGTGATGAGCTAATAGTAGATCAACAGTAGATCATCCAACCAGAACAACAATGAGAATCTGCTCATATCGAAAATATGTGTTTAATGCAACTCCATTGAATTGTCCAGACAATTTTCACTTTCTCAGCAAACTTATCAAAATTGTCAGTCTGACCATTTAAGAACATCAACAATGACAGCAACAACAACGATGACAACATGTCACAGAAGTAAAACGCACCAATAAAAGGGGAAATTACTATCCCAGGTGCTTAAAATTCCTGCAAGTCTTCCTGAAAATCTTCATTTATATATACTAATAAACCCTCTTTTAGTTCAGAATTACAGATTACAGATTACAAAATGTTGACTGGATTAAGCCACACCCTAGCGATTCTGAGAGAATTACTCATGTTCACTCATTACTCATTGTTGCTCATGTTCACCTTGCTTAAGTGTTTGACAATGATACATGAGCAAAAAAAGATTCAGAACCGCCCGCTTTAAAATAAGATCTAGACGGTACATAGCAACAGGAAGAGTTTCTTTCAGCATGTATACCAAAGAATCCATTCAACCTTCCATAATTAAAATTGAAGAAAGTAACATATAAAAGCTTTCTCGTTACAACTCACACTCCTGTACTGGCTCATTAAATAAATGTAATACCTACCTAAAAGCATTCTGCAACAAGCCTTCTTGCAGTAGAGCCAAATACAGACATAATTTGCAATATTAAAACTATATATTTTCTCAAAAAATATTGTTGAAGGCATTCAACCAATAAACATCCACGTTGAAGGTAATCAACCAAGAAACTGTTGTTTATTTTGCCACAATTTAAAGAGAATTGAACAGTGTTCAAGAACGTGTTAAAAGTAAATGAGGACTGCCCTTTCAATACAACCTCAATAAATAATGGTTTCTGGAATGGCCAAAGTTAAATTAACACTTCAGGTAGTACCTCAGTTCACACCATCCTCTCTTTGTTGAGAACTTTAAAATGCAAAACAGTTTTTTTTTACAAAAATATAGTAATTAGTCAACATCTAAAGCCTTATTCAAGTTTCAAAAAATAAATATCTTGTAAGCAACACTCAAATATTACTCTATTTGACTGCTTTAATATCTGTAGAGTATCTCCAAGTAAAACTGTGCCTGTCCAGATCTGTATATCTATGTACATGTATAAAGCATTACCTAAACCTATACCGAATAGTCAGCAGAGGTATTCATGTACAAAATATTTATTATCCACAACTGAGTGTTTAAGATTTTCCCAAAACAGCTTTGCATCACTCTATGCACCATCAGCAGCATAATACTGCCATTCTTTCAATGACATCTAATGGGACACAATAATTTATGAAAATTGTATCAGCACACTGTCGTAACATTTTCCTGGATGATAAAATAAGAGTGGGAGGTTTTGCATTTGTTGAGAAAACTATCCTGACATTTTATTTGTAGGAATCTAGAAGGAATGTAGAAAAATGCCATTACAGCAGTATAGCATTATCCTATACAATATAATTGTGTTGGTATAATAATATATAAATATTATACATGTAATGTATATTTTAAGTGCAATACGATAGTTCCCAAAATAAAGCAAGTGTCATACACTTGCAATTCTACTCGTGTACCTGTTTTATCAACATAAAACATAAATAGTAAATATAGTTTGCATAAATAAATTGTTAGAACATCTTAATAATCTTAAACAGAACAAAACACTATTGATCGAAAGCCCTTTTCTTGATATCTCAGCCATGGAGGACTTCAAATTGATCTCAACAGCATGGAGTCAAGCTGTGCTCCCCACAGTTACTCGCAATGGACCAAAAAATATATCTCTACAGTTGCTTATTTACTCAAACTGATTGCCAACTGGATATGTTGAAAATGGAATGTTAAAAAAGAAACAGATGCCTTCTACAATGACAACTTGACACTATTTTGATCAAAATAAAGAACTTGTGACTATGCATGCCACATAACTAACTAGATCATTTAAAATGGCTTCAATGCATGTTTTGTAAATGTCTTCCAGATATATTTAAGGAAAATACAGAATATATGACCTTTATCTTGGAATGTAGATGAAGTTCACCCAGGCTTAACAACTACTACATATTTTCTAAGCACTTTAGTTAAATAACCTGCTTATTTTACATCTCAAAGCATTTTTAGACCATTATTCCTCTCCAATTGATTTGATTAAGGAATTTGCTATCACCATGAAAATGTATCAAATAAAGAAAATCAAGGTACATCTATAATTTTCTCAGATCGTGTGGTCAAAATATTCCCTTGTTTTTTCAACATAGCTAAATTTGTACTTTGAATTATACAATGTATTCCAAGACATGATAGAGACAAAATGAGACTCAAACACGTCAATCTGTACTTGTCGCAACAGCACAACTGTAAAAACAGTCAAAGGTTTCAACAGACAATGCAGGGAAATTTCGACCATAGAATGTCTATGAAACTATTGAAAGAAGTTTCACTCAGCAAAAACTGCAAACAATCACAGCACTGAAGTGCCACATTAGGTCAACCTATGTCACTTACCATAAACAGTTGGAAAATTTATATTCACATTAAAGTGCTCATACTTGTGTGTGTTTTTGTTTCTTTAGTGCCTTGAAACGGAGTAAAGGAGCATATGTATTTGACACCAAACAGTTCAATAGTTGACAAATACAGTTGTAAAAACAATTTCCCCTTCTCCCGCTTGCTTTTCCCCTGCT
Source organism: Aldrovandia affinis (assembly GCA_029706075.1). NCBI lineage: Eukaryota > Metazoa > Chordata > Actinopteri > Notacanthiformes > Halosauridae > Aldrovandia > Aldrovandia affinis. The sequence goes on from JAINUG010000100.1 coordinate 3,300,694, forward strand.
CCCAAATGTATATTTGATCAATCAGGTATGTTTCTCAGGACTGAATGGACTCATATCCTAAGAAACTGCTGAGACTTTTTCTGATTTAATGTTAAATATTGAAAGTGCAGGGATTCCCTTTTTTATCCATCAATCCTCAAATTCTTCATCCATTTGCATGGATACTGTAGCGCCATTCACCACTTCACCATTTATCACCTTTCAATACCCTCTTCCTTTGACCTGATTATAATGACAACATTTCTTATGCTGAGGAAGCTTCAGTCTTAAAGTTGTGTTGCTCTCAGACACAGTCTTTATATCTACACATACAGAGGGAGAGAGAGGGAGAGTCTGTGGATGAGCAATGGTGGCAGTCTGGATTGGGCAGGTAGCTTTTCATCTACACAGCACTGCAAGAGCTTGTAGCTGGTGTACTTATGTAGAAGAAATGAAGGAAAAGTTCAAATGTCACATACTCAACTTCCCCTTTTGTTTTTCTTGAGGAGAGTCTGATGTGTTCAGGTCAGGAATAACCGGGACCTCTTTCTTCCTCCCTCCCGCGGTCTACTTCAGCTGCCTCAGCGTCATTGTTATTTACCTCGTCAGTTCTTTACAGCTCTGACTCAGATGGCGACAGAAAAATAAACCCTCAACAGCAAAGTTCAGCAGCTGGTGCCCTCCCCGCTTTTCGCCAACGTGGCTGAGCTCACTGCTATTTGGCAACCATTGGTGACATGATTCATGACTTTCTGTTTGAGCTGTGCCACCTGCTCTCGCAGAATGCTGGCGGTGGAGGCCAGGTCAGCATTCTGGGTCTTCAGGACCTTCACCTTCTCCTCCAGGCGCGAGATCCTCTCCAGCTTCCTCTTGCGACACTTGGAGGCGGCGATGCGGTTCCGCAACCTCTTCCTCTCTGCCTTAATCCGCTCCTGGGTCTCCAGATCAATGGGGGAGAGGGAGGGAGGGGAACTGGTGGGGTCCCCTGGGGGGTGCGGCACCTCGGGGACCGTCTGGGGCTCATCCAGACCCCGGCCGTGTGGATGGAGCCCTTGAGCCAGTACGCCGTGGCCCAAGGCATGGCCGACAGCAGTGTACGACATCGGACTTCCCGTATAGGATGCCGAACTCACAATGTTACTGGGGTTATAGCTGCCGAGATTAGTGTAGATGGGCATCTCCCCACTGGCCATGACGTTTCTCTGATATGGGCCCTGGGCAGAAGAGGAAGGGGAAACGGGTACCCCAATGAGCTGATTCTGTTTATGAAGGTCAGCCAGGGCTTTCACGAAGCCGTCCGCAAAACCCTCCTGTTCGTTTGTTACCTGGTTCCTGTACATGAAGGGGTTGCCTGTGGAGCTTGGCGCCGGGCTGGTCGTCACCAGCCCCTGGTTGGACTGGATTATTAGGTGCTCCAAGTTAGGGGAAGCTAGCTTTAGGAGGTTCATGTCTGTGGGAGGCATTAAAGAGGTGTTTGTATTACTGTTAATCTCTGATTCATTAGGGTGGATGTGACCACCGTTTCCCTGCAAGTGCTTCAGGCTAGAGGAGCTTCCAGGGAAATTCTGCGCTGCCATATTTTTCTTGCTCATTATTATCTTGTGGTTTTGGTACCTGCCATAATGTGAAATTTGTTCAAAGTTTGGAAGATCTGGTGTGTCATCGTGATAAAAAGGGGTTTCCATCTTACCCGTCATGGACACAGAATTGTAGAATGTGATTAACACATATCAGGGGTATTGGCATTTCCACAAATGCATTACATCATAAGTGGAGCCTTTTTCGGTTTTCTAATGAGTTGATACCCAATTAACTGAAGGTATTGTTCACCTGTTAAAAGAAAAATGAGAAGGGAATCATTAACAAAAAGGCAAATACGTAATATGAATGATACATGGAAAAAGCAGAAGGATAATTGATAGCAACCTTTCATTCAACACTCAAAGCCAGAAGAATTAACATCCAGGAAGCACGAAGACATTAGACGCATTTACATGCCACTTACAAACAATTAACTGTTCAGTGTATTTTGTTGTATTGAGACATCAGTTCGCCGAGCACGCCTTACTACCCGCCACAGGTTCACTAGCCTATGTAGGAAGAGGTGATTCTCGCAACATACACAGCATGCGTTTCCTTGAGTTATAAGCAGGCTAGCAAACTATTAATAAATGTAACAGCCTTTGTAATTAAATGAACTATTAATTATAAATATCTGAAAACCTGAAAATTCTAGGCTATAGGCTACATATGTCAAATGCAGACCTGTTACGCGTTCAAAACTGTTGTTAGGCTACAACAACAATTTCGTCAATCCGTACAAATGACTCTTACAACTCGACATTATCGTTTAAGAACAGCAAGACATAAGTTTGAATAATGTTATTATCAACAACCTAATATTGTCAACTATATAATTATGAATTATACTTACAGTAAACGATGAATCCGTGTATTTCAATGCGGACGGAAAGGTAAATCCGATCACTACGAGTGTAAAAGCCTGTATTCAGTTTATTTCGCCATTCCTTGGAAAAAAACGAAGTTCGTTTATAAAATCCAATGAGCCATGGTCATCTGTGCATATTATTAGCTTAAGGATGAGATAAAATACCATCCATCGTGGGCATGTTATCCAAGCAGGCGTGGAACCGGGTAGCCAACCACTATGCGTATACGAATGGTGTATCTGCAGCACCGCAACAACTGCTCCGTCGATAATAATACGATGTTAAAATCCTGAAGTTCTCTCTCGGCAAATGTCTCTTTTCCACATGTACAACTGTGTATGTATTTTATACCATATTAATAACAGTAGTAGCCAGTAGCCAGCCAAAAAACCTGTGACATTGAGCAACGCTACTTCCCGTCTGTCCTTGCTGCTGTCAGTTCGACTCTGTGGGACTTTCTGCTTGTCTGATTACTAAAATCACACGCCCTCTATTTCTTCAGTTCCTGAAACTACCCTGTACTGATGTCACACATTACTACCTCCTCCTCCGCAATTGTTTCGGGTCACAGAGCGCAAATGTTTCCCTTGTCTTGTTCATTTGCACGCCAGCAGTTGAGCATTATTTTTGTGATTGTGTCGCTATGTGCAAAGCGAAGTTATTCGCAACAAGGGAAACGTATCATGAACTTAGGCAGCTGAAGACGCAACCTGAGCGAAACCAAAACAAAAAGAGTCCAACATGTGCACACGTGCATTGTATAGGCTATAATCAACACTGACAATTTGGAAAATTACTGAGATTTAAATTACTGAGGGTGTACCGTACTCTTGCCTGAAGTTGTGTGTTATTAGGTTTTTTGGTTTGCGAGAAATACGCGGCCATAGATGCAGTTAAGAAATTGCTTATACGCTAACATCAAGGAATGGCCCATACCAAAAAGATGTATAGACGTAAACCCTGTAGTGGCCTATACCAATGTGGTTTATTCGAGCCTGCTTGCCTTTACTCAGCAAGTGGATGTGTGACACACTGTACATTTTATAGGTCAGAAATGATCCCTTATGATGATTTTACAGAATGTTCTAAATTGCATGTTCATACATTGCACATATATTAATATATTACTGCTGTCCTGTCCTGTCTTTCCTCTCCTGTCCAAAAAAATCCTGTCTTGTCCTGTACTATGAAAATAAAATCCAATCCTGTCCTGTCTGTCCTCTCCTGTCCAAAGAAATTCTGTCTTGTCCTGTACTGCGAAAAAAGAATCCAATCCAATCCAATCCTGTCCTGTATTTTTGTTGTCCTGTCCTGTGATCCCCCTCCCAGTGTGAAGATTCAGTCCTTCAGGCAAAACACTTGCTGCAGGACCTGCACCTACCTTTAATAGAATAAGCATTAGAATAACACACTCACAGTACCATTAAATGAGGATACAAAGGAAAGTGTCTTAAAGACCAGCATGTATTCAATAAATCAAATGGTCACTCACAATACCATCCAACAGAATTGTTTATAGAAAAGTGATTGGTAGAAATCAATTCTATCAATATCTTTATTTTTTCCACAAGAGCTAGCTAGCAAACTGTGTGAACTGTGAACTTTCAGGATAACACCTCATTGTATGCAATTATTCTTCCCCTTGGTTGATGTTGGTGTTCCCCATGTTGCTGTGCAGAAAGAGCAGTGCATCAACAGTATCTGGATTGAGCAATGTGCATCTTTCTTAGATTAAACTCCCTGCTGAACAGAAACTCCTCTCTGAGACTGTGCTGGTCGCTAGAATGGCAAGAAGCCTCTTTGGCAAGAGGAGATTTTCTTGTTTGCCAGAAGCTCAGTAGATAACTGTTGTGGACATCTATTTTGCTTTCCAGATAACTCTTCATCTTCAGAATCAGCTTCATCCATACATCTTCAAAATAATGTGTGTGACTCTTGTCTTTGGACCAGTTCATCAGAGGACCTCGGTCTCTTTGCAGTGGTTGCCCCTGAAGATTAAATAATGGCAGTCCTATGAATGTCAATTGTCAACACAACAACAATAGCAAAATAATTGTTTAAATAAACAATTTATTGTTACTGCAGTGCAAATATAAATGACTACATGGTTTCATTACTACTAGTTATTTTATTTCTTAGTATTATCATTATTATTGCAAATTATTGCAAAATTATTAGCTACATTATAAATCCACATTCATTAGCAACTGTAGGCAGATAAAGCATTTCATACAAAAATGAGTAAGTTTAATTGCTAGCTACAGTAGAAACAAAATTAGTTTACCATAGTCAATGAAAATAATATTGCATACCTGCAATGTGGCTTTGACAGCTGTCCTGATATTGTCTTGTGTTTTACTAAAAAAAGGTTATTGTGGCAATAACTCAGTTGCCACTCTTGAATGTAATGGATGGTGACGGTGATGTAGGAGGCATTTTTTTCATTTCGGTCCATAGGTCCGTTGTGACAGTGAAATCAGAACACTACAGTACAGGACAGGCAGATACCAAGCTAATGTAAATGAGCTAGCTAACATAGTAAGCCAGCTAGGTACAGTATTAGCAAAGATTATGTCATGTAGATACATAACCATTATGTTTGGTAAAAGCTATACCTAACTTTACTGTTGATTAGTCCTACTTAGTAAATATGTAGCCTAAATTAATGTACATTATGTACCTCTTTTAGTTAATTGCAGAGCTTCGTTTTTGTGTCTTGGTAGAGGTGCTGGTTTCGCAACGTCTACAAATATAGGATAATAATGATATAATTACGTTTTATGAAAATCCTATCCTGTCCTGTATATAATTTAATTATTGGCTGTTCTTGCCTGCCCGATGAAAAATGATTCCTGTCCTGCCTGCTCCAAGGCTTCACTCCTGCACTGTATTGTCCCATGGGAGGAGGTGTACTTTCTCTCCCATTCCTGTGGGACTCCTGTCCTAATGTCACCCTCTACTGTAGACTCTTCCTATTTGCTGAACCATGCTTGGGTCCTAGTTGCATACTATTTTGCCTTGAGAACAAGGAATCTGATCATATGATTGGATTAGACTGGCTGGGCAACATGCACTCAGTGGCCACTTTATTAGGTACACCTGTACACCTGCTTGTTAATGCAATGATCTAATCAGCCAATCATATGGCAGCAACTCAATGCATAAAATCATTCAAACATGGTCAAGAGGTTCAGTTGTTGTTCAGACCAAAAATCTGAATGGGGAAGAAATGTGATCTAAGTGACTTTGACCGTGGAATTATTGTTGGTGCCAGACGGGGTGGTGTGAGTATCTCAGAAACTGCTGATCTCATGGGATTTTCACGCACAACAGTCTCTAGAGTTTACAGAGAATGGTGCGAAAAACAAAAAACATCCAGTGCGCAGCAGTTCTGTGGGCAAAAACGCCTTATTTATGAGAGAGGTCAGAGGAGAATGGCCAGACTGATTCAACCTAACAGGAAGTAACTAAAATAACCACGCGTTACAACAGTGGTATGCAGAAGAGCATCAATGAACACACAACATGTCGAACCTTGAAGCTACAGCAGCAGAAGACCACACCGGGTTCCTCTCCTGTCAGCTAAGAACAGGAAAGTGAGGCTACAGTGGGCACAGGCTCACCAAAACTGGACAGTTGAATATTTGAAAAAAACGTTGCCTGGTCTGACGAATCTAGATTTCTGCTGCAACATGCAAATGGTATGGTCAGAATTTGTCATAAACAACATGAATTCATGCATCCATCCTGCCTTGTGTCAACGGTTCAGGCTGGTGGTGGTGGTGCAATGGTGTGGGGAATGTTTTCTTGGCACACATTAGGCCCATTAATACCAATCGAGCATCGTTTAAATGTCACATCCTACCCGAATCTTGTTGCTGACCATGTGCTTCCCTTTATGGCCACAGTCTACCCATCTTCTAATGGCTACTTCCAGCAGGATAATGCGCCATGTCACAAAGCACATGTCATCTCAAGCTGGTTCCACGACCATGACAATGAGCTCAGTGCACTCCAATGACCTCCACAGTCACCAGATCTCAGTCCAATAGAGCACCTTTGGTGGAATGGGATCTGCAGCAACTGCGTGATGCTATCATGTCAACATCCCTGAGGAATGTTTCCAGCACCTTGTTGAATCCATGCCACAAATAATTAAGGCTGTTCTGGGGGCAAAGGGGGATCCTACCCAGCATTAGAAAGGTGTACCTAATAAAGTGGCCACTGAGTGTATACAGTAGCTAATCAGACCTGGATACAGTTGGTGTACATTAAGAAAATTGTCATTTTTTATTAAATCCCTTTAACTTGTTTGTATGTGTATATATAATAAAGCAGAAGTGGAACAGGCATTCTACTTCCCTTAAGGTTATCAAAACAGTGGTAATTTCTCAAAAGTTGCCATTACTACCTTTGATCCACCTAAAGTATATTAATTATAATTGCTACATATAGTACCTTGTCCTTAAATTATGATATAAAATGGAATTCTACATACAATTAAAAAAGTATCAAGTTGTTCCTTATCTCAAAAACAGTTGGGAGAGTTATTTCATGTGACAAGTCCAACACTATAGTCCAGAACTGAAATCTGCTTTGTATGGATGCTGTATAATCTGTTCTCAGATCTCAGATGCGCAGAAAGACACATTACACATTTACTCAGGAGTGCAAATTTTGGAATTAATTAAACAAAAAGCTTTATTTGACATTATATAATATTTTGTGTTGATCAGTGGCAATACATCCCAATTAAATCCATTCTGATTCCATGAAGTAAGAAAACAGAATGTGAAAAATTAGGGGTTGAATACTTTTTATACCCAATGTAGCTGTGCAATTATCTAAGTCAGCCTTTCCTTTTTTATTGGACCATTTAGATTGCTTTCTAAAACATGGATGGTTTAGTTTATATCACTCATTTGTTTTGCTGGTATGATTTGTCTTGGGTTTGCTCTGTACAGGTACTTCCTACCATGAAAAAAACTAAACCATGATAACAAACCTTAACTGCAGTTTGAGGACTGGCACTTTTATGAAGGGACCATGTGTATTATCAACTTCCTTCTTGGGAACAAACCACTCTATTGAATTTTTGAAATTTTCCATCCAATGTTACACTCACAAAAATGTGAAGTGACAAAAACAGCTATTGGAAGGCCCATAGAAAATTGTTTAACAGGACTTTCATTCAGGCAGAAATAAGATTCCAGGGACAGTCATATCTGTGCCTTGTTAATTACTGACCCCATATAACACCAACTATACCTATGCATAATGTCATCTTCATTGGTATAAGCTAACTTGAGTCTGATTATAAAAACTCTGAGACCACAAATTATGACCACCTTCATATCTGATTATGCTTTATTATATGAAGTGATTAATGAAAAACAATTATTTACAATTAAAATAAAATTAAGTCCTTGGCCTACTGTCAAACATCAGGTATCAGCCCCCCACTGATCAGTTTACAAGACATGTCCAGTCGTGGGTACATCATTGCTTATTTTGCAAGGCGCTATCAATCAGACATAGAGGAAAACACTGCCACACCAAGGAAAGCACTGCCACGTTAAATATATGTATGAAATAACAATAATCTACCCACTATGTTTGTCAGATGTTTTCCTCTGCAGGAATCAAAGAATATGACCTGGATTCAATTAATATTTGCCCTTAACTTTGACTCACTTTAAAATGCAGAAATCACATCATTTTAAATGAAAAAAATACTTTTCTAATTGAAAGCCAATTTAAGGATGAATCCAATTTTATGTCTGTGGACTGTGAATCAATATTTCAAACTATCTGTTTATCATATAGGGCTACTGAGTTTTTATTCTGAGATTTACCCTGAATGTGCACTGCATTGGTCTAAGACCACTTATGGGACTGTCAGGTTTTTTCTGCAGTAGAGATGGCCTTACATCTAGGACAAAGGATGAGGACAATGCTGAAGTTAAAGCAAGAACAGAAATAGCCTTTATTCCAAGCCTTTATTCGGACTTTGATGTGTTATGTTCTTTAGTCTGCATTAAAACATGAAAAGGTGATTTTCTCTCATTTTTGATTCCACCCCTGTGCAAAGCAACACGGGGCTGGCATGTATAAGGGGTGCTGATAGAGGGCTGATTTAAGATCAGGTTTCCATTGTCCATATCTTAGCCTTATCCATTATGAGCTAAAAAAGCAGAACTTATCAGCATCCCTACTGTGAGATGCATAATACATACTAGCTCTGATTTCTTCACAATAACTGCCTTTTTATTTCAAGGTCAGTGTAAAAGGCCCCAAGTGTATTCCTACTTCACAGAAACAGACCATAAATTCTGTATGATGTTCACCTTTGATTAAAATTTAAAAATTTGCTCAAAAAGCCTTTCCATAAATTGTTAATTATATTTTGTTCATTTATCTAGCCAGCACAACAAAGTCATCATTACAGTTGATGCTTCTGGACCACAGCCAAAGGCTTCAAATCACTATATTCTCCAGAACTTTTGTAACTTTTTTATGGTAATTATTTGGCACTTTGGTTTGTGGCCTAACTTTGTGGTTAACCAGATCATATTGAAACAGCACTGAATGCTTTGGCTTAATACACCATTTTCATACCTCACTAAATTTATACATTTTCTTAATTTTCATGAATTGTAGCTAGGTAAAAATGTAGTAGTTAAGGGGCTGGTGGATAGCGTAGCGGTCTAACACACCACACTTTGGCTGGTCCGGTTTGGTGTGCGCTGCCTGTCAGGGACGCGGTTCGAAACCCACATCTCTACCAGACCGGCCCTGGTCGTCAGCCCTGATCGGAGGTGGCGTTTGGCTGTCCACCTCCAGGGGAGGGGGGTCGGGTGAGCCGGCACGAGTCTGTCGAGGAGCAGGAAAAATGCGTCCGTGGCAGAATGCCGTCTCGGAAGAGGCGGATATAATCGGCCCGGAAATAGTGTCTCAACCCGGAGGATGGGCGGTGGACTCGTGGGGGAGGGTGAATTGAGATAATTAGAGGGTATAATTGGCAACCAAATTGGGAGAAAAACGGGGGAAAATTTGAAATAAATGTATTTAAAAAATAATTAAAAAATGTAGCAGTTATTTGTAGTCTAAATGAAAAGCATCAGGTCATGTGGGCAAAATTAGGACATTGCAAGTGAACACCCCTTGTTCAATGTATTTTCAATTGCTCTAGCTTGCTTCAAACAAGTTTCTGTATTGTACAGTATTTGCATTGGGTCAAGCTGCCAGTAACGGCATAACAATATATTGAGTAATTAACTGAAATTTTACATTGAACATTTTTTTGTTTGTTTTAAAAGCATAAGAAACCTCTGCATGATTGCATTTGGTTCATCCATTTACACCACAGGTGTCAAACCCATTCCATCAAGGGCCAGGTGATTTCACTAATTAGCTCACTCCTTCAACCAAGGTGGGGAACTAATTGAAATCACCTGGTGTAGTGCAATCACCTGGTGTAACTTGAAATGTGTGTTTCCTGAGAATAGTTTTTTACATAGTCTGTATTTTTTATATTCTTATCTCAAGAAATACATAAGGAAAAATAAGATTGGTTAGAACAGTTTTTTTCTGATAATAAAAAACAATTTGGCCAATGAATATTTCCATTTGGTAAATGTTTAATGTGTGTAGTAATTTAAGGAAATGAACCTAACATTGATCTTACCTTTCTTAAAATAATTTGCAATTTGTACTCTTTATATACTATCTGTCAAACCATTTTGTGTAGATTGCGATTCAGGCATGGCTGAACCCTACTATTGAGCCTAGGAGAAACTGACTGTTGTGTTATTGGAAACAATCAGTACAGACCATATTAAACTGTTAAACCTTTCCACAATGCTGGAGTGTATTAAAAGGATTTAAAAAAATAAGTAATTCATGCTAGTAATTTAGTCACAACAGCTTAGACTCCCAACATTGTCTTAAATGTGAAACAAAACACCAGGAAAAATGAATTAAATGAAAAGTCAATGGTAATAAATGTCGGTGACATGTAAGTGATAAAAGCCCATTAATGTCAATGATATCTGATTCAACATTAATGTCATTAATCCACAACATTAGGAACAAATCACTGAGTTAGACAGTGCTCAGAAACCCTGCTCTGATAAGAGCGTCTGCTAAATGCCTAAAATGTTAAAATGTAAATGTCTTTGGGGTTGGAAAATGTTGAACTCTGGTTCATAAAGAAAATTATATAGCTGTTTATCGAGTAGAATTGCAATGTTTTTCCAATCTTCAACTATCTAGTTTTGGTGAGCCTGTGCCCACTGTAGCCTCACTTTCCTGTTCTTAGCTGACAGGAGTGAAACCCGGTGTGGTCTTCTGCTGCTGTAGCCCATCCACTTCAAGGTTCGATGTGTTGTGTGTTCAGAGATGCTCTTCTGCATACTACTGTTGTAACGCATGGTTATTTGCGTTACTGTCGCCTTCCTGTCAGCTTGAACCAGTCTGGCCATTCTCCTCTGACCTCTCTCATTAACAAGGCGTTTTCACCCACAGAACTGCTGCTCACTGGATGTTTTTTGTTTTTCGCACTATTCTCTGTAAACTCTAGAGACTGTTGTACGTGAAAATCCCATGAGATCAGCAGTTTCTGAGATCACACAACCCTGTCTGGCACCAACAATCATTCCACAGTCAAAGTCACTTAGATCACATTTCTTCCCCATTCTTCCCCATTTTTGGTCTGAACAACAACTGGTCTTGGTCTTGACCATATCTGCATGCTTTTATGCATTGAGTTGCTGCCACATGATTGGCTGATTAGATCATTAACGAGCAGGTATACAGGTGTACCTCATAAAGTGGCCACTAAGTGTATATATATATATATATATATATATTTAAATTGACACACTATCTCCAGACTTCATGGACACAAAGTAAGCTACCTTACAATAAACCAAATACATGTCCATAATTTACATAAGCAACATTTTAAAGTACAGTTCAACCGTAGTATCCTGTTTTAATATATCCTATTCTATTGCTTGCAGTGCCGTTATTAGTATCATTCGGTGGTTTGAACAATATGTGAAAATTTACACCAAAATAAATTGAAGACCATGATTTTTTGATTAGTTGAATCAGGTGTTGTAATGCTGGGCTTAAACAAAAACCTGCATCCATATCGGCCTCTCGGATAAGATTGGACACCCCTGCTGTATGTGCATGCAACACCACTAAAGAATATTATAACTCTAATATTATAACATTGTAATGCTGGAATATTTTATCTGAACAGGACTCCCGGCCAGAGTGGTGCAGCCAGGGAATTGAACCCCGGCCACAGTGGGAAACCTGCACTATGGGCAAGTGCCTTTACCAAGTGTCTGGGGGCCTATTCCATGC